>JAQPPZ010003073.1:1562500-2762500 GCA_028583015.1 Wollemia nobilis
AGATATTTTGCACATGACCACCTTGTATGCTTGTTGACTTTATGGCTATGTCACAACATTGTGGTCTTCTTGTGTTTGTATTTTTGTTGGGTCATAAACATAATCCTATATTATCTTGTTTTTATATCCCAGATGTTTTCCAATGCTATAGGTACTAGATCACTCACTATAGGTGCATACAACACCAACCATGTTGCTATGTGTATGGTGGTGTAAAATAATGTAGGTGCTAGAGGTTCTAAGTATCTATAGTAGAAAAAAATGGCTATAAGACTATGAACTATATTGGAGTTATTGATAGTATTAAAGGAAGTTGGAGTATTTTAATATTTATTTTATGTATATTTTCGAAAAATAGGATAAGAAGAAAAACAACTATGAAAATAAAATAAAATTAATGTTGAAAATAGAACAATAGTTGTACAAAAAATACTAGTTGTGGTATTTTTGGATAGGGGAGAACACTCTATTATTAACACTTTTAAAGTGTTATAAATATGAAATATCTCCATCAATTGGATAATCCTCATTTAGTGTGAGTGATCCCTATGTAATATGTGTAATCCTTTTTTAGTCTAAAAAATCTCTATTTAGTGGAGTATCTCATTTAGTAAGTGTAAGGGGATATCAAATGTATTGAATTCAGCGATCAAAATTGAGTGAATACTTTATTTACTTTAAGAGTTGATATATTGAGACCTTCATAAAAATCCCAATTTGAGTTCTTCTTGGTGGCTTCTTTGGATTCTTCTTCTACATGTAGAGTCACTATATGGGGGGTATTGTTGGTTAGACAAAGGTTCCCACTGTAACCTCGGTTTTCATTGGTGGCTTCTTTTGGGTTCTTCTTTAGCAATAGATTCATAGGTAAATATGTAAGGTGCTTCAAGAAGCTTATGACCATCATCTTCATTGGAATCATAGTCTAATTTCTTGATCAAGGGATGAATTTTATAGTTCATGTACCACTAGGCATGTTAGTTTGAACTGTTGGAGGGCCAAAAGTGTTGGAGAATATTACATTATTTGGTACATGATAATGTACCACCTTGGTACACCATTATAAATATTATATTAGGATTGTGTCTTACATTAGTGAGTAAGTTAATATTTCATGTAATGTAATAATATGCAGTAAATGCACAAGTATCATGTTTTTATGAGTGTAAGTGTTGAGAGTGTAAATGTGCACAAGTGTCCAATATGTAAGTGTGTACATGTGTCCTTAGATTAGGAAGATTCAAGTACAAGTGTGCATGTGTATGCAAGTGGCAAGTATAGAAGCCAAGAGTCATAAGACTTGGCATATGGAAATAAAGAGTCATGGTAACCAAAGAGTCATCCTAGAAAGGCTATATATTACTCCATAGAGAGATATAGCAAATATAGAAAACAAAGAGAAGAGAAGCTACATAGCATTCATAGTTGTCTATAGTGTCCTATCTCTATGAGATATTTGTAATATAAAGAGGAGTAATACAAGTTTGCATACATTTAAGTAACTAGTATTGTAAGTGGTGTTATATTGTATATTTTAGGCTTTACATTCATATTTTTGAATATTGATTACATATTAGTTGTCTCATATCTCTGTTACAAATTATTATTGGATCCATTATATTGTAACTTTGTTATATTTGATCCTATGATTATTTTTATGTGGTAATTTTATATTAAGTATAAGGCTCCAAAATCCATTAGTGGTATCAGAGCCACAAAAAGGTTGCTTGCATAGGTTTTGAATGTTACAAAAAATTTACCCCTAGGTAAGGAAAACCAATGAAGCTAAGGATATTATCATTGGGTAGGAAAGACACATGAAGTTAAAGGATTTCCACTAGGTTGAAGGAAAAACTAGTGAAGCTAAGATTATTACCACTAGGTTGAAGAACAACCAGTGAAGATTAAAGATTCAGATTTTAGACAACCAACTCAGGAGAAAGTTGATCATTTCCATTCTACTTCAAATTATTTATAAGTTTCATATTAATTCTAGAAAAAGTTATCTAAGTATTTTGCTTCAATAAAAAAATGATATTTAGAAGCTGAGAAGCTTCATACAATAGATAAAGAAGGCTTCCATATTTGATTGCTTGAAGACCGTAAGCTTTCCTCATGCAGAGATTGATTTGAGTTGCAGATAAAGTTTCAGATATAAATATTGATAAAAGTTTCAAGTCTCAAAGATATACCTTGATAGATATATTTATTTAACCTATTCCAAGGTAAATATTCAGAATAGAAGGTAGTCTATAGTATAGATTCAAGTCTTGAAGATAGATCTTGATATTGATATAGAAAGGAGACTCTAGAAGAGAACTCCCATAGAAGCAGACAAAGGATACTTGAAAAAGGCCCCATTGAAAGCAGAATTAAGAGGCCCAAGAAAGAGATCCTTGATAAAGGTTTATTGGTCCTTAGTAATAAAAGATACCATTGAGAAAACTTAAAGGTAGAAAGAATACTTCAAGAGATTGAGCAGACTTGAAGGTAGAAGAATACTCCACGCATTGAAGATTGATGCAAAGACCACATAGGAAATAAATTTTGAAAGAATAGAAAATAAAGTTTTAGAAGGCAAGTATCTTGCCATAGGTTGAAAGTTATAATAAAATTTAAGACAACAAGAAGTCTGGAGGATAGTCCAAGTTAAAGGATAGCGTAAGAATTATACAAGGTAGAACAACCATATTTGGAAATAGAAACAAAGGTAGAGTTTACATTGAAAGCAAGATTGCAAGACATAATTGAATATTGATGCAAAGCATCATAGAAGTCCACATGGGCAGCAAGCTTTGAAAGGTAGTAACAAGGTTTGAAAAGCAATAAGAATACTTCAAGATAACAAGGAAGACTTGAAGCTAGAGAAGATAACAAATTCAAAAAATTTGGGACAACAAATTCAAAAAGAGCAAGGCAGCATTTGGAAAGAAAGTGTGAATATCACAAGGGTAGTATTGAAGGTAAAGAGACAAGGGTTTTAGATAACATAGAGCAACATTCGGTGCATCCTCCATAATCAAGTAAAGTGTGATAATAGTGTCATATTTCAAGAATTGCATAGTTAGCTTATATGTTAAGGGAAAATGTCATTGAATATAAGGATAAAAAAATAGTTTAAAGATTGGACAACATACGTCCAACAAGAAGTCACTAGAAGAACAACATTTAGGAGAAAGCAAGAAAAGGTGTAGCCATTAGCTAAGCGTAAAGTTAAAAACAATAAGAGAAGATTAAGTTTGTTTTTGCATATCCAAAGTCACTTGAACCTGAAATAGAAGATAATATACACCAGAAGGTTGAAGAAATTGAAGCAACATGTCAATAGCAGATACCACAATAAAGAAGCACCATAGTCAAACAATGGGAAACCTACCGATGTCGAGTGAAGTGAAAAGAGAAGTCAAATATCATTTGTTGCATTCAAGGAGTTCAAGTGTCATCTATCCAGAAATAAATGAAAGTGACATTCATAGTTGAGAGTAGATGAAGTGAAACGTCACCTCAGGAGGAGAAAAAGCAAAAGCTATTCATAGCCAAAAGTAGACGAAATGAAGCATCATCTTAGGAGAGAGAAAATATTTGAGTTACATCAAAAGAAGTCTAAGGTTGAAATGAATGTTGAAGAGGATATTAGCCAAAATCCAAGCAAGGGAATCATCATAATTTAATTGCCAAGAAGCTGAAATGATTTGAGCATTCAAAATGTGAAATGGTTCTTGAAGTGAAACGTTGAAGTGCCATCTAATTCATGCAGATGCCAGAGATGACACATTGAGTAAGGAAGGTGAAGAGTAGAAGTTTGTATCGTTCACTCTGCATGATTTTTAATATCCTCCATGTAAGGTCCTATCAAAATACTCACACGTGCTTGAGGGAAGATGGAAAGTGAAACCTTTTTTTAAAATCTGTAGTGGAATCTTGCAGTACCCAAGACTTCAAGGAGCCACACTCTTCAATAAGGTATTAGGGTTTGATTTATTGAAAGTTTGATATTTCTAAGGTTAAGGAGTGATAAGGTATTTAAAGTTTAATTTTTAATATTTCTAAGGTTTAATAAGCCTAAGTGGAGAGATAAGAGTAATAATAGGTTATTTAATTCCTTAGTTAATTTTTAAAGTTTTTCAAGTGATAATGAACTATAGGATTTTATTAAAGAAGTTTTATTAAAGTTTTTTGAAGTTATTATTTCATTATTTTTGAAATTCAAAGTTAATAGAATATTTGTAAAATTATTTTGGAGAGATAAGGAATTCTACATCAAACTTAGAAAATTTATTTTTACAAAATTCTTATTTTTAGTTTCTAATTAATTAGGGAGTCATAAGGAATTCAACATCAAAAGTTTTTAAAAAATAAAAAACTTGAAAATTTATTATTCAAAACCTAGGGAGACATAAGGTAGACTACATCAAAGGAAATTGATTAAGGAAAAATGGATGAAATTGTTAAAGATGCATTTAATGAAGATAGTGAAGACATTTTGCATGAGCTTAAATCTTATTCTCAAGAACTAAATGAAAAGAAGAAAGCACCAATATGGCTTAGAAATACAATTGAGGAAACAATAAGATTTTATGATAATCAAACAGACATACCATTGGATTCTATTACTACAAAGTCTATCTTAAAAGCAGAATGCTCTAGAAATATTAAAAATCTTCATAATCTATAACATATATACAAAGAGAGCAAAGGAAAAATAACTCTAGTTGTATACAAGTGGTTATATTATTTTTTCAAGAAACCAGATGAACTTGAAATCTCAAAATAAAATAACAAAGTATTAAGAATACTCTCAAGATGTGTTTATTGCAATAGAATCGGACATGAAAAATCAAGTTGTTGGAATCTTCATCCTTGCAAATATTGTGGAAGAAAATCTTATTCAACTACTTTTTGCTATCATAGAAAGGAGTATTGTAGCAAATTTGAAAAGACATTAATATTCATATTATATTACCTATTTCAAAAGCTTATTTTTGAAGCATTCACTAATAATGGATTCAAATGTAGAATTTTTGAAGAATAGGCAAGAAAGTCATCCAAAGAACAAGAAAAGAGAAAATGGACTCATGAAGTAATTAGGTCTCTTGCTCAACAAGGGTATCTAATGATAGACTATATTGAAGACTCAAGACCAAAGCAAAAATCAAATATGATGACAATCAAGAAGAAGTAGAACCAGAATAAAATGAAATCTATTGCAGAAGACAAAGAAGATTCTTACATGAAGACCTCAAACATTAATCTACAAGAGGTAGATTGAAGACTCAAAGTAAAATATCATATCAAATACTAAAGTCTTCAATAACCCAATAATGTAATATAAGGGGGTGTTGGATAATATTACATTATTTGGTACATGCCAATATACCACCTTGGTACGTCATTGTAAATATTATATTAGGATTGTCTTAGATTAGTGAGTGAGTTATTATTTCATGTAATGTACTAATGTGCAGGAAATGCACAAGTTTTATTTTTATATGAGTGCAAGTGTTGAGAGTGTAAATGTGCACATGTCCAATATATAAGTGTGCACATGTGTCCTTAGATTAAAAAGATTCAAGTACAAGTGTGCATGTGTATGCAAGTGGTAAGTATAGAATCCAAGAGTCATAAGACTTGGCATATGGAAAGAAAGAGTCATGGTAACCAAAGAGTCATCCTAGAAAGGCTATATATTACTCCATAGAGAGATATAGCAAATATAGCAAACAGAGAAGAGAAGCTACATAGCATTCATATTTATCTACAATGTCCTATCTCTATGAGATATTTGTAACAGAAAGAGGAGTAATACAAGTTTGCATACATTTGAGCAACTAGTATTGTAAGTGGTGTTATATTATATATTTTAAGCTTTACATTCATATTTTTGAATATTGATTACATATTAGTTGTCTCATATCTTTGTTACAAATTATTATTGGGTCCATTATATTGCAACTTTATTATATTCAATCATATGATTACTTTTCTGTGGTAATTTCATATTAAGTATAAAGCTCCAAATGCCATCAAAAAGTGATCCCTATGCCCCTCGAGTTACATGTCTCCCATGGTTGTAGTTATATCTTCATCTCCCTAAATGGGTGTGTCCAAGACCTTGTGCCTCATTTGGGGTGCACCAATCTTGGGAAGTTTATGGGAGAATGGAACACAATCCTATTGGATGACCTGTAGGATTTTTATCAAGGTCAACTCTTTGTTTTAGATGTGATATTTCCCACTCATCTTCTCCTTCCTATGCTAGTCCTACTCTATCAACCTCTATGAGGAAAAAGGAAAGAAAGGGAAACAAAAAGTAGGAAACAATGTAAAAAGTAGTGTAGAAAGCAAAGCCTATCTATCCTATCTATGGGTAGAGATGCACCAAATATCTAATAAGACCCTTCATGTTATAGTGGGTTGAAGTGAATACATGCACAACAATTAACAATGCATGAGGAATATAGGTCCCTCTAGGAACCTGTACTAAAATAGAACATGCACACCATAACCATGATAGGGATTTCATAAGCAGTCACAAATTCTTATTAGCATGAACTCTGAGTTACATACATGCAAAGAAAAGAGGTTCAAAAAATCCTTGATCCACTATACAAGTCTTGAGCCAGATTGAGACACAAGAGGAAATGAAGGAAAGCACCCCTTATAAGGATGGATGACTTTTGATGATTATAATAAGAATAATACATATTTATAGATTATATTTGGAGCTTATCCCCTTTTGAGATTCAAAATTCCAGCCTAAGGGATTCCATAATGATGGTGTACAATACCAAGGCCTTTGATTTAGATATTTTTGAGGTGGGATCTGGTTGCCCATGTTGTGATTAGGAATTTATAAGGATAGGCATAGGATTATTTTCTAAGTTCCTAATGCTTAGTTAAATTCTATTTGTTTTATATTTCCTATATTATAAAGTTGTAAAATAGTCTCCAAAAATCTATTCAAGATTATAAGTTGGCAAATGAAATATGTCAGCAAATGAAAGTCTTGGTAGAAATGGTTAGTAGGAAATATTGTCAGCAATTTGGATTTGTTAGCTTAGTTCTAGCTAAGTTGTTAGCTTTAGTTAGCTAACTTATTTTCTAATCCCAAATTAGCTTGTTGTATATGCTTATTTAAAAATTATAGTTAATAAAAATATTACCTTTCATTTTAGAAATTTAGATTCTTATCATTGGTATCAGAGTAGTTCTTTTCTATTTGGAAATTATCTTTTAGATAATTCTCCCTCCTCATGTGCATCTTCTCCTTTGAATCTTGAATTGTAGTTGATGACTAGATAGTGAGGATTATTTTCACATATTACCTTCAAAGTCTTGTTTGCTTGGTGACTATGGTGTTGTAGTTACAGTTACAGACTTTGGTGTTATAGGTGCAAGTTTCTTGTTAGGTGACTTCGCGTGCATTTTTTTTTTTAATAATTTCCTTTTCCTCCCATACCATGCATGCATTTTTTTTAATTATTTCCCTCTCATGCATTGCACTCACTTTCCATGCATTTTTTTATTAATTATGAAAAATTAAGGTATTGAAGGGTCCCAAAACCTTTTACATTAGAGGAAGAAGAGAAAGAGAAGGTCAATTAAGCATAGACTAGCCTCCAAGGCTAAAAGAACAAAAATTAAACCCCAACAACCACTCAAGAGCATATACTAGCCCACCACTCAGTAAAACATAAAGGGGAGTTTTTTATTTATCTTTCTTTTAGAAGGACCAATGATCCTACTATATTTTTACATAAGACTAAAAGGGCATCAAATACATCAATATGTAGATAAAAAAATCCTAATCCCAGAGAGCAAGGGTGAGGGCAAACCACCAAGCATATTTCTTGAGAATGTAAAACACCAAGAAGCAAAAGGACCAACCCCCTAGAGAGAGGATCACTACAACACAAAGGAGACCTCAACCAAATAGAAAGAAAATAAAAATGCCTACTGTATAAGTAGACCCATTGCTTCCAAAGCAACAATTATCATTAACTGTAGAGGGAAATTATCCTCCCATTTTTTGAATTGACCATTATCCACCCCCAAATTGGCCATAACATCAACAACCTGGTTACCTTTCATAAATATGCACAAATTTAACTTCTAACATACTTTCAAAAACCTTTGAGGTGTCCTTAGTAATATTCAAAATGAAACAATTACCAGTCTTTCTAACCCGCAAATCCCAAATGATGTTCAAGGAGTCACCTTGTATGATAAGTCTTCTAAAGTCCCTCTCAAAAACCTAATGAACACCCAAGAAAAGTGCCTTAGCTTTAGCTAGGTGGTTGGTTTGAATACCATAATATTTTATGTAGGCCCAAGTAACCTCGTCATTATCATTTCTAACATTATCCCCTCTACCATCCCTCTCAAGGTTACCTTTGGTAACCCCATCAAAATTTAGAATGACCCACCCTTTATTTACTTTATGTTATCTAGTAGCTAATATTTTTTTAACAATGGTTACAGAAGCAGAAGACCCTAGATTCAATTTCCAAATAACAACAACCCCTTTCTCTATAGCTTTCTCTATACCATTTCTAGTAACAAATATGGTTAAGTTATTCTCAATAGCAACTTTAATCCTTCTAAAGAAAAATGATTCATCCCTAGCAATATACTTGAAAGTTATTTTATTCCTCTCCCACCAGATATCCCATAAAAAATGAGGAAGAACCAGATCCCACACCCTAATGAGGTTGTGACTGATGGAGGGATATTTCTACTGAGTGAAAATTTCCTTGAAAGTTTGAGGTAAAGTCCACTTGAAAAAAAAGGAATCCAGTAAAGCATTGAGCAACTTATTTGAGAAATAAAAATGAATGAAAATATTATCCATAGATTCAACATCCTTAGAACACAAGAGACAAATATTGGGAAGATGGAAGCCTTTCTTGCATAAATTATCAACAATCATTTTTTTTTTGCAAACACAACCACAAAAAATACAATCTTGGGGATTAAATGAGGATACCAAACCCTTTGCACTGAAAAAGATCCTCATTTGTACAATGTTTGGTCCTCATATCCAATCTTGACAAAAAAAGGCCTTTAGGAGAATGAGTCCATAGAAGGAAGTCCTTGTCATTCTACTGAGGAAGAAAATATTGTTGTAGAAACATGTTCAAATTTACCAAACTGTGAAGGATCTGAAGATCAACTATATGTAAAGTCAGATGCTTCCATATCCTCTTACCATTAGTGATTATTATATAATAAATTACTTTTTCACCATATTTTAGTGGCAAAGGAGCCTTCAACTCATAAAATTCAGGACTAAGAAAGAGGGGTTCAGGAAGAATCCAAGCATCCTCCCAGAAGAACACGTCCTTACCATTCCCAATCTACCACTGCGTCCTCTCCATAACCAAACTTCTAACCCCCAACAAACCATTTCAAATAACAAAGCCCTTAGGAGGAGCAACACTTCTAAAAAAAAGAATGTGATTTTCTAGATACTTACATTTCATAATATCTATCCACAACTGATCCTCCTCAACACATAATCTCTAGCCTATTTTTGTAATCAATGCCTTATTGAACAACAACAAATTTATTCTAGGAAAAACATAATATTTTATATTTTATATTTAATATAAAATATAAAATACATATTATTAAAAAAAATACAAATAGCGCAATGATTTGGACTTTGGCTCTTCTTCGGGAGGTCTAAGGTTCAAACAGTGGCGTGGGTGAGTGTGTGAGGGGGTGGGTGTGTGTTCATAAAAAAAAAGTGTAAATTTATTTACTTTTAATAAGTGAAGAGTAAATAAATAAATTTAAAAAAAATATAGAAGTGCGTATATATTTTTTTTTTTACTTTTAATAGTTGAAAAGTAAATAAATATTTTAAAGAAAAGGGGGGAAAACATGCACATTTATTAATTTTAGTAAATAAATAGATTAAAGAAAGGAATATTGTTATTTTGTGATATTTACATATTTGCTTTGCTTCTTTATGCACCTTATAATTAATTATTTTACAATAATTGATTTCTTTCAAACTTTGTATTAAGATGCTTCAAGTCCTATTTTTGGACTTTATGCTTTTCAGCATTTGTATCCACTCATCATTGTGGATTTTGAGGATTGACTTATCTTTTTCATCCTCCAATTTGGGTTTCTAAAACCTTTGTGGCTTTGTAATAAGAAATCTTAGTGGTACCCGACACTCCATTCTATGCCTTCTATTGGATTGAAATGAATTGTGTATTTTTTCCTCTATATGTTGCAAATGTTTCTCAGGGTGAAACTATTACAGTTGTGAGGAGCCCACAACATTTTTTGGAGAATATTGAAGAACATTCCTACAAGGCCCTTTTGAGCATTGTTTGCTTTTTGCACTCCCTTTGTAGGAGTTGTGGTGATCCCATTGGGGCTTCTTACAAGACCCTTTTAAGCATTTTTTTGGCACTCCCTTTGTAGGAGTTGTGGTGATCCCATTGGGGTTACTATGGTATGCTATCTCAAGTAACATCTCTCTCTTCTCTTCTTAATCAAGTTCAAGTATTGTATTTTGGACACTTGTACATCTTCTCTCCCACTTTCTTGTAAAAGCATTGGATTCCAATGCTTCTATGATGGAGAGAAATGATAAGGATAGGCATAGGATTATTTTATAAGTTCCTAAGGCTTAGTTAAATTTTATTTGTTTTATATTTCCTAAAGTCTAAAGTTAGAAAATAATCTCCAAAAAGCTATTCAAGATTGTAAGTTGGTAAATGAAGATGTTGGAAAATGGAAGTGTTGGCAAAAATGATTGACATGAAATATTGTTAGCAATTTGGATCTGTTAGCTTAGTCCTAGCTAAGTTGTTAGCTTTAGTTAGCTAACTTATCTTCTCATCCCAAATTAGCTTGTTGTATATGCTTATTTAAGCATTTTATTTAATAAAAATGTTGGCTTCTATTTTACCAATTTATATCTTTATCATACATCAAGATATTTTATGATTAATGCTTGGTTTGATCCATGGCCACTCCTTTTTAGGCTTCATGACATGTTGTACCTTTTTCATAAAGGATGGACTCTACTCTTAACGATATGGACACTTCAACATCACTTGTTGGGAATCGAGTGGTGCAAACTTGACCAGATTCTAGGAGGTAGTCTTTCTCAAGTCTTCATTGGGTGACTCAGTTTATTCTATTCAATCTAATTAATTTATCATTCTAGTTGAAAAGGATGATTCCTCTTCTTATCAATTTTTATGCTTTTGTTATCATCCTAGTTTTGCAATTTATGGATATTTTCAATTGTGTGCATCACTACTTTGAGTGGTCACTAGTACTTTAGGGCTCATTATTTTATTATTAGCTTTGATTAAAAAAATCAAATCATTGGTCTACGTATTTGTACCAGCCTCCTTTTGGGTCTGGCGGCCTTGCTTTCCATAGGGATTCTTCTCAAAGTGCTCATTCCTCCCAAGTGTAGTGAGAACTCACTACAAAAGGAGTAATAATTTTTTTAAAATATATCTCAAAATAATGATCAAGTTTGAATCATACTATTGCCTTTCTTGCAAAACATTTACAAACATGGTGTTCATCATACAAAATCTCAAGTGCAAAAAAAAAAGTGCTAACCACTTAGTTACAAAATTTAAGTATAAATGGAGGGGTCATCCATGCTAATAACATTAAAATAAAATATTTAATTTTCTCTATGGTAAAAATAAAAAATTTCAAAAATCAGGTTTATCAAAGTTAATTTTGAAAGGAAATTGAAGAAAAGTTAGTGGAGGTAAGGTTTTTTCAAAATAATCAAGGCAAAATTCTTCCAATTTACTTAGAATCATATAGAGCTTCAACTAACAACCATATGCACCAATGGGTCCTTGTTTCAATGGTTGAGATAAATAGTTGATGTAGCCCACACCAAGGTTCAAATCCTGGAGACTCCAAATAGCTCAATATGACTAAATCAATTTATAATATAATAGAAAAATAACAAAAATATATTTTTCTTGAGGAGAATCCAAATGCTATCAAAGAAAATGGATGTGGATCCAAATAACTTGACTAAATAAATTTATAATATTAATTGAAAAAATATGGAAATATATTTCACCTTAGAGGAATCCAAATACTATAAAAAAATAGATGTGGAATAAAGAATAGATATGGAAATAATTTGATTTCCAAAATAAGTGTCTTCCATGTTTAAATTAGAAGTTAAATTTCCTTAAAAAAATGGTTTTAAAAAAAAAAACTAATTAAACCTCTATAAAACCCTCGTCCATTGGTTGAACCCTATGGAAGCAGCCCAATAAAATTATAACCATCAACTATTATAATTGTATTTCTCATTTGTCAATTTATAATATAATAGAAAAAAAGATGAAAATATATTTTGCTTGAGGGGAATCCAAATGCTATTAAATAAAATGGATGTGGATCCAAATAGTTTGACTAAATCAATCTATAATATAATTGAAAAAGAATGGAAATAAATTTAGCTTAAAGGAAATCCAAATGCTATAAAAAAAAATGGATGTGGAATAAATAATGAAGATAAAAAAAAAATTTGAATTCCAAAATAAGTCTCTCGGATGTTTAAATTATAAGTTAAATTTCTTAAGGAACAAAGGTTTTTTTTTTAACTAACTAGAGAACCTCTTTAAATCCTAGTCCATTGGCTGAACCCTATGGAAGCAGCCCAATAATTTTATAGTTATCTGCCTGCGTGCTAATTTGATTCCAAAATAACTCTCTTCGATGTTTAAATTATAAATTAATTTTCCTAAGGAACAAAGGTTTTTTTTTTTCTAAATTAACTAGAGAACCTCTATAAACCCTAGTCCATTGGCTAGACCCTATAGGAACAGCCTAATAATTTTTTTATTGAGTAAATACTTCTTATACATATACATATTCACTGTGGGGTTGAACCCAGGTCACATCACAGATAATGCAAGTGGTAACCATCAACAATTATAATTGTATTTCTCATTTGTTTCTTATTTAAGAATAAAAAATCAGCCTACGCGCTTTCTTTAACTAAATAACTTCTATAAACCCTAATCCACTAGATAAACCCTAAGTGAGCAGCCCAAAATTTAGAATAAAACATCATCCTACGCGCTTTCTTTAACTAAAAACTTCTATAAACCCTAGTCCACTAGATAAACCCTAAGTGAACAACCCAAAAATTTTTAAACCATCATTAATTATAATTGTATTTCTCAAAAAAAGATGAAAATATATTTTGCTTGAGGGGAATAAAAGTGGCTCCAAATATTTCAATAGGACTCAATCATATAATTGAAAAATGATGAAAAATATATTTCACTTGAGGGGAATCCAAATACTATCAAGAAAATGGATGTGGGGAATCCAAATGCGATCAAGAAAATGGATGTAAAATAAAAAATGGAGATAGAAAAATAATTTAAACTCCAAAATAAATCTCTTCAATGTTTAAATTATAAGTTAAATTTTCTATATAAAAAAACAATTTTTATTTTTATTTTTAAAACCTCTATAAATCCTAATGCATTGACTGAACCCTACTAGAGTAGCCCAATAATTTTATTACCATCAACAATTATAATTGTATAACCATCAACGATTGTAATTGTATTTCTTATTTGTTTCTTATTTAAAAATAAAACATCAGTCTGTCTGCTTTCTCTAACTAAAACCCCCTATAAATCCTAATCCACTAAATAAACCTTCAATGAGGAGTCCAATAATTTTATAACCATCAGCGATTATAATTGTATTTCTCATGTGTTTCTTATTTTAGAACAAAACATCAGCCTGTTTTACTACACAAATAAATATACCTAATTTGAAATAACATTTAAAGGAAGAAGGAGAGGAAAGTGGGGTGAAGTGAGGGAAAAAAATTCCATCAACGAGTTTGGCCCAGACTTCATCGACAAGTGCAGAATGAATAGAACACCATATTTTAATATAACAGAACATAATTTATGTATCAAAGCTGCCAAAATTCTCCGTGCGGAATTTCCCAGTTGCAGACAAAGGACTTGCTACTAAGAGCTTGAACTGCTTAGGACAAATCACTTGCCTTCCAGAAGAGGACTGATTCAGGTCCTTTAGATTCCTTCAGATTGCCTTTTACAAACTAGGGGCTTGACTGTAATCAACTTGTAAATGTTATGTACCTTTAGAAATTCCACCGTAACTTCAACAGAAACAGAAATACTCTAGTTTAGAACTCAGCCAACTTATGGTGTTCTATAATATGGTTTCTTATTGTCCAATGCAAAAGAGAAACTACTGGACAAAAGATAATATATCTCTCCCCTTTTATAGATATCCTCCAAAATATGGAAGCAATATATTGCCTACCATTCATTTACAACAATAATAAAACTGCTTCCAGAAGAATTATAGCACAACAGTCTGTGGTGCCTCTTGCACTATTGACTTGCCTTTTATCTTACATAACATTTGTTATGTTCACAATGAATCGCCTTTCCAATATCAGCTGCTACAACCTTTCCCGCATCAGCCTGCGCAAGGTCCAATCCAGTGAATGAGAAAACTATCCAAGGTCCAATTCCATTTACTAAAACACACACCCTCCACTCTTATTTGCCCTCATATAACTACATTTAAACAATCACTATAACAAATTTAATTTTGGGCATGTGGGGCTGAGATTAATGTAATAATACAAAGTCCAGTAACATATATCATGATTAGAATTTCTAATACTTATTTATTTACTATAAACAATTATTATAATATCTTATTAACATTGAGTTTGGATATGTGTGAAATTGATCTTCTTGTTTTCTAACGAATTAATATAATAATACAAAGTCTAATACCATATATTCAGTGATTAAAATTTTGTTCCACGATAATACTTATGTATCTATTATATATCTTCAACGAACTAATCATGACTTACATGCTGCAATCGGAATACGACGTTATGGGAAACGGAACTCTGGGGCCGCATAGAACGTAAACCTCCAGCAGCTTTTCATCCATCAAACCCTCGATCTGGTTATCACCACTGCCCTTCAAGCACTCGCAGATCTCATATCTTGAGAGTCGATGGTCCTCAATTTTTTGCTCCAGAGCCCCCAGACTCTTACAGCAAACGCTTTCCGATCTCATAAAAGGTTCTCCTCGGGCACTTAGAACAACATAACAGGACCTCAGAATCCTAGACACTTCCGTGCATTTGTTCGATTCATATGCATCTGCGAAGTGCCCCCATATTATTATCAACACAATAATCGATGCTGCCAATGGCTTACCTGGGAATATCATTTTTCCTAGATTCCAAGTCCAAACGAAAGAATGGATATTAATACAGTTGCGTTACTGGACCGGATCAGAGTATATCTATACCCAGTTGTGCCTGGCACAGAAATTTATGTCAACGGTATCGTTAGCCTCTAAATGGGTCATCAGTGACCGAAGCCACGATGCAGAAGCGCCAGAATAGGCCCTATGGGGATTAAATAAATGTGATTCTATGATTTTTTGATACCATGATCTTTAACAATTGGGTAGTGGTTAGATATTTTTTCACAGGTTTCTTTCTTCTAATACAGGTTCTATAACCTCTGCCTCTCCTAAATAAAAGAAATAAAAGAAATCCCTGGTGGTTCAAGGTTGATACCAAATCATCAAACTAACACTCAACGAACTCAAATCACAACCTCGCTTTAAAGGGCATGCATATTTATTTGATCAAATAAATGATAAAGGGCTTAAGCAGTCGGATGCTATGAACGTGCATGGCCTGGGGAAGGCTGGCAGTGGCGACTATGCATATGGAAATGAATTCGAAGCGCGTTGTGCTGAAAACGAGACGGGGTTAAGTAATAGATAATAAAAAAATTGCTTTGGAAGAAAAATAGGTAGAGCTGTATTGTTGTTTAATTTATTCACTGAAAACTGTGACCAGGGCAACTACAACTCTAAGTTCGATGGTTCGCTTTTGACTTGGTGTACACTTATTAGTTGTTTTAAAAAAAACTTTCTTGCGATCGACGCATTTTAAGTAATGCTTTAGTTTATCCGTAATTATCAATACGCCAATGATGAGCTATAATGGTGTTAACATCATTGTTGGTTGTGAAAGGGAGAGAGTCTTTTTAAAATGAGACTGGTTTGGTATACCTTTTGTTTATAGCGATTAGTTGGTATCATCGGTGTCTTAAGGATGCCGATAATTTGTAGGTGACATAGTTGGATTTTTCGATTGAATTTCTAAATCTGTTGATGATGTGGACAACTGTATTTATTTATTTTTTAAACATATTCACTTACACGAGTTGCATTATCAGTCTATCAGTCTATGATATTTAGTTCCTCTCATATCGGCAATCAACCAGACAAGTCATATTATCAGTCTATGGTATTTAGTTCCTCTCATATCGACAATCAACCAGACAAGTCATATTATCAGTCTATGGTTAGTTCCTCTCATATCGACAATCAACAAGACAAGTCATAAAAACAAGTTTTTGATCAATTCTCTTAAAATTTTATTTCATGAAGATAAATAATATGATTGAATAAATTATTTGTTATTTTTATTTATTTTTTTAGATATATTGGTATTTTCAAAATAATTATATATATCAATAATTGATCGGTAACCGCCACTAATTTAAGAAAGTTAATTTTTTCAATGAGTTTACACATGATTTTATGAGGGATCATGGTCTCCTTATATTGAATGGGGTTTAAGATATGTTGACATTTTCTTATATATATATATATATATATATATATATATATATATATATATATATATATAATTGATCGGTAGCCGCCACGAATCCCGTCACTAATTTAAGAAAGTTAATTTTTTCAATGAGTTTACACATGATTTTATGAGGGATTATGGTTCTTTATACTGAATGGGGTTTAAGATATGTTGGCATTTTCAAGATATATATATATATATATATAATTGATCAGCCGCCACGAATCCAGGAAAGTTGTTTTTTTCAATGAGTTTACACGTGATTTTATTAGAGGGATCATGGTTCCCATGATTTTACAAAGATCATGATATCGTGAGTGGGGTTTGAACCTTAAACCTTTCAAAGAGAAGTCAAACCTTTTACCATTAAAGTAAGCTGAAAACCATTATGTACAATAATTTTACAATTAATATAATTCACTCATTTATTTTTTATAGTATTTAAAATAAAATGCAAAACCTCCTTAATTGAAATATTAGTGGTCATCATGAGCTCCTTTGACAATCCCAATTGTACTAAACTCCAACTTCTTTGAAATGTGTATTATTTTATATGTATAGCATTCACATAGTCCAAAGTTTCTCTAAAAATATCTTTCCTTTTGGGACATAGATTAAGCAATGTGGTGGATAGAAGATGTTGACGTGCACATTGTATATCGGCTTTATTATATTTTGATATTTCATAAGGTTTCCCAAATGTTTGACAAATATTTATAATTTGTACATGTAGTTTTAGATTATAAAAGTAACACTATTATAATTGCATGGTAATGGTTTAAAATAACTGTGGTAAGGTGGTTACAGGGGCAGATTGTAGGAAGTTTTGTGTAACAGTTTTTTAGGCGAACAATACAGAATACCTAATGGTCTTAAAATCCGAACAATTTACCCGGATTCGTGATGGCTACTAATTCCACATGTAAATTAAAAAAAAAAACAATCATTTATAAAGAAATGGTAAACACTTTAGATACCAAGTTTTAGTGGCATCTTACTACAATTAAAATAACTATAAAATGTAAGAAATCAAATATGTTTAAGAATAAATTATTTAGACATATCAAAAATCATATTGCAAGCATGTAGCACCCAAGAAAGAACATTGAGAAGCACAACTAAACAAGTGAGCTAAATAACCTACTATATAATTTTTTTCAATTTACAAAAATAAAATATATTTTTATAGAAAACTCTATTACATATATTACATTTATTCTCGCTAATACCATGCTAAAGAGGAGAGTGTTAAAGAATAATTTAATACAATACTCTCCAAGCAAAGAAACTAAGAAGTGTTATTAGTCTTGTTCCATTAGGTTAGATAACTAATTATACTTTGAGTTTGTTATTTATACTTATATTTTTATTTATAAATATATGCATATGTTATATGGCAAGATTTGAAACTAGCACTCCTTGAATGTTATGGTATTGTGATCTTTGCAATTTGATATTTACCTTTCATTTTTCATTAACATAAATAAGAGAATAAAATTAGATAAAGGGTAAAGTAGTTTTTAACATCCACGAGGTCATATATGATATGACACTTGTTTACTTAATATATGGTTATCCAACCATACTCCTGTTACTGAAGCAAGATGTAAAACCTTACCCCCATAAGAAAACCTTACCCCCATAGGATTTGAACCTTGGATCTCTATTCATAATTCCAAAGTCTCCAATACTAGGCTACTCGAGCTGTAAAGAAACCTATACATTAATTGTATTCAACATAATGAATCCCATTTTAATCAACTCATCTCCAAACTTTATAAAAAAATCAATATTTAGATGTGGGTAACTTGATCAAAATTGATCTTCTACTAGGAACTGAACACATGAGATTTTATTTATGGGAAAAGCTAAATTGTGATTTTAAAATAGGGCACAGTTTTTATAATATGTTAAGATATCCTTTAGATCAAAGAAGACTTCCATGTCTTTCAAGAATAGGCTTCTACCTGCAAATCCTATGTGAGAATTAATTATTTGGCTTTAACTTAGATGAGTCTATTCAATGAGGCTATGTGAACAACATTTTCATAAAAACTTGTTATGATTCATACACCAACTCTTGAATAGATGAAGAACCCTTGGGATTACAAAAGGTCATAATCAAAATTGTATATCAATAACTAATATTTAACTAAAATGAGAATCTAATAGTAGTTGTTTTGTCTAGTTTGAATTAAAATGCATGTTTGACTAATATTATATTTTAATAATTTCATGTCACTCTTTAGATCATCTCAATTCCACTATCCCATTTTTTATTTTATCGATGTAAAACCTAGCACAAATATATCATCGCATTTTTTTCTAGTGCTAAGATGTTACTAAAGAAGATATATAATGATGCTACATGTATGGTATGATTTGGTACATCAAAATATTTGTTAGAAAACCTAAATAAAAAGAAAAAAAACTCTTTTCATATTTCCTTTTCAAATTTTATTCATATCACTAATTCATTTCCATTTCCCTCTCACACGCCCCTTTCTAAATTCATTTTCCCTTCCACACCCACATTTTTAAAAAAAAAATTACCTGTATTTGTCATAACCCGCCCCTGGAGGACCCTGATGAGATGACAATATAATTGAGTTTATTGTTTCAATGCCTAACGTCGATTGTGTTATGGATTTTGCAAGACTAATCTTGCTTGTAGGTGGGCAATATTTAGCTAACAATTTAATATTTGTGTTGATATTAAAATGGTTAGCAAAGGAGTTTAATATTTTCTTATGCACATAATGGTTTTTAACTAAAAGGACTAATCATTACAATGATGAGCAAATAATTTGATATCCATTGTGGTGATGATTTTAATTTGTTTAGCAAAGGAATTGATTACTGTTTTTTTATAAAGAGACTAATCATTTTGATATTGAGCTAACATTCTACTGACAAATCGAATATTACCCTTTTAAATGGTCTAGCAAAAAGAGAAAAGTTGATATTTACCTTATTAAAATAATGGTTTAATTATAATGAAAAAATTACATATTTAAGCTAACAATTTCATATAAGCTTAAGCATTGCTTATTAAATTGTTTCAAAATAATGGATGGTAAATATTGTTTGAAAAATTCCCGTGACTTTCTTTAAGAGGAAGCATTTTTTAAATCATAAAAAAATGGATATTTTTGAAATGAAATTAATGGCCTTTTATCAGTTGGGACTGAGTAAGGAGGTTGCATTAATGAAGGTCTATCCTACCACCTTGGAAGGAGGTGCATGCTTCTTGGGGCTCATGGGGGAGAAAGAGAAGGGGAATGGATTTGGAGGAGGCAATTTTATAGGAGAAGGAACAAAAAAAAATAAGGGGGAGGCCATTTTCTATGCTAGAAGGAGAGGAGGATGGAGTTTTTATTAAAAATATATTTCAAGCAGGAAATCCTGGAGGTTGGGAGGAGACCTTTAAAGGAAGAAGGATATGCAACCTAATGAGCATTAGGTTGGATCCAGATCTAAAACCCTACCACTACATTGAATTTTGATAGTTTAAGAACATAGAAAAATTTATCTTTTAAAAGGAAAATAGAGTGATATGCCTTTGTTATTACTTATTGATTTGGTTTATCGATTGTTTGTCTACAATAAATGGTGATGTAATCTAACATTTTAGATTTCTCACTTCTAGATTATTTTTTTCAGAATCCATGGCCATTGTTGTAGATAACCACATTAGTTTCAAGCCAATAGTTTACTTATAAACGATTGTTGCTTGTTTTGGATGCATCTTCTCAGGCAGACTCGTCAAGCCTGATTTTTATGTATATTTACTACTTTATGCCTGTGAGCAAACTTGGAACTCAACCCACCTTATTTTACCTTGAGTAATGATTTTTGGGGCTATCTATGTCCCAATGCCACATGTTGCAGAGTGACGTGCATCGTTGTAGTTTTGGAAATGAGGTCAATTATACTACTCATGACCTAAGTAGTTGTATACACTCTCAAAGTCTAGTGATATTATCTCATGGAAATACCTTTTGAACTGAGAACCAACCATCAGAGTTTGAAGTATATATTTACTCAACCTTTGCTTAATGCCAGGAAAATAAGATGGATGGATTTCCTCGTCGAGTATGATTTTGGGATCGAATACATTAAAGGAAAGGAAAATAAGGTTGTCAATGCCCTAAGTAGGAGAAAACACATTGCTACCTTGACCCACATCCATGTAGATTTGATGGATCAAGTCAAAGAAATGCAATATCAGGATGAGTATTACAACCAAATTTTTGATAAACTAGAAAGAAAACCCGAAGAAAGCAAAAAATTTGGCATTAAGGATGGTTTTCTATGCTTCAAGGAACGAGTAGTGATTCCCAAGTTAGGTGATCTAAGGAAAATTATCATGAATGAAGCACATAGATATCCTATTCTGCTCACCCAGGGGATCAAAGATGAGATAAAACATGAAGAAAAATTTTTGCTAGCCAAGAATGAAGAAGGACATCACTGAATTTATCACTTAGTTCCTAGAAAACCAAAAGGTTAAGGCTAAACATAGACACCCTGCAGGACTATTGTATCCACATGATGTACCTATGCAAAAATGGTAGGTGATTTCAATGAATCTCATTGTAGGTTTGTCAAAAAATAGGTTCCAACATGATGCAATCCTTCTTGTGTTTGATATACTAACCAAGGTTGCACATTTTATACCATGAAATACCAAGGATGATTTCGTGATGGTGGCTAATAGATTTGTCAAAGAAATATTTAGGCTTCAAGGTTTTCCTAAGGTTATTATTTCAAATAGGAACTCTTGGTTCACATCTAATTTTTTGCAAGCCTTACACCGTGCCATAGGTACCAGGTTAAATATTAGTTCTATTTATCATCCAGATACTGATGGGAAAATTGAAAGGGTGAACCAGGTGTTGAAGGATATGCTTTAAATATATTGTATGGATCAAAAGTCATAATGGAAAGACTATCTACACCTGGTAAAATTTGCTTATAAAAATGGTCACCATTCGACCTTAGGCATGGCTCCTTTCAAAGCTTTATATGAAAGGAGGTGTAGGACACCGTTGTCATGGGATAATCCAGAGGACTAAGTTTTAATGAGGCCAAACATGATTAGAGAAATGGAGAAGAAGTTAAGTATGATCAAAGAGAGGCTTAAGGAAGTTGCAGATCATAAAAAAAATATGCCAATATTAAGAGGTCACCAAGAGAGTTTTCAGTGGGTGAAAAAGTGTTTTTGACGGTGAAACCAAAGAAGAGTGCCATAAAATACACAAAACTAGATCCCCATTTTGTTGGACCATTTGAAATCACATAAAGGATTAGTCATATTGTGTACAAACTCACCTTACCACCTAGTTTTTCAAAGATTCACGACACATTTCATATATCCTTACTTAGAAAATATATTGCTAACCTTGATCATGTATAAGATTTTTCTAAATTGCAAATGGTGGACCTAGAGGCCATTGAGGTACGTCACATGAAGATCATTGATTTTCATTCCAAATCGATGAGGAAGAGGACTATGGAGCAATGTAAGGTCCAGTAGGACCACTATTCTAAGAGAATTGCTACATGGGAGAAAGCGGCGGATATGTAGAGATATTTTACATTGTTTGAAAATGAAATGTAACTATTGTTTAATGTTTAGACTTTGATAAAATATAGAGGATTGTGTTAAGCCTAAGGGGGTAGGATGTCATGACCCTCCCTTGGCATTATTTTCAATGACTAGATTCATGATTGGCTATGTTATCTTGTTGATGGAATGACTGATTATTTCATGTTTTAGTTTCCACAAAACATATATCTTATGGAAGAATATGATGTTGCTAATGGATTTGCACTCATGACAGGAACAAGTTTTCTTGTGGAGAGGAAAATGATGTGATGATTTAATCATTGAAATAGCTTGGGAAACATGGATGAATGCTCTCCTTTCATATAGTTGCATATCATATTTTGCATGAGGAAGAATTATATATATATATATATATATATATATATATATATATATAAGGGGGGGGTGGTATATCCACACCCACCCACACAATATATATATATATATATATATATATATATATATGCCATGTTTTGAATGAAGTTTGTTTGCTATTTGATAATTTCTTTTTAGATGAGATTTTATCTATTATGAAGGAATTCATTGCAAATATATATATAAAGATATAAATATTTATATTATGGTTTCTGCTCTTAAAAAGAAAGGAGAATTAACTTTGAACTGACATTATTGTATGAAGCATTTAAAGGAAGGATCATTATGCTTTATGGAAATCCAATATAGATTATGAATTTTTGTTATTGCTTTTATCTATGATTATCATTTATATCAACCATGGAAAAAGAGGTATTGTGGTGAATAAAGAGTTTCATTAGATGGATATTTATTGACCTTGAGTGTGTTTAAAAGAGCAAATACCTTTTACCTTATGGTAAGTAGTTGTTAACCCTACAATAGAAGAAAGTAGGAATACTTGTGTTACCATTAACTACAACATGAACCTTGGTAAGTGCATCATCATCTAGTTGGAAAACACCCATCACACTCTAAACAGGTACGATCATGCATAATTTTAGTTAGAGATGATACTCAACCCTTTAATGACACTCGACAAATCGAAAGGAGTGATGGAGGAGGTACTTATCAAGGAAGGAGAATAAAAGAAAAAAAATGTAGTGATAGGGGGAAAAGAGGAAAAGGAGTAAGCAAACCAAAGGTGGAGGAGTTACTAAATTTCTTTTGTAGAGGTTGTTGTGACTATGTTTTCCAAGTCGGTTCCATAAACTTACCCCTCTAACTTTTAAGGAATTGGTTTTAATGTGAATAACTTAAATCCGGTTTGTTTTTTTATTATGAGATCTCCTATGTATTCTATTTAGATATAAAACTTTCTATTGTCTCTAAATAAATGGTGAAACTATTTTGTGTATACACCTCCTAGTATATTCATATCTCTAGTTATCTTTTACCCAGCTAGAGACCATATTTTTGCTGGTTGGAGTGAAATCAAGTTGGAATTTATGTTAATATATACATAAGACTTCTTAAAGAATTCATAGATTGAAATATTCTTTGAGATGGTCTGCATGTGGTTTTAGATAATGAATTTGACTCTTTGAGATCAACAAATGATGGTTTCTCTTAAAAGAGTTCAAGTATTCAGTCATAAGAGTGAGTGATGGAGTCATTATTGAAAGACTCTTTTACATAAACCTGTATAATGGTGGTTATGAGTGTATTTGATATATTGTGGTCTTGAGTGATGTCTGACGTAAAACGTAGGAGTGTTTTATTCTCTCTACAGATGTTAATAACTTTACATTGACCTATACGCATGGTATTGGGTTTGGTGAAATGTACCGAACTACATGAGCTATTATGATAGGTATAAAAGAGCCTAAGAAAATTGTAACCTTGTTAAACCATTGAAGTATTGTCCACTATGAGCAAAAATCTCATCGGTGAGAGAATTCAAATGAAGTGGTAATACCTTATTTGTTCCATATAGATTAATGAATAGTTGTAGAAGCATTGAGCTACTCAATTAAAACATGCTAATGAAGGAGAGTGATATCAATGAAAAACCATAATTAAACTATGCATGTTTACATGTAACTAGCACCTTCATGAACGTTATGGTTATCGCCTACGTTCGGGTATGATATTAGAGAATTCGTTATTATGCTTGAATTTGGGTTTAATCTATGATGTTGAAAAATCATATAGCTAAAGATTAATGTTAAGGTGCATGAGAGTTTAATTTATGACACCTGTGATAGTTGTAGAGGTGTAATTATACTTTGAGAATGAATAGGCTTTGAAAAACAAGTGTAAGTCCATATTATAACTATTAATATTTTTAAATGATTATAGAAACCTTTATCTTGCCAAAAATACGTCAACTTGCTTTGACTATTGATTAAAGGTAAAATGGGAATTTGGTTCTTAAGTAGAAGGATAATTTGAATCCAACATCAAAATGTGTGAATTACCCTATGTAATTAGACTTGCTGGAAAATTATGTTAGAGGAATCTAACAATTGTATGTGCGAATGGATGCTAGGTAAGGTTTGACTTGTATTTCTAGAAGACTTGGACCATAGATTAGTAAGGTTAAGTGTAAAGTATGGTTGATTCAGATTTATTATCTAATGGAAAATAATGATACCATTATAAGAAAGAAAGGATGCTATAGTCCTTTAGCCATGAGGTGCAGAGCCCACTAATTCATCAAAAGAAATATGGGTTTATTTTGGTATTTATATTATTTATTGTTTCATTGGAAGGGTACAACAAGTTTGGTTGAGATGATCTAGAAGAACATGATGAAAGTATCTTATTTGATTTGTATTTATGTTTTGAAGGGCATATGCATATTGTAATATAGTAAGAAGTATGGAATTTATGAGAGTAGGAAAGGTATCATGGGATGCCTTGTTCCAAGAAGTGGATTCAAATTGTACTTATGAATTGAATGATTAATTCATATTGTGAAATTCTAGGGAACATGGAATATCCCTAGTAGGAGATAAAGGCATTATGGGATGTCTTTAATTCAATGTAAAGAACTAATTGCCATATGATATCAATAAAGAAAAGGATTTAAGGCTGGGTTTATTCCCCATGAGGGTTCCTAGGATATATGTGATGTTGTGTGATTTTATATGAAGTCTCTTATCCATGATTGTACTTTGATTGAATTGCTTATGAAAGTCTCTATGTTATTAAATAGATGGGTAATTTATTTTGGTTTATGCTTTCATAAGATATGCTTTGATTTTTGATATGAACTCCATGGGATAATTATGAGTCTAGCATGACATACCTTGATAATGCAAATGGAATGGATTGTTCTTTGGCATAAAAAGGAACTTGGTAAATCTCATGTTTTCATTATTCTAAATATAAAACTTATTTATAACTCCTTTAGGGGACATATAATGTGTACATGGGATGAGAATTCATTTAAGAGACTCTCACGGTTAATAAAGTCTCTACATTTAAAAATTAGTAGAGGGATAATGAATGGGTAATGTTTTTACATGAAATCAAAGAAATCACATGATGGACCCTAGTGGTATGAAAAAGCGTTGACGGTTTGTGACCTTAGATTCAAAAATTGAGCAAGACTTACTAGGAAAAGGACTAGCTCATCATGGGGATGAGAATGATAGCCTTATCTCACCATGCTTAGTACACCTACATAAAAGGACTGGTGTATGGTGTAGATATTGGTGTGTTCCTTTCGATGGACTGAAGGGAATAAGCTAGCTCATCAAAAGAATGAGAATGATAGCTTAATCTTGCACTCTACCTAGTACACTTGCATAGAAAGATGTATGTAAGTTGTAGGGATGGGTATACCACGTGTCTGATATAATAAGGATGAGAGACATATTGAGGAGGGTAAATAGATAGCTCAATCAAAGGACACTAAGACCTTGAACAGAACTCTAGACTTTTAGGTGAGTAAAAAAACTCACCATTGGGATAGGATAATTTTGGGTTGTGATATTTGGTATCAGAGCTCATGGTCGTAGGACTATAAGCTTCCTTGTGCAAAACCTAGGTATAAATGGACTAGGTGAATAAGAAATTTTGTAGGTATACAATCATTAAAAGGGTTTTACCTCACGAAGGTTAGGGTAGCTAATGGTACCCAATTCTATTGATTTGACTAGTTAACTAAATTATTAGTTAGTAGTAGGAGGAACAATTTAGAGAAGTAATTGTGACCTAACTCCTACTATCTATCCTATGTGTGGCTAGGGATAATACCACCAAAGAGGAGGAGAGGGAGTGCTACCCCATCAATGAGGTAGACACGATAGACTAATGTTGAGGTCAGGACCCCAGATGTAGGTACAGACAATCCTAATAATGAGAGGGAAGACCTCACTACAATAGTTGCTCTACTTCATGAACAGATGGAAACACAAAAGCAATTATTAGAAACCATAGTGAATCAGGATTCATAGGTTGGGAGCTCTAGGGTTAGATAGGCTAATGAACCTCTTACAGAGGCACAATAGGCCAGAATTTGGTTAGAGGTAGAAATGGGTAAGGATTTGAAGCATGTAAAATCCTCCAAGTTTAATGGAGAGGAAGGTGGTGATGCAACCGAAGCCTGGCTGAAGGAATTGGAAACCTTCTGCAATATGAAGAATTACTCCACTAGAACCCAAATGTCCTATGCCACCTTACACTTATAGGGTGTTGGTCTAGATTGGTGGGAGAATGTCAGAGGAATTGAGGTAGTAGTTGATCTAAAATGGGAGGACTTTGTGGTAGCCTTTAAAGAGAGGTTCCTCACGGAGCATTTTTATGCCAAGAAATTTGAAGAATTCACCAATATTCGATAGGGAAATAAGATGGTGGAGGCTTATTACCAAAAATTTGTTAAGTTGTTAAAATATGTGCCTACGTATAATGAGAAGATGAAGATTCATAAATTCATACTAGGAGCAGATCCCAAGATAGGGCATGAAGTGAACATGCGAGAGCCTAATACTCTTCAGAAGGCCTATGACTTGGCTAGGAAAGTTGAGACTTATCTTAAGCCCTATTTTGATTATGAAGGAGCTTTCAAGCAAGACAAACAGGCACTCAGGAAAATAAATAGTGCAAGTTTCATGAAATGGGAGAGAGAACAAACAAACAAAAGTTTCCAAGGGTAGGATAAAAGAAATGATAGGAAATAGGGAAAGTTTAGGAAGAAATTTTGGGGAAAGAATAACAACCGTAACAACAATAATGACAAGCCACCACCGCAAGGGTAGCCTAACCCTCCACTAGTAGTGAAAGTAGAGGGATAGAAGCAGAAAATACATCCAGGCCCTAAGGGGGGATGCTTTGATTGTGGAGGTCCACATTATGCCAACCATTTCCTACTCAGAGTAGGACCGAGTTCGAAAGGAAAAGAACCCACTTACAAAGAACCTGCACACAAGGAACCTACTCACAAGATTTACGTAGTGATAGGGAGTCAAAATATGGAAGGGCAAGCCACTCCTTTGCTTATAAAGGGTAATATTTTTGGTAGAAATGTTAAAATTTTGATAGATAGTGGAGCTACAGATAGCTTTGTTTCTACTAATTTGATTAAGGATATATCAAAAAGGCCAAGAATCTTGGCACATGGGTGGAAGGTCGAGTATGGTTCAGGATAAACCTACTCTATGAATCAATGCTATCCTATGACTAAAATTACCTTACCTAGTGGTACGACCATTGGATGTCTTTATGTAGCACCGCTACATGCTTTTGATGTAGTCTTAGGAATGGATTGGTTACAAGCACATAAGGTTGTGATCAATTTCTAGGATAGATGGATTGAGTATTCTAAAGATGGTAGGAAAATACAGAGGGTGTATAGCCTGCAAGGGGCTTTTCAACCCTAGATCCTCTCGGCAATGCAACTTAAGAAAGCCATTAAAAAGGGAGGAATAGTTTATGTAGTTAAGTTAAATAAAATTGAAAAGGAAAAGAAGGAAGAGGTGTTTGGGAAACACCTAGTGCTTCAAGAATATAGAGATGTATTTCCAGAGGATTTACCTAGACTACCTCCTAAACATGAATTTGATTTCACAATTGAACTAAAACCATGAATAGAGCCTATTCATAGGGCTCCATATAGAATGAATCCCATTGAGATGCAAGAGCTGAAAGTATAGCTACAAGGGTTGTTGGAGAAGGGATGATAGATGGCGAGTGTGTCACCATGGGGTGCACCTATTTTTTTGTTTGTTAAGAAAAAGGATGGTTCCTTGCGATTGTGCATAGATTATAGAATGCTCAATAAGGCAACCATAAAAAATAGATATCCTCTACCCATAATTGAAGATCTTTTTGATCAACTAAGGGATGCTACTATCTTCTCAAAGATCGATCTGAAATCTGGATATCATCAACTGAGAATCCATGAAGAGGATACCCATAAGACAACATTTAAAACTTGGTATGGACACTATGAGTTTACAGTCTTACCTTTTGGACTAATGAATGCTCCAACAACATTCATGAACTTGATGAATAGTGTTTTTAGGAAGCATCTGGATCGATTCATCCTTATATTCTTGGATGATATTTTGGTATATTCCTAGAATAAGTTAGAGCATGATAGACATCTTAGAATCATGCTAGAGTTACTAAGGAAGAATCAACTATATGAGAATCTATCTAAGTGTGACTTCTATGTGTTAGAAGTACAATACTTAGGACATATAATATCATCTAAAGGGATAGTAGTGGATCCCAAGAAGATAGAGGCTATACTAAATTGGTCAATACCCACAAATGTGACTGAAGTGTAGAGCTTCATGGGTTTGACTGGATATTATAGGTGTTATGTGAAATATTACTCCAAGATAGCCTCTGCAATAACTAATATCTAGAGAAAAGGGAAGGAATTCAAGTGGACAGATAAGTGTGAGGTAACTTTTGAGTTGCTCAAGCAAAAGCTCACTATGACACCCATTTTAAAGATTCCAGACCCTCAGGGTAATTTTTTAGTATGCACGGATGCATATTTGGAAGGATTGGGTGGAGTGCTCTCACAGGATGGGGTAGTTGTAGCTTATGGCTCAAGAAATCTCAAGAGGCATGAGGTCAACTATGCTACTCATGACCTAGAATTGGTAGTAGTTGTATACGCTCTCAAAGTTTGGTGACATTATCTAGTGGGAAGACCTTTCAAATTGAGAACCGACCATCAAAGTTTGAAGTATATATTTACTCAACCTTTGCTTAATGCCAGGCAAAGGATATGGATGGAGTTCCTCATCGAGTATGATTTTGGGATCGAATACATTAAAGGAAAGGAAAATAAGGTTGTCGATGCCCTAAGTAGGAGAAAACACATTGTTGCCTTGACCTGCATCCATGTAGACTTGATGGATCAAGTCAAAGAAATGCAATATCAGGATGAGTATTGCAACCAAATTCAAGATAAAATGAAAAGGAAACCCGAAGAAAACAAGGATTTTGGCATCAAGGATGGTTTTCTATGCTTCAAGGATTGGGTAATAATTCCTGAGGTAGGTGATCTAAGGAAAATGATCATGAATGAAGCACATAGATCCCCTTATTCTGCTCACCCAGGGGGAGCAAAGATGAGAGAAAACATGAAGAAAACTTTCTACTGGCCAAGAATGAAGAGGGACATCACTAAATTTATTGCCCAGTGCCTTGGAATACCAAAAGGTTAAGGCTAAACATAGACACCCTGTAGGACTATTGTATCCACATGACATACCTACATAGAAATGGTAGGTGATTTCAATGGATTTCATTGTAGGTTTGCCAAAAACTAGGTTCCAACATGATGCAATCCTTGTTGTGGTCGACAGATTGACCAAGGTTGCACATTTTATACCAAAAAATACCAAGGATGATGTCATGATTGTGGCTAATAGATTTTCCAAAGAAATATTCAGGCTTCATGATTTTCTTGAGGTGATTATTTTAGATAGGGACTCTAGGTTCACATCTAAGTTTTGGTAAGCCCTACACCATGCCATAGGTACCAAGTTAAATATTAGTTCTGCATATCATCCAAAGACTGATGGGAAAATTGAAAGGGTGAACTAGGTGTTGGAGGACATGCTTCGCATGTATTGTATGGATCAAAAGTCTTGATGGGAAGACTATCTACACCTAGTAGAATTTGCTTACAATAATGGTCACCATTCGACCTTAGGCATGGCTCCATTTGAAGCTTTGTATGGTAGGAGGTGTAGGACACCATTGTCATGGGATAATCTAGAGGACCAGGTTGTGCTTGGGCTAGACATGGTTAGGGAAATGGATAATCAGTTAAGGATGATCAAAGAGAGGCTTAAGGAAGTTGTAGATCATCAAAAAAGTTATGTCAATCTTAAGAGGTCGCCAAGAGAGTTTTCAGTGGGTGATAAAGTGTTTCTAAGGGTGAGACCAAAGAAGAGTGCCATAAAGTCCACAAAACTAGATCCTTATTTTGTTGGACCATTCAAAATCATAGAAAGGATTAGTCCTATGTGTGTATAGACTCGCCTTACCACCTAGTTTGTCGAAGATTCATGACACCTTTCATATATCCTTGCTTAGAAAATACATTGCTAACCCTGATCATGTATGGGATTTTTCTAAATTGTAGATGGTGGACCTAGAGGCCATTGAGGTACGTCCTATGAAGATCCTTGAGTTTCATTCCAAATCGATGAGGAAGGGGACTCTGGAGCAATGTAAGGTCCAGTGGGACCACTATTCTAAGAGAAATGCTACTTGGGAGAAAGTGGTAGATATGCAGAGACATTTTCCATTCCTATTTGAAAATGATATGTAATTATTGTTTAATGTTTGAACTTTGATGAAACATAGAGGATTGTGTTAAGCCTAAGGGGGGTAGGATGTCATGACCCTCCCTTGGCATACTTTTCATAGAATGGACTCATGATTGGCTATGTTATCTTTTTGATGGAATGATTGATTATTTCATGTTTTACTTTCCACAAAATATATATCTTATGGGAGAATATGATGCCACTAATGGATTTGCATGCATGATAGGAACAGGTTTTCTCATGGGTGGAAGAAAGACTTTATCACTATGAACATGATGTTTTAAGAGAGGAAAATGATGTGATGATTTAATCATTGAAACAACTTAGGCAACATCGATGAATGCTCTCTTTCCATTAAGCTGCATATCATATTTTGCATGAGGTAGAATTATATATATAAAGTTTTGAATGAAGTTTGTTTGCTATTTGATAATTTCCTTTTAGATGAGATTTTATCTATTATGAAGGAATTCATTGCAAGAAAAAGAATAAATATTTTTGCTATGGTTTATGCTCTTAAAAAGAAATGAGAATTAAATTTGAATTGGCATTATTGTATGAAGCATTTAAAGAAAGGATCATTATGCTTTATGGAAATTAGAGAAGCCCTTTTATTATATTTGAAAATACAAGTTATTTTTTATTCATTACCCTTAAGCTATTCTTGGAAGGAACATCCTTATCTTTCATCCCGACCTTTAGATGTCAATGAGACAACCTGCATCTGAGTTTGGGTCTGCGTCTATGGAAATCGTCGATTGAATTTTTATTTTGATTATAGTCGTTGCTTGGTTTATGGGAAATACATGATTTACATCATGTATTTATTTAAATAGAAATTATTATTTGTTAAATAAATGGAAGGGGTTGTATAAATTATGTGTCCAATGAGTAAGTCGTCACTTTTTTTTTAATTGAAGATTTTGAAATGGTAATTAAAGGAAAAAATGGAAAATTAACCTTTTTATTTTAAGAAGGTTATTTAAAAGGAATTAAACATGAAGTTTTTATTTAAGGGAATATAAACTTTGTGTTAGATAAAGTCAATGCTACATTTTATAATATTTGCAAATATGAAATGAGTTAAACTAAATTAGATTTGAAAGAAAAAATTAATTATGATATTAAATAAATAAATAAAGGAAAAAAATATCCTTTATTTATTTACTTAGACTTCTTAATTAAATTCATAAGAAGGTTCAAGTAAACGTTTGATTTATGGACTAATTATATACCTTATGATATAGGATAACTATTGATGTTTTATTTTTTTGAAAGAGTAACTAAATTAAATAGTGAAAGACTTACCTGAGTGGGTATTTAATATTTGAAAAAAATATAAATGTTGAAATAAAATTATTTGAAAATGATATGTTCTTTCTTTATTTGGTAAATAATATGTTTTGAAAGGATACCTAAACCTTTTACAAAGGGGTTTTCCAAGGGTCCCCAAATCTAAACATAAAGATATTCAAAGAGCACTAAGAGAGGTACAACCCCAATCCGACAATCGATGAAAGAAAAATAAAACTGAGTGCCCAAAAATGAACACACCAAAGGATCCCAAGGGTATTTGAAAAGGAAGACCAAAAATGCTTTCTAGCCTAAGAACCCAAAAAACCAAAGCGTAGACATCAACATCAAGAGCAGTATAGATGATTCAAAAATTAAAAATAAACCTCCCACTCAAAATAGCAATTTCAAATTGAAATTGAAGCATTTCCACCTAGCATTGAAAAAGCCAAAATATTTTCACCTAACAGGAAGTCGAGATCTAGATCTAGGGAGATTCACAAGAGGAATAGTTGGTATTATGATATTTGTAACTATCAATACTAGCCAATGAAACAAAGCCTTATGACCTGGTGCAAGCATCTAAAAAATATTACCCCTTAAAACTTACGGATCTTGCAAACTCATCAGATTCCAATTTTAAATATGAAACTGAGTGCATATGCATGATTAATCCATAGTATATTTAGGTGTGCTCAAAAAATCCATAATCTATCAAAAGCATAAACATATGACTCCACCCAGCAAGGAACCAGATCTATTGCCTTCATGCATCTTTAGGTCATCCACCAAGGATACTAAGAATAGAGCACTAAGGCCTTTGAATTTGAAATTGAGCACCAAAAAAAATAGTCAATAAAGTCCTAGAGATGCTCAAAATAAAAAATAAATTAGGTCATCTCACCTAATACAATCTCCCACCTCCAAAAGTCTACTTGAATTATCAAGCTCATATTCTAGCACACGGAAAAGCACAAAAAAATTGAACCTAGAGTGCTAAAAACTTATTTTAATAAAACAATTTAAACAACTCACACAGATCATAAAGCTCAATAAAAAACACACCAAAATATTGGTCTTCCTAAGCAAAGCATTCAACCAAAAACCTAGATCTCAGAAGGCCTAATAGAGGAACAACCAATAGAAGGAGAACTACGAATGAAAACATCGACCAACAAAAGAAAAACAACCTATCCAAAATAGGACATTGAGATCTAGAAAAAACTCTAGAACTATAAAGAAATCCCAAAAGCACAAAAAAAATTAGCAGTATTTTATCACTTAGAGGAGAACCAAGGCCCTATAGGCCAAAAGAACCAAAGAGATGTTGAGCATTGGAAGAAGGGAGATTTCTACATCAAAACTAGCCCAACAAGAGAACCAAGCCTAGGAAGCAAACCCTCCATAAAATAAGGGAGAAAAACCTCCAACCATAACAAAATAGTTGGAAAAAGCATCCTCCCATCGAGAAGTAGGAAACAGAGTACCAACCGAAGGATCTACCCTGTTAGGTAAGAAATTGAAATATCTAAAGGAAAGATTCAAAACTACCATACAAAGGACCAATTGCGATACACCAGACATGGGGACCGAGAGTACACCTCATAATCCAATAAAAAATGCATGTGGTCTCCCCCAAGGGTTTGAATTAGGTGGGATGAGACCAAAAATGATGAGGAGAAATGGACTATCAAATACCCGCCTCTGGAAAATTCCCCAACTACTTTTTTGAACCACCCATGTCACCAAACATAGAGGTTGCCAGCACAAGCCAAACTCAATAGACCAAAATGCATAGAATCTCCCCATGGGTTTGTAACATGAGGGGCAAGACCAAAAAATCAAAGAGAGAGACCTGAAAAACAACAATCACATCCAACAACCAAGAGATTCAATAAAGGAAGTCAAATTGGGCATCCAAAAACTAGATAATCTTCAACCATTGTCACACTAGATGGTCAATGGACATTGATATGTTCCTTTTTATTCATTATTTTAATGAATAATATTTTGTTGAATGTGGAATCCACTGTGAAATATTATGGGGTATTTCATCGATGGACATGGAGTCCATTTAGGGAAATCTATGGGGGTTGCCTAAGGACAAATAAATTGGGTGTGAATCTATTTGTTGTAGATGAAAAAAATTATGGTTGTTTTTCGTATGATTGACTTAACAAATGATTGTTAAGGAGAATAAATAATATAGGGAAGAAATAGATTCTATATGTTTATCATGCATAGAAAGACAAATATCATGTAGAAATTCATCTTCATAGAGGAGTTGTCTTGATCCCGCAACCTATTTGTATCTTGGTAAGGATAAAAGACCCTCAATATGAAAAGCTTTGGATAAAGAGAAAGTAATCTATGGCTTTGAGAAACATTCTATAATTATTATATAAATAAATATAAGATTTGATTGGAAAAATATTAAATGAGTAGCTTGTATTAAATAATGACTTTTATTTGGAGATAGACTTTGTAAATTGAGTTTATTTATTTACAACTCAATAAGATTCTAGTTCCTTGTGCAAAATGAATGGATGAATTCTAAAATAATGGTAAAGAGGAAGTTATTATAATGCTTTCATTGATTAAAGCTTTAGCATGGTTTATGTTTCTCTCATTATAAATTGTATGCTTTATAGTTTAAGTACATCTTTTGAAAGAGTAGATGTTACATTTGATTTTATGCATATAAGTGGTATTAAGATAGCCAGAGAAAGAATGCTTAATACTATATGGGAGAGAAAGAGTGAGAGAGAATGTTTGAATGGTTCCATGTTTCTTTTATGGATTTAGGTTTCTTTCTATGGGGGTATTCTTAGCTAGTTAAGTCTAGAAGAACCTAAAGGATGGAACCAAACCTAAGGAAGATGCGGGGAGTAATACCTGAGGGTTTTGCAATAGGTACTTTTTGATAAAATATCTTCTAAGTGGACCCAAATATGGGGAGTCTTTAGAAAATATTTAAGTTTTGTAGGTTGGATATTTCTTCCAACCATGGAGGTTTGTAATCCCATTAGCAAAAAGGATATAGTGATGGTAAACTGGGCGGGTAGGGTCATAGTTCCATGTGAATCAACTACATGGAGTGGTGATCACCTTGGTTAAACCATCACAAAGATGGAATATCCAAGCACAAAAGGGCTAGTAGTTCACCATGGAGGTGCAACTATCTAGATATAAAGACATCATGCTCAAAGGAACCATAATAGACTAGCTTATGATAGGTTATGGGAATTGGTGTCCCTTTTCTCTAAATACTGGGATGGGGTTAATCCTAACACTATGGTCAAGTTGTCCTAAATTCATGGAGGATATAATAAAATGGGGAAACTATATGAAAGCATACTTTATACCATGGATGTATATAAGGTAAACCCTAGAGATATTACGGAAGTTTGATCTCTCCTATCCACTCGAGAAATGTCTACAACGTTGAATTGTCAAAATGTGGTTATGCCTTATGAATATAAATCCTATATTGAAAATATATTCGATAACCTTACCAATCATTTCCCTTATTTTAAAAAATTATAAATCTGTCTCCTAGGTTGGTTAGATTTGGGTTGTTACAGTTGGTATCAGAGCTCTAGGTCGTAGGACTAGCAACTTCCTTGGAATGAAACTTAGGATTGGATGGACTTGATGAGTGACTTTTGGAAGAAAATATCTTCCATTGGGGATGGCACCTTACGTGGAGTAAGAGTGACCATCAATATTATCAGTGGATGATAATACTCTATTATTAGTTTACATGGATGATGTAACTAACTAGGGGTTAGAAGTACAATTTGAAGAAGAAATTGTAACCTAACTCAACCTTTATTTTGTGTGGCCAGGGAATATGGCACCAAAATTGAGAAGAGGAAGAAGAGGATCTTTCCAAATACCAAGGCAAACTAGATAGGATAGTGTCAAGGCTAGACCCCGAGGAGAAAGTTTAGGGAATTCAAATAGAGAGGTGGAGAACCTCACTATTGTTGTCTCTCTATTATAGGAGAAAATAGAGTAGTAGAGGGAACAAATGAACCAACAAAAGCAGATGTTGGAAACTATAGTGAGTCAGAGTTCATAGAATAGAAATCCTAAGGCTAGGTAGGAAGGAACTACTATTACAAGAGAACAAGAAGTCAAGGCCCTTATAGAGGTAGAATTGGCTAAGGATTTGAAGAATGTGAAAACATCCAAATTCATTAGAAAATATGGGGGTGATTCAACTGAGGCTTGGATAAATGAGTTGACAACCTACTTCTCCATAAAGAACTACTCCTCAATGACCCAAATAGTTTGGGCCACTCTCCATTTATAGGAGATAGGGTTGGAATGGTGGAACACTTTTAAATCGAAGCAAGAATATTCAGGCAATAAATCTAAAATGGGAAGGTTTTGTTAAAGCCTTTAAGAAGAGGTTCCTCATAGAACAACACTATGTGGAGAAATTTAAGGAATTCTCCACACTCCTCCAAGGAACAAAGATGATGGAGATTTACTACCAAAAGTTTGTAAAGTTGCTTAAGTATGTACCATTATATGAGAAGGATGAGAATATGAAGGTACATAAATTTATCTTAGGAGTAGATCCTAAGATTAGATCAATAGTAAACATGCATAAGCTTGAGACTCTACAAAAGGCTTATGACCTAGCTTGACAAGTAGAATCCAACCTACAGTTAAATAGGACTTACTTTAATTATGTAGAATTATTAGAAGAGGATCAATCACTGAGAAAAAGGAAAAGTGTTGGTTTTATGAAATGGGAACAAGAGTAGAGCAAGAAAAGTAGAGGTAATCCAAATTTTGAGAAGAATAATGATGGAAAATAAGGGAATTTCAAGAAGAAATTCAAAAGAGGAATAATAATAATAACAATCCTCAACCTCAAAGGCAACCCAAAATGGCTCAGATAGAAAAACCAAGGGAGCAAAACCAGGAAAGACACCAAGGTCCCAAGGGTGGTTGCTACGATTGTGGGGGTCCACATTATGCAAATCGATGTCCAAATTGGTCAAGACCAAGTAAGAGGGTAGAGGAACCCAACCACAAGATCTACGCAACAACAAGCAACCAGAACCTAGATAGGTAAGACACACCTATGCTCTTGAATGGTAAATTATTTGATAAGAAAGTTAAAATTTTGATAGATAGTGGAGCTACTGATAGTTTCATTTCTTCTAGTATAGTCAAGGATATGCCAGAAAGATCGATATTTTTGGCACAAGGGTGGAAAGTTGAGTATGGGTCTAGACAGACCTACTCAGTGGATCAATATTTTCCCATAGTCGAGATCACCCTACCCAATGGCTCTACCATTTGGCACCTATATGTAGCACCACTACATGCCTTTGACATCATCTTGGGAATGGATTGGTTAAAGGCTCATGGAGCCCTAATTAATTTCCAAGATAGATGGATAGACTATACAAATAAAGATAAGAAGAGATTGAGAATCTATAGTGAGCAAGGATCATTTCGACCTTAGTTGATCTCAACAATGCAACTAAAGAAAGCTATTAGAAAAGGTGGAATGGTCTATGTCATTAAGTTGAACCATAAGACTAGGGATGATAGAAAGGAGGAATTGTTTAGGAATCATCCAATTTTGCATGAGTTTAGGGATGTATTTCCTGAAGATCTCCCTGGGCTACCACCTAAGCATGAATTTGATTTCACTATCAAACTGATGTTGGGTGTAGAACCCATTCATAGAACTCCTTATAGGATGAATCCTATTGAGATGCAGGAGTTAAAAGTGCAACTTCAAGGGTTGCTAGAAAAAGGGTTGATTAAACCTAGTGTGTCACCATGGGGTGCACCTATTCTATTTGTCAAAAATAAATATGGTTCACTAAGGTTATGCATAGACTACAGAATGTTGAATAAAGCAACCATCAAGAATAGGTACCCTTTACCTAGGATTGAAGATCTGTTTGATCAACTTAAGGGTGCCACCATATTTTCAAAAATTGATTTAAAATTAGGATACCATCAATTGAGGATCCGAGAGGAGGATACTCACAAGACTACTTTTAAGACCAGGTATGGACATTATGAGTTCATAGTATTACCTTTTGGGTTGACCAATGCATCGACAACATTCATGAATCTGATGAACAATGTGTTCAAGAAGCATCTAGATCAATTTATCTTGATATTTTTGGATGATATCTTGATATATTCCCAAAATAAGGAAGAGCATGATAGGCATTTAAGAATCATGCTTGAGTTGTTAAGAAAGAACCAACTCTATGGGAATTTTTCAAAGTGTGACTTTTATGTTCTAGAGGTGCAGTATCTAGGACATATCATATCTACAGAAGGGATAGTTGTGGATCCAAAGAAGATAGAGGCCATTTTGAGTTGGCCACCACCCACTAATGTGACTGAAGTGTAGAGCTTCATGGGCATGATAGGGTATTATAGGTATTTTGTGAAGGATTATTCCAAAATAGCCTACTCTATAACTAACCTTCAAAGAAAAGGAAAGGAATACAAATGGATAGACAAGTGTGAAGTCACTTTTGAGTTGCTTAAGTAGAAGCTTACTACTACACCTATTCTTAAAATTCTAGATCCTCAAGGGAATTTTTTAGTATGTACTGATGCTTCTTTGGAAGGTTTGGGAGGAGTTCTATCCTAGGATGATTCAGTCATAGCATATGAGTCAAGGAAACTCAAGAAACATGAGGTAAACTATGCTACGCATGATCTAGAGCTAGCAGTGATTGTGCATACTCTTAAGATCTGGAGGCATTACCTACTAGGGAAGCCTTTTGAGTTAAGGATCGATCATCAGAGTCTGAGGTACATTTTTACTCAACCAATGCTCAATGCTAGACAAAGAAGATGGATCGAGTTCCTAGCAAAGTATGACTTTGGTATAGAGTATATCAAAGGAAAGGAAAATAAGGTCATTGATGCCTTAAGTAGAAGAAGGTATATAGCTGCTTTGACCCATAGTCACATGGACTTAATGGACCAAGTTAAGAAAATGCAATCTCAGGACCAGTATTGTAGTGAAATTCAAGCTAAAATGGAAAGAAATCCTAGAGAGAACAAGGATTTTGGCATAAAATATGGTCTTTTATGTTTTAAAGATAGGGTAGTTATACCCAAAATCGGTGATTTGAGGAGACTGATCATGCAAGAAGTGCATAGATATCCTTACTCCACTCACCCTAGAGGGGCTAAAATGAGGGAGAACATGAAAAAGACCTTCTACTAGTCAAGTATGAAGAGAGATATCACTGATTTTGTTGCTCGATGCATGGAATGCCAAAAAGTGAAAGTTGAGCATAGACATCTAGTAGGATAATTATACCCACATGATATACCAATGCAAAAATGGTAGGTCATATCTATGGACTTTATTGTGGGATTACCTAAGACTAGGTACCAACATGACACAATTCTTGTGGTGGTCAATAAGTTGACTAAGGTTGTACACTTTATACCAAGGAACACCAAGGATGATGCTCTAGTGGTGGCAAATAGGTTTTCCAAAGAGATATTTAGGTTACATGGGTTTCCTGAGGTGATTATTTTAGACAGGGACTCTAGATTTACATCTGAGTTTTGGTAGGCTCTTCATCATGCAGTTGGCACAAAGCTGAACATTAGTTCTGCATACCATCCAAAAATAGATGGTCAAATAGAGAGGGTAAACCAAGTCTTGGAAGACATGCTTCGCATGTACTACATGGACCAAAAGTCTTAGTGGGAAGACTTTTTGCATCTGGTAGAGTTTGCTTATAATAATGGTTATCATGCTTCCTTGAAAATGGCCCCATTTGAAGCCTTGTATGGTAGGAGATGCAGAACTCCTCTATCTTGGGATAATCTAGAGGATTGGGTTGTCATCGAACTAGACATGGTTAGAGTGATGGAGGAACAACTTAAGATGATCAACAAAGGCTTAAGGAAGTCATCGATCATCAGAAGAGCTATGCTGATCTAAAAATATCACCTAGAGAATTCTCTATGGGAGATAGAGTATTCTTAAGAGTTAAACCCATGAAAAGTGCCATCAAGTCTACTAAGTTGGATCCCTGATATGTTGGGCCATTTGAAATCATTGAGAGGATAAGTCTAGTAGCTTATAGTCTTGCCTTGCCACCCAACCTATCAAAGATCCATGACACTTTCCATGTATCCCTGCTTAGAAAGTATATTGCTGATCCTAATCATGTGTGGGATGTTTCAAAATTATAGATGGTAGATCCCTTGGTCATTGAGGTGAGACCAATGAATATTCTAGAGTTTTATTCCAAAATGATGAGGAAACAAACTCTAGAATAGTGCAAGGTCCAATGGGACCAATATTCTGAGAAAAGTGCCACTTGGGAAAAAGTGGATGAGATGAAAAGATATTTTCCTTATTTGTTTGAATGAAAATGAAATGTAATGTTTATTGTAGGAAACAAAAACACAGAGGACTGTGTTTAGTCCAAGGGGGTAGTATGTCATGACCCACCTTGGTAGGACTTCTTATGAGATGGACTATGTATTGATTTGATGTTTCAATGCTTAGTATTAATTGCATTATGGATGTTTATTTGCAATTGTTGTTTTGTTTATATGAGAATATGGTACTGTTGATATTTTGTATACTTGCAAGACTAGGTACTCTCGTAGGTGGGCGAGGAAGTTGACCACCAAGAATGAGATACCAAAAAAGGGAAATGATGTGACAATGGCTCTAGGGTAAGATATACCCAGGGTAACAAGTGGTTACCGCATATAGTTGCATTTCATGTCTGCTTGTTGGAAATTAAACCATTGGCAAGGAAGTTACCATAAAAGGGCAATGGAGTCATTTTAAAATAGAAGTTGATAACCTAGAAGTTATCATGAAATATCCTAAGGCAAATGCTTGTTTTGGTTTGCTCATGTTTGTTTAAACATTTATCTTCTTTGCATATGTTTTTGGGTGCTTGAAAGATAATTATTATTTATGGTATTATCTTATGAAGCATTAAGTCATTTTAGTTGTTTTATTGATATAAGTTGATATTGGAAATATATTGGGGAAATATATATTGTTTGGATGCTAAAGAGGTTCATATTAAATAATTACCTTACTTAGCAATATGATGTTTTTAAAGGATCAAGGACATATATGATTGGAATAAATAATGAACTTATTTAGTTTTTTTTTAATAATACTTCTTATAAACATTCATCATGGGAATTGAACCCGGGTCACATCATCGATAATGCAAGTAGCATCCTTGCCAGTATACCACACTCACGCGTAGTATTTAGCTTCTTTTTAAAAATGGCATTTAAAAATAAAAATATAGCCAAGACTTAATATTAACCTTATAAGCATAAGAGAATTATATTTTTTTAATAATTTTATTAACAATAACCATATGTTATATTGAATTAATATGGTGAGTTATTTTGGAACATTATGATGTTAATATTTTCTTTGCACAAACTAAAGAAAATAAAATAAGGGTTAAGAACAAGTGGTTGGTTTGGTTGTGCGGCAAACTCATCTCACACCTTATGTCAAAATGAGGAAGTCCGTATCTTCTAAAAAATAAAAGGAGATTCATCACAAAGATAGAGGAAAGATATTTTGGAGACATTGCATAGGGCAACAATAGGAGGTTTTGCATCATCATGACTCACCTTTTCTACATCCAAAACCTTCAAGAGTTTAAAGGTATTCCATTATATTTGTTTGGAACGTTTGCTTTGAATTGGAAATGGTATCTCCTTCATGCTTCATAAAGAAATTGCAGTATGCTTGTGAGGAGTAAACCATAGAGAAACCCTTTTAAAATCTTTGAAAATACAATTTTTTTTTATTCATTACCCCAAGCTATGCCTAGATCCTTCTCTTCAGTATTGGCCTTTAGACATCAATGAGACAACCTGCTTTCTAGTTTGGGTCCATGTCTATGGTAGTTATCGATTGGTTATGGCACCAGAGCATGTATTGCTCATCGTCCATCTTTGTCTTTTTGAAAATAATTAACCATGCTTTGGAAAAAATTAAATCACCCTACATAAACATTTTTATGTCATAATTTCTATGGTGGATCAACGTGGAGGTTTGAACACACATTGGTTTTGAAAGGGTTGAATTTTTATTTTGATTATAGCCTTTGCTTGGTTTATGTATTTTGCTTGGTTTATGAGGAAATACATGATTTACATCATGTATTTATTTAAATAGAGATAGTTATCCCTTAAAGAAAGGGAAGGGGTTTGTATAAATTATGTATCCAATGAGTAAGCCATCACTTTTTTTTTTTTTTATCGAAGATTTCAAAATGACAATTAAAGAGAAAAAAAAAATTAACCTTGTTATTTTAAGAAGGTTATTTAAAAGGAATTAAGCATGACGTTTTATTTAAGAGGAAATAAACCTTTTGTTAGATAAAATAAATGTTGCATTTTATAAGTTTTGCAAATATGAAATGAGTTAAACTAAATAAAATTTAAAATAATTAATTAATTATAATTATAATTAAATAAAAGTATCATGTCTAGAGGAACCATCATAGACTAGCTTAGGATGGGTTATGGGAATCGATGTTCATTTTTCTCTAAAGAATGTGATGGGGTTAATCCTAATGTTATGGTCAAGTTGTCCTGCATTTGCGGAGAATGTAAGGAAATGGGAAGACCATATGAAAGTCTCCTTTATATCACAGAGGTGTATAAGGTAAACCCTAGAGATATTATGGGAGTTTGGCTTCTCTTGTCCACTCGAGAAATATTTGCAGCATTGAACTCTCAAAATGTGGTTATACCTTATGAATATAAATCTTGTATTGGAAACATCTTGGAGAACCTTGCTAATTGTTCCCCTACTTTATATATATATATATATATATATATATATTGGGTTGGTTAGATTTGAGTTGTTACACACAGTTATAAGTCACATAGGCACAAACACATAGGCATAGTCACAACCACATAGTCACATAGGTTTTCTTGCTTGCATTTGGCTCAAAGGACTCAACAAACTCATTGGATTATTATCTTAGATGTTTCCTTGTTTTACTCAATGGACTCATTCACTCATTAGCGTAGATGTTTTCCTTGTTTGACTCAATGGACTCATTGGCTCATTAGCTTAGATGTTTTCCTTTATTTATATTAAAATGGTCCATCTAGATCATTAGTCTAGTTTTATTTACTTGCTTTTGGCTCAAAGGACTTATTTGGCTCATTAGCATAGGTTTCTATTTTCCTGGCTTAGTTCTTAGATTATATTTCTTTTGTTGTCCAATAGATTTTCTTTTTTCATGCATTAGATTAAAAAAAATATTGTATTAGCCTAGATTTTCCTTTCAAATTCTTAGATCAGATTTAGTTTCATGTTGCTTGCACATATAATAGACTTTACCTTCATGCTCATATATTAGATTTAATTTTGCTTTCATAGATTAGATTTACTTTCATGTAATTTACTACTTTCATAGATTAGATTTGCTTACTTGTCTAGCCTCGACCCTTGAGTGAACCTCATAACCAATAATCTACTCTAGACACTTGGTAGTTTTAGTGACTGGTTATCCATGCAATTTGGTAGGATGAATAGATTACCATAAGTACACTCACATCCAAAAAAAAAGCACAAAAACAACAAACTAGTAGCAACACAACATCAAACCCCACAATTTTTCCCTCCATTCATGCCAAATATCCACTAATTATTTCATCTCCACACTTCCATTACCAATTTTATTTCACCTTTTTTCAATCGGCTCATCATTGTCTTCTGTTTCATCTTCCACCCACTCGTCGCTTGAGGAATCAAACAATATTTACAAATTTTTATCCCAAATCAGATCAATATCCAAACATCCATTTTTGGAATTGGCACCTTGTTGGTCACGAATCCGCCTAGTCATATAAAATGCACCCTAGACCCAACCAACATTGAAAGGCCAAGAGAAAGAGAAGTCTCCCGGGCCAATCTCCAGAGAGGGTTGGCTCCCAAACTAATCTAAACTTGTTTGAAGCTAAGGGTGCGGGAAAGAAATGGAAAATGTAGAAAGAAAGGGAAATAATAGAAAGAGATGGAAATTTGGCTGAAGCCGATAGTTGATAGGGAGAAAAACCTCAGATAGAAAATAATCTCAAACTAAATCTCGAAGATAAGCAGCAACTGATTCTAAGAATGCACATACAGAAATTGGATCAAGCATTGACCATAAGTTTACCTTCAATTATACTTCAAATGTTCAAATGAAAACATAGTCGAATTCAGGACAGCAGAATTCAACTTATAGTTTAACACTGGACTAAGCAGAAGTGAATCACACAGAAAGCATCATATGAACAACAATTTGGATCATCAACTCAAAATACTCTAAGAACAGAGCAAAATGCATCTAGGATTTTTGCTTCAATTTTTGCAAAAATTTCCTCCCTTTCTTTGAGATGTACATTAATATTTATAGAGGCCTTCCCTCTCCCTTTCGCATCACAACATTTAAAACATAAAACAGATTTTGAAGAGGAGACCCACGAAATAGGCACTTGAAAAGAGAAGAAATCCCCCTAAATCTGCCTCAGAGAAATGACATTCCCTATTTTTATGGATCAAAACTAAAAATTAAACAGAAACAAGAGACTATATTTCTTCATTAAATGACTGTTCTCGGGGTAAGCTTGAAGTTGTTAGGAGATCATGAACAAGAGCTTTTAATATTGGAGGCGTCTTTAATTTTGGTGGCTTCGAGAACAAACTGATTTAACACGTTCTCCCATCTAGTGCACATAGGTAAACAACAAAACATTTAATCTTAGAGCCTTTCTGACCTCGATCTCAAAATCAGTTGGAAATATTTTAAAACATTACTTCGTTTGATCCTTATCTTCTCCTCACGTTCTCCTATGCAATTTGAAAAAAAATGCGAACAGAAATTTATTGGGCCTTTGTTGTTGCTTCTGTCGTGAAAATGTGACAGTCGTGAAAATGCGACATGTCACGAAATCATGACACTTTTACCTTACTGCTTTCTCCTGTTGCCATCAGTCACGAAAATGCGACGTCATGAAATTGCGACATCTTCTCTTCGTTCAGATTTCTCTTTTTGCACTTCCGCAAAAACGTGACAAGTCGTAAAATCGCGATAATCTGCCTTCATTTTGTTTTGTCCCCATGACATATCACGAAATCGTGACATTCTCCTCTGTTTTGGCTTTTTTGCTGCTCCTTGTTGCGAAAATGTAACATGTCGCGAAATCGCAACATCTTCCTCTTGGCGTTGTCTTGTCTGCTTTCTCACCACAAAAACACGACAAGTCACGAAATCGTGACAATTTTCACTCACTTGGCTTCTGTCTTCATTATTTTCGCTAAAATGCACCATGTCGCGAAATCGTGACATCCTCCACTTTGTTGGCTTTCATCTTCTTGCAAGTGGCACAAATGTGACATGTCACGAAATCATGACATTCTATACTTGGCACTGTCCTTCCCGCTTTTTCATCGCGAAAACACGACATGTCGCGATATCGCGACGTGTCGCCTCTATTTTGTCATTTTCAGCTTTCGTTTCGTGAAAACGCGACAGGTCATGAAATCACGACAATTTCCTCTATTTTGTTCTTTCGTCTTCAACAAGTCTCGAAATCGTGACATGTTTTTATTTTGTTCTTTCGTCTTCAACAAGTCACTTTGCTTTGTTGCCACTGCAAGTCGCAAAAATGTGACATGTCGTGAAATCGTGACAATAGTAGTGGCTTGATTATGTACAGTGGAAGGAGTGGGAGTGGCAGAAAGAAGTAGAGGGGAAGCCACTACCTGCTGGGAAGGAAAATAAAAAGAAAGAGAAATAAACATACCTATGGGCTCGTGTGCAAAAGGAGCCGAAGTTGACGAATTTTTTTTGTTTTTCTTTTTTCTTTTTCTTTTTTCTTTTTTTTCTTTTTTTTTATTTATGTACAAGGTAACATTGTGTTTTCCATCAAGAAATATAGTCTTTCAAATGAAATCCATTCACTAAGATAGGAAGTGGATTACCTTCCAAGTCTTCAAGATAAAATGAATTTTCCGAACTTGCACTGACAATCTGGAATGGACCCTCCCATAGAGCGTCAAATTTATGGTGCATCCCTGGCTTGGCCTTCTTTTCGTTCCACTTTAAGACTAAGTCACCCACTTTGAATGTGCGATCAGTAGAATCTTTGTGAAACCATTTTGATATCGCCTGTGAATGCTTATCAAACTCATCATAGGCCAAGGAACGTTGCTCTTCCAGCTGCAACAATTGAGCCAATCGTATGGTCATGGGATCCATATTTTCTTCATCATCCAAGAATTCCTTCAATTGCTACAAGGTAGGTAGTTCTAAATGAATAGATAATCTTGCCTCTTTCCAATATACTAGGGCGTATGGTGAAGTCTTGATAGACTTCTTGATTGAAATTCTATCTGCCCATAAGGCTTGATTCAACAAAAGGTGCCAAGATCTCTTATTATCCCCCAAGGATCTCTTTAAAATCCTCAACAAGTTCTTGTTTGTGGACTCTACCAAGCCATTACCCTAAGGGTAATAATTGGAGGATGTCTTCAAAAAAATATTGTACTTGTTTGCAAATTCACCTAGCTTGGCTCCAATGAATGGAGTTTTGTTGTCTGTGATAATGGCATTAGGAATGCCAAAACGCGTGATCAGTCCTTCAATGAAAGTGATTACCACATCCTAATTTGTAGCCTTGGTTGGAATGGCCTCAGACCATCTTGTAAAATAATTAGTAGTCGTCAAGATGTACCTGTGTCTGGCTGAAGAGTTTGGATCAATGATCCCAATAAATTGTAGCCCCCACTGCTAAAAATGTGCTTCAACTCGAATTGGATGTAGGGGCAATGGTGCATTTATGATCCGTCCCGTATACCTTTGGCATTTGTCGCAAGCTTGAGTAATCTTGAAAGTATTCGCAAACAAAGTTGGCCAATAGTAACTAGCCTGAATAATATTTAAGGCCATAGGCCTACCAGCGTAATGACCTCCTGACATGCCAGAATGAAACTCCTCCAGGATTCTAACCTTCTTGGGTTCCTTAAAACACCTTAGGAGAACTCCATCAATGTTTTTGAAGAACAATCCCTCGGGTAACAATACATACCTAAGAGCTTGTAGGCGAAACCTTCTCCGTTGCGAAGCATTTAATTATGGGGGACATCTACTTGTTGAAAAATACTCAACAAGGTCATCTGCCCAATCTTGGCCTTCTGAAAATATATTCACTAGATTCCTTTCTTCAGCAGGATCGTTCACTTGATGATCAACTATCTCAGAGACCGTAGTTTTTGCTAATTGTTGGCATAAGGCCTTACCCCGTACCAACTTGGTTGGATGGATCTCAACATCAAACTCTTGAATTTTAGTGACCCAACTAGCACGCTTATCACCCATCTTGCCCTGAATGATAAAGTTCCTTACATCGGGGTGGATGACATAGACGATTGTCCTGCACTAAGATACAAAGTGCTTGAATTTTTTGAGAGACTTCATGATAGCATAGACCTACTTCTCAATGAAATTGTATCTCTCCTCATGGGGTAATATAACCTGGCTAAGGAAAGCAATGGGTCTTTCATCCCCATCATCTCCTTTCTGTGTAAGCACTGTAGCATAGCTTTCATCCTCTCCAACTGCATACAGAATGAAGTCCTTAGAATAATCCAGATTGATCAACACCGGGGCTTGTGCAATTCTATCTTTAATCTCTTGAAATGCGTCTTTCCTCTAAGTTGTCCACTTGAACTCTGCATCCTTCTTTAATAGCTCAGTCATGGGCTTGACTACTCGGGCAAAGTCAAAAATAAATTTTCTGACAAAGTTGATTTTCCCGAAGAAAGATTGCAACTCTTTCTTATTGGCAGGGAGTGATAGTTTCTTCAAATATTCAACTCTCGATGGATCAATTGCCAAACCGTTCTCTGAGATGACATAACCCAAGAGCTTAGCTTCCTTTACTATGAAAATAGACTTCTTTGGGTTGATGGAAATGCCAAAATCCTGACATTTCTCAAAGATTTGCCTCAAATGAGAACAGTGTTCTCATTTATGTGAAAAGATAGTCATATCATCGAGATAGATGACAATGATCTTACTTAAAAGCTCCCATGCGATGTCCATGGCCCTTTGACACATAGCCCCAGCATTGGACAATCCTAAGGGCATGCGCTGATAGGAAAAGGTACCCCACTTGGTTGTGAATGCAGTTTTGTGCTGATCCTCATCCCTGACCCAAATTTGATTGTATCCATAGAATCCATCTAGCAGTGAAAAGCGTTGAGCCCCAGCAACAATGTGAAGAATCTGATCAATGCGAAGCAATGGGTAGTGATCTTTCAAGGATTCTTGATTCAAGTTTTGAAAATCCATACACAACCATATATCTCTGTTCTTATTATGGACTAAAACCAAATTAGCAACCCAAGTCGAGTGCTTGATCGGATATATAATCTGGGCCTGCAACATCTTTGCAAGTTCGGCCTTCATGAGGGCTTCAATATTTGGGTTCACCGATTTTTGCTTCTGCCTAAAGGGTTTGACTCCTTCTTCCAACTTGATAGTGTGCTGAATGATCGCCTTATCATATCCCCTCAGATCCTCGTAGCTCCAGGCCACGATGTCAAAAAACTCTTGACACAATTGTCTGATCTCTTGCAATTCAACGGGAGTAGAATCAGTCCCAATTTTGATGATCTTATCATCTTCCAACTGAAGCTCCATGTATTCTTTCTCATTGACTTCGATCCGATGCTTCTTGGACCAATCATTCTGATCAAACAAGCTTTCTAGAGTAATGAGGCCTTTAGGAATATGATTATTCTGCAACTGAATCAGGCCTTCAGTTTCTTCATGCTCCAAGGTCTTTCCCTTAATGGTGGCAGCTTCTTGAACTAAAAAGTTAACAATTTGCTCATCACTATCAAAGACTTGCCAAAAGGTATCCTTGTCTGGGACAGAAGGCCTATACACCATTCTCACTATTTTTGGCCTTCTTACCACCTGCTCGATTGGTGAAAAATTTGCTCCCAAGGAAGCCAGCAGGTCAGCGTGTCTATTTTGTTCTCATGGAATGAAATGCATGTTGAGAGTAGAGAACGATTCGAATAGGTCCCAGACCTTGTTGTGATAGTTCTTGAGATAGTGGTGCTTGGACATACACTTATTGGTCACCTGATTGACAATCAGCTTGGAGTCACCAAATATTTGCAACTATCACGCTCCAAGTTTCTCAGCCTTCTTGAGGCCTAGGCATAAAGCCTCATATTTTGCTGCATTATTTTTGCAACTCCAGGTCAAACGATATGAATAGGATCATTGAATTATAGAATGTAATACTAGAACAATCCTAGCTCCATCACCATTTCTACAGTGTGCTCCATCGAAATAGAGCTTCCAGAGCTGGTCTTGACTTTCATCATTTTTTTCTTGAGCCTTTTCAGGCTTAAAAATGGAGTAACACCCCAAGTCAATTTCCGTCATGGTGTTGAAATTTGCCATGGAAATTCATTTTATGGGCGAAGCTCTTCCAAAACTTCTTCCATTAAGTAAATCTCACCAAATTCTTTAGACATCATGTGCACTGAATTTGCTAACCTGTCCATTTCATCTATTCTCTCCACGTGAAATGTGGAAGGCTTTTCATTGAAAATATTCACCTTTTATCTTTATGGATCACCTCCAAATGAGTAAAATCCAAAGAAAGGTAACCCCCGAGTTTATCCATGAACTCTCGAGAGAGACACATACCAAAACATGGCTCCAGGTCCACTACTATGATCTCCTAGATCATATTAATTTGAGGCATGGTGTACAGGGAGATAGGAACATCCTTAATTACGCCCACCGTCTTTACTGAGGTACCATCTAGCTACAAAATTCTCATGCTAGTCCTTGTATATTCCATGCCTATGACATCACATACTGCCTTAGGCATGACAGTAGTAGCTGCTCCTGAGTCAATGAGGCAATTATGCACCACATGTCCCTCCATTCTTAATGAAATATAAAAATGTGGTGGTCTATTTTTTCCTGTGACTGAAGAGGTCAGAGTTTGAGCCATAACCACCTGGGCTGGAGCCTTCCTCTTACTTTTTGTGGTTTTCAGGGATTCCTATAAGAGATTCACCTGTCCAGGCAGTTGTAAGGTTTCATACAGACTTACTTTGGCTGGTATCCTTTTGAGTTCTTCGATGATGTTGTACTCCATCAAAATCGGCTCTCTCCCTCCACTAGCAGATTCAAATCTGCTTCTATATTGTTGGGTGGCCTCCACTCACTGTCGTTTAGTCAACGATGGATACCACAACGTCTCTCTAGCTTGTTCCTTTGTTTTCGCTTGCGACTAGGAGGTAGAAGCTTTATCTTGCAACCTCTCGTTTGCTTTTGGTGGAAGCGGATCCTTCGAAAACACAGGTGGGTCTTGTTGTGGGGCTGGAGGATCATGAGTCTTTGCAGGTATTTGTTGCTTTGTTGCTTGTGCAGGAGGCACTTTCAATGGCTCCATATTAGCCGAATCTACCAACATTGGTTTCTTGTCGCTGTGTGTCAAGACTGCCATGTATTCCTCAGGAGACATTGATTAATTATGATCCACCTCTCGAATCATGTTTACACGGCTACCCTTAAGAACTTGCAAATAATTTTGGTGGATCATGCAAGTGGACTCATCATGTGGGTCATTGCATGAAGAACACCAGTAAGAAGGCTCATGTGAAACTTTAGAAGGGCCAGCCTCTTCACTTACTAGGATCGCTGAGTTCCTATCAGGTACTTTCTCTATAGCCTTTCTAGGAGCAACTTGCTCTCTAGTTATCGTCGAAACAAATCTTCGTGGATGATAGTTCCTTTCTCTGCTCCATATATGTCACCTTGTTAGTGAGGGATCTCATGGTCGACTAAATTTCTTGCAAAATGGCTAATTGATGATCTCGGCTTGAGGACACAGGTGGTGCCGATAGAGGTAATGGAACTGGTAGAGAAGGTAATGCAGGAGTTGGAAGTGGAGAGGTTATCTGTGGAATGGGAATCATAGGTACCGAAGTTATGGGAGGATTCCATGAATATGAAGGGTACATGGATGGAGCAGTGTAAGATGTGGAGGCTGCACCAGATAACTGGTATTGTGGAAGCTCGGGAAAAATAGGCATAGTCATTTTTGAAGGCAATTTCCCAATGGCAATCAGATCGACCTCAGCCTTCTATGCCTGGGCATATAGTGCAGGAAAGGTTTGAACATTGGACATCCTAATGTTCATACTAATATTTGAATGGAAATCCCTAAGAAAGTAAAATTTTGCTTGGTCATTAGTAGGGCGGAGACCATCAGGAACTCTCTGTCAAGTTCGGGCAAACCTAACATTGAAATCCACTATTTCCTCTTGAGGATGCCTCTTGATATTAGTAAATTGATGCAACAAATAAAATGGGTTTGCTTGCTCATTGAACCCTTTGATTAGCATCTCTGCTAATTGATCCCATGAATTTATGGAGTTGGGAGACAAGGATCTATACCAGCACAATAACTTACCTTGGAGTGATAGCACGAGCAATTTTATCATGACATCTTCATCTGTGATATTATGAATTGTAGCCAAGGATGCCACATCTGACACATGCTCATACATGGTCTTTCCAGTCCCATCGTATGTAGGCAAAGCCTTTAATGCTGTAGCAGGAACTGGATTTTGAAAATGCAGGTCCAACACTCTCGAATAGTTCCAAGCAGGAATTTGATATGGAGGAGGTTTTTGACCAGCCATTTGCACTACAGGATTTGGATCTACTAGAAAGCTTGTAGCAGTACTAGGAGGAGTCAGAGATGGCACAAACTGACCTGCCACCTACGAAGAAACGGCAAATGACGGGTTCACAGGACTTACCAATCTTGAGCGCTCCCTCCAGTTTTGAACATCGATCTCAAAGAATTCGACTGGGTCTTCGATTCTTTGGCACTTGATCTCGTGATCATGAAGCAAAAATTTTCACTAGCTTCACGATTGGAGATTTCTAGGTATTATACAGTCACCCCTAGCAGAGTCACTAGATGAACTTACAATATCTACTTTGAGGTCAAGACAGTTCATCAAAATCTTGATTCCTTCGGGTGTCAAAAAATGGGACTTGTGAGTCCCACCGGGTGTGCCAAAAACTATTGGCACAGGTGGGTTTGTCAACTTGAAATAATACTTGTCCCATCGACTATGGATCTTACTGAGACAGATACAGTCTGTCCCACCGGGCATGCCAAAAATTGTTGGTCACGAATTTGCCTAGTCATATAAAATGCGCCCTAGACCCGGCAAACATTGAAATGCCGAGAGAAAGAGAAGTCTCCCGGACCAATCTCCAGAGAGGGCTGGCTCCCAAACTAATCTAAACTTGTTTGAAGCTAAGGGTGCGGGAAAGAAATGGAAAATGCAGAAAGAAATGGAAATAATAGAAAGAGATGGAAATATGGCTGAAGCCGACAGTTGATAGGGAGAACAACCTCAGATAGCAAATAATCTTAGACTAAATCCTAAATATAAGCAGCAACTGATTCTAAGAATGAACATACAAAAATTGGATCAAGCATTGACCATAAGTTTGCCTTCAATTATACTTCAAATTTTCAAATGAAAACATAGTCAAATTCAGGATAGTAGAATTCAACTTATAGTTTAACACTGTACTAAGCAGAAGTGAATCACATAGAAAGCATCATATGAACAATAGTTTGGATCACCAACTCAAAAGACTCTAAGAACAGAGCAAAATGCATCTAGGATTTCTGCTTCAATTTTTGCAAAAAGGTCCTCCCTTTCTTTGAGATGTACATTAATATTTATAGAGGCCTTCCCTCTCCCTTTCGCATCACAACATTTAAAACATAAAACAGATTTTGAAGAGGAGACCCACGAAATAGGCTCTTGAAAATGATATTCTCACAATGACACTGAGAGGGGGGGGTGAATTAGTGTAGCTAAAAATCTGATCTGCAATTCTTAAAACTGAAACAAAGAGAACTAGAAAAACAGATAAAGCAATAATCACAAGAGAGCACACCACAACACATAATGTAACGAGGTTCACCAATTTGGCTACTCCTCAAAAATGATTGCTTGGACTTCAATCCAAATCTAGCCTTTGCAAAACACCAATTTTACAATCACTTTACCAGCACCCACTGGAAGGAGCATCAACCCCTTGTTTTTTTGTTGCAACAGATAGGAGTACCAACCCCTAATGCCAAGCACCAACTTGGACTGCAATTTTGATTTAATTTAGTGACATAAAAATGCCTTCGTTGTTTTCACGACCCTAACTGGTCTGCAATTAATTAAACTAGATTAAACTCTGCATGCTCTCACGGCTCTGCTTATCTCTCTCTCGGCCCTCTTCTAACCCTCTTTTCGTAGCAAATTCTCACTATCAGTAGCAGCATTATTCTTCACGCAAACCTGCTTTTATAACATATACGTCTCTATTTTTAGTTTCTATATTTATGCATGCAACCCGTAACTATTCTTTTATTATGCTCTTCTACCACTTGTCAATTGTAACTCCTTCTACGTGTAACTCCTTTTGAATTTATAGAGTGTGCATTACGTTACATGCAACGTATCTCTATCATGACTATTCGTATTCATTTTTGTGCATGCATGCATTTTACGATTCTAATAATGCGACTGTTTGATTTACTCTAGCTTCGACTATTCTTAAAAAGCTACATGATTTCTAACTGTAATTGCACCTGTAACTGTCGCATTTACTCCAGTTAACTCTTCTTATTTTGACTGCATGCTTTTCCTCTACAACTGCACCTTTAACTGTCATTCTATTCCAGTTAACTGTCTGTTATCATGTTGTTGCAACCTGTCGTGAAATCGTGACACTTCTATCTCTTTCTGCCCTTCTCACCTTTTACCCGTGAAAATACAGCATGTCGCAAAATCACGACATTCTTGGCCTCCTTGTTCAACTCCTGTCTTGCCGTCGCAAAAACCAGACATGTCGCAAAATCGTGACACTATTCGCTTTCGTACACTCTACTTGGCTTGCTCTAGCAAAAACCAGACATGTCACGAAATCGTGACACTTTCGCCTTCTCGCAACTCTTCTTGGCTTCAACCAGCGAAAACAAAACATGTTACGAAATCGTGACATATTTCTCTGCCTTGTGCCTTTTCTGCCTTTCACCCATGAAAACGGAACATGTCACGAAATCGCGACATCTTTCTCTGCCTTGTGCCTTTTCTACATTTCGCCCACGAAAATGGAACATGTCGCGAAATCGTGACACTTTCTCTGCCTTGTGCCTTTTCTGTCTTTGGCCAGCGAAAACTGAACATGTCACAAAATCATGACACTTTCACTGCCTTGTGCCTTTTCTATCTTTGGCCAGCGAAAACGAAACATGTCACGAAATCGTGACATCTTTCTCTTCCTTGCACTTCTCTTCGACCCTGTCACGAAATCGCGACACTTTCTCTCCTTGGCACTTTCTCTTTGATCTTGTCATGAAATCGTCACACTTTCTCTCCTTGGCACTTTCTCTTCGATCCTGTCGTGAAATCGTGACACTTTATCTCCTTGGCACTTTCTTCTTTGATCCTGTCGCGAAATCATGACACTTTCTCTCCTTGGCACTTTCTCTTCGATCCTGTCATGAAATCGCGACACTTTCTCTCCTTGGCACTTTCTTCTTCGATCCTATCATGAAATCGTGACACTTTCTCATCCGTATAGTCCTTGCAGATTGTCGCAAAATCGTGACACTTTCCTTTGCAAGCTCCTTCTCTCCGAACATGTTGTGAAATCGTGACAGTTTTCTTTACCTGTGCCTTCTTTCCAAACATGTCGCAAAATCATGACAGTTTTCTTACTTGCCTTCTTTGCTTCCATCATGTCACGAAATCACGACAGTTTTTCTACTTGCATTCTTCTCTGACAACATGTCGCGATATCGTGACAGTTTTCCTTGCACCTTCTCTCTCCTCATCCATGTCATGAAATCACGACAATTTAGCTTGCACCTTCTCTCTCCTGGTCCATGTCGCGAAATCACGACAATTTTGCTTGTGCCTTCTCTCTCCTGGTCCATGTCGTGAAATCACGACAATTTTGCTTGCGCCTTCTCTCTCCTGGTCCATGTCGCGAAATCACAACAATTTTTCTTGCGCCTTCTCTCTCCTGGTCCATGTCACGAAATTATGACAATTTTGCTTGCGCCTTCTCTCTCCTAGTCCATGTCGCAAAATCACGATAATTTTGCTTGCGCCTTCTCTCTCCTGGTCCATGTCGTGAAATCATGACAATTTTGCTTGCGCCTTCTCTCTCTTGGTCCATGTCGTGAAATCGTAACAATTTTTCTTACGCCTTCTCTCTCCTCGGCCATGTCGCGATATCGCGACAGTTTTCTTACTTGTCTTTTTGCTTGATTTTTTTAATCTGGGTCACTTCTGTCTTCTTGGAAATTCACTGTACCTATTCTGATTGACCTCTGAACTCCTGTCCACTGCATCAACTGATCTTTCATGTACGTGTTGACAACAATGACAATACTTTTGCTGCACCTTGCTCAACAATCTCTCCCTTTGGAATTGTTGGCAACACTCATGCACTCTCCTGTAATTCTTCTCCCCCTTTGACAATAATACCAAAGGGCTGCTACAGACTCCCCCTGAGTCCATGCACAACATTCTCGAGATACACATTGTTATAGTTAGCAAAAATCATGAATATGAGCAAAACTATAAACATAGGCATAAATACTCCCCCGGAGAATGTGATCCCAATTGATAGTCAGTTCTTGTGAAATGTGACTACTCCCAACTTACTCCGAAGGTACTCAAAAACTTCCTTTGGCAATGGTTTTGTGAATATATCTGCTACTTGCTCTGTAGTTGGAACAAAATCCAATTTGACCTCACCATATGCAACTTTATCCTTCAAGAAGTGATACCGGATTGCAATATGTTTGGTTCGAGAATGCATAACCGGATTCTTTGATATGTTTATAACCTTTGGTGTTGTCACATTTAACTGAAATTGGCTCTTTGAAGTGAATACCAATATCTTTCGGTGTTTGTCTCATCCATAATATCTATGTACGACATGTTGTTGCTTGCAATGTATTCTGCCTTTGATGTGGATAGAGAGACTAATTCTTGTTTATTGTTGTGCCATGCTACCGACTATCTCCAAGATAAAATGCTCCTCCACTGGTACTCTTTCTGTCATCAATACATCCTCATCCTGCCCAATCTGCATCATAATATGCAATAAGAGTGAAGTCCTTACCTTTTGGGTACCACAACCCATACTCCATAGTACCCTTGAGGTACCTAAAAATCCTCTTTACGAGCTATCACATGAGTCTCTTTGGGACTAGCCTAAAATCTGGCTACCATGCATCTTGCCTGTAATATATCCTGGTCTAGTGGTCGTCAAATACGACGAGGCTTCCAATCATAGACCTATACATTGTTTGATCTACATCCGGAGATTTGTCATCCTTGCTCAACTTGCAACTTTGTTGTCATGGGAGTCTTGACGAGTTTACTATCCTCCATTGTGAACTTTTTTAGCATTTATTTCACATATTTTACTTGAGAGATAAAAATGCCCTTTTCACTTTGATTGACTTGCAGTCCGAGAAAATAAGAAAGTTCACCAATCATTGACATATCAAATTTTGTCTTCATTTTATTTGCTATGTCTCTACAATATTCATCCATCTTCGTTGCCAAATATTATATCATCTACATAAACAACAAGTACAATAAGGTGGCCATTCTCTGTTTTGATATATAAATTGTTGTCCACCATACCTTTCTTGAACCCCTATTTAATAAGATAGTTATCCAGCCTTGCATACCATGCTCTGGGTGCCTATTTCAGACCATACAACGCTTTATTTAACCTGCAAACAAAATCGGGATTATCACCGAGTTGGAAGCCATCTGGCTATTCAATGTAAACCTCTTCCAATTTTTCATTCAAAAATGTTGATTTTACGTCCATTTGATATACTTTGAAATTTTTATGGACTGCTAAAGCCAGAAACATTCTGATTGCCTCTAGTCTGGCTACTGGTGCAAAGGTTTCCTCAAAATCAATGCCTTCAACTTGAGCATAGCCTTTACAGACCAATATTGCCTTATTTTTGACAACCTATCCGTCTTTATTTAATTTATTTCAAAAAATCCATTTAATACCGATTATGTTTTTATTTGCTGGCCGTGGTACTAATTTCCAGGTTTTGTTTTTCTCAATCTGATCTAGTTCTTCATTAATTGCCTTCATCCAACTTTCATTTGTGCTGGCTTCAGCAATATTTTTGGGTTCAATGTTGGATAATAAAGAGTAGTTCCTTATTACTGCTCTTCTTGTCTGAATACCAACTGTTGGGTCTGTTGGTCCGGCTTTCATGCACACCCCGGGAAAAAAGGGATGAAGGCAAGGAAAGCTCCGGAGACACCCACGGGACTGATCCCACTCATCTTTAGGATCTAGTTGGTTATCCAAGGTGCGAGTTACGGAGTTGGGTCGAATGGCAATTCACTCTTTTCCACTTACGGAATAGATTTCGATATGGATTGCTCTGTTACCTTACGGGGGGTTCCTGAACTTGTTCGGTAGTTGCAAAAGTTGTTGACAATCATATTTGACTTGAATTCTTGATCTAGCTCTCATGGGTCGAGATTTAAATAAAAGGCAAATAAAGAAAATAAAAATGGATCATTCACGGAAAGCAAAGAGAGGGTAGGGTAAGGCAGAAAAGAGAAGTTTATCAGACTTTAAACTGTAAAACTCTAAACTATCAATCTTATCTATGCTATCAGCTTCACAACAGAACAAATCCCAGAAGAAAGTGTCCGGTCGGTCTAAGATCACTTTCAACTAAGAGCACAAGGCGAGTGAAACGGATCTAGCGAGAAAATTATAAATCCAAGGGGCAGGTGGTTAAAGCGGTATCTTTCACGGCGGCCTAGCTCGCACGATGAAGACAGAGCAATTAGAACAAACTTACACATGAAATCTGTAATTTCCCCTAGCGAGACAATAGAACAAGCTGAAGCCCTAACGACATATTTAATCTTGACAATGGCGATTTACTGACATATATCTAACAAACTTTAAATGGAACGGATAACAAAAGAAAATACACTTATCACACTCTGCAAAAGATTAGGCTCCTGGCCATGCTATCACGAGAAAAGCTAAAGCACATCAACTCCAAGTCCGGAAACAAAGGATTTCACAAAATTTGCAAGAAATTGCTTATAAGCCTTTATTTCTAAGTCTCAGCCTCCTGCGATTACATTTAGAATTTGTATTTATAGACTCGGGACAGACCACGATCTTTTCCAAAATATCTTGCTCAAACCCTAAATCTTATCGCACTTAAACCCTAGGACCGGGGATTTACAATAAAAATCCATTTAAAAATCAAAGTCCGGATAGAACTTAACCCTTCGGCAAATGCGTACGATCAGTTGCCATAAATGGAGAAGATAAAATAAAATGCAACTTGCATTCATTCGCAGTTGCAAATAAATGCTTTCATTAATTCTGCTTGTGAGCCGGATGAGTCACCACTTCTCCATCAATTTGATCTCCGTAAATCCATCCCGAAGTTGAAATGGTCTTCATGCTATCAAGTCTGCAATAAATTTGTTGTTGAATGCTCTCACCGGCAGCTTCTCTCCTAGCATGGCGGTCCTTGACTAAATCCGCACTTTATCTTCGCCTTTATGGTCTTTCCCGGTTGTCCGTAAGTGCCAGGTGGAATCCTGCATGAAAGACAAAAAGATGCATTAGATTAGCATTTTAATTAAATCGGAAGCTTAAAACATTAAAAACAGATTAAATCCGCAAAATAAGCTTGCATGTCGGCTTCTGTTTGTCCCATTCACGCTTTGACACGTGTCGCTACCCCAGGAAGCCTTCTGTTTCCCGCCGGAATGCACTTTCAGGTCAAATATGACTTTCTCTCTCCTTTCGCGATTCTGCGACATGTCGCGATTTCGCGACATGTCGCGAAATCGCGACCCTGCGAGCATCGGCAACTTCCTCCCTCGTCGGCCGCGAAAACGCGACATGTCGCGATTTCGCGACATGTCGCGAAATCGCGACCCTTCATGGCCTCCGTACGCTTCTTGATTTTCAGCCGCGATTTTAGAACACGTCGCGATATCGCGACAGTTCCTCTTCCTGCATGCGTTGACCGCGTTGACCGCGATTTTGGAACATGTTTCTGACTTAACCGATTTTTCATCCTGTAGCCCATTTTCTCTCTCCTGCCGCGAAAATGCGACATGTCGCGATTTCGCGACATGTCGCAAAATCGCGCCCTCCGTACTGCTTGCGTCTCTCTCCCAAAAACTGTCGCGATTTCGCGACATGTCGCGAAATCGCGACCTTTACGGCACTTAGCCGCATTTTGACTTACCTGTCGCGATATCGCGACATTTCCGAAAAAGGAAGTGTCGCGATATCGCGACACTACCAAAAATGGAAAGTTTGATTTTTCGGTGAATTTATGCAACTGTTTTACGGATTTTTCTCGGTAATGGTGCAAGATTTTGCTTGTGCATGAATGATTCTAGCATGTAAAAAGTGAATTCTTGGATAACACAGCTAGAATGCAAGAAAAAGCACAACTTTAAAAAGGAGGCAAGCAAAATATGGATTTAAAACCTGAAAAGATCAAGAGGGTCCCTGCTGCAAAAAATGAAAGTTCAGAATTTTCTAAGGATGGAATCTCATTTTTCAGTGGGGGTGTGTTGCTTATCAACAAATGGCGATATCTGCGGGTAAAATAGTAGCACTATTTTAGAACCCAAGACTCTGGTTTCAAAACAAAAAGACCATGCATCATGCCTTGCCACAGGCATTTTTCACAATAAATTGGCTGCCAACTGCCAGCTGTTAAAATTTCCCAAGGACATACTGGGCTGGATTACTTCAAGGAAGATTTTTGATGTGCAATTACAAAGGTATAGAAATTTCTTCAAGGATGACTGAATTGAATGATAAACTTGGATTAATCAACTTTTCTAGATTGTAAAAGGGGAAACCGAGTAGAGCTCTGTTTACTAGTTTAGCTTTTACAGCCTAGACAGAGTTACCCTTTAGATTTACACGACCCAATTTACAACTGTAGGGCAGAATCTAATATTGGCTGCCTCTTTTGATCATATAACTCTTTTTTTTCTTTTTTTCTTTTCTTTTCTTATCTCTCTTTTTTTTTATCTCTCTTCTTTTTGAAATATATCACTATCTGGAAGACCTTAGAGAAATTACAATTTTCTTTTAATATTTGATCAATCTGAGCTATTTCGAGTCTAGGCATTGATAGCCTGCAGTGACACCCAAATAATTGCATGAACCATAGTCCCCTCTTATAACCAGCTTTTCTTGGATTCCCCAGGAGTTCCTCCAACTAAACGACATAACAGTTTTTCTATCATTAAAACAACTGTGGCAAGTAAGACACAAGATCCAATCATCTCTCTACCTTCATCCTGGATAACAAAATAGTTCCACAGTTTAGTGCAAGCAGACTATCTCAATTAGAATAATGAAGCGAGAATGGGAGAGCCATTGGATTGAGGATTTATCGACTAGGAATAAAACAATTTTCAGCGGTGACTTTTCATTGATTGCTCGAGGCGAGAGGTCAAAAATAGAATTTTAGAAGCCAAAGGACTTTATACGGGCTTCCAAGGACGAGCACGAGCTTCTAAAGCAAAACAAAATAAAACTGCACAGACTAAAGCACAGAACTGTACAGGCAAGGGAAAAACAAATAAACTGAACAGACGACAAAGAAAAGGAAAAACGAGGAAGAAAATAAAAGCTGTACGAGCAATAAAAGAAATAAACTAAAAAACTGAAGCAAATAAAAATAAAAACAAGCGAAATAAAATAACAAAAGAAATAAAATAAAAACAAATAATAAGACAGCAAAGAAAAAGAAATGCAATAAAGAAAAGACTGTACAGACTAAAATAAAAGCAAGCTAAAATAAAAAGACAAATAAAGGAAATAAACTGCACTGACAAAGAAATAAACTGAAAAACTTCAAAGCTTATTTACAATGCATACATATGTTACAACTTCCCTTCATACTCAAAAAATGCAGCAGTTGGGAAAGCAGAGAAATGGTGCTTTAAAAAATTTTGACCATGCAAGTAATTTAAAAAAAAATTACCTTTCAGGTCCTGTTGACGAAATGCACTCCAGACTGTGCTTCAAAAATTTGCTATCTGGGAAAGACTTGGGTTTACTGTCTTCCCTGTCCCATTTGAAAAACAAATCTGCAACTCCTTCAAATTAAACAAATCATATAATAACAAATCATATGATAACATGTTTATGCTTCTAATTAAAGGGTTTGCGAGTTCTTTCAAAAGAATTTGAATGTAAAAAAAACCCCGAGGATCAAATACTTTAAAACCTTGACGAGACCCGAGACCACCACATTTTCAAATTGATGTGACAAGCTGAAAGAAATCATGTTTTATCTCGTATGCCCTGGTTCTTAACAACTTGAACATTTTGTGGTTGCTTGCACTTGCTTCAATATCCGGGACTTCAATTTTTATCCCTCTAGCGAGAATGCTTACAATTTTCCTTTTCACCTGAGCCTTGCTTAGACTTAACCTCATCAATGTGCAATGTCCAAACATCATTGTTGTGATTGATTAGAGCTGTAACTGTTCCCACCTTTTCAGTTGCCAAATCATAAACTCCAATATCTGCATCAACACAGTTTATAGCCTCCTCTTTGACATTATGTTCAGAAGTTGCAGGCTTATGTTGAGACAGTTCATCAATTCCAAGTTGGTGACCACATTCATATTTACCATCTTTTCCTCCTTTTCTTGAAATTCAACAGGTGGTCCAAAGTAAGCCTCAATCAAGTTAATGTTTTGTCCAACAATGCGAGGCAGTTCATAGAGGGTGATGTCAGATTTAAGTTCCCTCATATCCTCAATGATGCTATCCTCCTCAGTTACTTATGCATAGTGAGATTGAATCTCACTTTCATCATCCTACGATGAGGAAGGATCATTGTTAAGTTATGGACTCTCACATTTCAAGTCATAACTGTCCATTTTGAACTGTTGAAAATCTTGCATTTCATCCACAGAAGTATGTACAAGACTTTCTGTCTCTTCGGGAAAAGTGACAGAATCTGAAACCCTGGTTGTACTATTTTTGGGTGAACTAGAAATATCAATATTTCTTTGATTTCCAGGAAAATTTAACTCACCGGGGAAAAACTTCAGATTTGGGTGGTGCCAGATCACAACTGTTCAGTTCAAGCACCTGCACTTTGAATTTGTCAGAACTTTTCTCTGTATTTTGCACATGTTGAGTGGATGTCACAGTTAACGGAGTCTCCTTGGGTAGAGCATGACATGTTGGCATTAACTCATGATGTGGAATGGGGTGCGGAGCAGGCATGTTACGTGTAACATAGGATATCAAAGGAGTTGCTCAGAATTTGAGGTCCTAGCTGTCTTTCAAGAATTAAGGCTTCTTTATAAGCCCCTGCCAGGGTTGTAATATTAATGTCTCTCTTGAGGAAAATAGAGGTCACCGAATCCAATGCATTCTTGTAGATTTCTAAGGCCAGATTTGCATTTGGGATGTAATGGCCGGTCATTCTACCGTAAGCTCTTTGGAACCTCATATTGAAAGACACGGCGGTTTCTCCCGACTCTCTCTTGATCTTTGGAAAATTGCTTGATATAAAATGTTGGGATCTATCACTTCACCGAGCTGTGATATAAAAGCTTTCTCTAGATCATCCCAACTAGTAATGGAATTCTTTGGTGAGGTTTAAAAACCAGTCATAAGCTCCCTCCTGGAGAGTGAGCGGGAACAATCTGCGAGGCAACATCTTCATCTTTGTATATTCAATAATCTTAAAGCATTTTTAAAAGCTAGCGAGATGTTCTTCTGCGGTTCTTGTCCCATCATGTTTGTACCTAGGGAGATACCTTTACGGACTTAAGGGCAGGTCATGGGCTATACAGGAATGTTCAAAGCGGTGGGGCCCAACCAATTTGCCATTAATACTTGGTCGACGGTGATGTTACGATTTGTAATTGGATAGCGCAAGTGATGATAGAAGCTGTTCTTAACAAACCATCGAACTTAAGGCCTTCTCTGGCAATTTCAAAAACTGCACTGACAACTTTTAAAAACTGCACTGACAATTTCAAAACTGCACTGACAATTTAAAAACTGCATTGACAATTTAAAAACACGACATTAAAACCACTTTTAAATGTTAAAATGCGACGGATAAAATACGGTACATACAACTACGATTCTTAACGGGTTACGCATTTGGAAATTTAAAACCATCTTGACAATTTATAAACTGCGACAATTTAAAAGCTCGACAATTTAAAAGCTGTCAGGAGTTCAGTATGGGTCCTTCAAATATTCTTTGTTATGCCCTTACAATACTTGAGCCGAGTTCGGCCCTCCTTCTAGCGCCAATTAGGTGTTGGCTGAGGAGGAGGGAAAATTAACAGGACTTTGAAAAAAAATAAAAAACATTACCAAATAAAAAGGAAGCCCATACGGGACTTTGGATAAAATACGGTTTACGATTCCACATACGGTCGGATTTCTCAACTCAAGTGCACTAAGAGCGGATGTTACTGGCCCTCCTTCTAGCGCCAATTAGGTGTTGGTCCGGCTTTCATGCACACCCGGGAAAAAAGGGATGAAGGCAAGGAAAGCTCAGGAGACACCCACGGGACTGATCCCACTCATCTTTAGGATCTAGTTGGTTATCCAAGGTGCGAGTTACAGAGTTGGGTCGAATGGCAATTCACTCTTTTCCACTTCTGGAATAGATTTCGATATGGACTGCTCTGTTACCTTACGGGGGGTTCTGAACTTGTTCGAGTAGTTGCAAAAGTTGTTGACAATCAGATTTGACTTGAATTCTTGATCTAGCTCTCATGGGTCGTGATTTAAATAAAAGGCAAATAAAGAAAATAAAAATGGATCATTCACGGAAAGCAAAGAGAGGGTAGGGTAAGGCGAGAAAGAGAAGTTTATCGGACTTTAAAGCTGTAAAACTCTAAACTATCAATCTTATCTATGCTATCGACTTCACAACGAGAACAAATCCCGGAAGAAAGTGTCCGGTCGGTCTAAGATCACTTTCAACTAAGAGCACAAGGCGAGTGAAACGGATCTAGCGAGAAAATTATAAATCCAAGGGGCAGTTGGTTAAAGCTGGTATCTTTCACCGGCGACCCTAGCTCGCACGATGAAGACAGAGCAATTAGAACAAACTTACACCGAAATCTGTAATTTCCCCTAGCGAGACAATAGAACAAGCTGAAGCCTAACGACATATTTAATCTTGACAATGGCGATTTACTGACATATATCTAACAAACTTTAAATGGAACGGATAACAAAAGAAAATACACTTATCACACTATGCAAAAGATTAGGCTCCTGGCCATGCTATCACGGAAAAGCTAAAGCACATCAACTCCAAGTCCGGAAACAAAGGATTTCACAAAATTTGCAAGAAATTGCTTATAAGCCTTTATTTCTAAGTCTCGCCTCCTGCGATTACATTTAGAATTTGTATTTATAGACTCAGGACAGACCCTGATCTTTTCCAAAATATCTTGCTCAAACCCTAAATCTTATCGCACTTAAACCCTAGGACCCGGGTTTTACAATAAAAATCCATTTAAAAATCAAAGTCCGGATAGAACTTAACCCTTCGGCAAATCTGTGCAGTCAGCTTCCATAAATGGAGAAGATAAAATAAAATGCAACTTGCATTCATTCGCAGTTGCAAATAAATGCTTTCATTAATTCTGTTGGTGAGCCGGATGAGTCACCACTTCTCCATCAATTCGATCTCCGTAAATCCATCCCGAAGTTGAAATGGTCTTCATGCTATCAAGTCTGCAATAAATTTGTTGTTGAATGCTCTCACCGGCAGCTTCTCTCCTAGCATGGCGGTCCTTGACTAAATCCGCACTTTATCTTCGCCTTTATGGTCTTTCCCGGTTGTCCGTAAGTGCCGGGTGGAATCCTGCATGAAAGACAAAAAGATGCATTAGATTAGCATTTTAATTAAATCGGAAGCTTAAAACATTAAAAACAGATTAAATCCGCAAAATAAGCTTGCATGTCGGCTTCTGTTTGTCCCATTCACGCTTTGACACGTGTCGCTACCCCAGGAAGCCTTCTGTTTCCCGCCGGAATGCACTTTCAGGTCAAATATGACTTTCTCTCTCCTTCCGCGATTCTGCGACATGTCGCGATTTCGCGACATGTCGCGAAATCGCGACCCTACCAGAGCATCGGCAACTTCCTCCCTCGTCGGCCGCGAAAACGCGACATGTCGCGATTTCGCGACATGTCGCGAAATCGCGACCCTTCATGGCCTCCGTACGCTTCTTGATTTTCAGCCGCGATTTTAGAACACGTCGCGATATCGCGACGGTTCCACTTCACGCATGCGTTGACCGCGTTGACCGCGATTTTGGAACATGTTTCTGACTTAACCGATTTTTCATCCTGCAGCCCATTTTCTCTCTCCTGCCGCGAAAATGCGACATGTCGCGATTTCGCGACATGTCGCAAAATCGCGCCCTCCGTACGACTTGCGTCTCTCTCCCAAAAACTGTCGCGATTTCGCGACATGTCGCGAAATCGCGACCTTTACGCCACTTAGCCGCATTTTGACTTACCTGTCGCGATATCGCGACATTTCCGAAAAAGGAAGTGTCGCGATATCGCGACACTACCAAAAATGGAAAGTTTGATTTTTCGGTGAATTTATGCAAGCTGTTTTCTGGATTTTTCTCGGTAATGGTGCAAGATTTTGCTTGTGCATGAATGATTCTAGCATGTAAAAAGTGAATTCTTGGATAACACGGCTAGAATGCAAGAAAAAGCACAACTTTAAAAAGGAGGCAAGCAAAATATGGATTTAAAACTCTGAAAAGATCAAGAGGGTCCCTATTTGCAAAAAATGAAAGTTCAGAATTTTCTAAGGATGGAATCTCATTTTTCGGTGGGGGTGTGTTGCTTATCAACGGGGTCCCCAATAATCTGCTCTCTAGGATGATTTTTCTCACATTCACTGTTTTGAATTTCTTGTTCTCTTCTTCTTCGAGTCAATTCTTAAATCAGCTGGGTCAATTTTTTTATTTTCTTCTGTTCTTATTTCTTCATCTTCTTCAATGACTTCTTCATAAATGGGGTAGTTTTCTTGATACGTAGCTTCTCTTTCTCTACCTTCATCAACTTTAACATTAGCACTCTCAATAATTTTCTTTAGCCACTTGTTGTAACATGTGTAGGCTTTGCTTTTATTTGAGTAACCAAGAAAAATACCTTCATCAGCTCTATCTTCGAACTTACCGAGATTATCTTCAGTTCGTTTGATATAACACTTGTTGTCGAACACTTTGAAGTATCTTGTTGTTGCTTTCCTGTTGAACCATAGCTCAAAAGGTGTTTTGTTTTCATGTGTCCTTAACATGCACCTATTTTTAATGTAAATTGTAGTATGAACTGCCTCTTTCCAAAATCTATCAGCTATTTTGTTCTCAGCCAACATTGTCCGTGCCATTTCTTGCACAGTCATGTTCTTCCTTTCAACAACACCATTCTGCTGAGGTGTCCTTGCTGCTGAAAACTATCTTTTGATCCCATATTTTTGACAGTACTCTACAAGCTCTTCTGAAATAAACTCTCCTCCTCTGTCTGATCTTAGGCATTTAATTCTTTTTCCAGTTTGATTCTCAACTTGTTTTTTAAAAATATTGAACATCTCAAAGGCATCTGATTTAAGCTTTAAAAACAGTACCCATGTCATCCTGGAGAAGTCATCTATGAACAGCATAAAGTATTTGTCACCATTTATGCTTTGTGTTCTCATAGGTCCATACAAATCAGTATGTATTATCTTTAAAGGTTTGCTGGTGAAGTATTCCTTTGCTTTAAATGTGGATCTAGTTTGCTTCCCTTTTTGGCATGAAGCGCAAATGCTATTTACTGGTTTGCCAATGGTAGGTATATCTCTTACTGCTCTTTTAGAGCTTATTTTTACTAGATTATCAAAGCTAATATGACCAAGCCTCTTGTGCCACAGCCAATTTTCATCTTCCTGTCCAATCAAGCATGATCCTTCTGAAGTTTTTGAGAGAGTATATAGATTTCCAGAAGTCCTCGATCTAGTAGCTATCAACTTCCCACTGTGTGCTTTTCTGACTTCACAGCCCTACTTTTTAAATATGACTTCATGACCTCTATCACAGATTTGACTTACGCTTAGTAAGTTGTGCTTCAAACCAACTACAAACAGTTCTTTGGAATTGATCTTTCCATCACTTATCTTGACTGATCCTTTGCCAACTATTTTGGCTCCGTCATTATTTTTAAACTTTACAGAGCCCCCTTCATATTTCTATAATTTTTTAAATTTTTGTTTATCTCCTGTCATGTGACTGGAGCATCCACTATCCAATATCCATGGTGTAGATTTGTTCTGTGCTTTGAATGTTGTCTGTACAATCAAGGATTCCTTTTCTTCCTTGAGTTGCTTTTTTTCTTTCTATTCTGATTTGGCTGTAGTTTTGGTCACTTTTTTAGACTTTTCTTTGTCAGTGGCTTGTGCATGTTTATCTGGGAATTTTATGTTTTGCCTTAAACTGTTTGGTTGAGTTCTTCTTCCCTGATATTTATTTGCTACATATGTGCTTCTATAGTTTCTTGCAATGTGACCAAAGTTATGACAGTTATAACATTCTACTGCATAATCCATCAAAGGTGCAAAGACATTTCTACTGGTAAAATTTCTTTGTCCTATATTATAAATGCAGTCTAAAATCTTATGACTGTAAGTATTGCATTTAAAACAATAACCAGAAAAGGAATAATTAAACCTAGGAGTTGGTCTTTGCCAATTTGTAGTAGGAGCCACAAATTTTCTTCTCCTTTGATGTATGACTTTTGTGAATCCCTCATTGTCAACAGTCTTCTCGTGCCTGGCATTGTTGCTTTCTTTTGCAAGATTCATTTTTCTTTGGTCAACCTTGATCTTATCCTCTTTCTTTACTGGTTCTATAGTTATGGCCTTTGATCCACTTGATGATTCTCCTTCGACAAACCCCAAGCCAAACTTGATGTATGTAGACCTCTGACTATTTATAATCTTTTCAAGATTTGCAGAACTTCCTTCAAGTTTGTGATAGCAACTCAATTTTTTATTCTTTTCTTCTAGCCGCATTCTTAAAACAACAATCTCTTCTTCTAGTTTGCTACACTCATCTATTCTCATGGTTAATTGTACTTCAAGTTCTTCAGACATTTTCTTAAATTCTTCTGTCTATACTTTCAAACTGTTTATTATGTCATTCACATCCTCAAGATTTCTTGAGACCTTTTTATTCTTCTTCCTTTCTGTACTCAACTCTTTAAGTGCAACAACCAACTCTCCTTCTAGATAAACTTCAACCTCATCCTTACTTTTTGTATCACCTTCCTATTTTTCTTTTGTTTTTGCTTCTTCAAATGCCATGAACAGAGCTTCACCTATTTCTTCTTCAGAATATTCACCTGAGCTGTCTTCAGAAGAGCTGACATTCTTTGATATGAAACTTTTCTTTTTGAAGTTGTTTTTCCTAAAATTTGGTTTCTTCTTCCAGTCACTTCTTTCTTGGTGTGACCCTTCATTACTTTTGGTTTTCTCATTTATTGGACACTTAGCTGCAAAGTGACCGACTCCTCCACAATTGAAACACTTAAATGGTAACTTTCCTCTATACTTTCATTTTCCCTTTGTAATTTTTCGAACAAAATTGGCTTCAATTTCATCTAATGTCTCTTCATCCTCAGATTCTTGTTCAGCTTTTGTATTCTTATGTGTTTTAAAAGCAGCTTCTTTGTCTATAGGCTTAGTTTGTCCTATTCTCATTTCATATGCAGTCAAAGAGCCATGCATCTCGTCCATGCTAAAATTATTTAGATCTTTAGCCTCTTCTATTGCAAAAACTTTAGAATTAAATCTTTTATGAAGAGTTCTAAGTACCTTTTTCACGACAACTGCATCTTCGATTTCTTCGTCGAGTCCTCTAATAGCATTAATGATTCCATTGACTCTCAGCATATAGGTCTCTATGTTCTCTTCGTCATTCATTTGTAATGCCTCGAACTAAGCTCGATGAGTTTGCAGTTTGGCTTCCTTGATCTTGCTGTCTTCTTCATGAATGCTTTTCAGTTTGTCCCATATGTCTTTTGCCAATTTACAGCTCATGACCCTTATCGGTTCACTGTCTACTAGCCCACACATTGTGGCATTCTTTGCTTTGGAGTTATTCTCAGACAGTTTCTTATCGGCAGTATCTGTTGGAGGAGTAGCGGGTGTTGTGTATCCACTTTCTACTGACTCCCAAATTTCGTATCCTAACGCACTCAGATATGTCTGCATCTTGATTCTCTAGAATGAGTAATTATTTCCATTGAACAAAGGAGTTTTGTTTGATGAGAATCCTTCACTACCTGCCATTGTGTTCCTTCCAAGATCACCTTAGCTGATTAAGCTTGTTCAGGAACCTTGCTCTGATACCAATTGATATTCTCACAATGACACTGAGAGGGGGGGTGAATCAGTGTAGCTAAAAATCTGATCTATAATTCTTAAAACTGAAACAAAGAGAACTAGAAAAATAGATAAAGCAATAATCACAAGAGAGCACACCACAACACATAATGTAACGAGGTTCATCAATTTGGCTACTCCTCAAAAATGACTGCTTGGACTTCAATCCAAATCTAGCCTTTGCAAAACACCAATTTTACAATCACTTTACCAGCACCCACTAGAAGGAGCACCAACCCCTTATTTTTCTTCTGCAACAGATAGGAGCACCAACCCTTAATCCCAAGCACCAACTCGGACTACAATTCTGATTTAATTCAGTGACATAAAAATGCCTTCATTGTTTTCACGACCCTGATTGGTCTGCAATTAATTAAACTAGATTAAACTCTACACACTCTCACGGCTCTGCTTATCTCTCTCTCTCGGCCCTCTTCTAACCCTCTTTTCACAGCAAATTCTCACTATCAATAGCAGCATTATTCTTCACGCAGACCTACTTTTATAACATATACGTCTCTATTTTTAGTTTCCATATTTATGCATGCAACCTGTAATTGTTCTTTTATTATGCTCTTCTACCACTTGTCAACTGTAACTCCTACGTGTAACTCCTTTTGAATTTATAGAGTGTGCATTACGTTACATGCAACGTATCTCTATCATGACTGTTCGTATTCATTTTTGTGCATGCATGCATTTTACGATTCTAATAATGCGACTGTTTGATTTACTCCAGCTTTGACTGTTCTTAAAAAGCTGCATGATTTCTAACTGTAATTGCACCTGTAACTATCGCATTTACTCCAGTTAACTCTTCTTATTTTGGTTGCATGCTTTTCCTCTACAACTACCCCTTTAACTGTCGTTTTGTTCCAGTTAACTGTCTGTTATCATGTTGTTGCGACCTGTAGCGAAATCGTGACACTTCTGTCTCTTTCTACCCTTCTTGCCTTTTACCCATGAAAATACAGCATGTCACGAAATCATGACATTCTCAGCCTTCTTGTTCACCTCCTGTCTTGCCGTCGTGAAAACCAGACATGTCGCAAAATTGTGACACTATTTGCTTTCGTACACTCTACTTGGCTTACTCTAGTGAAAACCAGACATGTGAAATTGCGACACTTTTGCCTCCTCGCAACTCTTCTTGGCTTCAACCAGCGAAAATAGAACATGTCGTGAAATCGTGACATCTTTCTCTACCTTGTGCCTTTTATGCCTTTCGCCCGCAAAAATAGAACATGTCGCGAAATCGCGACATCTTTCTCTGCCTTGTGCCTTTTCTGCCTTTCGCCCGTGAAAACGAAACATGTCACAAAATCGTGACACTTTCACTGCCTTATGCCTTTTCTGTATTTGGCCAACGAAAACGGAACATGTCACAAAATTGTGACACTTTTGCTGCCTTGTGCCTTTTCTGTCTTTGGCTAGCAAAAATGGAACATGTCGCGAAATCGTGACATCTTTCTCTTCCTTGCACTTCTCTTCGACCCTATCGTGAAATTGTGACACTTTCTCTCCTTGGCACTTTCTCTTTGATCCTGTTGCGAAATCGTGACACTTTCTCTCCTTGGCACTTTCTCTTCGATCCTGTTGTGAAATCATGACACTTTCTCTCCTTGGCACTTTCTTCTTCGATCTTGTCGCGAAATCGTGACACTCTCTCCTTGGCACTTTCTCTTGTTGCCATCAGTCGTGAAAATGCGACATGTCACGAGATCGTGACATATTCTCTTCGTTCAGCTTTCTCTTTTTGTACTTCCATGAAAACGTGACAAGTCACGAAATCATGACAATCTACCTTCATTTTGTTTTGTCCCCATGACATGTCGCGAAATCACGACATTCTCCTCTGTTTTGGCATTTTTGTTGCTTCTTGTCGCAAAAATGTAACATGTCATAAAATTGCAACATCTTCCTCTTGGCACTGTCTTGTCCGCTTTATCACCACGAAAACACGACAAGTCACGAAATCGTGACAATTTTCACTCACTTGGCTCCTGTCTTCATTATTTCTATGAAAATGCACCATGTCACAAAATCGTGACATCCTCCACTTTGTTAGCTTTCATCTTCTTGCAAGTGGCACAAATGTGACATGTCGCAAAATCGCGACATTCTGTACTTGGCACTGTCCTTCCCGCTTTTTCACCACAAAAATGCGACATGTCACGATATCGCAAAAATTGCCTCTATTTTGTCCTTTTCAGCTTTCGTTCCGTGAAAACGTGACAGGTCACGAAATCGAGACAATTTCCTCTGTTTTGTTCTTTCGTCTTCAACAAGTCGCGAAATTGCGACATATTTCTATCTTCCCCTTGTTTTCACTTTTGCCCTGCGAAAATTTGACATATCATGAAATCGTGACATTCTGTACTATCGGGCTGCTTTTGCACTTTCTCCTCATGAAATCATGACATGTGGCAAAATTGCGACAATTTTTTGTCTTCTTCTTTGTTGCCACTTCCTGTAGCGATATCGCGACATGTTTCTCTTGCCTGGTTTTGTTTCCAAAAATGTTGCGAAATCATGACATCTTTCTCCCGACTTGTGTTTATCTTCAGCCCTTTCGCGAAAACGTGACATGTCACAATATCGTGACATTTTTCCTTAGCGCTCCTCTTTGCTACTGTATATCATGATATCGTGACATTTTCCTATCACTTTGCTTTGTTGCCACTGCAAGTCGCAAAAATGTGACATGTCGTGAAATCGTGACAATTTTGCCTTTACTGCTCCCTCACCGCAACAAGTTGCAAAAATGCGACATGTCGCGATGTCGCAACAACTTTGCCATTACTACTCCCTCACCGCAATAAGTCACGAAAATGTGACATGTCGCGATGTCGCAACAATTTCTATACTTAGCTATTTTCTGCATCGGACATCGCAAAAACGTGATAGGTAGCGATATCGCGACATGTCACGATATCGCGACATCTTACACTTAATTTGCTTTAACACAAAACTTGTAGAGATTTTTGTATTTTCCCTTTCGAAGTGCTTGGAGGGACAAACAGATGAGTGAATATCTCTACAATTTGTGCATTCTTTTGCATGAACAGTAACAACAAAAACAATGTGGCAAAAATTCCAACACACCTATCTTGAAATCTTGTCCGAGACTATCATTCATCTAATATCATTTTAGCATAGTTCTTAGCATAATGGCTCATGTATCATTAGTTTATTTTTAGTAGTGTAGTTGTTAGCATAGATGTCTCAATGCACTCAAAAAAATTTCAAATACAAGGTTTGCAAATATTTGTTGTTTCCATCCTACATTGTCCTTGATTTAGGGTAACCTTACATCACCCTTAAACCAGAATTTATTTTTCATCATCAGTCTCTTCACCATATACATTTTTTTCAATCGACTCATGGTTATCATCCATTCTACCTTCTACCCACTTATCGCTTTAGGGGGTAGACAAAACCCAAAATTTTGAAAAGACATCAAATTTATTTTTGTTGGGGCAACAAACAAAATATTTTCATCCAATGGACCAGGTGTCTCTTATTTTTTTGTACCACTTTGTGTTTTCACATAATGAGGTACAAAAAGGGATATTTGTAGGCACCAAATGTTAGTCATTTGCACAACCAATCCATAAAAATCCTCAAAAGACCCTTCAAATCTCTACTAATTCACCAAAACCCTCGATTCACCACAAAACCTTCATCAATCCCTCAAATTCTTCCTAAATGCACTCAAAATCTTCCAAAATTTTAATTTCCCTTTCTAATTCATCTAAATATCATTGAATTCTCCAGTTCTCCTTTGAATTTCCTAACTTCATCAAATTCCTCTTAATTCCCCTAATTTCTAGCAATTTCTTCTAATTTTCTCTCGAGTTCTAATTTCTCCTAAATTATTCTAATCCATCTTGCTTCCCCTCTAGTCAACTCAAATTCCCTCTAACTCCTCCCAATTTCTCTAAATTCATCTAACTTCCTTCTAAGCTTTCTAATTCTTTTTTAGTTTCCTCAATTCTTCTAATTTCCCTTTTTCCTCTAATTTCTTAAATTCCTCTAATTTTCCCTAATCTCTTTCTCTAATTTCCTCCTACTCTGTTTAATTCTTCTAATTCTCTCTTAACCTCTCTAATCTCTTAATTTTCACCTAATCCCTCTTATTTATTCCTCCCTCTCCCTCAAAGTTCCCATAATCCTTCTTATTCATCTAATTTCCTAATCAAGCCCCTCATTAGCCCCTAACCCCACTTTAAGCTCTCATCCAAATCCCTAGGTTATTTGCACTCTAATTCAAAAATCCTAATCAAATCCCTAGGGCTGCCTAAAATACCCACCTAAATCCCCTCATTTAATCCACCTTGTCTCCCATTCCATTTTTCCTCCAAAATTGGATGATTTAAAAATGCAATGAAAATCCCCAAGTCAAAAGGAAATAAATTGTCATATTTTGTGGTTTGGTCCTTCTCAGCCTCTATGTCATATTTTTAGCACTTTTAAATTCCATGGATAGCCCCCAAGGCACACTTATCCCTATTCACATCTCATCACCCCCTAGGCTAATTTATGACACTTGGGTGGATGAGGATTCACCTCACCCAAGGCTATTAAATGGAGAGGGTGCACATTCCTCCATGTGTCCTCCCTAGATTTACCTTAGATTTACCACCATCCACTTGGCTCCAAATCAGCTCCACCTTGTTGCCAGATCATTTCCTTACCACCTCTCATTTCCCTTACCAAATTTTTATAAATATCCCTCCATTTTTCTCATTTTGCAAAAGAGATGTGAAGCTACTATTATGCTAGCAAAATTGTACCAGATTGTATTGATACCTTTGGAGATCCTAGTCTTTGTCACCCACCTTGAGAAGCTTAGCCATTGCAACCTTGGAGTCCACATGATGGAGTCAAATAAGCTTTGAATTGCAACTGCATAAATACCAATCAACATTATGTCATCATATTTGCACCATAGGATACCAACCACCACCACAACCCTCCAGCAAAAGCACTTGGTCCCATCTAACATACCATCCCAACCACAATTGGTAGTTACATAGTCTTAACCATTGCCTACAATCACCCAGAACCAACTATCATTGGTGGTTACTCAGAGAAGAACACACAAAGCATTCTAGATAATAGGCAGGTAAGGAAGGTATGAAACATTGTCTTTTCAAGTCTTGTGACCTTTTTGTTAAGGTTTTGTAATCATTTGCATGATTTTGGTAAATATTTGGTGTATTTACTTTTGTTAGCATATACTTATATTACATCATTGTTATAGGTTTGCATTAAGGAGGGATTAGAGCAAAAGTATAGCGCACGTAGGCACTCTCTAGGTTGGTTTGAATAACCACCAAGTTGGTTTCATAAACCAACTTATTGTAACCACATTGTAATATTTATATTTCAAATCAAATGCAATGAATAAGTGCTTCGTGAAATTCTTCATGGTACCAGAGCTTGGGATGATCGTAGACATTGGGTAAGGTGGTTACCTTATTTTATAACTACTCCAACTTCTCTACCAGCCAACCAGACCAAAGGATACTGATAGACGTAGGACACAGACAAAAGAATGGAGGACATGCAGATAGAGGACTACTGACAGACACAGAGCCAACCAGATCGAAGGATAATGATGGATGCAAGACACAAACATAATACTGGAGGACATGCAGATAGAGGATACTGATGGACGCTGATAGAATACTGGAGGACACGTAGACCAAGACACACATACCAAGATACATAGACGTAGACAGAGGATATTGGATGACGATTGTGGAGGCAAAAGGGTGGGGTGGTTGCCCGAAGGCAACCGAAAGCTATTGTAGCTTTTGTGTGTTTTAAAGAACCCCACAGTGGTAGCATAGGCCATGTGGGATTATTTTTTTTAAATCCTTCTTCGCACTCAATGTGGTAAGATCCACTTGATTCATGGTGGTTCTCATCGAGCTCTCTGGCTCACGTGGTCTGCGTTGTGAATGCTAGATGAAAGGTCATGGGTTCCATTCACTTTGGGGAGGTATAAGGGGTTTTAATATTTTTTTTCTTTCCTCTTCGCATCTGATGTTGGTAACATCTTCCTGGCTCTTGTTCACTCTCGTCGGGCCCTCTGGCTCACGTGGTCTGCATTGTGAATGCTAGCCGACAGGTCATGGGTTCCATTCACTTCGCCTACTATGACAGAAGGTGGTGTTTTTTGATGCCCCATGCATGTTTTTTGATGGCGGGTAGTTTTTTTATTCCTCGTGCAAGCTGTGACAACAGGTGGTGTTTTTTTGACACCCCAAATAGTCTTGTTGACACCTGCACTGCATTTGACACCTATGCAGTCCAAATTTGACACCTTGAAGGCTCCCATCAAAATTTTTTTGGAGTTAAGGTACAAATTTTTTTTCTTCCTTATCTATTTTGCAAAACGAAGGGGGGAAATCTCAGTCTTCACATGATTCATTTACAAAATTGTCAGATAAAGAGGGGAAATCAAATCATTTGGAAGTGAAAATTTGTTGTATTTGTAATAGGTGCTTAAATTTGTGGGCATTTGTGATTGTTTCTTTTGCATTTAAATATTCTATTTTCTTGCATTAACAATCATAAATTATAGAAAAGAATAAGACCCCAAATTTATACCCTATTTGTGTAATTTATTGCACAACAACGTTCGGTATTTGAGATACCTCTGGTCCACACTTATAGGTAATGTTGTCGTGCTTTGGACTACTGTATCCACCACCTAATATAGCTGCAATAATGACGTCTAAGCTTGTTCTCTATCAATCATCGAGGAGAAATAAGGCAAACCAGTTCTATTATTCATTTCATCTCATACCCACATTGTGATTGTTGTTAGGCATAAATCCTAAAAAGGTTTTTCCAAAGTGTTTAGGGGAAGTTACGCCCCACGCATGAGGAATAAAATTTCTATGGTAGGTGTCATTAACAACACGATGCCCTTTCAGTATCACCAAAAATCAATATATCATGCTTCTCATATGTACTTATAGTCTCCCTCACGTAAGGATAGGTACATATTGAGTGGTATGTTGTTCATATATACCTACAGTCTCCCTCACGTAAGGGTGGGTATATATTGAGTGGTTACGATATATATATTTGGTAGGTATAAAGAAATGGAGACCAATTGGTGATATAAGGAACTTTCATAATGGCCATTGTTCACAAATATCTCTTAGATTCACAGTTTTTGAAAGGTCCTAACTTTATTCCATGGAAGACAAAGATGAGAGCCATTCTTCAGATGGAAGATTTATGGTATCTAGTAATTGGCACTACAAAACGCCCTCAAACACCAAGAGTAGATCAAGAAGCTTGGGATAAAAAGGACAAAAGAGGTCTCGTGTTTATCTTTCTTGCCACTACAGATGAGGTGCAACCTCATATTTGTGATGCAAAAACCAGTAAGGAAGCTTGGGATGCCTTGGTTACAATATATGAAGGAAATAATTAGTCCACTATTCTACACCTTCAAACTCTACTACATACCCTTAGTATGAATTCTGGGGAAACAGTTGATCTATTCCTCTGCAGAGTGGTAGACTTGAAAGCAAATCTGAATGCTATGGGAAAACTAGTAGATGATGATATCTTGAATTTTGTCATTTTGAGAGCATTACCAGATTCCTACAAAATGTTGATCACTTCCCTCAACGTTTCTGGTAGACAAGTAACATTTGTGGAACTGGTAAATTTGCTTCAGACTGAGGAAGCAAATCAGGTTCAGAAAGATGAAGTGCCAGATAATGCCCTCTCTACCCAACAAAAGGGTAAGAAACAAGGTCAATTTCAAAAATGGGGTTCTTCTTCCAAAGGAAAAGGGAAGCAAAATTAGCAGAAAGATAAACAATATTGCAAGATTTGTGATATGAATAACCATGACACCAATAGGTGTTGGTTCAAAAATAAGCAACAAAACGACCAAGGTCCTAAGAAGAAGGGAAAAGAGAAACAAAAATACAAAAAGAAACATAAGCAACCTAAGGGCCATGTTGCTTATGTTGACTCCAACTCAGACTCAGATTCCTCTAGGTCCGATTCAGATTCTGACTCTAAAAGAGCACACAAGGTGCTCATGACCCATACTTCGTCTTCCCAGATAGATGTTGTATGGTATATTGATTCAGGAGCTAGCAAACACATGACTGGGGATAAATCATGGTTTGACACTTTTGAGGAGAAAGAAGGTAAGCCAATCACAATTGCTGACAATCAAGTCTACCAAGTGAAGGGTGAATGGGATGTTTATGTGTCCCTTCTCGATGGTAAATGTCAGATTGAAAAGGTTCTATATGTTTTGGGACTAGCCAATAATATACTATCAGTTATCCAAATGTTTGATAGAAATATGGATGTCATGTTTCAAGTTGTGAAAGGCAAGAAGAGATGTTTTATATCCCACAGTGGTAAACATGTTGCAACCAGATCCTACAAGCATGGCTTGTTCATTCTAGATGCTCTTTCAACTCCTCATGTTGCTCTAGTTGCAACTACAAAGGAGGCCACCTCTCTCTGGCATAGACGTTATGGGCACCTAATTTTAGGATATTTGCTTGAATTACATAGATATGGGATGGTGAAAGGTCTTCCTCATCTCTCATCTATCTTACCAATTTGCTTGGATTGCTTAGTAGGGAAGCAACATCGAGTACCTTTTGAAACTAGCTCATCTCGAGATAAAAACCCTTTAGATCTGGTACATACCGATCTATGTGGTCCTATGCCAACCAGATATTGTGGAAAGAAGTATTTTCAATTTTTTGTTGACGATTACTCATGGAAGATGTGGGTTTTCTTTCTTCAGTTGAAACTAGAGGTTTTTCTCTACTTTCAACAATTCAAGAAACTTGTTGAGAAGGAGTCGATATATTTCATTAAAACCCTCCACTCAGATTGAGGGGGAATACACCTCTGAAGATTTTTATTCTTTACTTAAGAAACATGGGATTAAAATACAACTGACTACAACCTATACACCTCAACAGAATGGAGTTGCAGAGAGGAGAAATCATTCCATTATGGAAATGGTTTGATGTATGCTAAAGGGAGCACATCTTGAGGATCAATATTGGGCAGAAGTAGTAAACACAACATCATACCTCCTAAATAGAGCACCCACTAGAGATCTACAAGGAAAAACACCACAAGGAGCTTGGAGTGGTAAGAAACCCTCCATTTCTCATTTAAGGGTTTTTGGATGTAAAGCATTCATGCACATTCTAAAATAGAAAAGGAAGAAGTTGGATGAGAAAACCTTGTAGTGTATCTTTCTTGGCTATGATGAGCATTCAAAAGGATATCGACTGATTGATCCTAAGACCAAGAAGACACACTTAAGTAGATATGTTGTATTTGATGAAGCTTTCACATCAAAAGACACATCTACAATAGTATACCTAGATGAAGAACCTAATAAAGAGGTTCAACTTTCACAACAACATCAGAAAGTCCCAAAATGGTATACTAGTACTTTGAGAGATGCTAAGTTGAATTAACTTCCAGATCTATCTCTAGATAGGCCATGTACTCGTAGTATGACTCAACAAATGAGAGCAGAGGCATCTACTTCAGAGGTTGACGAACTTTGCCAACACTTTGATGATTTGTCAGTTGGTACAAAAAATGATAGAGAAGAAGATGAGGATGAAGAAAAGGTTTATATGTCTGCATTGAATGCTAATGAACCTACAATGGTTCAAGATGTACTTGATAAGCCATAGTGGAAGGGCGCTATGGATGTAGAACATCAGTCTCTCATGAAAAATAATACTTGGAAGTTAGTAGATCTGCCAATAGGAAATAAACCCATAGGCTGCAAATGGGTGTTCAAAGTGAAGTATAAGGTAGATGGATCTATTGATAAGCATAAAGTCTAACTTGTTGCAAAGGGTTATGCTCAAAAAGAAGGCATAGACTATGAAGAAAATTTTTCCCCAAATATGACTACCATTCGAGCACTTTGTGCCATGGTAGCTCAGTTTGGGTGGAAGTTGCATCAGATGGATGTTAAAAGTGCCTTCTTGAATGGTGACTTACAAGAAGAAGTATACATGACCCAACCAGAAGGATTCATGGTTGAGGGGTAAGAACAAAAAGTTTACAAGTTGATAAAATCCTTGTATAGGCTCAAACAAGCTCCTCGAGCTTGGTTTGAATAACCACCAAGTTGGTTTCATAAACCAACTTATTGTAACCACATTGTAATCTTTATATTTCAAATCAAATGCAATGAATAATCGCTTCATGAAATTCTTCAACTTTGGCTAGGACCTCATCTAAGGAAGGCCCATCATATATTACTAAATCCATCTTGTGAGCATGTGTGCAGGTACTATACAACCGATAGAGCACTAGGGTGGTCCAAGAATCTCAAGAAACCCACCCACAACTTGATTGTGGCATGAAAAAGGGAGATTGCACCAAAATTACTTTATGTAAAAGGGGTCCTCCCCCTTGCTCTTGAACTATAATATTTGTAAAACACCCTCCAAAGGGTCACATTGTATTCAAAAGTGTTCATTGGCATTATATAGCATCTTTGCTTGTTTTTATTGTATGGTGCATTTTCATGTCTACATATTTATTGGGGTGAAGCTAAGAACAAAGTATTCTAGGAGATAAAGGATAAGGTATGCAATGTGCCTATGCTTACTATACCATACATGAGGATGCATTTTAAGGTGGATATGGATGCTTTCAAACATGCAATGGGAGTTGTCCTACTTCAAGAAGGTATACCTATTTGTCATCATTCTAAATTATTCTCTGGGACTGTTCTTAACTACCCAACATATGATAAAAAGTTGTTTATACTAGTCCAAGTAGTGAAGAAATGGTGACATTATCTAATGGGTAAAGAAACAATTGTGCATATGGACCATGAGCTATTAAAGTACTTGCAAACACAAAGCAAGTTACAGCAGTCAAGGCACTTTAAGTGGATGGGTTTCTTATAGCAGTTAAATCTCTTGATTAAGTACAAGAAGGGGAAAACCAACAAGCTTATTGATATGTTGTCCAGAACTCCTCTAAAGATTGCATCTATGGTGATGGCTTTAGAGCTCTTTTCATTTTAGGAATATAAGGGACAATATTATGAGGATGATGAATTGAGAGATAAATACAAGAAGCTAAAGCATGGAATGCAAGACAAATCCAATGCAAACTATCATGTAGAGAACGAATTTTGTTCAAAGAAGGTAAGTTTTGTATTCCCAAGGGAAATTATTGCTTTTATCTGATTAGGGAAGCTCATACTTCATTGATTGTTGGTCATTTTGGTATGCACAAGACTGTAGCAAATCTGCAAAGGTATGTATATTGGCCCAACATGCAAAATGATATTTTCAGATTTATCCATAGATGTGCAACATAAGTAAATCCAACAATCATAAATTGGCATTGTACACTTCCCTACCAATTCTAAATCAACCATGGGAAAGCATTTCAATGGACTTCTTGGGTGGCTTTCCACCCACTTAAAGAGGGAATGACTATCTATTTGTAATAGTTGATAGATTTAGTAAGATGGCAATTGTTGTGCCATGTAAGAAGACTATTACAGCAAAAGGGATAGCCAAATTATTTTTTGAAAATATTTTTATATATTTTGGATTACCAAAGAGCATTATTAGTGATTGTGATACTCGATTCCTTAGTAAATTTTGGAATGCACTTTAGGGAATGTTGGACACCAAGCTAAAAATATCAACAATGTTTCATCCACAAATAGATGGACAAATATAAGTGGTCAATATAATAGTGGTGCATTTATCCTTAAGATGAAATTCTAACATATGTCCAATACTGCTACAACTATGCAATACACTCATCTACGAGGTTATCACCATTTAAGGCATGCTATGGTTTTTAGACACACTTACCTTTTGATGGAGCTTTTGAAAGTGGGAAATACCCAAGTATATTTGAGTGAAAAGGAGAAAGCAATAAAATTCATTTAGCGTATTCAACTAATACAACATAAAATAGAAGAGTAGCTAAAGAAAACTCAGCAACAATACAAGGAATGCCATGATAAGAATAGAGTGTCTCATGATTTTTAATTGAGAGATTTGGTAAGGTTGTACTTAGGTGAGGAAATTTTGTAAGGAGTTGGAAAATAAATCAAACCCATCAGGTATGGTCCTTTTAAAATTTTGAAAAAGTATGGAAAAAATAATTTTCATCTTGAATTACCCAATTGCATGCAAATGTACTCTATTGTGAACTTGGAGAACCTAAGGTTGGTTGAGCATTTTATACTGGATGAACAGGAAGAATGTCTAGTTTTTCCTAACTTGGATAATCTAGTCTTGGCTGAGTTTGAAATATCCAAGGAAGATTTGTTCTTGGATAAGAAGAAGCGGACAACTCGCCAAGAAGAAGAGGAGTTATGGCTAATATTTCCAGAGGGAAAATTGCTAAGTAATATAAAATGACTCTCAAGGATATGGTTGGAGGTGCAATATCCTCATCTGACTCAATAATATTTTGAGGGACCAAAACCCTCTAATGGAGGAGGCATGATCAAGAGCTCAAAATAGTTCCACCAAGTAAATCGAGAGATGAAACGAGCAAGAAAAGATTAAAATTTCAAATGCCCAAAACTTTCTAAAACTTTTTGCATTTCTAATATGGCCAAATAGGTATCTAGAACAGTTGAAAAAAATGGAAAATTCATTATGGATTTAAAGATACAACCTTTTGAAATTCATGGACTGTTACGGAGAGTTGGTGTTGTTGAACTACATTTTTGTTTGAGTCTTCTAAAATATTAATTTTGTGTATGTGAATTTGGAACTGTTGCAAATATTATCTTGATATATTTTCATCAAGCTTTTAATCGCATCAAACGGAGCTCTCTAGAAAAAGTTATGGAAGTCTCAAGCTTACAACTAGTTGTAAGAGAAAAAGTGGTAGGCTTTCGAAAAGTATTAACAACAACTTATAAATATGATTTTTTAAACCTAAACTAGGATTATATATATGATTTCTAAGGAGGATTATGTTATTCTAATGCTAAGAGAACTTTAAGAAGAGAAGGATGCATTCCAAAATCTTCAAGAGAACTCTTGAGAACAAGGGAAGGAGAAACGAAGTCGGTGGAAGAAGGGTAAGAAATACATTATAGCAGGGGGAGCAGAGTTGGAGAAGAAAATATTATAGTCTAATACAATAGTTAAGGATTGTAATCAATGCATATTTTTTCTAATAAAAATATTTTGATCGTAGTTTTACCCATTTTGAGGTTTCCACATAAATTTGGTGTCTCTCTTTGAACTGTGTGAATGTTTATCTGAGATTATTATTTTTTATTTTCCTTTATTGTTGTAATTACCATATTAATACTAACACTTAAAAATCACAAACTACTAAAGCATAAGGATTAATTAATATCTATATATGTATGTAAGATGACTCCATAGTGTGGCACTTTACGGATCATATACACACTTGTAAATGAATAACATTGATGAACTTTAATTTATTCTTGCTTCTTGTGTTTTGTATTTTTTGATATAATCTTCAATCATCTAGAAGTTGAATTAGAAAAATAATTATTCCTAGGTTCTAAAAATTCTATGAATGCTAAATTAAAAATGAGTTATTATTTTTTATTTTAGAAATCTAATAGTTAAAAGAAATTATCTTTGGAGTAATTTTGGTTGCCTTAATATGTGTGATTTATTTTTAATTATTAAAAGCTTCTCTTTAAACATATAACATATAATTTAAATATACTTTGTCTCTCATATTTATTTTTTTAAATAGTGGTTTCTTTTACGCAAAGAGTCCCACCCATGAGGTCCAGGATAGATTACCTTCCCCTCATGAGGATCCCTAATCCTCTCAAGGAGAGAAGAGGATAGATTCAAAGTGTAAGCTGGACAAGACATTAGTGAAGAAGAGTGAGAACCACCATCAAAACTCCCTCATCTTTTCCGGTATACAAAGCAATTATGAAATTTTAAAGGACCTCAGCAAATCAATGTGTAGGATCAACAAGATGATGGATATCATGGTGTACTAAGTGGCTACCTACCTGGCGAATGTGAAGAAAAATATGGTCAAATGGAGTTCCAATGAGGTGCTAGTATTTCGTGAAGATGATTAGAGGTATGGATTGAGCTAACTAGCATATTTTGTTCTTCCTATTTTTTCTTATTCCCCCTCACTTCATGTTGGGTATAGACTTTGTTCTATTTTCAAAAATTTATCATATCTTTGTTAGTTTTTAGCCCAAGGTAGTTTGTGGTATGGGCTTGATCCTTTTGGATGTTGTACCTTTGGGTCATTTTTGTTCTCCTCTTGTAGTTCTTCAGTATTTTCTATAAAAGACTTGGGACCCCTTTCAAAACCCCTTCTCTAACTTTTAAAAAAAATCCACCCATAGCAATTTTTACTACACCAATAAGTATTATTTATTAATTCAAGCCTCTAGGAGACCAAATAAATAAATTTCTATATCTCACAATTTTTTTCAAATAGTGGTTTCTTATAATAATTTTTTAATGGGTGATAAGGGTTTGAAACATTTTTGAATACATAGTGATATTATAATAGTTTGGTACAATGCATGTATTGCTTGGCATTGGATCTCCTTCTTGAATGTCAAGGAATTTAGTCGGTTGGCATAATAACATTTGAAAACTTATTTTAAACATTTTAATTATAAATAGTTTTCTTTTAAAAATTATGCAATGATCAAATGTTTTATTTAATTAGTTAATATTTTTCAATGAATAAATTTAATAAAAATCAATGTATGAAAAATAGATTACTTCATATCAAATGGTATTAGCTCAACTGGTTAGATTCCTCAACTTTCAAAGAGGAGACCAAGGTTTGAATCTTGCCAAGCAATACATGTATAATTTTCAAGCTTCTTATAATATCATGATGTGGTCATGATGTAATATAGGTGGGGCTCATTTCAATCCCATATAATAGATTAAAAAAATAAAATTGGATTACTTCATAACTACAATGCTTCTCACTATGTTCTATTTAACCTACACAGGACCATAGGTCATACAAGACAATCCTTATAAAGGATGTTATTTACCTAATATATGTTTATCCCTACCTCCATTAGATTTGAACCTTGAACCTCCTCTTTGGATTTTCAAAGTCTTACCTTTGGGCCCACTCAAGTTTTACACCTCAAAATGTTTGATGAAAGAATAATTAAAAGCAATAAGTAATAAACAATAATATATTGGTTAAAATCTATGAATTGGTGAAGCTAGGGCAAATTTTTTTAAAAGTGAACAATCTTTCAAGAGCCATATATTTGCATAGAGTTGTCAGTTTCAGACAATTCTTGTGCCATTTTGTGCAGATTTTGAAATGAGTGGTCATTTGAAAGAATTTTTGTATTAAGAAAGATATGACCATGTGAAGATATCCATTTGAAACTAGATTAGTGTTAGGGCAATTTTTTTGAAAATGTCTCATATTTTAGGAACCTTATCTTCACAAAGGATTGGTCGATTTAGCTTATTCTTGGACCAATTTGTGTAGAATTTGAAAATCTTTAAAATGAGTGGTCATATAAAGGAATTTGTTTTGTCTTTTTAAGCCTTACTACCATAAAATATCACAGGTCCCAATATAAAATAGCCATAATATTAAAGTTCAAAATATCAATAATGAAGAGTAGAATAATATATAAGCAAATTAATATATATATCAAGGCCTATTTAATATTTAAATAAACATTCACTTATATAATAAAATATGAATGTAAATGGCCTAAGTCATTCATGAACATGCATGAAGAAAACTTACAATATTTATTGCTCAAAAATTTGTATATAAGCTTTATTCCCAATAGGATCTCTTTTACAATTAGCTTACTGTTCGATTACCATTGGATTACTTTATTATGGAATATTATCTCCACAATATAGCCATAGTAATGTGACTCTTCAAGTACTTGACTATTGCTCTCCATATGACAAATCTCATGACCCTTGGCTTATCATCTTGCCACTCGCACACATCTACATGACTCTTACACTTCTACATGCACACCTAATCTAAAACACTTTTGCACATCCTCACATTACATATTTGCATACATGACACTTGTGCACATTCTTTCAATCTACACTAGAACTCTAACTTACATGACACTTGTGCATTTCCTACACATTGCACTCATACATGATACTTGTGAATCTCCTACCATAGGGGTCACTCTTACGAAATGGTAAATACCACGTGAGTACATACATGGGGGTATTTTTAATATCAAGTTGAACCATCGGTATATTGGTAAGTATATTATAGGGGAGGGGTGTTTAAAATTCATGCATACCTAGATATAGATTCTACTGGTAAAAAAGGGGTTGGAGAAGAGGGGGTGGGGGTTATATTTGAGTTGCATACCAAATATTTATATAATTTATAACATGAAATAGTTCTAAAATAGTAAAATATTTAACAAAACAAACCATGTAAAATTTGAAACTAAAATTACACAAAGAGGGATAAAAATTGTATTATTATGAAAGGAGGATTTTGAAAGGAATATCTCAACCTTTTACATCAACTCCCCCATGGGATACATACCATAAAACATAGCTATGCAAAATATCCACCCTAACTCAGAAGAAATGACACAAAAGACAAACATAAATATCACATGGAAATATTACCAGCACCAAAAACAAGGTGGATCCACAAACCAAATAGGTAAAGTAGAGGTAAGATCAGCGACGAGATAGCTTTGTATTTCCACCAAGGAGTATTTGAAACCTGACTACCACTAAGGACAAAGTCAAAATGAGTGTTCCAATAGGAGAACTCCCAGATCAAGAAACATATTGGTAATATTCTCAATTGAACTCCACAAGATTCTTAGACTTATTCTAAGATCATCTCTTTTGTAGTTTTTTAAAGCCCTAGAATTTTATTCTTTCCAAATACCCCAAAAATATGTGGTAGGAGGAAGCTCCACAAGCACTTGAGACAAGGGTAATTAAAGGGGGAGGTCCATTGTAGAATAAATATTTTCAAGTAATTAGGTAACACCCACTGCACCCCCAACTTATCCAAAATGCAAACAAAAACATCATGAAATAAGGGACATAAGAGCAACAAATGAGTAGATGACTCCCAATTAGCTTCACACAAGTAGCATCTATTTACAATTTGCATACCTCTCTTAAGAAGATTCTCAATGGAAAGAATATTATTAAAGCTAGCTAACTAGAAAAAAAGGTTGACTTTAGGAGTCTTTTGGCCACATTCTCCCGATCGAAAACAAGCATGAAGCATCAGGATCAAGAAAATTATACACCACTTTAACAATGTAGCCTCCCTCATTATCACCAGCCCAAATGATCATGTCTTCGATGTCTTTAGATTGGAGAACCTAAAACTATAATTCCTTAGCAATAAGAGACCAAGCTTGTTGGATATCCAAATATCCAATCATCATTGGGAGTTGAAACCAAGATTTATGACCATTCTCATAAATAATGAAATCAACAACTTTAACATGACCCAAGGCATGGGTGGCTGGCTCGAGAATATGAAATATCTGGTCAAAAGAAAGGGGCTTTTCTCCCAACCACAAATCATTCCAAAAATCCATAGAATTTTTATTACCAATAATCCACCTGCTACTACTACGAAGGAAGACTCTGGATTTTAAAAGGCTTTGCCACAACAGATAACCTCCTTTAGGAAGTGGGTTTGAGAGAAAATTGATAAAATTGTATTTCACCTTGAGGATCTTCACCCACTCCATTGCTTCATTAGACATGACTTTCCACCCCAACTTAGCAACTAAGGCCTTATTTTATTAGCTTGACTCTTTTTAAGTCCAGAGGAAAATTTTACTTAACTTTTTAAAACCAGATATTGAACCTTGAATTTAAGTAATAATACTAAAATATAACCCTTTAATTGATTATAATAAACTATTAACAAAGGTATAACTTTTCATAAGGAATGTGCTATTTTACGGGGATATAATGAATAAAGAAAAAAACTCATTCACATTCATCATCAAATATCATGTACTTATATTTACCTCTTATTAATAAATACTTGATAGTTAACACTCCTAAGTAACTTCATAAAAGGTGAATCAATATGAATGAATGATGTCTTTTAATGTCCCTTACACTCAATGGTTTGTAGGACCTATCAAATTTTATCCAAAGATAAATATGAATGGTTCAATATATTGGTCAAATATAATAAAGCTACTTCAATATATATGATTTAATTGATTCACCTTTTATTTAAAATAGTAAAAATGATTATATTGATTCACTTTTGAAGAATACAACTTATATATATATATATATATATATATATATATATATATAAGCGAAAAACCCATTGTGGGGCCGCCTTGGTCTGAGAGACCACGAACAGGGGGTTCTACACCGTCAAAGTCACCCGAGAGTCGCACTCGACCCTACTCGCACCAACATTATCAATTGGATTTTGGATACCCAATTCAGCTTTTTGGTAGGGTGGAGATTTGAACCTGGGACCTCCCTTGGAGGATTGCCCTCTCCTCTCCAACTCACCTACAACACCTGGGTGAATACAACTTATATGTATATGATATAAAAATGATTAAATATATTACTTTAACATGATTTTCAATATACTTTAAGTTTCTTATCCCATGCACATGAAATCATATGTAGTTAATCCTATTAAATGTAAAACAACTAAGTGAATAAATGATCAAATTAAAATACGAAGTCATCTATCCTTAATTCATTGAAAATTTTTAAATATCATTGCAATGAATTGAGTGAACATACTCACACACACGAAATAGACCATAAAAATCATGTAAATAAAAAACACAAGAAAATGTAGATATATAAGTTAAATATAAAAAACACATCAACTCATGTTAGGGGATTTGGAGAACAAGTGGGTATGAAAACTTTCAAAATATGAAAAGAGAGATTCAGTTTCAAATCTCTGCTCCTCACAAGTAGGTGATATGTAAATTTCATTTGAAGGTTGATTAGGCTTGTTAGCGTGGATAGGACCGACTCTCGGATGAATTTAAAGAAAGAAAAACCCTTACACATGGAATCTAATTCCACAGAATAAATTCTCACGAATGAACCTTCAAAAAAAAATTTAAAAACACTAATTCAATTTATTTTATTAGTATAAATAATTTTAAAATTAATATAAATTTGTAAGAATGGACCTCAAACAAAAATAATATTTTTTTGATTGGTTGATACAAAGGGTTTTGAAAGGTCCCAAAATCTTTTATACAAATACTGTAAATATAGCTAGCCAGAAGCGAACTAACTGAACTAAAAATAAACAACCCCAGAGGGGAATGAAATAGCCAACTTTAAACTAGAAAGAAGGCGTAAACAAAAATAAAAAGGAATAAGGGTCCAAACTATAGCAACAGTACCCAAAAGGAAATAAAAATAACTCCCAAAATCCCAACCAAGATTACAACATTTGGCTCGACGAGGTTCAATCTGTGAGCTTATTGGAGCAACCACTTCCACTATGCTAGAAATTAGTAGTTTTATTTATCATTCCTTGCCACCTGGGTTCACGAGTGACAGTTGCCTTGTGAACTTTCCACATTCCTTGCCACCTGGGTTCACGGATGATAGTTGCCTTGTGAACTCTCCACATCTCCTCAAAATTACCCTAAGATGGATTGCACAAAAGCGCATAAGGGAAAAGAAGATATGTGTTGGCATCCATGTCATACAAACCATGTCTAGTCACTAGGCCCAAATCAACCACATCAGCACTAGCAACTAGATAAAGATTAAGATTTTCATTTGCATTAGTGTGGACCACAATACAATATCAAAAGCACTAATTCAATGTATTTTAATAATATAAATTTATTTTTCAAATAAATATAATTAAAAAGTATATATAATTTATTAGTTCCAATCAACCAACAAATGATTAAATAATTGAGTGTCTGAATAGTTATTTCAATAATTTTCAAATAAAAAAAAAATTAAATATCAATCTATTAAAATTTTATTAGGTTGAGTTAGAATAGCCCAAAATGGGCTCATTTTCCAATTTTTATCTAAATCACCTAAATAAATTCCTTCTAGTTAGTTAAGATGCAATTTTAAGTGTCTACACTTGGTTTCTTTGCCTTGCACAAATCCTAGCGGTACTATGGATGAAAATGTTGAATACTAATTTAGCTTGACTCATATACAATCATGCTTGACAAATTATACACAATAAAAACAATAAAAGTTGGATTGTTATTGACAATCCATTATCCACATCGATCATGTCTCAATTCATGATTGGAGCTTCAAGGACTAATACATGCAGAGCTAGTGGAGAATTTTATGTGGCACTTCAGAAACTGAGTTTTTATTTATTATATTAATAGAAATAGTCTTGCTTAGTATCGATAGGATGCTTGGAAAAATGTAATAATAGTTAGGGGTTGAAAGGCAATTATAATAGGTCGTGAAATTTAAAGTTTATACATTTCATAAGAAGCATTCAAGGGAGTGCACACATAACATGTATAGTTTGTATCTAGTAAATACATGATTCAAAGACCAATGCTTGAGTTTGTGTACCTGTTCCATCCTAGAGCACAAAGACTAGAATTACAATGAATGCTACCGACTATATCAATGACCAATAACTACAAAATAAGTAAACTAGAATGTTGATGATATAAGAAAGTACTTTGTTACCTTTAGAAACTATATTTGGTGCATGGTAAATGATATTATTTAACTTATGATAATGAAATGTGATGGTCTGCAAATGTGAATTTCATAACCTAGTTTAAGCGGGAGTGAAAATGAGGAGAAAAATAAGTCTTGTATCCTAATTTCATAACATACTTGAAATAATTTAGAAAAAATTCAAGAAAAATTAAGGGTTTAAGTAGAGTGCAAATAAGGAGAAAACTAAATCATGTTTATCTAAGAAAACAACCTCCTTTTGCGACTTAAAGCAAGCTTGGTCTTATTTTTCTTGCCCTATTGCCTACCTTGGTCTAAAGAAGCAACCAAATAGCAAATACTAGTGAGTTTGGATTCCATGATTGGTAGAGTCTAGTTTTTGTAACCCTTACATTAAAATTAACTAAATAACTTGAAGTTTGAAGTTATTTGATACGGATTAACAATCTCAAATCAAATACTTCCATTAAATATTTAAAAAAAAGAATAGAGAAGTATGTACCAATATTAATAGTAGCTTGGCGATAAATGACCTTTGAATAAAGAGGATACAACTTGGTCACATCAAACTTGCTTACATCCTATTCCATTAACCCTCTTTGAGATATTTTATTTCTTCTGTGCTACTATAAACCTTACCATTAGCCTGTGGAATTTATTTAAAATGAAATAATATCATATTTGATGAAGAAATTGATACCTTGATTAATAGTGGAAAACATGTGAAGATATTTTGAAGCAAGTAAACTTGATGTAGGGAAACAAAAGCTTGGCTTAGCTATGGATGGGGAAATTTTGACATGAAACTTTTGTCAAAAAATTGTGGAAATCATCCCTTGCTAATGTGGATGTCAACTAAACCCTAATATATTCATTTGTAGGTGCCACGTGAGCTTCAAAAAAAAGACTTCCCTTAGCTGTGTTAAATACACTCCAAGTAAAGTGTTCCTTTTAATTAAATATTATTTTTTTATTAGTTGAAAGAAGGGGTTTTGAAAGGATCCTTGAACCTTATTACAAAAGGAACAACTAACACCCTATTAGGGAGAGGGATGTTAGCAAGCTAAACAAAGACCAACATCCAAAACCCATATAGGGGAAACCAACACAACCACCACTAGGGTGAACACAAAAAAAATAGATAGACAAAAGGAAGACCAAATGACCTACAACAAGCTCCTCCATAACCCATACAGATCAACCCATGCAGGGGCACCCATGCAAAGATAACAATTGAAACAAAAACAAAAAAAACTTAGAAAGACCCATCAAAAAATAGGTCCCTGGTCAATATTGTTTGTTGATGTTTGGGTTGTCTTTGTTGGGGCCCTCCAAAAGATGATCTACGTGTCCCTAGCTTAGTGGAGATACCTCTAGTATCTGAATTATTGATGCTTGGTAGAAAATCCTCTCTCCAATTAGTTAGACCATCATGTCTCAACCTCAAATTTTCCATGAAATCAATCGATTTATTACCTTCCCTGTACACATGCTTGACAACCACATCCTCAAAGACCTGAAGGATTCTTTTTGCCTCATAAATCATATTAGAAACAAAAGGATTAGGAGTTTGAGAACCTTTCACTAGATTGTTGATACTAATGGAATCACCCTCAATCATGACCATACTCTGCTTAAAGCCACTCAATAGAGAAATTCCTTAGAAGAGAGCACGACCTTCAACAAAATGACTTGATTGAGGTCCCAGCTTATCAGCAAAGGCAAGAAGGAGTTCATCGCTATTGTTCTGAATTAAACCACCCACACTTGACTCTCCTAGGTTACCCTTGGAGGTTCCATCAAAATTGAGTTTAATCCAGCTTATAGGGGGTGGTTCCCAAGAAATTTGTCTTCTTCCACTCAAATCCAAATGGGCAGTAGACCTCAAATTTTTTTAAACCTGAGAGCATGCTCTAGAGCTAATTTTCCAATAGAAAAACTTGAGTCCAAAGAGATGGTAGAGACGTTCTACATTATTACCATAATGCTCTTGGTACAAATAGAGAGGGTTGAATTGGCTTCATTTTTAAAAAGCCTCAAATTCCTTTCCTTCTAGATACGCCACATGATGTGAGCCAAGCTAAATCTCTATAATAGATGAAGCTAGAGAGAAAATAAAGGAGGATCCCACTAGTATAAAAGATCATACATTTTAATGAGGCATACCCAATAGACACCAATAGAATTGAAAATGAGGAGAAAAAATCCTTAGAGAATGGGCACAAAATAAAAATGTATTGTACCAACTCAGCATCCAAGCCACCAAGGTAACATCGGTTAAGAACTATCATACCTCAGGATTATAGATTATCTATGGTCTAGATTTTATTCTATATATTGAGCCATAGAAAAACATTTACCTTAGGGATTAATCCCTTTCACTAAACCAGTCTGCTCGATAACCAAGGGGGGATAGGGTCCTCCAAGAGGAAATATACTAATTTCAAAAAAATACTCTTGAATTTTTTGCCTAAATGATTATCAGCTTCAACAATACATTTGATGAATTGGAGCTTTAGGAGGTCCGAGATCTTATTAAGGGCTATTTTATTAGCCAAAGATAAGTTAGGACTGAATAAAACTCTTCATATCTTCCTATGATTTGTAGTTTCAATATAATATTCAACCTTAGAACCAAAGGTACGTCTGCAGAAGTCTTTAGCCACTACCAATTCTGGGAGCAAAGTCAACAATTGATCCATCAGCCAGGGATCTATCCAAAAATAAATTATATGGCCATTACCCACATTCCATATTCCTCTCTTTATAATTTTGCTCATGGAATTACATAAACTAAGCTAAAATACTGACCTAGAGTTTGGAAAATCATTCGATAGGAAGTCCTCCCCATTGTTTAGATATTTTGCTTTTATAATATTAATCCAATCAACATGTTCATTCTGGGTTAGGTGCCAACCTTGTTTAGAAACTAGGACCTTATTCATTTGGTCCATCCTTCTTAGGCCAAAGCCTCCAAACTCCCTTGTGCTAAAGATTTGATCCCATGCTAGTAAGTGGAATCTCTTCTTCTCCTCCGACCCATATCACAAGAAGGACTTTTGAACTTGCTCGATCTTCTACACTATTTTACCTCACATCTTGAACAAGGGCATAAAGTAAACCGATATACTCTGAAGTGTAGATTTCACCCAAATAGCCTTACCTTCCTAGTTAACAGAGCTTCTTTCCAATTGGAAAGTTTGTATTGCACCATTTCCACCACCAGCTCCCATAAAGATTCCTTACACATCTATTTAAAAAGAGGAAGCCCAAGGTAAGTCGATGGAAACTTCTCTATCTCATAGCCTAGCCCTTCCACTATTATTCTTTGTCTGAGAATCGAATAATTCAAGAAGAATATTTTACTCTTCTAGAAAAGTTAACCTTCTACCTTGTTGCCTCTTCATAAAAAACATGGATTTCTTTGGTTGCCTGGGCTTAAGGAATTGAGGCAAGGAATGAGAGAAGAGTATCATCTACAAATTGATGGTGGAAGATTAATTCCATGCTTAGGGCCAGTTTGATACCAACCATAGAGGAGGAGGTCTTAAGGGACCTACCCAATTCTTTTTCCATGTGAATAAATAGATAAGGGAAAAGTGGGTTTCCCTGATGAATATCACGACAACTACGAAAGTACCTAGCAGGGGAGCCATTGAAAAGCACTAAAAATTTGGTCGATGAAATGTAGGTTTTGATAATAAATATCCATATCCTATCAAAGCTAAACTTTTGGAGGACCTTAAGGAGAAAGTCCCATGGGACCCTATCGTAAGCCTTATTCATGTAGATTTTAGAAAATCTCTTGCTCGACCAATTTTATCCATTGAGTGCATGAGTTCATGAACCAAAATAAATCCATCTAGAAACTGATAACACGAAATAAAGCCACTTTGAGCAGGATCAATCAGATGAGACAAGAGAGGTTTAACCCTATTAGCCAAAGCTTTAGTGAAAATTTTGAAGATAGTATCATAGAGTCTAATGGGGTGAAAGTCTTTGAACTTAATGGAACTTGTTGATTTTGGAATTAGAGCCAATAAAGTGGTGTTTAAAGCCTTAGAGAAAAATCTAGTGGATTGAACTTCATGTAGAGATTCACCGATCTCCCTACTAAAGTTATGCCAAAACCTTTGGAAAAATATTAGAGGGAAGTCATCCAGGCCAAGGGCCTTCAGTTCTTCAATGTAAAATAATGCTTTATTAATTTCGTCATCATTAAGAAAATTATTGAGATTATCATTCACTTCTTCCGTAACTAGCTAAGGAATTTTTCTAGGAGGAGTTTTTCTTCTACAAAAGCATTTCTCATAAAGGAGAGATTAGAAGAAGGAGACAACTTCCACCCTAATTTCCTAGATATCCCCTATATTAGAACCATCTGATTTACGAATCTCCCTAATCCAGTTATGGCTTCAATGGCAAAGAGTTGAGGAATGAAAAATGTGTGTTTCTATCTCCATATTTGAGCTAAAGAGCTCTAGACTTTTATTTCCAAAAAACCCCTTCACTACTTAGGACATTATGAAGCTCAGTCAAGATTTTCCTCTCCTCAAATCTATTATTGTGTAAGAGGACATCCACTTAAAATTAATATTGAATAGCCTATAATTGGGATTTGAGATTTTTTTTCTTAATTTGGATGTCCCCAAAGATCATTTGTTCCAATCTCTTAGATTTTTTTTATCAATCTCAGCTTAGCAACCACCTAATTAATATGTGGGCCAAAGAATTTAATGTTCCACCATTTACTAATTCTTACCTCTAGCTCTAGATATGAGAGCCACTTGCCTTCAAATATAAAGGGAAATAGGAAGAAAGGAGTATTAGAATCATTATAAAAGAGAAAGGGGTTATGATCGGACCAATTATTTGGCAAAGAGTTGAGAGAAGAGTCCCCAAATAGAGGAATGATCTCTCTGGAAATAATAATTTTATCCAATATAATTTGTATGTGATGGGCCCCCATGCATCTATTACTCCACGTATATATGGAACCTTTCAATTCTAAGTCTATGAGATCCTGATTATTGAAAAAATAGCAAATGCTTCTATACTTCTTGAGATTTTTGTATCCCTCCTTGTTCGATTGGTACAAAGGAGAGTTGAAGTCACCTACAACAATCCATGCCTTGTTATTAAATGCTTCTCTAATTAAACTAAGCATGGACCAACTATAGTTATTGTTTGTTCTGGAGTTAGGGTGTAAATATTGGTCAAAATCCATTTTTGACTCAAAGACTTACAACAAAATAACATGTTAATAATTCCATTTGTTACCAAAAGGGCCAAGCCAGTGACTTTATTGGGGTTTCATAGACATAGGAGGTCCCCCAAGGCTCCTTGTGCCAAACATGACACAAAGTTGACCTCCTTCTAAACCACCTTTCTTACCTCATCTACCTTGCTTCTATCCATATTTGTCTCTTGTAGAAGAATTATATCTGGACAAACCTCCTTTCTCAAAGAAGACATAACCCTTTTTTTTGAGGTCCCATTCAGACCTCTAATGTTCCATGACAAGAACCTTATTTACGAATTTTATGAATTTTTTTACCCCCATTGCCCTGGGAGTTATGATAGAATATTTTAATCTTGAGTTGTTTTCTCCTTGTTTCTTTGACGTTATCAAATTTAATAGGGTCTAAGATTCATCCACCACATCTATCTCTCTCTCTTTGGACTGACATTCTTTTTTGGAAGGTCAACCCCCCTTGTGCTCTACTCCAACATCAATCCCTTTTTTGTAGCTTCTAGTATTTGGAGAGGACCCGAGAGTCAGAGACTGGACTAATTTCTCAACCAAGGAAAGAGGTTCAAGAATTTGTTCTTCCAAGGTTACATCTTCTGGTAAGCTAGAGTCATATACCAAGCAGTCATACAATTTTTTTAGCGTAACAGTCAGACTAGAAGGTCCTAAATTGGGTCTATAAAAACTAACCTAAAGATGTTTATTAGCCTCCAAATTTTGATAAGAGCTTCCATCCATTGCCATAATATCCCTCAAGGTGGGTTCTCCTTGGGCCGAACCTACATTTTCTATATCCTTCAACAAAAGGCTTTTAGTATTTGGAGTTTTAGAAACCACTTCTTTACCAGGCATCATTTGAATCTAGGGTTTTGAGGAGTCGTGCGCCACCTCCTTAAGGACAAAACCTTCAATCTTAGTTAGATTATGCCAACCTTCAATAGCTTTCTCCTACCAAACTTTATCCTTCTTGTTAAGGATCTTAGAGCATTGTGAAGATAAATGGCCAGGTTTACTGCAATTAGAACATCAAATAGGTTTATTTTTGTATTTAATAGGTTGATTCCATGTGCCTACCTTTGAAATAAGCTTAATATAAGATAGAAGATTAGCCTCTAGATCCGTCATAATGCACAACCTTGCAAAGACCATCCTGGATTTCACTCTAGTTGTTGGATCGATTTGAATGAGTTCGCAAATACTTTTAGTTATCCTTCTCAAGATGTCTTCCTACCAATGGTGGAAGGGAAGACCTATAAGCCTCACCCAAAGAAGAACCATATTCACATTTTAGGTGTCTGGGTTGAAATTATGACCCCATTTGCAAAGAAACAAACCTCTTTTCCCATAGAACTAGGGATCCCCACCTAAGATTCATTTCGAGTCCTCTTTGCAATTTAACTTGATGATAAAAAAATCTTTTGGTACAACCACTATCTCCAAGGACCCCAATGGTTTCCATTTTGCCAAATCCCAACATCTAATGAAATCTAGATCGAGTCTACTTCCATCAAATTTGCCTACCAGATTCCAAGAACCCTCTTCCATAATAATATTTGTGAGCTCATTAGGAATATGAATCTCATCACCTTCAAGGATAAGATTAAATAATATTTTCATCCTTCTAGGTTTAAAATATTTTGTAGTCACCTTAGCAAAATATTCTCTTAGGTCAAAAGGATATCCCATCCAATGAGACCCACTTGATTTACCACCTTGGATAGAAGTGTTGTTGAACGCCCTAAGGTGGAAGATGGTTTCTTGTATGAGAGGCCCAACATTCCAAGGTGGATTCAAGACCCATTTTATGTAGTTTATTGTGTTTAAAGAGTCACCTTCAGTTATCATGTTCTGGATGTTGGACTCTAAGACCATTTGAATGCCATGGAAGATTGCCCAAGCCTCAATGAAGTTATTTGATTGAATTCCAAGCCTTTATACGTAAGCTAAAATTATTCTACCTCTGTCATCATGTATCACTCCACCACAACTCGCTTCACCAGGATTGCCTTTGGATACGCTATCAAAATTGAGCTTGAACCACTGGGAGGAGGGTAAATCCATGACACTAGGGATCTATCCACCATGGGTTGAGGATGGCAAAAAGCCTCGGATGAGAGGTTAACAAAATTTACCACTTGGATCTCAAAGGAGGACGTAGGAAAATCCTCAAAGGGAATGATGTTGGTATTTTTGGAAGCAAAGGTGACAATTCTTAATGACATAGACTCTGGATCAAGGCATGAGAATATAAAGGCTCTATTGTTCCTTTCTAGCCAAATTTACCATATGAAGTGAGGGAGGATAACCGACCACCAGTACTTTAGGTGGGTGGAATGAAAGGGGTTGGGCCATTGGATGATGAAGTCACTGACACACTAGAGGGAAACTTAAGAAATGGACACACTGGATAGAATATAAGATAGGAAAAAACCAAAAAATGAGCATTCTAAGAATAGGTGGTTGACCAACTCCCAAGAAGATTTGCAGAGGAAACATCCGTTCGAGAGGATCATGCCACGGGTTATCAGATTATTTATGGTTAAGAGTCTATTTTTGGTGGCCAACCAATAAAAGTGAGCTATCTTAGGAACAAGATTTTTAATCCAAATGTTCTTTGAAGGGAACCAATTGTCCTTGAGTTCATTCAATTACATATAGGCAGTTTTGACAGAAAAAGACCCAGACTCACTAAGTTTCTAGAAAGGAGCATCGGGTGGTTGGGTACTAGGAATCAACTGAGTATGGAGAAGCTCAGAAATATAGAGACTTGTAGAGCAAAGCTCAGCCGATCCTAGATTAATAGGCAAATTAACCCATCGGGGGGAGCTACTTCATGGAGGATAAAATTATCAACTTTGGGACCAAACATCATATCAGTAATGGGTTTGAGGATACTTACAGACTGATCATGAATCAAGGGTTGAGCCGTAATCCAAGGGTCTTCCCAAAATTTGATCTGAGATCCATCCCCAAGATTACATTAGTAGCCTGGATGATAGGTCTGGTATGGTACACAAAACTCCAAAATGCAAAACTAGATGTCATGAGGGAATTGTCCATCAAAGACCCTTGCCTAAGATATTTGCTTTTTATGATGTCCACCCATTAGACAGGGGAGTTGGTTGTAATTTTCCATCCATGTTTGGAGATCATTGCCATATTCATTTGGTGAACTCTTCGAAGGCCTAGCCCACCCCTGCATTTTGGAAGATAAACTTTATCCCATGCAATGAGGGAAAATCTGCCTTTGTTCTCCATTCCTGACCATAAAAAATTCCTTTGAATTTGTTCCAACTTGTTACACACAAAGATCGTAGATCTGAATAAGGACATGAAGTAAATTGGCACACTTTGAAGATAATATTGGACTAATGTGAACTTCCCTACACTACTGAGAAGGGCTCCCTTCCATCCTGCTAGCTTCTTCATTACCCGTTGAATGATGTTGTCCCACATTCTCTTTGAGGGGTGTCCTTGGAAAAGAGGAAGGCCAAGATATGTCACAGGAAACTCGGCAATGGCACATCCCAAGATTTGAGCAATTCTTGTCTTTCTTTGAGCCGACGTATTGATGAAGTAAATATTTCTTTTTAGATAATTGACTTTTTGGCCAGTGGCTTGCTCGTAAGCCTCCAATATGGATCTAATAATTTTAGCTTTTGGGATGCTAGAGAGGTTGGCCAGGATGGTGTCATCAATGAACTGTTGGTGAGACACTGGGGGTAAGCCAATTGAAACTTTGATCCCTGAAATATCTTCTACTAAACAAGCAGTCTTAAGAGCCCTTCCCAGAATATCAGCCACCAAGATGAATAAAAATGGTGACATAGAATCTCCCTGTCTTATTCCACGTCTACTTCTAAAATACCCTGTCACTGCTCTGTTGACTATGATTGAGAACCATGCAAAAGAGATGCAAGATTTGATCAGTTGAACCCATATATGGTGGAAGCCAAACCAAGTTAGGACAACGATGAGAAAATTCCATGAAATTCTATCAAAAGCTTTATTGATGTCCAATTTTATGAAAAAACTTGGTAGTCTATTGACCGTAACAGTATGGATGAGCTCGTGGATGGTGATCACACTGTCGATAATGACTCTTCCTTGGATAGAGCTTCCCTGGCATAGGTCAATGATCTTAGGCATGATAAGTTTCATTCTATTTGCCATGGTTTTGGTGAGGATTTTATACAAAACATTGCACAAACTAATAGGACGAAAATCGGTCATGGAGCGAGAATTCATGGGATTTCGGGATGAGGGTAAGAAACGTGGAGTTAAGGTCTCTCGAGATAAACTTGGATCTTTAAATTTCAAGGATGGCTTTAGATACATCTTCTCTGATGTTGTCCCAAAAAGTTTAAAAAAATCTTGGTGGGAATCCATCTGGTCCAGGGACCTTGTACGTTGGCATGGAGAAGAGAGCCTCTTTGATTTCATCATGGGAAAAGAGCTGCAGCAGAAAATCATTGTCAGCTTGAGAAACGAGGTCCAGGATGTGTTTAAGAAGGGACTCTAACACATTGACTTATTCTTGCTATTACTAGAATTTTTTGTTACATATTTCAACACTAGAAAAAATAAATATTAAGGAAGAAAAAATGTTAGGAAGGCAAGAATTACTGATTTTAGAGATATTCTATCAAATATTAGGATTGATAAGAAGGATAAAAGTTGGCTTGCTTGTACAAAATATTTTATCAATTATCACATCAGGACAAATTGAAAGCTTTATGAGAAAATATAGATGAGCTACATAAGGTATTTTATCTTTCCACTATAACAAGGCACTTGGTCCCAATGGGGGGTGTCACACTTAGGAAATGGTAAATACCACATGAGTGCATACAAGGGGTATTTTTAATATCAAGTTGAACCATCAATATATTGGTAAGTATCTTATAGAGGAGGGGTGTTTAAAATTCATGCATACCTAGATATAGATTCTATTGGTAAAAAAAGGGGCTGGAGAAGAGGGGGTGGGGGTTATATTTGAGTTGCATATCAAATATTTATATCATTTATAACATGAAATAGTTCTAAAATAGTAAAATATTTACGAAAATAAACCATGTAAAATTTGAAACTAGAATTACACAAAGAGGACAATTTTACTTAACTTTTTAAAATGAGATATTGAACCTTAAATTTAAATAATAATACTCGAATATGACTCTTTGATTGATTATAATCAACAATTAATTACAAAGGTAATTTTTCATAAGGAATGTGCTCTTTCACCAGAAGATAATAAATAGAGATAAAATTATTCATTTACATTCATCATCAAATATCATGTGCTTATATTTACCTCTTATTGATAAATACTTGACAGATATCAATCATAAGTAACTTCATAAAAGGTGAATCAATATGAATGAATGATGTCTTTTAGTGTCCCTTACACTGAATGGTTTGTAAGACCTATCAAAGTTTATCCAAAGATAAATATGAACGATTCAATATATTGGTCAAATATAATAAAGCTACTTCAATATATATGATTTAATTGATTCAATATATTGATTCACCTTTTATTTAAAATAGTAAAAATGATTATATTGATTCACTTTTGAAGAATACAACTTATATGTATATGATATAAAAATGATTAAATATATTACTTTAACATGATTTTCAATATACTTTAAGTTTCTTATCCCATGCACATGAAATCATATGTAGTTAATCATACTAAATATAAAACAACTAAGTGAATAAACGATCAAATTAAAATACAAAGTTATCTATCCTTAATTCATTGAAAAATTAAATATCATTGCAATAAATTGAGTGAAGATACTTTCACATACAGAATAGACCATAAAAATCATGTAAATAAAAAACACAAGAAAATATAGACATATAAGTTAAATATAAAAAATACATCAACTCTTGCTAGGGGATTTTGAGAACAAGTGGTTATGAAAAATTTCAAAAGATAAAAAGAAAGATTCAATTTCAAATCTCCACTCCTCACAAGCAGGTGATATGTAAAGTTCTCTTGAATGTTGATTAGGCTTGCTAGCGTGGATAGGGCTGACTCTCGAGTGAATTTGAAGAAAGAGAACCCCTTAGACATGGAATCTAATTCCACAAAATAAATTCTCATGAATGAACCTCCAATAAAAAATAAAAAAAACTAATTCAATTTATTTTATTGGTATAAATATAATTTTAAATTAAAATAAAATCGTAAGGATAGACCTCCAACAAAAACAATATAAAAAATACCAATTCAATTTATTTTATTAATATAAATTTAATTTTCAAATAAAAAGATTTAATAAATTTTATTTATTTATATATATATATATATATATAGTTCCAATCAACCAACAAGTGATTAAATAATTGAATGTCTGAAAATATATTTCAATAATCTTCAAATTAAAAAAATAATTTAACATATCAATCTATTAAAATTTCAAGAATTTAAATGATAGTGTAGTTTCCATAGGTTATTTGACATCTATTATATTTTTATTTCACAAAAGTGAATCCTTTTGGAAGATTTGTTTTTAGACCCATTTTGATTCAAATCTTAAAGAAAATCAAATGTTAGATCCACCTTAATGAATGTGTGTATTTTTGTAAGATTTTTTTATAAATGAATTACCTTTTTTTTTAAAGGGGGTAAATATTTATTATGTGGTCACGATATAACCATTACATAGCATATCCGCAACATGTGAGGGGAGAGATTTGAACCTGGGCCTCTCGATTTCAACCGGAGATTTTTAACTACCTATTTGCTCTCCAACTCCTCTACATGAGCGGATATAAATGAATTACTTTATAAATGATTAAATTTTTAATTTTTTGTTTAAATGATTCAAATATAAATTATAAAAATAAATATTAATAAAAATATAATTTAAAATATGCAATACTTTGCAAATATTAAACATTATTTAATATTATTATTGATATTTCTATAATTATAAAAATATTGTTAAATTTTGAATAAAACTAAAAAACTCACCATAAAATTAATAATTATAGCATCTATAATTTCTAAATAAAAATAACAAATAAACCTATAAACATAAATACTAGATTATAAACTTTTTCTCCAATTAATTGTCATTAATTAATATATTTAATAAAAATGTAAAATTTTGTAAATTTTAAGTTTTTCTATTCCTTTGAAGTTGAAAATTTTTAACTCCATAATTTAGATTTGTAAAATTAAAAAACTTAAAATAATATTCAGTTTCCAAAAACCTCTAAGTTTTAAATTTTTTCAAAATAAAAAAAAACTGAGGAGCGATATCAAAGGGTTTTTATGGAAAAAAATTTGAGTAGCGACATTAGAGGGTTTCTATGGAAAAATATGTGAGCAGTGGTGTTAGAGGGTTTATGTGGAAAAAACTATGATCAGTGGCATCAAGGGTTTTTGTGGAAAAAAAATTGAGTAGCATCATCAAAGGGTTTCTCAAAAAAAAAATATGAGTAGCGGCATTAAAGGGTTTTGTAGAATTTTTTTTTGAGTAGTGACGTTAGAGGGTTTATGTGGACAAAAATCTAAGCAACGATATTAGAAGGTTTTGTGAAAAAAATTTGAGCAGCGAGGTGTCAGAGAGGATTTTGTAGGAAAAAAAATCTATGAAGCAGCGTTAAAGGGTTTTGCAAAAAAAAATTGAGCAGTGGAATTAAAGGGTTTTGTGAAAAAATTTGAGCAGCGACGTCAAAGGTTTCTATGAATCTGAGTAGTGGCATCACAAGGTTTTGTGGAATATATTTTTTTATGGTGCATGATTTCTATTGTGGAGCGATGTCAGATGAGGAAAGGGATTTAAGCAGCAACATCAGAGTTGAAAATGAGCTCTGGTGGAAAGGAGCTGGCAGACAAAAAGTTGCAAGTGAATAGGAAGGACCTGATAGGAGAGAAGGAGCAGGTAGTTGAGAAGGAGCAATCAGGGAATCGAATTCAAGTTTTAGAGAGTGTTCTCGTGTAGGGTGTTATTCAAGCTCAAAGAATAGAGAGTCACAAGGTGGATTCTATAGCATTTTTAGGTGTTGCGTACTCACATGAAATTAAAATAAGTGCCAGTGATGCAGTCCCCTTGATGGTACTCAAGCCATTGTCATTTAGCTTCTTGCATAGCAAACATATTTTCAGTTATCAAATAGCATGCCTTTTGTCTCCATCAAATCCCTGCACCTTCTGGTCAGGGTCCTCTTTCGGGTTACCCGGCCATCAAGGGTGTTCGCATCCAAAAACCCATTATGTTGTCTGCAGGTGGAAGCACCGTAGAACTGCAGTCTCAGTGGCGCTACTGTGCCTTGTTTCTGCAACTGCAGAGACTGTAGCTTCATAGTCAACATACTGTCATAGACAGCGAAAGCGCCACCAGTAGCGCTATTGCTCTTCTGTGGCGCTTCTGTATTTGAGTAGACAGCCACCATTTCAATCTTCAACTCTGTTTTATTCTGTCTTTGAACAGGGGTCTAATGCTGATCAAGGGAGCTGCAAGCCTCCAGATATATAGGCAGACGCCTCTGCATCTAACCTCAACTGTTTCTATCTTTTTTTTTGACAGGTTTCTGGAAAAGCAGGAAGAATGAGCAAAACTTGCCACTAGCCATCAAAAGCGCCACCAGCCAATAAAAACGGTGGTAGTGCTTTTGCAATCAGCCAGAGCTACTGCGTTAGAGGCAAAACCAAGTCAAAGGTTCCATTTACCCTCTTTGTCACTACAAACTTGAACTATTGTCTGTCTGTTATGTATTTGTCTGGCTGCATTGTTCTGTTTTCACTCACTAAAGGAAGGGGAAGAAAGCAACAAGTAGATCATTCTTAATGTCATTAAGGGACCAGCTATAGCCTTGCATCATCATAAAAACAAAATCACATGTAGAAGCTTAGGCTTGTTTGTCTGCATCATTCTCTTTGTGGCCATGCTCTTATATAAAAAATCTTCTTTTTGTTTATCATCAAAAAGATAAATGCATGTAGTCAATAGGCCCGTCTGCTGCATTTTGCCTATTGCATTCGTTGCTATGATAGTGTCAGATTAAGGTTAGGCAATAAAGAAAATTCTTAAGGAAAACATCGGTGTTTTCAAGCTGCCCCTGTCCTCAAGGTGAGGTGAGACGCCACAGATCTTATATCCTGTGGAAACAAAGGAGCCAGCGTGCTTGGTCCCACAGGCCAAATCGGAGGCCCTCTGCAATTTTTTCCGTCTCACAGTTCCTTTCAAAGAAAGCTTGATGGCAATTTAATTCATATATTTCCAAACAATTTGGGTGTCTTGTAAAGAATATTTTTTCGCTGTAAGCATTCTTTCAGCTCTTTTCCTTTCAAAATATATTTTAAAAATAAAATTTAAATCCAAATTATCCCTTTACATTCATCATAAAATTTAAATCCAAAGTATCCATTTACATTCATCATAAACGTTTGTATTGAACAAGTTCTTATTGAAAAAAGATATTTACATGGAAACAGACTGCTGCTATTGTTGGGTCCAGCATACAACCTCTCTAGAATCTGGTTGTACTGGTAGGCAAAGTTTGTGGAGTACAGCTAGAGACCTTGCATCCTTCTGCACATTACTTTGGGAGGTTTGTATATTGACTGGTAAATGGTATAGAGTATAGACAATCTCCAGTTATTAAAGTGTTTTATATATGCAGAAACGGGTTGACGAGAAACTTGGATGAGGGAAGGGCTCAGCACGGGCCAAATATTTCATAGAGAGAGGTTTCATTAGTATGAAATATGGTTGCTGTGCATTATATATAATAATTTTTTGGCTCTACATAAATATAGCAGGTGATTAGTTTTGAGGATGGTTGGAAATTAGTAATTACTAGGTAGCTGTTTATGAACACTAATTGTTACATTTGTATTCACAACAACAATCACTCCATAGATCATTTGTACACATTTGCATTCTCAATTAACGTAAGTGTAATGACCATTAATGTTCAAGTATATTTTTGTTGTCCCATGTTCAAGGAAAGAGCAAATAACATCAACTTTGAATCACATCCAGTTCTATAAATTGAACAAAAGTATTGAAGGTCCTTAAGAAGCTGGATATAAGAACTACTGATAGCCAGATTGATTCTCTTATCTTTTAATTGACTTAATATCTTCTATTTTTTATTTGGTTGGATGGAATTGAAACAGGTTCTTGTATTAAATTATGACCGCACTGCGACTATTATGCATACATTGTTTAGTAGGATTTGAGTCTGGAATTTTTCTTGAAAACTTCATGAATTTAATTTGATTAGTACCCTTCTCTTTTTGCTTAATACATGAAGGGCCTTATAAGAACGTGCTTGATGGTAACTTTATGTTTGTGATTATGTAGCTTACAGACTTAAAGAATGCTTGGATTATTTTTATGGCTGGGCAATGTTAGGCACATAACATGAAAATAGAAAAGGGCAACAATTTTAGACATGTGGACAATGTAACATCAATGTTCTGGTTAGTGGAAAGGTGGTTAAACAGTTTAAACTATCGTACCCAAATGTAGTGCGTATAATGTTTAAGATGAGAATGACATATGGAGTGATTGTGTAATTATGTGGTGTAGCTTTTAATATCGTATCATTTACTCTTTAATGTACAATGACTATGCCAGAGTAAAGCATAGCCGGAAGCCTAGAACTATGGTTTGTGAGTAGTTTTCTTGTGTTGGCTTTGAAGAGAGATGAAAAAGGGAAGTGATATTTAGTAAGTTAGCTATTCCAAATTCAAAATAATTTTTTGAAAGTAAGAATATATGCATGTGTGGGAGCTAAGGAGGCTGAGAAATAAGCCCAATGGTATAGAAGATTAAATTTACAAGAATTCTAGCGCAATGGATGAGAGGCTTAAAGGAATGGTGCATGAGGAAAATTGAACTGATTATAGCCAAAACCGTGGGATTTTGGAGTCAAAAACTCACTGCTCTAGGTGAGAAAGATACTAAGCTCGATGGTGGTTGCCCTTAGAAGAGCAATGTGGAACCAACATAGTTGCAATACATTGAGTCCCATCATCTTCTTTCGTCAATACAATCTTTATTTATGTTATGAAACAATTTCAAGAATTTCATCAATAACAGTAGCAATCCGATAATCAGAATCAATACCCAAATGATAATAATAATTCAGAACCAATTGCCAGAAAATTAAATATGCAATAATCAAATTCTAGATTCAAATCAATGCAAATCTTTAGCCACCTAGAGAGTGGCTAAATCTCTTAGCCACCTAGAGAGGGTCGGAAAAGATGTGGCTCAAATTTGAAGATGAAAGATGATTTCAACTACCACATAATTCTTCCTATTTATAGATTAAATCAGCATTAACTTTAAACCTAATGCTCAAGGGCCAACATGGTTATATTGGAACCTTTACATGCTTTGTCCTCAAAGTTAGAAAAGATTGGAAAATGCTCTTAGGCTCCCATATAGCATCTTATTGTAGAAGGTCTTGCCACTTGATGAGGAACTCCTGAATTTGTCAGAGATTGAAGATGATGAACTCTAGATTGCAATATTGCTTCAAGTTGGAGAGTGATTTGACCTTCTTCATTGAGTATTGGAAGCATTTTTTGGGACTGCCTCTTTTGGCCAATAACCTATTTGAGATAGGATACATGAAATATTGGATGGATGTGAGAAGATGGTGGAAGATCCAACTAATATGCTACTTCACCAATGCGACTAACCACCTTGTAGGGATGATAAAATTGAGGAGCCAACTTTTGAATAGACTTGGTCTTCAAGGACAATTGTTTATAGGGTTGCAGGCACAAAAAGACGATATATCCTATAGTGAATTTTCATTCAAAATGGTGTGAATCCTATTGTTTCTTCATGGAGTTTTGGGTTTAGATCAAATTATCTTTAAGAATCCGAAGCACAAGCCATCATTGTTGTAGCAAATCATCTACTTGGACAACCTTGGAGGATCTTGGAAAATAGTTTGCTATTGATGGAGATTTTTGATGATACAATGCTTCAAATGGGGATATCTTGAAGGATGAATGGTAAGAAGTATTGTACCATCATCTGGCTAATGAGAACCATTGGACCAAGTGATATTGCTTATCTTGAGAAAAACAAAGAAGGTAAGTACCCAAACATTTATTAACAGTCTTTGTTTGACCATCCGATTGAGGGTGATAAGAAGACACACTCAACTTGGTGCCACTAAGACGAAACAATTCTTTCCAAAAGTTGTTGGTGAAAACAGGGTCATGATCACTCACAATAGTTTTGGGTATACCATGTAATTTAAAAACATAATCAAGAAATACCTTGGCCACATTACTTGCTGAATAGGGATGTTGTAATGCACATGAATGAGCATACTTGGAAAGGCAATCTATTACCACAAAAATCACCATTTTATAGGGATAGGAAAGGGTTGCAAAATTCTAGGAGATTTAACCGTTTCCCCTTTGCTACGTTGATATACCTCACATTTAGCCACAAACACCTTAACGCTTGCTTTTAATCCTTTCAAAGAAAATAATTGCTTCACTTGTTGGTATGTCTTGTCTAGCCAAAGGACAAGCACGTAATTCTTAGAGAACATTTGACTTGGTAGCCGAAGCCCAATGAAGATAAATGCGATATTTTTTGTGAAGCACTCCTTTAGTACATGAGAAATAGAAATGCATTGATGATCTTGCCTTCACTTCCTAAATGATCCAAGCAATCTTTGGATCAAAAAGCTAATCTTTCTAAAGTTGGGAAAGCCATCGTGGAAGAGGACCAGAGATGGCATTGACAACAACATCCTTAATTTTGCAAGACAAGGCATCAACCACCGTATTCTCGTTTCCTTTCTTGTATTCAATGACAAAATCATAACCTAAGAGCTTGTTTATCCTTTTATTTTATTTAGGGTATGAGAGATGCTACTCTATAAAATGCTTAAGGCTGCTATGGTTGGTCTTAATGATGAAATGACACCCCAAAAAATAAGGCCTCCATTTCTCTATGGCATGCAAAATAACTAACATTTCCTTCTCATAAGTGGATTGTTCTAGATTCTTGCTTGGAAGTTGCTTACTTTCAAAGGCTAATGGGTAACCATCTTGCATAAAAACAACTCCAATACCTATGCCAAAATCAGCACACTTAATGACAAAAGGTTTGCTAAATTTAGGAGTGGTCAGGTACACATAGCGTCTTTGAGGACTTGGAAGACTTGGTAAGTGGCTTCAGACCAAACAAAGGCATCATTTTTAGTCAGAGTAGTGAGAAGAGCAACAATCTTCCCATAGTTGTAGACAATTTTTTTGTAGTATCCAGAGTCCTAAAAATCCACAAAGTTGTTTAAGGAATTTAGGCAAGGGCCAATCTTGCATAGCTTTGATCTTATTAGGGTCTACCTTGACTCCTTCATGAGTTACTATATATCCCAAGTATTCTACCTATTGGACCCCAAAGGAACATTTGGGCATTTTAACAAAAAGTTTTTCCTTGTGTGATAGGTGAAGAACTTTGTCAATATGAACTAGATGATCCTCCCAAGACTTGCTATAGTTAAAATGTCATCAAAGAAAACTAGGACAAACTTACAAAGAAAAGGACAAAAGATAAATTTCATGAAACTTTGGAAAGTGGAAGGAGCATTAGTGAGATCAAAAGGCATGACTAAGAACTCATAACAACCCTCATGTGTAAGAAAAGCAATCTTAGGGATATCCTCTTCTCTAACCCTAATTTGATGATAAAATCGATGAGAATTATCAATAATTGAGCCTTCCATTTTGTGGTTGGATAACATGAACCATGAATTCATCCTACTAAGAATAGATTACAGACAATGACAGAGGGATGAGGTTAACGGAGTGAATACAACTAAAATAACAGGCTATAAAAATTATAGAATAGTAGGGAATAGAGGAGAAGTAGAAAAGGGAAGGGTAAACTTACCCCCAAGTCCACTAGACCGATTTTTTGGCCAACATGTGTAGGCCATGAAATCATGTTGTCTAGATCAAATAGTAGAGATGCCAATGGTATTTGGTAGATGGTAGTATGGAATTAGAGGGAGGTTAGGAGGTCTCTAGCCTTCACTGAATTTGTGCCCTGTAAACACATACCACAAATTTGTTCTATCAAAAGAAAGAGGAAGACAAGAGGGACAATATCAAGGTTTTAGTGAACTTGATGTCCAAGGGAGGTGAAGGCAGGTTGAGTGAACAAGGATAGGATAAGGGAAAGGATTCTAGCCCTTCTATCATTTTCTCTAAATTCACGCTTGATACTGGCCATCCATAAATTCACTCTGATGGCAAGGTTGAGATAAAATGAGGTTGAAAAAGGGGCTTCAAAGACTTAGATCTAGAAAATATTCCACCAAGGGTTGACCTACAATTGCACAAGGGCTTAGACACCAAGGTTAGAACTAAAAATTAAGATTAAAAGCTAGAGCAAATTAAAATCTATGATAATCAAAATGATAAAATTAAAAATAACCACAATAGGAAGACAAAAAGGAAGAGAGGCAACAACCAATAGAGGATTGGTCCTCTAAGATGAGTCTAATGATACCTCCAAACAATCGTCCAAGGTGGTGATGCAAGCTTGATAAATTGAGTCACAAATTTACAATAGTTTTGTTAGCTTTAGAGTGTGTTGCAAAATTGAGGGTCCAATGCCTCTATTTATCGAGTTTTGGGGCATGGAGAGAGAGAGAAAACCATTGAAGAAGGTAGGTGAATTTAAAATTTGAGAAGGCAATGAAATAAATTGAAATGAAAGATTTTAATTACGTTCGTGAGACCCAAACATGGCCTATGGGACCTCCAAATATGAAAACACAATTATTCAAATCATATGACCATTAATATCCTTGAGAAGGCTATTCCTTCTCCTACTGATTTGGGTTACCATATAGGGAATATAATAAAGTTGTTGATGCCATGGCCAATTTTGGGCTAACAATGCAGTCCTTCTCGATGTGATGACAGTACTTTCCTCAATGCATTGTGAATTCTTGCCACAAATCTATAGTTGCCACCTATGACTAGCACCATGAAGTCAAGGACCATTTTGCCCCACCATGTAAGGAGTATTGATGGACCCTGCTACACCACAGTGTTGAGTTGGCATCTTGATATACACCACCACATGAGGAGTGATGGCAGACACTCGTACCTAGTCACCAGCCAGTACCATATCCCCAAGAACATTCTTATCCCTCCTTGGGTTGGTACCTCTCGATGCAATGGTAATTGTGGTGAGGTAATAACCCGCCAACTCAACATTATCAATTGTGTTTTTCTCATTAGAAATGCCAAAATTATACCCATTTTTTAGAAAGAAGCGAGTGGGCAAAGGGCTAAGAAAAGGTACCATAGAGAACGTGATATGTTTCACATGCTTGGAAACATCGATCTTGGGACTAGGAATGCAGCTACCTCATCCAAGATGTTGATTACATAGAGTGAGATGACAGACTTGTTAGGCTCGTGTCCACCAAGGATACCAAGGTGGCGTTTGTTGCCCTGAAGGCTCATTAGTGGAAGAAGATTACGAATGTGGCAGGTTTTCAGTGGTACACCCTATCCACTTTTAAAATTCCTAATTACTACTACCAGCTTTCATCACTACTTTGACCGCCTTCACTTTTTATGCATGTTTGCCATACAAAACAAAATATTTTTTGAAGTCAAATGGACTGTGCATCAAGATATATCACACCCAAACAACCCAATCAATAGCTTTAGGCATGTCCCAAGGCTGAGGATATCGGCATGATTCCTTTCTGGCTATTGGAGGGAAGCTTTTTATTGCATCTAGGTGCAACGAGAACCAAATTATTCATAAAATAGAGAGTGAGACTGAGGTAGTGGCACGAAGTGTTTCTTTTGGTATGGTGGAATATGGCATTGCTCAAGCCTGACCAGTTGTAGCTAGACCCAATGGTCGTAGAGATTCTGATGGCTTGTAGACTATTGAATTTTTTGAAGAAGTTCAATGGACATGACCCTGAAATATCCCACGAGTTCATCTAGAGCTGGGATAATGACACTGTATCCCTGGAGGGATTAACCTTTGTTGTCACCATTGACATGCTGGCATAAATCATCAAGCTTTCCAATGAAGTAGAGATTGTTCATAGGGACAAACATTCTATGGTGGGTTAATTTATGCTTCTTCGTGACAAAGGGAAGTTGTTAACTAAAAAGTATAATGGTTACATTATGGAAGACCTTCCTCCTCCATGGAACCGGGTCATGGTATCGATCATGCAGTATTTGATAGTGGATGAGTCGTCGTCGCCCCTTTGAAGCTTCCATATGGTGTTCCTTAATTTTCTCAAGGACGTAAAGCAAATCAACATCCAAAAGTATCTTTTTGTTTTGTGGATATTTTAGTTGATAGTGTTAGGTGGGTAAAATCCACTCACCCCAAACACCAGGGCCTCCACTACATCATCTTCAAGTTTGTAAGCCAGAATCCTGACCAGCATGCCTTAGAACATGACAGGTCGGATGGTGATCCTAAACCTGTCCCTGAACCCCTGGTGATTTTGGATAGCACCTAGGAAGCTTTATCGATTGAAGCAAATATTGGAAATCCTATCAAAGCCAGCATACCAAGGGGATTACCCCCTTTAGGGCCATCTAGGACCACCACGCGATGCTCACTCTAGTTTAAAAACACAAATGACAAATTGAAGATCTCATCCCCTACTCGTAAGAGCCACAAGATTGCATGTGGACCTTCTTTGGGATCCTTTTTTTTCCATCATATGGACAACGTGGATCAGATTATTGACCTAGAGGACATCGTCACCCTGGCCACTTCAATGCTTCTTAGAGCCAGTAAGATTATAACCCCGATGCATGCGTAGAAGAATACCATATCTATGGAGGACGACCCCAAGGAGGATGAGGATTATGTCCCAGAATTAAAATATGATCCTGAGGTGGTTCCCTCATCAGGTTATCCCATTTTTCTTTCAGTATTATCCCTGTGCTCTTTTTACGCTTTATGGTTATCTGCTTGAGCCTGCGGGCCATTATTGTAATAGGTTTCATCACTTTTGTTTTTCTTGTATGGACTCAATGTATGGTCCAATTTTGGCTTGTTCTGTAGAGATTTGAACCTTCACGAGATCCTCTCTATAGCTTTTTTAGAAGGTTTTGGGTCCCTTTCAAAACCCGTTATCAATAAAAAAAAAACAATACTTATTTTAGAAATAAAGAAATTGAAAAATTCACTAAAATAGAATTCATATTCCATAGCAATAAATCAACTATAGTAAGTATCAAATATATATTTCAAATCACCAAAAAATCCTAGCCACCTAGATAGGGTGAATTATAATAGCTACATAGATATATGAAGTCTTATATGCACACCAAAGGCATATTAAGATTACATGTATGAATGATATCACAAGTAGAACATAAATTCTCTATTTATAGACTAAAATAACTAATAACCCTAATACTAATGTTGAAGGGAAGACCCACCTAATCCTAATAAATGAGCTAACAATAGTAAAGATAGCCAATATGGCTATATTGGAGCTATTACATGGATCCCTTCATAAAGCTTTATACACAAAGCTAAAAATAATTAAAGAATGGTTGTGGGCTCCCACATCACATCTTCATCTAGTAGATCCTTCTACTTGATGAGGAACTCCTACAACTAGTGATAACATATAGTAAAGACTTGGGAATGCAAAATTACTTTCATCTATAGGTTGATTCACTCTTTTTCATTGAGAACTAGAAGAACTAACTGAGACCACACCTTCTAACCAAAAAAATATTTAATATAAGAAACATTGAAAATAAAGTAGATTTTAAATTTAGAAGAAGCTCTAATTAATGTGCCACTTTCCCAATTTCATTCACTACCTTATATGCACCACATATTTAAGGTGCCAACTTCTGACAAGACTTGGTCTATAATAACAATTATTTATAAGGATAGAGATAAATATCACCTACTATAAATGACTTCATCTAGTGGTGCAGTATTTTTGTTGCTTCATATGTTTTTGTGCATAACATATTATCTTTTATAATCTAGAGATCAAGCTAACATTTTTGAAGCAAATCATCTACTTACACCACCTTGATGGATCCTAGAACATAAACTACCACAAATGGTAGTTTTTGACAATATAGTGCCTCAAAGGGGGATATTTTAAGGTAAAAATTATGAGAAGTATTATACCACAATTCAACTAAGGGAAGCCATTGAACCCACTAATATTATTTATATTCGAAAAATATCTAAGACGTACCCAAACATTTGTTCACAATGTTAGTTTGTCCATTCGATTGAGGGTGATAAGAAGAGGATATATTTATTTGAGTACTAGTAAGATTGAACAATTACTTTCTAATGTTAATGGTGAGAAGTGAGTCCCAATAAATAGTAATTGAATTGGGCATCCCATTATTCTTAAAGATATATTCAAGGAAGGGCTTGGCAATTTTATTGATAGTGAAAGGGTGTTATAGGGTATAGAAATGAGCATACATTAAATGATGATCCATCACCATAAAATTAATTGTACTACCCTCTAATTTAGGAATAACCTTGAGTGAATCCATAGTAATATGTTTTTTTTGAATAGAAATTGGTTAAAATAAGCTAGGATATTTAATCGTTTCCCCCTTATTTCTTTGGCATGTCTCATATTTTTTGGTTTTTTGGCCAAATTATCATAGGTCCCAATATTTAGGATCAAATATAAAATTCAATATTTGAGCATTCAATATAAATGGCCAATGTCAATGAACATAACATTCATGAAAATAACAACAATAATATGAAATAAATGGCCAATATCATTCATGAAATAACATGAAGAAAACTTACAATAAAATTGCTCAAATTGTATACAAGCTTCAATATTATTAATGCTTGAATGAATTTATATTTCATGGAGATTTATCTCCATTATATAACCTTATAAATGTGACTCTTCAATACTTTATTATTGCCCTCCTCACATATCCGAGAGATGTAACCTTTCATATTCCATACATAAGATAAATCTCTCATGTCCCTTCACTTTACATCTTTCCACTTGTATACATGACTCTTGAATCTCTATTTACTTGCACACTTTACTCTATGACACTTTGTACTCTCCTACACACTCCACAGTTGCACACTTTACTACATAACATTTGCACACTTACTCATAACACTTGTTCACATCTTACACATAGCCATATGATTAAGGAGAAATATAAATCACACACCTAAATAATAGACTCACACCCTAATCTAATATTTACATTGTACCATAGGTACCATGGGGGTACATTAGCATGTACCAAATAATGTAATATTCTCCAAAACCCCCTATATTACATTATTTGGTTATTGAATACTTTAATCTTTAATCTATTTCTTTTAGTCCTTCATCTTGATCTTCTTTGTCTTCAGCCTTTGCTTTGTGTCTTTTGTTCTTCTTTCTTTTGTTTGTTGCTTTAATCTTCTTCTTTAAATTTTTTTTCTTCATCTTTGGCTATGATATGGCTACTAGTGTGACCTTTGGATAAAGAGTTAGCAATTCATCACAATAATACATTTTATGAATATTGGAATTTAAGGATTCTATATTGAAGTTAACATAGGTTTCATTCAAATCAAATGTGTCATAGCTGGCCTCTTTCTTCTCTTGTATTTTCTCTTGATAAATCTTGAAAGTAAGTAAAGTCATATACATTACTATGCATTACTTCAATGGAAAATATAATGGTATTTTGAGAATTCCACCATGCTCTAAAATGTTTCTCATGAAGATAGTTGATGAAAGTTGTAAACTTTTCATCTTTTACATTTTTAAGAATTAAAGACAATCTCATCTTTAAATCATTTGACATTTCCTTCTTTCCATCAAAATCATCCATCAAATTTTGTGTATAGAATTTTAGCTTGTTCAACATTTCTTCACTATCTTCAAAAAATACATTTTTAATGATTTCTTCCATAATGCAATCCTTATATAAACAATAATCAAATATTCAAAATTTTCAATTTTTAAATTTCTTTTGGAGTAGAAAACCTTATCTCAACAAAATTTAATTCAAACAATTTTCATTTGCAAATTATTCACAACTCCTTGGAGTAGAATTCCTTATTTCTCAAAATATTAAAAAAAACCTTTCTCAAAATTTCTTCAATCAAATTTGCATATCAAAAATCATTTTTTTAATTTCTTCAATTTCTTTTGGGAATAGAATTCCTTATGACTCCCTAATCAAAATATCAAATTTTTAATTTTTCAATATCAAATAGCTCTCAAATCAATTTCAAATAAATTTAAACTCTTCAAAATTCAAATTCGATTGATTCAAATCAATAATTCATTTTATCCTTATTGCTCCCTAATCAATTATTATTATTTCAACCAATTTTTTCAAATGATTTTGATAAATTTATGCACCCAAATATTTAAATTATTTTTAAAAATGTTATGTGCTCAATAATATCAAACCAAATGTCTTACCTCTAACTCCTACCTACCTGATGTGTTGTGACCAGTGGAATTTGCATGACATCCACATTGTTTTATCTTTCTAGACCAATTCTCATGCTAGGCAACATTTTGCTCTAAAGTTTCACCTTTCAGTACTGACAGAGATGTTTCTTTCTCTTCTTAGTCTTTTATTCGAAATTATTTCTTCTTCTTGCTTCATAGATATGGCGTTGTCTATAAAATGGTCTCTATCTTATCACTTTGCAAGTATCTCAAACTATAACAGCTTGAATCAAATTTATGGATGGTAGATGGCTTCAAATAGCCTAAATCAATGGTACTTTTCTCTTTCAATAGGCACTCTTCAAATTCTAGAAGGCACTCTTTAATGTAGATGCTCTTCAAAATTTAATAGACACTCTTCAATATTTTATAGTATGTATTCTTCAATCCTCACTCTCAATCCTACTAGTATAATGGCTATTTCTATCACCTACATACTTATCCTTCTTTATATTTTCTTTGATGGTTGCTTAGTATCACCACTTTTCTTCTTAGGTGGCTATGGATGGACATCTCCTCAACTTGGGTAGCTTTGACTGCTCTTGAATTAAGCTAGCGCTCGATTGTATAGACTAGTTCACTTCTTCAAGTCTAGAACTCAACTATATTTTCTCTCAAGGTTGTAATCCTTAGATTTCTTGGCCTTCAGGCTATCTACCTAATTTCATCAAGCTTTATTCAAGCAAATCACCAATCAAAATTTAAAATACCAAATATATTATGACATCCAAAACATTTCCAAATAACTATATTTTGGTTATTAAATCACAACTTTTATCAATTCTTTTTCAAAAATAATTTGATTCAAAATCAAATATAACATAAGCCTGAATAGCTCTTCAATTATAAATATTTTATCTGAAGCTTTAAATTCAAATATACACCAAAATTGCTTGATGCTAGCTTTAACCAACAACCTTTTTCATAAAATTCTTTCCACTCAAGGTGAAGATAAATGTGGTTCTAATAGCATAATTCTCCAGGCTTTGTCTTCGCTTGATTGTCAATTTGTTAAACAATTCTACTAAGCTTATTGTTTGGTTTGAATATCAATTTTATAGACTATTCTCCAAGATATTTGGCTTAATTTTTCTCTACTCAAGGTGGCTCTAATAGAAACTGCTTGAAGTAGATTTGATACCACTGTTGGTTTTCAACTAGAATATCACAAGTCTTAGTATTTACAATCAAATATAAATTCAATATTTGAGCATTCAATATAAATGGATAATGTCAATGAACATAACATTCATGAAAATAACAACAATAATATAAAATAAATAGCCAATATCATTCATGAAATAACATGAAGAAAACTTACAATAATATTTCTCAAACTATATACAAGCTTCAATATTATCAATGCTTGAATGAATTTACATTTCATGGAGATTTATCTCCATTATATAAACTTAGAAAGGTGACTCTTCAATACTTTACTATTGCACTCCTCACATATCCGAGAGATGCAACCTTTCCTATTCCATATATAAGATAAATATCTCATGTCCCTTCACTTTACATCTTTCCACTTGTGTATATGACTCTTGACTCTTTATTTACTTGTAAACTTTACTCTATGGCACTTTGCATTCTCCTACACACTCCACACTTGCACACTTACGCACTCATGACACTTGTTTGCATCCTACACATAAACATGTACTTAAAGAGAAACATAAATCACACACCTAAACTATAGACTAACACCCTAATCTAATATTTATATTGCACCATAGGTACCATGGGGGTACGTTAGCATATACCAAATAATGTAATATTTTCTAACAATATTTAGTTATAAAGTATTTGAAATTTGCTTTCATATTCTTCAATAATCAAATTTGTGCTTCATCCACTAATAAATTTTCAAAATCCTAGAATGCCTAGTCAGTGGAGAAGCTTGTGAATATTATTCTTGACTTTAGAATATTGAAGAATATAAATACAATCCTTCTTCTAGAGGACCCTATCAACATATGATAATAAGACAGTGGATAGATTACTAGCCTCCACATCATGGGGGATGCAAACAATCTCAATATTTGAATGGCATTCTTAATGAATATGGGAAAACCACTATGAAAGTGGATTAGAGATAGCATTTAAAACAAATGCATTTTCATATTTGAAAGAGAGCATCAACCACCAAGAATTTTATTTTTTTTCTTGTATTCAATGAAAATCATAACCTAATAGCTTGTTTAAAAATATAATTTATTTGGAATATGAGAGATATTGTTCTAGGAAATACTTGATACTACAACAGTTGGTTTTGATAGTAAAGCAATGACCCAATAAATGAAGCCTTTATTTCTCAATTACATGTAAAATGTCTAACATATCCTTCTCATAAGTGAAGTGGCCCAAGTTTTTATTTATATTTTCTTAGTTTCAAATCCCAGAGAATGTCCTTCCCATATCAAAAAATGTCTCAATATCTATTATTGAAACATCATACTCAATGACAAATGGCTTGTTGAAGTTAAAAGTAGCCATCATAGAGGTGGTGTTCATAGCCTTCTTTAAGGTTGTGAAGGATTAGGTAGGTGCATATAACCAAATAAAATTATCTTTTTTGGTGAGAGTAATAAAAGGATTTATAATATTTCCCTTAGTTGTAGATAAATTTTCTATAATACCCACTAATACCTAAAAATCCTTGAAGTTGTTTAATGGATTTAGACAAAGGCTAATCTTGCATAACATTGGTCTTGTTGGGATTCAGCTTGATTCCTTTGTAAGATACATTATGATCCAAACATTCCACCTTGTATATTCTAAAAGAATATTTGGATGTCTTGATAGATAACTATTTTCTTTTTAATAGGTGGAGGAATTTCTCAACATGAATAAAATGAGCCTTCCAGGACTAATGATAAAATAAGATATCATCAAAGCAAACTAGCTTAAAATTTTGAAGAAAAGATGAAATATAGAATTCATAAGTTTTTAAAAATGGAATGAGTATTAGTAAGACCAAAAGACATGAATAAGAACTTATAATAACTCTCATGTATACAAAATGTAGTCTTGGGAATATCCTCTTTTCTAACTATGGTGACACAAGAAGTCCCATGGGTAGACAAGGAGAGGCACATTAGCTCCTTTGCATTTGGACCGTATCAATTCTACTTTGTGACTTCAAACATATGAGGAATTTTATAGAGTCTATGTTTTGTTTTTGTTTTTTTGTTGGAAAACACCCATGTTCCTAGAAGAATCTACTTTTTTATTTTTCTATAAAGGACCTAGAATAACTTAAATTTGGAACTATTTTCTATTTTAGGCTATGAATGCAAGACAAACAAGTTGCTAACACTAAATGTAATTTTCTTCCAATGATTTAGATAAAAATTCTTTTCTTTTTCTTTTTTAAATACAAGGGTGCAAGGATATTTTGTGTAATATACAAAATTTAACCTACATACAATTCGCACTTCCTTGAAATTACAATATTCAGTATGAATATTTAAGCTTTTAAATGACAAGGCTATAAAGACAAATTCCCTAGGATATTTGCACTTTTCCTTTATTATATTTACAAAAGAAACAATTCTATTAATATAGTAATGAAAAAATAATAATGGATTTAAAAGGAGAGAGAATGTGGAGGAGAAAAACTTTTTTTTCACTCCTAGATCTCATTGAAGCACTACAAACAATTGACACTAACAAAATCACTGATGATGTTATCAATAGCACTACTAATAGGTGGCACTTTCATTTGTAGCTATATAGGGACAAACTAATTAATATTTATTTTATTTCTTCTAATACCTTTACATAAAAAATCAAAAGATTTTATTATTAAGGGTTCTACCTCAGTCAAACCCTTGTTCTAGATAAATGTAGAAAATACAAAAACCATAAATGGATGACTGATCTCAAGATTCAAACCAGGTTATACAAGTGCTACAATAAATTGGAATAGAAGTGTTAGTAACACTAATGATAGTAGTTCTAGATGATAACTCGTTTACATATATACATAATTGGAAAATTTGTCAATTTTACAAAACCTACAATAGTGAACTAGAAAGTGGTGTGCTTGTTGGGACTACAAATTGACAATGCTTTTAAATGTAAGTATAACAAGATAGTTTTAGTGGTTTGTAAAATCTATAATAGTGATAAAAATGTATAATGTTGAGCATTATGGGTGTAGGAATTTATAGTTAATACCAATTTATAGTTCATTGAAGTTGTTTGGATGACATAGAATAAATGAATAGAAAGAAAAACTAGAATAAATAAATGAATAAAAAATACAAGTAATATGAAGGATAAAAGGATTAGAGAGAAAATCTAGAGGCTAGTAATAGAAGATATTTTATGCTTGTACAAATATAGTCATGAAAGATCTTCAAAGCGTAATATATGATGGATAAGATATTTTCAAACTCAAACTTTGGTGATGTTTGCTTAAGATACTTTAATCAAACTCTTGACATGACTCCGACAAGATTGCATTTGAATATCAATAGTAGTTTTTGATATTCACACAATGACACTGAGAGGGGGGGGTGAATCAGTGTAAATATTAATTATCAAATCTACAGCTTTTAAAATGAAGCAAAGAGAACTTGAAAACCAGAAAAGCAAATTGAACAATAGAGCACACCACAACACTCAATATACCGAGGTTCACCAATTTGGCTACTCCTCAAAAATGACTCGCTTGGACTCCAATCCAAATCCAGTCTTTGCAAAATACCAATTTTACAAACACTTTACCAGCATCTACCGGAAGGAGCACCAACCCCTTAGTTTTCTGCACATTGAGATAGGAGCACCAACCCCTAGTCCCAAGCACCAACTTGGACTGCAATTCTGAGCAATTTAAAATGATATAAAAATGTCTTCACTTCTTACATGACCCTGACTGGTCTGCAATTAAACAAACTCTGCACACTCTCACGGCTCTGCTAATTTCTCTCTTGGCTCTCTTCTAACCCTCTTTTCATAGCAATTTCCCTCTAACAATAGCAAGCGTATTCTCTGCATGACTGTCCTTTTATAACCCCTTTTTCTCATCGGGACTCTTCGTCTTCTATAACTTTTCAATCCTGCATGCAGTCGAATGACATACTCTAACTGTTCGAATTCTTTTCTCCTCTCCATAAGCGGTTGTTCGAATCCTTGCAAATACGGTTGTTCGAATGCTTTTACGATCCTGCATATACGACTATTTTGAATGCTGCAAATACGTCTGTTCGAAAGCTTTTACGACCCTTCATATTCGGTTGTTCGAATTCTGCAAATACGGCTTTTCGAATACACTTTCCATTCTCCATATGTGATTCTTCGAATGCTTTTCAATCATGCATATACAGATGTTCCGAGTGCATGTCCAACACCTGTCAATGTGTAACTGTCGATCTGACTTCGATTACTTCTTACGTAACTGGTTGCATGATGCTTTTTCGACACGTGTCACCTTGCATGTTCCTTCGGCATTTACCAGCCTAACTGTTACCTATCGCGAATTCGCGACATTTCTGCCCATTTGACTTTTTTGGGTCGTTGACCGTGAAACCGACTGTCGCGATATCGCGACACTTTTTGCAGTCGTACGCCTTCATGCCCTTGTTGTCGTGAAATCGCGACCATTTTGGCCTTTGAAAGCTTTCCCACCGTTCATGTCGCGAAATCGTGACACTTCGAACTTTTGCTGACGTCATCCTTAATGTTGTCGCGAAATCGTGACGCTTCCGACTTCCTGAGGCTTCTCTTGCAACTTGTCACGAAATCGTGACACTTTCAGCTTTTGCTGACGTCATCCTCATCATTGTCGCGATATCGCGACGCTTTCGGCTTCCAGCGGCTTTTCTTTCACCCTGTCACAAAATCGTGACACTTTCAATTTTTGCTGACGTCATCCTCAGCTTTGTCGCGAAATCGTGACGCTTTCGACTTCCGTACAATCCTTGCTTCATGCGATAGCGAAATCGCTACAACTTTGTGCCTTGTGCTTTCGACTTGCTACATCTTTGAGTTTTGCGATTTTGACTGGTAGCGAAATCGCTACACCTTCGCATAGTGCACTTTTGGATTTGTAGCGAAATCGCTACACCTTCATGTTGAGCTTTTCAACTTGTAGCGAAATCGCTACACCTTTGCTTTGTGTATTTTCGACTTGTAGCGAAATCGCTACAACTTTTTCACTTAGCACTTTCTCCCTGCTTCGGCCAGCGAAAATTCAACATGTAGCGAAATCGCTACAGTTACTCGACTTAGCTTCTTGGCCTCCGACATGTCGCGAAATCGTGACAATTTTGCTTGCGCCTTCTCTCTCCTCGGCCATGTCGCGAAATCGTGACAATTTTGCCTGCACCTTCTCTCTCCTCGACCATGTCGCGAAATCGTGACCATTTTGCTTGCACCTTCTCTCTCCTCGACCATGTCGCGAAATCGCGACAATTTGGCATGCATTTTCTCTCTCCTCGGCCATGTCGCGAAATCGTGACCATTTTGCTTGCACCTTCTCTCTCCTCGACCATGTCGCGAAATCGTGACAATTTGGCATGCATTTTCTCTCTCCTCGGCCATGTCACGAAATCGCGACCATTTTCTGCACCTTCTCTCTCCTCGACCATGTCACAAAATCGGGACAATTTTGCATCCATTCTCTCTCTCACCATGTCACGAAATCGCGACAAATTTCTCTTCCCCACATGTCGCGATATCGCGACATTTTTCTTTCTGCCTTCGGACCTCTCAACCTGTCGCGATATCGCGACAGTTTTCTTACTTGTCTTTTTCTGCAAATTTTTGAATCTGGGTCACTTCTGTTTTCCTGCAAATTCACTGTACTTGATCTGACTGACTTCAGAATTCTTGTCCATTGCTTCAACTGCATCAATTTATGTCTGTGTTGACAACAATGACAATACTTTTGCTGCACCTTGTTCAACAATCTCCCCCTTTGGAATTGTTGGCAACACTTATGCACTCTCCTGTAATTCTTCTCCCCCTTTGACAATAATACCAAAGGGTTATTGCGGACTCCCCCTGAGTCTATGCACACCACTCTCAGACAAATGTTGTTATAGTTAGCAAAAATCATGAATATAAGCAAAACTATAAGTATAGGCATAAATGCACCCCATGAGAATGTGATCCCAAATGAAAGTCAGTTCTTGGGAATTGTGACCACTCCCAACTTATGTCGAAGGTACTCAAAAACTTCCTTGGGCAATGGTTTTGTGAATATATCAACTACCTGCTCTGTAGTTGGAACAAAGTCCAATTTGACCTCTCCTTCAGCAACTTTATCCTTCAAGAAATGATATCGGATTGCAATATGTTTGGTTCTAGAATGCATAACCGGATTCTTGGATATGTTGATAGCACTAGTGTTATCACATTTTATTGATATTGGCTCTTTGAAGTGAATACCAAGATCTTTCAAAGTTTGTCTCATCCATAATATCTGTGTACAGCATGTTGTGGCTGCAATGTATTCTGCCTCTGCAGTGGATAGAGAGACTGATTCTTGTTTCTTGTTGTGCCATGCTACCAACCTGTCTCCAAGATAAAATGCTCCTCCACTGGTACTCTTTCTGTCATCAATACATCCTGCCCAATCTGCATCAGAATATGCAATCAAAGTGAAATCTTTACCTTTTGGGTACCACAACCCATAATCCATAGTACCCTTGAGGTACCTGAAGATCCTCTTTACAGCTGTCACATGAGTTTCTTTGGGACTAGCCTGAAATCTTGCAACCATGCATACTGCTTGTAATATGTCTGGTCTAGTGGCTGTTAAATACAGCAGGCTTCCAATCATAGACCTGTACATTGTTTGATCTACATCTAGAGATTTGTCATCCTTGCTTAACTTGCAGCCTGTTGTCATGGGAGTGCTAACAGGTTTGTTGTCTTCCATTGTGAACTTTTTCAGCATTTCTTTTACATATTTAACTTGAGAAATAAAAATGCCCTTTTCATTTTGATTGACTTCAGTCCTAGGAAATAAGAAAGTTCACCAATCATAGACATCTCAAATTCTTTCTTCATTTTAGTTGATATGTCTTTGCAATATTCATCCATCTTTCTTGCCAAATATTATATCATCTACATAAACAACAAGAACAATAAGATGCCCCTTCTCTGTTTTGACATATAAATTGTTGTCCACCAAACCTTTCTTGAACCCTTGTTTAATAAGATAGTTATCCAACCTTGCATACCATGCTCTGGGTGCACTGTTTCAAACCATATAATGCTTTCTTTAACCTGCAAACAAAATCTGGATTGTCACCAAGTTGGAAACCATCTGGTTGTTCAATGTAAACCTCTTCTTCCAGTTTTCCATTCAGAAATGCTGATTTTACATCCATTTGATATACTTTGAAATTTTTATGGACTTCTAAAGCCAGAAACATTCTGATTGCCTCTAGTCTGGCTACCGGTGCAAAGGTTTCCTCAAAATCAATGCCTTCAACCTGAGCATAGCCTTTACAGACCAATCTTGCCTTATTTTCGACAACCTGTCCATCTTCATTTAACTTATTTTGAAAAATCCATTTAGTGCCTATTATGTTTTTATTTGTTGGCCGTGGTACTAATTCCCAGGTATTGTTTTTCTCAATCTGATCTAGTTCTTCATTAATTGCCTTCATCCAACTTTCATCTGTGCTTGCTTCAACAACATTTTTAGGTTCAATGCTAGATAACAGAGAATAGTTTTGCACTCTCTGCTCTTCTTGTCTGAATACCATCTGTGGGATCCCCAATAATCTGTTCATTGGGATGGTTTTTCTGCCAATTTCCTGTTTTAAATTTCCTGTTTTCTTCTTCTTCTGAGTCAGTTTTTACAACATCTGGATCAATTTTTTGATTCTCATCTGTTTCCTTTTCATCATCACCTTCAATGACTTCTTCATAAATAGGGTAGTTTTCTTGATAAGTAATTTCTTGTTCTCTACCTTCATCAACTTTCACATCAGCACTCTCAACAATTTTCTTTAGCCTCTTGTTGTAACATGTGTAGGCTTTGCTTTTTGTTGAGTAACCAAGAAAGATACCTTCATCAACTCTATCTTCAAATTTACCGAGATTATCTTCAGTCCGTTTGATGTAGCACTTGTTGCCAAATACTTTGAAATGTCTTGTTGTTGCCTTTCTGCCGAACCACAACTCATAAGGTGTTTTGCTTTCATGTGGTCTTAGCATGCACCTGTTTTGAATGTAAACTGCAGTATGTACTGCCTCTTTCCAAAATCTGTCAGCTATTTTGTTCTCAGCCAGCATTGTCCGTGCCATTTCCTGCACTGTTCTGTTCTTCCTTTCTACAACACCATTCTGCTGAGGTGTCCTAGCTGCTGAAAACTGTCTTCTTATCCCATATTTTTGACAGTATTCTGCAAATTCTTCTGAAATAAACTCTCCTCCTCTGTCTGATCTTAGGCATTTAATCCTTTTTCCAGTTTGATTTTCAACCTATTTTTTAAAAATCTTAAACATCTCAAAGGCATCCGATTTAAGCTTTAAAAAGAATATCCATGTCATCCTGGAGTAATCATCTATTAACAGCATAAAGTATTTGTCACCATTTATGCTTTGTGTTCTCATGGGTCCACACAAATCAGTATGAATTATCTCCAAAGGTTTCTTTGGTGAAGTATTCCTTTGATTTAAAAGTGGATCTGGTTTGCTTCCCTTTTTGACATGAAGCACGAGATGCTATTTACTTGGTTTGCCAATGGTTGGTATATCTCTTTCTGCCTTTTTTGAACTTATTTTTGCCAGATTGTCAAAACTAATATGACCGAGCCTCTTGTGCCACAGCCAATTTTCATCTTCCTGTCCAATCAAGCATGTTCCTTCTACGAGTTTCGAGAGAGTATATAGATTACCAGAAGTCCTAGATCCAATAGCTATCAACTTCCCACTGTGTGCTTTTCTCACTTCATAGCCCTGCTTCTTAAAAATGACTTCATGACCTCTGTCACAGATTTGACTTACACTCAGCAAGTTATGCTTCAGACCAATCACAAACAAGACTTCTTTTGATTTTATCTTTCCATCACTGATCTTGACTGATCCCTTTCCAACAATCTTTGCTCCATCATTATTTCCAAATTTCACAGAACCACCTTCATAATTCTGTAAATTCTCAAATTTTTGCTTGTCACCTGTCATGTGATTGGAGCATCCATCGTCAAGTATCCATGGTGCAGATTTGTCTTGTGCTTTAAAAGCACTCTGAACAATCAAAGATTCCTTTTCTTTCCATTCTGGTTTGATGACAGATTTGGCTACTTGTTTTGCCTTTGTCCTTTCATTGGCATGTGCCTGTTTTTCAAGAAATTTCTTGTTTTGTTTCAACCCACTTGGTTGAGATTTTCTACCCTGATAATTATTTGATGCACAAGTGCTTCTACAGTTTCTAGCAATATGTCCAAAATTATGACAATTATAACATTCAACTGCATAATTCATTAAAGGAGAAAAAACATTTCTGTTGGTGAAATTCCTTTGAGATACATTATGCCTGCAATCTGAAATCATATGGCCATAAGCATTGCATTTAAAACAATAACCAGAAAAGGAATGATTAAACCTGGGTGCCGGTCTTTTCCAGTTTGAAGTAGGAGCCATGAATCTTCTCCTTCTTGGATGTGTGACTTTTGTGAATCCATCTTTGTCAGTACTCTTCTTGAGTCTGGCATTATTGCTTTCTTTGGCATGATTTGTTTTTTCTAGGTCAACTCTGATCTTTTCTTCTTTCTTTATGGGTTCTACATTCAAGGCCTTTGAACCCTTTGATGATTCTCCTTCATCGAAGCCTAAACCAAATTTGATGTCGGAAGGCCTTTGGTTATTTAACATTTTATCCAGCTTTACAGTACTTTCTTCAAACTTATGAAAGCAACTCAATTTTCTATTCATCTCCTCTAGTTGCATCCTTAACTTAACAATGTCTTCATCTAGCTTGCTTGCATTCAACTTGTCTTTACGAGTTAATTGTTCATCAAGAACTTCGGACATTTTCTTGAATTCCTCTGTCTCGTATTTTTAAACTTGTTTATTATGTCGGTGGCATCCTCTAGTTTTCTTGAAAACTTTTTGTTCTTTTTCCTTTCTACACTCAACTCTTCAAGTGCAGCAACCAATTCTCCTTCCAGATAAACTTCAGCCTCATCTTTAAAGCTTTCATCACCTTCCTGATTTTCTTTTGTTCTTTCCTCTTCAAGTGCCATGAACAGAGCTTCACCTGTTTCTTCTTCAGAATCCTCACCTGAGCTTTCTTCAGAAGAGCTGACATTCTTTGATATGAAGCTTTTCTTCTTGAGGTTGTTCTTTCTAAAATTTTGTTTCTTCTTCCAGTCACCTTTTTCTTGGAGTGACCCTTCACCATTTTTGGTTTTCTCATGCATTGGGCATTTGGCTGCAAAATGACCGACTCCTCCACAATTGAAGCACTTGAATGGTAGCTTTCCTCTATATTTTCCTTTTCCCTTTGTGAGTTTTCGAACAAAATTTGCTTCTGTTTCATCCAGTGTCTCTTCATCCTCAGATTCATGTTCAGTTTTTATATTCTTGTGTGCTTTAAAAGCGGCTTCTCTGTCTATAGGCTTAGTTTGTCCTATTCTCATTTCGTATGCAGTCAAGGAACCATGCAGCTCATCCATGCTAAAATTGTTTAGATCTTTTGCCTCTTCTATTGCAGAAACTTTGGAGTTAAATCATTTGTGAAGGGTTCTGAGAACCTTTTTCACAACAAGCTGCATCATCCATTTCTTCACCGAGTCCTCTGATTGCATTGATGATTCCATTGACTCTCGAGCATATAGGCCTCTATGTTCTCATCTTCCTTCATTTGTAATGCTTCGAATTGAGCTCGATGAGTTTGCAGCTTGGCTTCCTTGATCTTGTTGTCTCCTTCATGGATGCTCTTCAGTTTATCCCACATGTCTTTTGCCGATTTGCAGCTCATGACTCTTATCAATTCACTGTCTACAAGTCCACACATTATGGCATTCTTAGCTTTGGAGTTGTTCTCAAATTTTTTCTTCTCAGCAATATCTGTTGGAGGAGTAGTGGGTGTTGTGTATCCACTATCTACAGAATCCCAAATATCATATCCCAATGCACTCAGATATGTTTGCATCCTGAGTTTCCAGAAAGTGTAATTAGTTCCATCAAACAAGGGAGCTTTGTTGGATGAGAATCCTTCATCGCTTGCCATTGTCTCTTCCAAGATCACCTTAGCTGATTAAGCTTGTTCAAGGAACCTTGCTCTGATACCAATTGATATTCACACAATGACACTGAGAGGGGGGGTGAATCAGTGTAAATATTAATTATCAAATCTACAACTTTTAAAATGAAGCAAAGAGAACTTGAAAACCAGAAAAGCAAATTGAACAATAGAGCACACCACAACACTCAATATACCGAGGTTCACCAATTTGGCTACTCCTCAAAAATGACTGCTTGGACTCCAATCCAAATCCGAGTCTTTGCAAAATACCAATTTTACAAACACTTTACCAGCATCTCCTGGAAGGAGCACCAACCCCTTAGTTTTACTGCACATGAGATAGAAGCACCAACCCCTAGTCCCAAGCACCAACTTGGACTGCAATTCGAGCAATTTAAAATGATATAAAAATGTCTTCACTTCTTACATGACCCCGACTAGTCCGCAATTAAACAAACTCTGCACACTCTCACGGCTCTGCTAATTTCTCTCTTGGCTCTCTTCTAACCCTCTTTTCACTAGCAATTTCCCTCTAACAGCAGCAAGCGTATTCTCTGTATGACTGTCCTTTTATAACCCCTTTTTCTCATCGGGACTCTTCGTCTTCTATAACTTTTCAATCCTGCATGCAGTCGAATGACATACTCTAACTGTTCGAATTCTTTTCTCCTCTCCATAAGCGGCTGTTCGAATCCTTGCAAATACAGTTGTTCGAATGCTTTTACGATCCTGCATATACGGCTATTTTGAATGCTGCAAATACGTCTGTTCGAAAGCTTTTACGACCCTTCATATTCGGCTGTTCGAATTCTGCAAATACAGCTTTTCGAATACACTTTCCATTCTCCATATGTGATTCTTTGAATGCTTTTCAATCATGCATATACAGATGTTCCAGTGCATGTCCAACACCTGTCAATGTGTAACTGCTGATCTGACTTCAGTTACTTCTTACGTAACTGGCTGCATGATGCTTTTTCGACACGTGTCACCTTGCATGTTCCTTCGGCATTTACCAGCCAAACTGTTACCTGTCACGAATTCGCGACATTTCTGCCCATTTGACTTTTTTAGGCTGTTGATCGTGAAAACCTGACCTGTCGCGATATCGCGACACTTTTTGCAGTCGTACGCCTTCATGCCCTTGTTGTCATGAAATCGTGACCATTTTGGCCTTTGAAAGCTTTCCCACCGTTCATGTCACGAAATCGTGACACTTCGAACTTTTGTTGACGTCATCCTTAATGTTGTCGTGAAATCGCGACGCTTTCGGCTTCCTGAGGCTTCTCTTGCAACTTGTCATGAAATCGTGACACTTTCAGCTTTTGCTGACGTCATCCTCATCATTGTCGCGATATCGCGACGCTTTCGGCTTCCAGCGGCTTTTCTTTCACCCTGTCGCGAAATCGTGACACTTTCAGTTTTGCTGACGTCATCCTCAGCTTTGTCGTGAAATCGTGACGCTTTCAGCTTTCGTACAATCCTTGCTTCATGTAGTAGCGAAATCGCTACAACTTTGTGCCTTGTGCTTTCGACTTGCTACATCTTTGAGTTTTGCGATTTTGACTGGTAGCGAAATCGCTACACCTTCGCATAGTGCACTTTTGGATTTGTAGCGAAATCGCTACACCTTCATGTTGAGCTTTTCAACTTGTAGCGAAATCGCTACACCTTTGCTTTGTGTATTTTCGACTTGTAGCGAAATCGCTACAACTTTTTCACTTAGCACTTTCTCCCTGCTTCGGCCAGCGAAAATTCAACATGTAGCGAAATCGCTACAGTTACTCGACTTAGCTTCTTGGCCTCCGACATGTCATGAAATCGTGACAATTTTGCTTGCGCCTTCTCTCTCCTCGGCCATGTCGCGAAATCGTGACCATTTTGCTTGCACCTTCTCTCTCCTCGACCATGTCGTGAAATCGTGACCATTTTGCTTGCACCTTCTCTCTCCTCGACCATGTCGTGAAATCGTGACAATTTGGCATGCATTTTCTCTCTCCTCGGCCATGTCGCGAAATCGTGACCATTTTGCTTGCACCTTCTCTCTCCTCGACCATGTCGCGAAATCGTGACAATTTGGCATGCATTTTCTCTCTCCTCGCCATGTCGCGAAATCGCGACCATTTTTCCTGCACCTTCTCTCTCCTCGGCCATGTCGCGAAATCGCGACCATTTTGCTTGCACCTTCTCTCTCCTCGACCATGTCGCGAAATCGTGACAATTTGGCATGCATTTTCTCTCTCCTCGGCCATGTCGCGAAATCGCGACATTTTTCTTTCTGCCTTCGGACCTCTCAACCTGTCGCGATATCGCGACAGAAAACATGTCGCGATATCGCGACAGTTTTCTTACTTGTCTTTTTCTGCAAATTTCTGAATCTGGGTCACTTCTGTTTTCCTGCAAATTCACTGTACTTGATCTGACTGACTTCAGAATTCTTGTCCATTGCTTCAACTGCATCAATTTATGTCTGTGTTGACAACAATGACAATACTTTTGCTGCACCTTGTTCAACAGTTTTGGTAGTAATTCTTTAGTATCCACTAGGTATAAATTTTGATAGTATTTTTGAAGCTAATTTGGAGATGAGTTATGATGCTCCAAGTGTTTCCTTTATAGAATCCAAGGCCCCTTGGAGGATCCATTAGAGGTTGATTTTATAAAAGGAGGGTAAGTGCAATAGATCTAGGTCTGCATGGAAGGGTGGCCAATCTCATTAGATGTGAATGAGGATGTAGGACATGCATGGGATATGAAGAAATTTATGGATTTGTGTATTTGGAAGGTTTGGGTGGATGATTTCCAATCATGTTAGATAAAAGAAACTAGAGAAATATCAAGTAAGGTTAGCAAGATAGGTTTCTATTTTAATAGGTGATTTACTTTAGTTAGATATCTATCTTATATTTTTTTTCATAACACTCAATAGTGTTAGGCTCAAAAGTACTACTAGTATTAATTATTTTGATGTTAATGCAAAATTACCCATTGGTAGCACAAATGGGAAATATAAGATCAAATTTTATTTGTTGGAAAAATTGTTACCCTTACTCAAAAGAGCCATCAATGCTAATACCTTAGGTATAACACTTTTAATTTGGAGTATTAAATGATATCCTCTAATGAGACTTTAGATTGCTTAGTTGATCATGATGTTTGTCATGTTTGATGAGGTATTTATTATGATATTTGTATGATTGATAACATGTTCAAAATTAAGTGTCTACATTTTTCCATTTTTTATGCAATTATCAAAAAATGAATGTGTAAAAAATTAGCTCTTGTGCCCCAATTTTGAGATAGGTAGATTTCATGATGTTTTATATTCAATATTCAAGATGGATAGTGCTTGTTATAAGTTTATTGTTGATGATGCAAATATTTTTCTTTGTAACAACATTAAATATCATTTTGCCTCTACATGTCTACTCATATTTTTGAGGAAAAAATAAGTTTGAATAAGGAAATGTAATGTGACTCTAATGTACATAGTTGAATTGATGAGAAATAATTCTAAATGAAGGTTATTGGTCTATAGGGATGGGGAAAAAAGTAAAATTATGTTTACTATTGATGATCATGAAATAGATCTCTAGACATGTAATCTCAACAAATATTTTGATAGCATACTAAGTGAGACCCACTCACAATAGCAATATAGTATGATTGTTAACAACTATAGAAGGAGACTAGCCATAGGTTTATCACCCAAAACTTAGCTAATTTTTTTAATTTTAGGTAAAAATAGGGATCAAAATAAGAGGTAATGCTCTTGTGCTCCTCTAGAACTATTGTAAAGTTATTTTATACATCAGTGGTACACTTTTGCAGTGCTACTATGCAATTATGATGATTTTGCATCCATTATACTTTTCCAAATAGTCTAGCTTTTGGCATGTAACTCTTTTCCCTAGATTTCATACTTATACACCTTTTGGTTTAGAATGAATTTGTTTGAATTTTATATACATGTGCTTGGATATGATTGTTTACTTGTGTAGATGAGATTCCAAATACTAGATTAATGATAACAAAAACAACCCCATGCTCTTAATACTATCTAGGAACTACTAGGGATTGAGAACTACACTCTTCTTGTGGTAGTAGGGCTATATCATGTGGCCTTCATATCCAAGGTAGAGTTTGATGGGACCTTACTAACATCCTTTATGACTAACATCTTATGACAAAGTAATGGTGGTACTAGAGGATGTATGGTGTATATTGGGGGTACCAATCAAGGGTACCTCTATCTATAGTAGCTAGTCATAAAGGCATAACCTAGAGACGATGACTTGAGATCTTGATTTTAGGCTTATGTGTTCTAGCATTGAAATCAACACCTCAATGAGTGGCATGGGCCACCCATAATCCTTGAAATATGAGAAGAAACTAGATAATATAATTTTCTTAGAAATGTTGACAACTAGTACCAATATTGAACATCCCTTCATCTAAGTGAAATATTTATTGGTGGTGGTCTACGATGATTCCAATATGTCATTGTGCCACTTAAATATTCATAATTGCTTTGTTGGCTACATGCTTCTATTGTTCTACTAAAGACTACCATACTTGATGCCTTTCTAAATCCACATAGATCCATAATAATGTTGATACCTTAAGCCATGCCTCTAAGATTGTTGTTGTGCATGGTGATGTAGGTGGTGATATGTTGTAACCTTAACCTAAAGTTTTGTTTTCTTTGATTCTTTAGCATTTTATTTTATTGTTTTAGATTCTTCCTCAAGCTTATCTCTCATGTGCCCTTTTTTGGTGCATTTATGTGCTCTTTTAAAAAAGTGTTTTGTTCCTTTACGAGTTCCTTAACTTTTTTTCCTACCATAACTTTTTCTTGTTTCTCCTTGGATCCTTCCTCCTTAAGCTTAGAAGTACCTTGTATGTTATCTTTTTTTCCTATATCATAACTTTGTGAACTTCTTTTGCATATGAATGTTAATAACACCCAAATATTCAAACCAAGTATAATGTAGAATAATATCCACATCATCTATCTCAATAGCATAAAAATTTGATGAAAAACATATTTATCCATAGTAATATTTAAATCTTAAAAAATATGAACATTTAACTCCTTCAATACTACTTAGAATTTGACATATAACTAATCAATTTTATAGTACTTGAAACTATATGTATAATGGAGTAAGAATATTCTAAACATGGCTACTTGAAAAAAATATATATATCCATTTGAAAAAATATAACAAATTACTAAACTAAAATCTAGTAATCATATAAACTAAACATCTTATTTTCAAAAAACTATATATATAATACCTCATCTTATATTAAAACTCTTAATCTCACATACTAACACAATTAAGGTGCATCAATAACCATGCATTTGAGTAGCAATATAAAATTTAACTAAAAAACACCGCTTTTAAGGTACATCAATAACCATGCATTTGAGTAGCAATATAAAATTTAACCAAAAAAAAAAACAGCTTTTAAATTCAGTTAATTTTCTGAACCACCCATGGAATACAAGAGACATTGAAGGAGAGAACCTTTTCCTTTTAAAATATTTGAACGCCATAGCCCATATAATATAATGAATAAAGTAAGTTGAAGGTGAATGGATTAGTTCCAGCTTTCATATCCTATGGGCCATGAAAATGTAAGCATTGAGCCAATACAACCCAGAAAATCTTTAGCTCATAGTCTTTACTGCTGCATTCAGTGATTAGATTTTTCTTTATAGGCCCACTGGGTCTCTCGGCGGATTTCCTTCTCTTCCATAGCAGTAAAATCATTTTCTACATTGAAAATCTTTCTCATCTCCCTGACGCTTTTTTTCTTAAAGCAGTCTGCCATAGACACGCGCAACAAATCAAACAAACCTCGAACATTGAGATAATCAGCAGCCATAAGAATGTTACACACAGTAGAAAAATTTTGATCGGCACAAAAAAGTTTCCTAGCAAATTTTGCATTCCATTTCTTCACCTCTTTCATGGATTTATTGTTGGACTTGGCTTCAGCATGGTATCGGCAGTATTCCATCACCTTCGCCAATATCCTTCCCGACTTAATGCCTAAGATGAGAACGATTATGGGCCGACCTGGTTCATTCACAGATCCCATATCTTGGATAAAATTCTTTACATATTCGGATTCTGTTGCTGCATCCTCTTCTACCTCGAAGTCTTTAGGTTTTTTCCCCTCTCTAATCAACCTCAATATAACCTTCTTTGTTGCCATCTTCTGCTCAGATGAATGGCGCGCAATGCAACAGGTGGATTGACGATTGTATTCAGAAAGTAGACCAGCACAAACAAGATTGCAAAACCAGAGGAAAAGGGTAGGAGATTTTCTAACGAAATCTGGGTATTATATAAACGGATCGTTGTAAACCTGCGACTACTCTCTATCGATGTTTTATTTATAGAGAAGTCTGTTCGACATGAAAATTGGAAGTCGAAACATCATGGAACAGCTTTTGGAAATGTTAATTCATAGTAGTTTTTGTAGTTGACAACGGATCAAATATAAAGAAGTCCGACGATTTTAAATCCAGTCGGCCAAATTTAATTTCGTTAACTATTTTTTATTATTTTTTAAATAATATTAATTATAAAATTATTTATGTTTTTTTGGATTTTTATTTATAAATTATAAAATTATTTGTGTTTTTTGGATTTTTATTTAGAAAATTTAAGTTTAAATTTTTAGAAAACCAGATTTAAAAACCACCTTTACCTAAAAATTTAAAAAGAAAATAAATTTATTAATAACTTTAAAAAATAAGGAAATAAGGAACGTTGATTCTCCTGTGTATCAAAAAACAATATATCCCAGTTTCCATGAAATTATAAAAATTTTGATGCCACACCTATGATTGTATAAAGTTAAGCTCAAAGCCTAAGAGAAGAAGTTGGGTAAACTGCCTATAGGCTGATTTTAATTGGATGAAAGAGGTTAGAGCTAGTGTGCCCAGCTAAGGTTAAATTCACCTATCCTAGATTTTCTTTGTCCATTTAAAAAGATGATCACCATTTAAACCAGGAGTTTTGTGCTATAGAACATGTCACACACAGCTAGAAGAATGGAACCAAGTCTTCTGACATTAACTATTTCTGCCGTTACCAAAGGTCTCAATAGTTCAAATTATTTTTAAGGTTATAAGTTGAGTCTGTAAGTTTTAAATGGATAAGGTTATGTATTATTTATTAGTTTAGTTTAAAATATTTAAATAATAATTATATTGTTTTATATTATTTAAGATTATATATATTAAAAATTATTTTGTTTTATTTATATTTTAATGATTTTTATTATTTATAAAGTTTTTAATAAGTATTTAAATTTATATGGGTTTTAATAAAGTTTCTTCTTATTTAAGTTTGAATTTGTGTATCTTAATGAAATCCAAGGATTTATTATTATTATTAACGCACATGGCTGAGGAGACTCTCCTCCCAACCATGATCCCTTGTAGAACCGAGAGCTACACACACCCACCCCCTCACACACTTGCTCATGTCGCGGTTTGAACCTTGGACCTCCTCAAGAAGATCTAAAGCTCAACCCCTCATACAGGGTTAGTTGTATCTAAAAAATTTTGAGTTTGCACATGTTTTTACGAGGGGTCTCAGTCCCCTCATACGGGGTTCATTGGATCTAAAAAAAAATTGAGTTTACACAGGTTTTTGCGAGGGGTGTCTCTTGATGAAAACCCAAGGACTTATCCTTATCACTACGGTATCCCTCGCAAGTCTCAAAATTGATTTTACACAGATTTTTATGAAGACCTTGATCCCTTTATATTGAGGTTTGAACTTGGATCTTCGAATGAAAACCTAAAGACTTACCACTAGACTTACCACTACAGTATTCTCATAGATCCAAGTTTTTATAAGGGATCTCATCCCCAGGGTTTCACCTTAGATCTTTTAAATGAAAATCTAAAAACTTACTACTACATTATTCCTTATAGATTTTTATTATTTATAAAGTTATTTCAAAAACTTTTTAAAATTTATTTTATATTTTTATAGGATTTATGAATTAAAATATTTGAAAGTGGTAAAATGATGCATAAAATTTTTGCTTTGATAAGAACATTTAAAATTTTATTTTATATTTTCATAGGATTTATGAATTAAAATATTTGAAAGTGGTAAAATGATGCATAAATTTTTTTGCTTGTATACATACATACTTTCATAAAAACATTTAAAATTTGATTTTAAAATATGTTTATTAAAAAATAAAAATAATATTAATAATTTTTTTTATTTGGTTAGTCTGAGAAATTTTTACAACCAACGAATAGGGTTGAGCAGTCTTCTCTCAATTATAACCTTTCGTAATACCCAGAGCGAATAACCAGACATATATTTATCAATAGAGAATTTAACACACGGCCATCCCACACCTACCCCTTCACACACTGGCTCACACTGCTATTTGAAGCTTAAACCTATATTAATAAAAAATTATAACTATTACAAATATATGTTTTTGTTATTGAAATTTAATTAAGCATTGTAAAGGTGTCTTACCAAATCCTATAAATGTCTTTGGGAATGCCACAATGAAAGTTTGACTACTCCCATTGTAAAAATGTCTTACCAAATCCTATGTCTTTGGGAATGCCACCACGAAAGTTTGACTACTCTCACTAAAATGTTCTAAGTTTCAAACATGAAAGGTATAAGTTTTTTAAACCAAGTTAAAAACATCTATCCCATATGGATTAAAGTTGATAAATAACTTAGTATATTAATGTTTCTTTTTAAATCATTATTGACATTTTAAAAAATAATAAATAATATTTTATTAATTTTTGATAATATTTTAAATTAATCTTAATTTTATAATAATATATTTATATTGTTAATATTATTTTAATTAAATACATTTATAAAGTTTGGGTACTTCAAATAAGGATATAAGGTTCAAATAAAAATACCTTGTATACTTCTTAGAAACTTGCATGTTGATTTAAATATATTTAAATTATAAGTAAATTTCAAAATCTTTTTATCTCAATTTAAAGGTTTTTAAATCATAAATTAATTTCAAAATAATTGTATGTTGATTTAAAGTTTTTATTTTTATTGCATCGATAGGCGTCCTACAATGACAGCCAGGAAGGTCAGCCACACCGTAAACAATATTAATATTTTATTAAAAAAGCCGACATTAAGAAAATATTATCTATCACACCCCCAAGAAATGAGATAGGGCCTCAATATTAATAACTCTCGAGTTTATATATATATATATATATATATATATATATATATATATATATATATATATATATATATATCTAAGCTAGTTATGATCCAATTCTAAAAGTTGTTTATTTCATTATAAACTAAAAACATTTGTCCTTTAAACAAGGAAAATCTTTCATGTTGATGTATTTTTTAGGTTTGTCATGCTCATTATCTTTTTTTTTTTTATATATAGAAGCAATGGTTACAATCACAATTTTTAGTAACTATCAGCACAGTTGGTAGGGTTCAAACTATCTGCAAAGGCTCTCAGGACTTCCACCGTCTCGATACATGGTAACTCGACGTGAGATGGGGACCGTTGGACGCACAGGGATTGCACCGTCGTCATCAATCTGGCGCACCACTCAGAGGAATCGGATCTGGGCTACTGTCTGTGCATGGGCAAGCTCGTGGGATTGGAACCTAGGTCTCCTCTCGGTAAGCACCCCAACTTACCAATCCACCTAGACCCACGAGACTTTGCTCATTATCAATCATCAATATTATAAAAAAATTTAAGCCCAATGTACAAGTCTATTTCTATTTAAGTGTTAGAAAAATTATTATAATTCTTTCTTAGCTCTTTTAAATTTTTTATTTAATAAATTTTAATTTTAAAATATAATAAATATAAAATTATCTTAATTAATTGATAAATAATATATTTACATTATCATAATACTTTTTTAATTAAATTCTAGGGATAAAATAATAGAGAGTGGCCCTTGCTTTAGAGGCAAAGATTCATTACATTTAAGACCATGGAGTAATATTTTTGCATGGACAGAGAAAAAGGTTTTTTGTGTGGATTAGGCTCTTTGGATTTTCTTTTTATCTTATCATTAAGGAGATTCTAAAGAATATCAAACAAATTTCATTTGTGAGAGACCAACTATAAAGGAGAGAAGGCATTTTGTATACACTCAAATATGTGTTACCATAGATATTTGAAAACCTTTAGCATATTCGATTAAGAACAAATATAAACAAGAGAAAGGGATCAACAAGTAGATTATGAAAATATTGTATTTCATTGTCCCAAATATTATGAGACCAAATATGTGACAAGAGATTACAAAGTGAAAATGATGGATAATGAGATGGAAAACATTTAGTATGAGACAAACTTCAATATGAAGAAAATAGATCGCATCATAGTAGACAATGGGTCAAAATCAAGGATTTTCCACTTCAATAAACACCCCTCTACATCATCAAGTGGAAAAGGCCATTATAGTTCACTCAAATTAATCATTAGAATAAAAAATTAAAACAAGGGATGAGGAAGGATAATGTGCAAGTTCAATTTAGGAGTTAAGGGTTTGAATGAAAATAGGGAGACAAAATTTAAAGCAAATGAGGTGAATGAGATCAAGGTTAATTTAGGTAAATAATATTCATTTTTCTCATGTAGCATAAAATCTTATTCTTGTAAATAAAATGAAAGTAGTAAAAAGTGCATCCATTGCACTTTAGGGTTTTAAGAGTAGCATATTAAAGAAATACATTTGGAGAATATCGATAGAAATTTAGGGTGTCTAAGGGAGCATAAGAAAGTAATTACTATGGAAGATCACCCTTGTACTTTAGGATTTCTAGAGAACCATAAAGAAGGAAGAGTTTAAGAGGATATTCCTTGCATTTCAAATTCTCTATCATACCATAAATATTTAGAAGATGAATATCATTATGAACAATATATAAAAATAGAAGATATTGATGAAGATAGAAGTGTTGATGGAAATGGAAAATGAGAGGAAGGTCACCAAAACAAGAATAAAGAAAAGAAAACTCAAAGGAATATTGTGTTCGGATTACAAAAATAAATATCATAGGTGTTAACAAGAAGTGGGGCTAATCCCACTAATAAAATAAAATGTGATGATGAAGATGGTATTGTGGAATATTAGATAATAGGACCCCTAAAAAAAGTTATCAAGGAATTAATAAGTTGTGATATTCTTGAGTTTATTTTAATAAAAGAAAAAAATTTAAGTAGTGAGAATGTAAGGATGATTTCAAAATTATTTGGAAGAGGAAATATTATCTGACAGTTTCTTCTATAGGATCTTTTGGAGGTATTGTGATAATACGGGACAAATGCAAATGGGATAAAAATTTTCTAGAAGCAAAAATTAGTTGGGCTCTTGAACTATTTTGCAAGAAAGATAAAAACATCAAAGTTGGGGTTATAAATATACATGCTCCAACTATAGTTACTCCTCATGAAATATGTTGGAAGGACCTTATCATATTTTGGTCAAACACAATGGTGATTCATAATTGTGATCTATGGATTCTTGGGTGACTTCAACACAATTCAATATCCTTTGGAAAATAAATGGTGCTTCTAAATGGTCTAAATAAATGCAATATTTTGGTTCATTTTTAATTCAAATGGTCTTTGGGAGTTTATTCCTTTAGGTTTTCACTATATGTGGGACAATAGATGCATTGGGCTATTGAAGATATTACATTATTTGGTTCCTTTGAAAATACTAGCTTAGGAGTGTAATGTATGTGTCAATGTGTGATGAGTGTCAATGTGTTATGTAATAAGGTGTGCAAGTGTGATTTGTGAGAGTGCAAAGTGTTAAGAGAGTAAGTCAAGAGTCATAGGTATTAGGTGTTAAATATGTAAGTGAAGAGTCATGAGAGTTTTGTCTTAATGTGAGGAATGTGAAAGGATGCATCTCCCAGATGTTTGATGAGAGGAAAAATTGAGAGTGTCGAAAAGTCGTGTAAGGTTAAATATTGGAGATAATGCTCCATGTAATGTACACTCTCTAAATCATTTAGATATATTAAATGTAACAACAAATATTTCATTGTGAGATATTATTGTTATTCTATGAATGTGATTCATTAATATTGATATTATTTTGTGAGTGTTCTTTATGTGATTTATACTTGATCTTGCATAAGGGGCCTATGAGATCATCTAGGAGAATTCTCAACAGTGGTATTAGAGCCACACTCTAGTCATGAATAGTTAGAGTGAAGGTATTGGGATAATCATCACCATTCGACAAGCCTAATTGGAGAAAGTATTTGTTATTGATGAAGATTAGAGAAAAGAAAGTGTTTGTGGAGCTATGTGTGTTGACTGGAAAGTGAGGATGTGCAAGGAGTTAAAGGCAAAAACTGAACAAGAGGAAGTTCTTGTACATTATATCAAAACACTTGTAGACTGCATTGAAATAAGGAAAGCATCTATGAAGCTCAAAGATTGTGTCAAAGGAGGTGAAAGGACTTCAATCCAAAAACTGCTTTAAAAAAATGGATGTGTAACACTTATGGTAAGCACATGAGATAGAGACTGTGAAACATAGACATCAAAACAAGTGAGAACCTTACTATTTTCTTCCTACATAAAGCACTGATAAAAGAATAAACAAACAATTTGGTAAAATAGACATTTCATAGATGCAGAACACAATGGAGTTGTGAAAATAGATGTTTTGTTCATATTAATATTTGATAACATCTAATAATGAGGAGCCAATAATGTTATAGCCTTGGTAAAAATATCATTGAAGGCAAGAAAAAGGGCATGTCAAAGAGGTATTACAACATTGGTAAAAAGATACGTCAAATGACATAATGAAGGTGGGTAAATATTATCAATCTATCTTGTATTCATATTGAATTAAGGATGTTTTTATTCATATTGAAGAGACGTTACAACACTAGTAAAATATTTAAATATTTGTGATGTATGAAGAAAGTATTAAGGATGTCTAAAAATAATTAAATTCTAAAGATGGATGATGGAAAACATTAGATAATCTCTAGGAATAGGATATTAGTGTTTCTAGATAGAAATATCTAATATTTCTACATGGAATATCTAAAAGGAAAAGAAATAAATGAAGTAAAACTTCTTAGACAGATGTCAGCCTTTTGGAAAACATTATACATTTTTCAATGTAGCTTTCTATTTGATTCTTCCTATTTGTTGGATAAAAATAAGAGAGAGAAATTGAGTAAATTAAAGGAAATAATAATCAATGGAGTAGTGAAGTAGTTGAAGAAAGGAAGAATTTGAGGGAATTATAAGGATTATTAAAAATTGAGGAAAATGTTGATTGAAGAAAATTGTTGAAAATGGCAAATACAAAAATTATCTTTTTTGAATCTCAATTATTAAAATAACTCAATTTGACTCTATGGAAAATAAAATGAGGTCAATATTCATTGTTGAGAAACTTTGGGATGTGGTAAATGGAAAAAGTAACATTCCAAAAGATAAAATAAGAATTTAAAAATTTGAAGATGATAATGTTAAAGATCTTATGTTAATTATATTTGGCTTCTCTGATGAAATTCCAGCACACATAAGTGAAGCTAAAACTTTAAAAATTGCATGGAAAAAATTGTATAAGATATTTGAAGAAAAGAATAAGGCAACCATTTTACACTTGCAATCACAACTATATTCATTAAAAGTTCATGATGAAAAAAATATAGAACATTTTCTTCAATGGGTATCAGAATTAAAATAAAAATTACATACCATGGGAGAAAAGGTTGAATATAGGCTTTTGGTTTTAGTTGTACTTAGAGTAATTCCTGAATCATTCAAAATGTTGGTCACATCTCTTCAAATATCAAGTAAAAGGTGTCATTTGAGGAACTAGTAAATCTTCTTTAACAATATGAACTTGAAAATCAGTTAAGAGATGAATCATCTAACAATGTTCTTATATTAGCAAAAAGTTATTTCACTCCATCTTCATCACAAAATCAAAAACAAAAGTGGTATTTTCATATTTGTGAAAAAGGACATAGTACAAAATTTTATAAGTATAATGCATTGAATAGGAAGAATCAAGACCAAGAATCTCTTAAAGAGAATCAAAGAAATTAGAATAATTAGCAAGGGTTTATTGCATAAATAAAATTAGAATGTATACACAGGGTTCTTATGGTAAATAAAAAATGTGCATATTATCAAGTAATGAAGAATTCACAAAACTAAGATCATGTTTGTAATCAATCCTAAAGAAAACTAATTTCAAAGATATATGATATCTATAGATAATATAATAAAAATGTGTATGGCTCTAGAAATTCTAAAAACACAACAACAAGTTGAGGAATCCAATAATGACTTGGAACCTATGATAGTAGATGCATGTTGTGATACAAAAAGAAAAGGTATAGAGTGCAACACAAATGATTTGAATATGATTCATGATTGTTCAAAAAAATCTTATGCTATCAAAATTGATAATGACAATGACATGGATTCAAATTATGATAGGGATAGTGATGTTCAAAGGTGTTTTGATATTGAAAGAGATTAGTGTGATAATAAATTGGTTATTTGAAAGGAATACTAAAGGTATTGGTTTAAAATTATTAAATAAAATGGGATACAAAAACATAAGTTTGGAAAAACATGGGAAAGGAATGAAAGATCCATTTGTACCAAAAATAAGATCAAAATGTGAAAGTCTTGATATGCAGGATATATGGGCATTAATGAATCAAGGACTAAATTTGTAATAGGAAATAGTGACATTAAATTTGTGATAAGGTTTGATAAAACTAGTAACAATGAAGGACAAACAAGTAATATTGAATCAAAAAATAGTAAAAGGAATTTTGTAACAAGAAACAAGTGTAACCATTATGGTAGATATGGATATAAGATAGAAGAATGTTGGAATCTCCATTGTTGTAAAATTTGTGGACATAATCATTCTCAAAAATCTTATCAAAATAAAAATTACAAATTAAAAATGGATTGTGGATGGATAAGTATGAATGAATGGGATAAGATGAAAAGAATGTTGTATGGTTTCTACAGGAGGAAACCAAGTGTGACGAAAAATCAAATTTTGTTGAATGTAAAGAATAATGTTAGTTTTTCCATGGAGAAATATGAAATGAATGATTATAACCCAAGCACAACTTGTCCTACAATAAAAACACTTGCAGTGATGATTCTACAAAAATGAGTCTTAAGATTGTTCTAGTGACTGACCTAGAGGTGATGATGATCCAAAGGTGACCCAGAGGCAGAGACCCAAATATGAACCAGATGTATTGACCCAGATGTAGACAGATAATTTATAGAGGTAGACCTAGTGAAGGTTTCATATATCCAAAAATATCAAAGTCAGAGCTAAAGAATGAAGACAAGAGAAAAAAGAATCAGAGATTGAAGGTAAAAAGTCTTCTTACCAAATAATGTAATATGGGGGGCTATTGGAGGTATTAAATTAATTGGTCCCTTTGTAAATATTAGTTTAGGAGTGTGATTTATATTTATCTAATGTATGTGTCAATGTGTGAGTTTTCCATGTGTTATGTAATAAGATGTGCAAGTGTGATTTGTGAGAGTGTAAAGTATCAAGAGAGTAATTGAAGAGTCATAGGTGTTAGGTGTCAAATATGCAAGTGAAGAGTCATGAGAGTTTTGTCTTAAAGTGAGGAATGTGAAAGGATGCATGTCGTAGACATTTGAGGAGAGCAAAAGTTGAGAGTATTGAAAAGTCATATAAGGTTTATAGTGGAGATAATGCTCTATGTAATGTACACTCTCTGAATCATTTAAATATATTGAATGTAATAGTGAATATTTCATTATAAGATATTATTGTTATTCTATGAAAGTGATTCATTAATATTGATATTATTTTGTGAGTGGCCTTTATGTGATTTATGTGGTTTTTACTTGATCTTGGATAAGGGACCTATGGGATAATCTAGGAGAATTCCCAACATGGGCAAACACATATAACAGAAAAATTAGATACTTTTTTATTATCCAATACATTGTTGCAAATAATGTATACAATATCCTTATATATTTTATTACAAGCAATATTAGATCACAACCCTATTCTTTTGATATGTGATTTATTCAATAATGGTCATCCAAATCCATTTTGTTTCCAATATATGTGGTTCAAGATCTTAATTTCTTTAAGATTTTTATGTTATGGTGGGATGATTTTGAAGGATCATGTGTGTACATGTTTATTCAAAATATGAATGTCTATATGAAAAATAAATAGAATGTTAAATATTTTGGTAACATTTTTTAAGAAAAGAAAAGAATTAAATCAAATCTCAAAAATTTATAAGATATAGTAAAAATCAATAGAATGGACCATAATTTTTATGTGCCAGAGAAACAATTGCTTTCCAATAATTACAATGCATTAAAAAATAGAACATATTGATTCCAAAAATATAGGGGGAAATGGCTCAAAGAAGGAGATAAAAAATACCAAATTTTTTATGCTACAACAAAAATAATTTGTTTTCTTTTCATTGCATAAAAATTATTTTAACTCCAAATGGAAGAAATATTAAAGAAGAATAAGATATTAGGAAGAAAGCAATTAATTATTTTAAAGTATTTTATAATATGTTGAGCAAGATAAGAAGAAATGAGGTAATCTTTTGCAAAATATTTCGTCAATGATCACACAAGTACAAAATGAATCTTGATGAAAAGTATATCCATGGAGGAGCTACATGAAACAAATCTACTTTTCCAACCTAATAATGCATCTAATCCCAATGGATTTCCTATAATTTTCTTTTAATTTTTTTGGGATTTATTAAAGAGTGATATGTTGTCTATAATTGAAGAGGATTCAAAAAGGAAATCTACAATAAGTGAGATCAATTCCACATTTACTACATTAGTTCCCAAGAAATGTGAGATAGAGTATTTTGATAGATTTGATCCAAAAATCCTTTGTAATATGATTTATAATATTATTTAAGAATTACGATAAACAAGCTAAAAAGCATTATAGATTATATTATCTCAAAGGAACAAGGTGGTTTTGTTCATGTTAAACAAAGTATTGATAGTGTAATAATTGTACAGTAGACCATAGATTCTTTTTTATTCCATGAATAGGCCAAGTGACTTATGAAATTAGATATGAACAAAGCATATGATGGGGTTTGTTGGAGTTTTCTACATAATATTATCAAATGGTTTGGTTTTGATCAAGGTTGGTGTAAGATTAAATGTTGTTATAGAACTCCAAATTATTCAGTTTTGATCAGTTTTTCCTCTTCATAATACTTTAAGCCTTCCTATAGACTCTACCAAGGTGAGCCATTATCTCCTTGTCTCTTTATTATTCTTCTTTTTTGTTGGATAATAAGGGTTGTACTTGGGTACCCCACCCTTGATAAATTACAACTCTCTTCTTTAGAGATTGAGGGTTTACAAATAGATAATCTCAATTGAGATGCTATATCTAGAAATCTACATCATTTTACATTAAATGTTTGAGTTCTTGATTTTAATTTTTAGGATCTTTTCAATTTTTTGTATGAATACAAATATTCTAGAATTCAGCATTCTTCTTGACATTTTTCTATAGCAACCTTCACAATACCAAAACCTCATTTCTACTATTTATGCATTGCATCTTAGTAGAGTAATATTTCTAAAACATCACACTATGATAGTTTGCTTTACCAAATCTGGATTGTTGTTTTTCTTCCTAAAACACAAGTGCAACCACAAAAATTATAATAAAAAGTTTATATAAAATTACACTATTGTTATAAAACAAAGCAAATATTACCAATGTAAAACATTAAAGTAAATCTTAATTATTATGTGACTCAGGCAATCAACATTTTCTTGTCAACTTCAACTAAACTTACTACTTTCTCTAACCATGGAAAGGAGAATTTAACTTCACGATCCTCAATCAAAACCCCTCTATTGGCTAGCCTATTTGCACATTTGTTTTCTTCCCTTAATATATGTGTAAACCTAATTTCTTCAAACTCTTTAGTAAGATCTTGAATTTCCACAATTATCTCTTGTATGTTCCATGGAGCCTTTGCTTTCTTCAAAATTACATTTATTACTATGAGATAATCACCTTCCATCCATACTCTATTCCATTTCATTTGTTTGCATATTTTTAACCCTTCTAAAGCTTCCCAAGCTTCAGCTTTATTATTTATCATAAATCTATTATTGAAAGTGTAATGAGATAAATATATCCTCTATTATTTCTAATTATTCCTCCTTCTCCTACTAGTCCTAGATTTCCTTTAGATGCTCCATAAAAATTCAATTTAACCCACTCCACATCTTGTGGTTTTCACTTTATATTATTTACCTTCTTTTTCTTCTATTGTACCCAACATCATAATTCCATTAATGATTTGACTCCATCTATCAAGGCTCTCTGCTTCTAGAGTAGGTACTAGGTGAGTTGATAGGGTTAGTTTAGACTCCTCTATGGCTAAACATATCTTCCTTTTCATAACCTCTAACTGCTTTCATTTCCTTTAAATGTTCTTCTATTCCTTTCTAGCCATAAATTCCAAAGTATTGTATCTTTTGATATATCCCATATTGTCTATAAAGCCTCACTTTTATAAGTGCTCTGCCATTGCTTTAACCAATATTTAATTTTGCTATTCATCACCATGCATTTACCAAACATATTAAGAATCCATTGCCATAGTTTCTAGACTATTGAGCAATGTCCCAAGATATGGTCTATACTCTCCTCCTACTTTTTATAAAGAACACATTGAGAGAGGAAATTAAAACTCCTTTTCATAAGGTTATCCCAAGATAAAATTCTTATATGCCCTACTAGCCAAACAAACATTTTAACTTTAGGAATGCTTGGGCAACCCCAAATATCTCTTCATATTCTAGTGATATTACTATTTTTTTGGTGCTTTACATTATATCCACTTGTTATTGTGTATTCTCTTGAGCTATTAAACTCCCGAATCAATTTAATCTTCTCTCTCCTCGGAATAATCATAGTTGTTATATTTCTACTCAATTGTCTCCTAGCATTAATATCTTGTATACTAGTAAAAAAAAAAAATCCATTTGTTTCTTCCTTCCTGATCCCTTTACAAAATGTTTGAAACCCTATCACCATATTTGTTTGAAGCAATATCATCCAATGTTTCAAAATTAGATCTAAATTGAGTGGTTTTTTATCACACCAAGTATCCATCCAAATAGAAAATTTTCTTCAGTTACCACCACCCATCTTAAACCTTTAATCATTAGATCAATAGATTTTTTAAACCATTCCAAAGAGTAGAACCATTTGGTAGAGAGAATGCAGTAAATATTAAACTTGGGTTATTGGGCTCAACATACTTAGAGGAATTATTTCCCATTATCTTTGACTCTCTTTGTGCAATCTCCAGATTAATTTTCCCCTAAGAGCTAAGTTTATATTTGTAAGAACTCTTAAACCAAGACCTCCCCCAGTTTTATCATCACACACCTTGCTTCATTTCACTGAAGAAAATTTCCTTTTATCATGTAAACCTGATTATAAAAAGGATCGCATAAAATAGATTAAGAGTTTTTCAATTGATTTTGGCATAGTATACAATGACATATAATATATTGGAATGGCATGTAAGACTAACTTAATTAACTACACTCTTCCTGCTAACAATAACCATTTATCTTTCCAAGATGGAAGTTTATTCTGAACTTTACTAATAATTGGATTCCATAATTCTATCCTTATTCTCCCCTTAAACAAAGTCATCCTTAGATAAAGTTGTTAGTAAATTTACCTCCATTTGAAGTAACCTGTAAATTCTTGCTTTGATATTAGCTAGACTGTTAAGGAAGTAAATTTTAGATTTTGTCCTATTAAATTTTTACCCTGACGTTCTAACATATTCCTTTATAAAATTATTCAAATCTTTGGCCTCATTTATTCTTGCCCTTCCAAAAATGGTTGTATCATCTACAAACTATTGATGGGTGATGTTGTTGATGTTATTACTAACCTTAAGTCCACTTATAAACCCATATTTATAAGTCTTCTTTAAGTTCCTACTCAAAACCTCTATGATAGTAATGAAAAATAAGGAGATAGATGATCTCCTTGTCTAAGGCATCTCTTGGTTTTAAAAGAATCTATTACTAATCCATTGACCAACATTGAATAAGAAATTGTAGAGACACAAGCTTTAATCCATCTAACCCATTTCTTCTTGAATCCAAACTTTTCTAAAACTACAAAAATAAAATCCCATTTAACCTTGTCATAGGCTTTACTTATATTAAGTTTTAAGGTCATTGCTTTCTCTTTTCTTAAAGTTTTTGAATGTATAACTTCATGAGAAACTATGATTTCATCTAAAATTTGTGTCCCTTTCACAAATCCTTCTTGCTCTTCTAAAATAATTTTGTCTAACAATGGCCTTAATCGATTCACCATCACTTTGGAGATAATATTATAAGCCATATTACATAGGCTTATGGGTCTAAAAGAATCAAACAATTCAGCATTCTTCTTTTTTGGAATTAGGGTAAGATATGTTACATTAATTTTATAAGGTATGTATTATTTTACCCTAGACTATTCCACTACCACCAATAAAAAATCCTTCACTATATCCCAATTATGTTGGTAGAAAGCTATAGAGAGCCCATGTGGACCTAGGGATTTATCCTTATTAAAAGAGAAAAGAGCTAAATGAACTTCTTCTAGAGTAATAGGCTCCATCAGTTTCCTATTGTCTTCATTCGTTGGAACTAAAGGTGCATCTTAAAGAATTTTATCATTAAGAACTTCAATCTCCTCTAATCCTAGAATATTCTGATATAAAGACTTTACCTCTTTTCTAATTTCAATTTGTTCTTCAATCCAAACCCCTTCTATTGATTTAATTCTACTAATTCTGGTTGATATCTATACTATAGCCATCCTATGAAAAAACTTTGTATTTTATCTCCTTCTTTTAACCAAGTTTGTCTTGATTTTAATCTCTATAATTTCTCTTCGTTACTCAAAATATTATGATATTCACTAAGCAACTCCCTTTCCTCTGAGCTTGGATTATTATGATCACCTTTTTAGAATTTTGAAAGTTTATCTTTTAGTTTTTTTTTTCTTCTCAAAAATATTTCCAAAAGTGTTCTTGTTCCATTCTTTTAATCTAGATTTCATAGATTTAATTTTTTTTGAAAGAGCATACAACCCACAATTTCTTGAAGAATTCCATGTTTGTGCTATCATGTCAACAAATTTAGCATGGTCTTCCCACATCTACTCGTATTTAAATATGATATTTTTGAATTCACTTACCACCATTTTAACTCTTATCAACCGATGATCTAAACCAATCCTTGTCAAGGTATTAATTTTAGCACAAGTTCCTTCATCTAGACAATGATCTGAGAGCATGCATCTATCTAATTTTTTTCTATTAGGTTCTAGCCTCTACTATTATTAGTCCATGTATAGTTGTCTTCTTCAGACTCAATCTCCCATAGATTATTATTTTGAATAAAATATGATAAATCTCTCATACTTTGGGTTAATTTCCTAATTCCCCCAAATTTTTAATCCAGCTTAGTTATGGCATTAAAATACCCTATGACCATGAATCGGGTTTCTTGATCTTTACTTCTCATAAAGGATTCAATCCCATACCAAACTTCTAATCTACTTGAATGAGTTGTAGATCTATAGACATTGATCATGATGAAATGATTATTTGCAAAGTAGAAAGTGACTAAAGAGGCTATCCAATACCTAGTTTTATGAATGGTTATACAGGAGGTTCTATAAGGATTCCAACAATTTATAAGTCCCTCTATCACTCCTTAGGAATCCATAGCATCTCATTCACATCTTGCCCATACTGCTTTCATAGTTTTTGAAACTTATTTTATCATTTTAGTTTCCTAGATACAAAGAATATCAGGCTTATTACTTAAATAGAGGTTCCTGATACATCTTTACTTTGAGGGGGTATTAGTACCCCTTATTCTCCATGAGATGATAATCATGTCTCATTAGGTTCTATTAGCCCCACCTACGTATTAACAATATTATTTTGTTTTTTGGTAAAGAGAAGTTCAACCAACTTAGTTTGTGTTCCTTTCTCTATGTTTGCTCTTGCTTCGCTGGATCTTGCTTGATAATTTAAGGTTTTTCTCTTTTTTTCTTACCTATATCAAGAGTAGGTCTTATTATTCTATTCCTCAATATTCTTTCACAATTTTTTTTCATCATATTTATCCTCTCTTGACTTTACTACAAAAGATTTTGACTTGTCTTGCTCATTTTTTGGTATTTCCTTATTAATGGAAGAGGTATTAACTTCTAAAACTGCATTTTCTTTACCAATTATTTTCCTTGAATGGTGCATGGTACTTCAAGAAAGCCTTCAAAATTTGATGAGACACATTCCTTAGGTTCATCGAGAATGTTCTTCCTTAAATTAGGATCACATTGAATAAACAGTTCCTGGTTAATTTATTGAATCTATTGTACTACGTCCTCTAAGTTTTGATCTACTTTTTCTTCATAGGATAAAGCTTCAAAAAATATGGTATTTCTTCCAATATCCTTCCTCACTGGCCTCCACTATTTATTTTCTTTCATTTTTCTAGATCTATTTTTTTGAAGTTGAAAACCATCTTCATCCATAACCATTTGTAAGTTTCTCTTGTGGTTTTCTACACATTATTTTGCTAGGCTCTTCTTAGGGCATGATCTCTCAATATGTCCCACCTCATGACATCTTCTACATCTAAAAGATATGTTTTTTATAATCTTTTTTTGGGTCCACATCTTATCCGCATACTTAAGAATGATTGATTATGGTAAAGCTTTACTTATATCAATCATGACCAATATTCAAGCATAAATAGCCAATAATCCATCTTTCTTAGTATCTAAAATCTCAAGGAATTCTCTTAGAGTATTGCCTATGTCCTTGAAGGTGACTATTTTCTAAAATTCAATGGGAAACCCAAACATCCTAACCCAGACTGGTTCTAGGGATATATTTACATTTTCAGGTGAAAAGTCTTCATACTAGTAGGTAAGGAAGAGTCTTGCTCTTCCCATAAACCAAGGATGTTACAACACCAATATACCCAAGTCAGCTATATTTCCAATTATCATCTATTCATTGATTTAATAATATTAATAGAAGTAGGTTGATTTATATTTCATCATCAATCATAATTTAATTCTTGTTTGTGTATGCAAGAGACTTAGCCCTCTCTAAGTGGCAAAGGACTTAGCCCTCCTAAAGTGGCAAATAATTATTTTGATCTCTCATTTTTATTCATGTCATATTAATTTTAGAAGAGTTAATTTTAGAATAGTTATTCTCAAGTGGTATCAGAGCTCTAATCTTGGCACTGTGGGAATAAAATATTTTTGCAAGGAAGCCATCACCATCTCTTTCCAGATCACAGCAAATTTTTTTTGTATCCTATCCTTGCTAACATAATCCTGAACAACAAAAAGCAGGCTCATTTTAGGGCACATTTAATTCAAACAAGATATTCTAAAATGGTTATGCTTGACAAATAGTGACATTGTGGTAGGACTTAGAAGGCAATGTAGAAAGTTAAAATCTACGAAGATAACATAGACGCAGCGCACAAAATACAAGCTTCGGGACATCGTAATAATTAAAGGGTTGTAGCCAGCAAAAGTGTCATGTGGACAGCATAAAAAACAAGTAGAAAATCTAATAAAAAAATTCCAAAGTGAGGAACCCTAAATTTGTGTTTGGCAAGTATTAATATTTCACAATCTAAGTGATTCACAGTTCTTTATTCCGTTTGGGTGTTAACGTGTTTCATTTTGTGTGAGTCATCGATTCGTCACTCTTGAAAGTAAGAATTCGAACATGAAGATATTGTTAATCATGTTTGCACAATAATCCATATTCGCAAAACAATCTCCAATGACCTCCAATCAGACGCAAGGAATTATTTCAGGTACTAAGGTTTATAATTTGATTCATGTATTGCATTCGCACAAACATTTATTTATTATTTAACATGAATTCCATCCCACATGACTTGTCTGGAATTTATGAGGGCATATATTATTCATCTTGGTCCTATTGTAGGTGTGACTTTGGTCACATGCAGTCTTGCCTTCCATTCACATGAGTTTTGCAATTCTGGTTTGCATGCAAATTCAAAGAGTCTTGTTCACGGTTTCTTACTAGGTCATCCAATCCTCTTATGTCAGTCTTCCTCGTTATCCATTTTAAATTGTCTGCCTACTCCTTCGTCTTGCTCATTTTTCAATCAATATCGGTAAATCTGGTTGTGTGGATCCCGTATTAAATTCACACCTTAAAATGTGTCGTCATAATCCTATATTCTTTGAGTATTCATTCTATCACGTAGCATCTATCTATACCAAACTAAAATTATTAACAAATGTTTGGGTACCTATCTGCATTGCTTTGCTTAAAATAAGCAATATCAATGGAGTCATTGGCTTTCATTAGTATAATGGTGGTATAAAAATTCTTACCATTCTTCCCTCAAGATATCCCCATTTGAAGCAATGTATGGGTTAAAACCACCAGTAATAACATATTATGTTCTATGATATTCCAAAGTAGCTCAAGTAGATGATTGGTTCCAACATCGATAGACAATGCTCAACATTCTTAAAGATAATTTGATCCAGGCACAAAATCGTATGAAGCAGCAACAAGACTCACACCATTCAGAGTGGCAATTCAATATAGGAGATATGGTTTTCTTACGTTTGCAACCTTACAAACAACTGTCATTGAAGATAGAGACTATTCAGGAGTTGGATCCAAGATTTTATGGTCCTTATAAGATAGTTCGTCGCTCCAAGATTTTATGGTCCTTATAAGATAGTTCATCGCTCCAAGATTTTATGGTCCTTATAGAGACTATTCAGGAGTCGGCTCCAAGATTTTGAGTGTGGGAAATTAACATCACTTGGATCAAGGTTTTCTTCCAGTATGGCTCCCATCACTTACGCTTGTAATGTGCCAACTACTTTCCTAGGTTACCACATCTTTTCTTGGAAGCTCTTCTATCTTTTGAGCTCAAAAATTTGACTATTATCCAACCTTGGAATTGTTTAGTTAAAATATTTCCTTTAATCTCTAGCTATCTCATATGTTTTATGGACCATAAAAACTTCTCTTTCTTTTCCTCAAACCTTTAAAAACTTTTGATGTTTGGAGTTTTCACTTTACTTGCACCTATTGGAGCCTTTGATCTTATATTTTATTTCCCAGTTGTTTTATCTTTGCTCAAGCTGCTTTTCAATTATTTTTTAAAAGCACACTTTGGATGTAGTGAGAATTCACTATAGTTCTAGCAACTCATAGGGGATCTTTAGATCGATGAAGATAAAGAACCTAAAAAGAAAAGGTTACCTTTCCTATTGAGCATAGACTCAAGAAGAAGTGGGGAGACTTGGAGAAATCTATAACTCTCTATAGCTTTTACAAAATTGGGATTACTCCCAATTGATGAATGAGACTTGCTCTTTGAGTTCTCTAGAAGATGCATGGAGTTCTAGATATTTATCTTGTATTGGGTTGACAAAATGCCAAGAGTGGGACCTTGCTATGAGAGCTTTTATTAGTTGCTCTTCTTTGATTGCACCTTCTATGGAAATCTTGTGATCTCTTTGTTCATAAGTAAATCAACAAATGTCATGATTATTCATCATTTTATAACCATGTTGTTGATTCCCAATCCTTTTGATCTATGTATCCCTCCTTGAACTACCTAGTGTATTTTCACAAAAGCACTTAGATCCACCTCACTCATATATGTCACCATAGCTTCATCATCTTTATTCATAGATGTCATTTTTTTTATTGACTGGTGGAAGGGGTTTTGAAAGAGACCTTGAACCTTTTATAAAGCATGAAATCCAAAAATGAAAAAACAAAGGAAAATAGAGATCTCCATCACAAGGAGAGCTTAATGAAATAGGACCAAGATAAAATTAACCAAGAAAACCTCCAGCCAAAACAAGGGGTTGAAAGAATTTTGCCAAAAAGTATCAAAAAAGACTTAAAGAAATAAAATAGAGGCAAGCCTTTAAGACCACAAGCATTAATATGCATCACCCTAGGTAGGAGAAGAAGGACCATCATTCCAATTAACTATAACAGATTGTTTGAATTCATCAAGGATGGTCTTAGCTTGTAGCAAGAGAGAGGAGGTCATCCTGGATGCTCTGGAAAGTGCCTTTAGGATGTCATTGAGATCTTGGAGATGGTCACTATTGGTAATGAAGGAGATGCTCATTTTCTCTTTGAAGTTGGATGGCCCACTTTGCACTGGAAGTTTTAATAGTGAGGGCTTAGCATATGATTCTTCCCTCTTAATAATATTAGGAGGAGGAGGTGAGTCTTCAAAGAGAACACCATCATTTTCTATGGTAATTGGATATTTGCCTTTTCCAGTCTATGCCTTAGCCCTTGAGGATAGATGACACAACTCAATATTAACCACAAAAAAACCATCACCAATAGTCATGTCGTAGTTGAGCATTCGATTGGAAGTTAGAGAAGGACCCAACTAGGCATTCCAATCAGGAGTTCCACCTTGGATGCTACCACATGCAACAACAATTGGAGAATTCTCCAAAGAAGAAAAATTTGCCAAGATACCAAGGACACTTTAGGACTCTTTGAGAATCATATGTTTAAACAAAATTAGGTGAAGCCCTTGGTGCACAGGGTAAGATGACGAACCTTTTTGGAAATTGAGGACCAACCTTTCAATAAACCTGAACAAATATTCAGGTATGTTTATAGTCTTCTTTCCCCAAATATGGTTGAGGAAAGCAAAGTGGAAACTCCTCAGGATGGTGTTTAGCCCATAAACAATAAAGTATTTCAGCACTATAATCATCACCTTATCCCAAGGTTTGGGAAGGGATTCTCGAACAATACCACCTTTGTTGTGGTTCAAATTTTCCCCTTTGTCTCTGAACTAGTTCAACTATACCATCATGGAATGTTTCTCATGTAAGATAATTTCACCATCATCAAGTATCCCAATAACCTTAACCAAAATACTATTGTTAATTTAGAATTTGAGGCTCTTAACAATGACCTTTCCCTCAATCCACAAGCGTGCAAGTTTAGTTGATAGGTTTTATCATTTCCTCCAATTTTTTTAAGAAAGGGCAGAAGCCCATGATCGGCAAAGATATCCTCAATAAGAGCATTAAGTTGGAGCATCTTTGGCTCAAATGTATAATCATGCTCGACCATGGGAGGCACAAGAAAATGAGCAAAAATGTGGTTGCACAACCTGAAAGAGAACAAGAGCTAAGAAGTAGAGCATGAAGGATGAACGTTGAAAGGATTGCAAAGGCTAAAATTTAAATAACTAGTCAGGTTCCACAAAGTGACACCAATGGTAAGATTCAAATGCCATTCCAAGGCATCATGAGGCTCGAGCCAATCAATTTGATGGAAATTTATGGCATGTCATGAAATCACCATTGGAAGGATCACAATCATAGAAAAGGCAAGGGGAAAGCCAACTGAAATAAATTAGCAAGTAAGCGCCATCATTAAAATCCATGCAAACACAAACAAGAAGAAATAGAGAAGACCAAGGGTGGTAATGGCTTTGGAATGGGTAAAGGGTTGAACATAGTGCCACTGGATCAAAAAACAAAGCAAGGTGAGGAAGACAAGGAAATGCCAACACATAAGGATTAGTGACCAGGGATGATAGATGGAGAAGAGGCACGAAAAGGGAATACCCTGTGAGAGGTAAAAAACGACCATGTGGAGGCATTTGAAAACTTCAAGGTGACTTGGAAAACAAATATTTTTAGGATTTGGGTTGCATGGGAGACAAAAAAACCACAAAATTCCAAGGATGATTAGGTGGAGGATCCAACTAGCATTTATTAGGAAGAACCAAGGGCTCTGAAATATGCTCCATTAGAAGTGTTTAAAAACACCTAAATTAGTCCACGTGTCTTTGAAATTAAACAAGTGGAGATGCTCAAGAGCATTAGTCGAAAGGAACCTAGAAACATTGGTTAATAAAGACCACGTGACCCAGGTCTTGGTTATAAGGAGGTACCAACAAAAATCCACTTGAAGAAAACACGTGGTAACAAAAATGTATGTGAGGAGGTGTCTAAGAACACCATCAGTAGCAAAATTGGTCCCCGTGTCCTTGATTTTAACAATGTGGTGTCTAAAAACACAGGTTTGGATGGTCCACATGTTCTAGAGCTTTTCCAAAAGGAGGTGTTTTAAAAACACCAGATTGGTTGATTCATGCACTTTGAAGGTTGACCAAGTGGAAGTGTTTAGGAATGCTAATTTAATTGGTCCTCGTGAGTCCAAAATTGAAGAGGAGAAAGGACCCATTGATCTTAAGCCATGTGGTTCCAAGCTTACCCAAGTTCTAGGTAATGCTTTCCTTGACCAAGATCGAATCAAGTTATATTTGGATGATGTGAATTTGAGCACAAGATTCCTCAACTACCTCATTTAGATGCATAAACTTGCTATCAGTTAATAAGGAGAAGGATCTTGGCATAATTCGGATGGATCAATCACTATCAACCAAACTACTTTTATGTGAGTTATCCACTATATGGATAATTACACCTTTACCTTCAATATTGCTAAAGAAATTGGTAATTTTCCTGGACCAAGGGAGAGATGTGAAGCTAACTGCGGTGTTAGGTTGTCCTTATCCTCATAGGTATGATATTGGAGTTGATTGGACCACCATGTTGTCTAAAAATAGAGCTTAGGCTCAAACCCATAAAACAAAAAAATAGGTTAGTGGTCATGAGGATATTGTTGGGTGAGAGCTTGAGGGAAATTGTTACACCAAATAGTGATAGATGTCACTTATTTACAATACAAAAATCTTGGTGTATTTTATATAACAACGGATTTATGTGCAACTCCATTGAAATATTTAGTGTCCAGACCATTGTGAGCTAAACTTTTGTTGCTCCCTCGTGTTCATTATCTTGAAAACGAGTTATTATTTCTTGAGGTCCTTGGTTAGTTAGCCTTGAGGGGTAATGAGTTCCTAGGCTTATTAAATTTTTTGTGGTGAAACTTAACACAGACAACTCATTGCCTCTCTATAGCCCTCTCACTACTTCTTGTAGGTATTCTTAAGACTTCTTGATGATATTTTGAGGGATATTGGGATCGCAACTAGCCACATATATGTCTTGGTATCCAACTTCCCATTTCTTGGTTTTTACCATGTCCTATGGTCAGCATTTTGAGTTGGTAAATCTGTTAGGTACCAAAATTATCTCTTCCTCACCCTAGGCACTAAGGCTTGGTTCTAATTCTAAGACAATCTTGGTTGATTAGGAATTTTCTCCAAGAATAATGTGTAGGATATATGTGTTTGAAGGTGGGTGATAATATGCATCAAGCTCCTTCTTATTGTTGTCCCGAGTAAGAGAAACCTATTTAGTAGGGCTCATAGGTTTTGGTTATAAAGTGGTTGATATCAATACCCTCTAACAATATTGGTCATGGGTTTCCCCCTTCTTGATTGGTTTAGATCTTTGCTTCATTTGCCTTTTCTTCAAACCCTTCCATTAGGAGGGTAGTAAGTTGGTCCCAATTGATGATGGAGTGTAGGAAAAGGGATATATACCCTTGGTGAACCCTGTCTTGGAATGAAGCCACCAATAGTCTAAGAGCCATATCCTACTATATGACATTATGTATCTGATATAAAAATACAATTTCCATAATTTCTTGAGCAGGGTTATTGGTCCTTCACTAGTGTATTTTGGCAGGGTTTTTAGCAATGATTCTAAAAAATTTCCCAAATAGTTGGTGGTTCTATAGGTTGCATCGGGCTCTTATCTTGCCTAATAGGAAACAATCTAGTTGTTAGAGTGGACATGCTTAGAATTATGGGTCCTTTGGATTGCATCGGAGTTTCCAAGTGAACATAGCTTATAAGTCTTGAAAGCAGAATGACTGAGGCCTTCACCAGAACCTCAATCTAGTATCTTTAGTAGCAACTTCTTCTAATGTTCAATTTTGGAGCAAAGTTATCAGGTGAGTGAGAGGTGCCTCAACAAGAAAAAATAGACAAATACCCTCATCAAGTCCAAGCCTAACTTGTTTTTGTGATTATGGGACCAATAATGTGTCACCGGAGTCCCACCCAACATACCATTAAACTGTTGTTCTCTCTAATTATCTCGATCAAAACAATCACGACTTGCACGATGTGACACAATAGGGCCTCGACCAAGAGCATAGGGTTTGACTCAATTAGGGGCCTCGAGTTTTTTACAAGGTTAGATCCTTGTCGAGAGGTGATCTCTAGGTGCAATTGAACATAGGGGGATAAGGGGTGCAAGAGATAAATTAAAAGCAACTGAAAAGACATAAAGACCTAAGTTGCCAAGGTGGTGATGCACTAAAGATCCGCTAAGATATCCGTACACCATAGGCCTAAACACTATGTGCTAGAAATGAACACTTCCTCTCCTCAACATAGATGAGTCCAAATGAGATTTACCAACACACATGTGTGTAAAGAGATGGATCAGAGCATGAGAACCCCATATGGCTACCCAAAATAATTAGACACGTAGGCCTCCCATACATGCATATATGCAAAATAAAACTCAAAATAGGTAAAAATTAAGAACATACACACACATATAAAGATGGGTCAACATGAGAACCATATATGGCTACTAAAAAATTGACGTGTAGGCCTCCAATATATATATATATATATATATATATATATATATATATATATATATATATATATATATATATATATATATATATATATATATATATAATCTTTGTAAAAATTGTTTACACATATCTATCTATATCTATATATATCTATATCTATCTATCTATTTATTTATAGATAGATAGATAGATATAGATATAGATAGATATATATGTGTAAACACAATTTACAAAGATTGTGCCAAAAGCGAGGGTTCATTTTACCTACAAGTCGTTCATGAGTCGACTGTTATACAAAGAGAAATGAAAGGAAAGGTTACAATAGTTATAGATGCAAATTCGTTGATCCTTTACAAAGCCAAAACTACTCCTATTTATAGATTAAAAATAAGAGGGTTTCCCTCCAAAACTATATAGAGATTTCAAATGATTGTTCATTTGTATGCTATGTCATGTCTTGATTGAATTCATTATGTCCTAAGATCTTTAGATCCTGAATAATTAATGCTGAGTTTTCTAAGTCCTTGGATGTTCTCCTAGATCTATTATTACCATCTACCCTTTCTAGGAATCCCTAGAGTCTGAGCATGGGAAATTAATATCACTTGGCTCAAGGTTTTCTTCCAGTATGGCTCCCATCACTTATGCTTTTAATGTGTTAACTACTTTCATGGGTTGCCACATCTTTTCTCAAGAGTTCTTTCTATCTTTCAGGCTCATGACTTTGACTATTATCCAACCTTAGAATTGTTTAGTCAAAACTTTTCCTCCAATATTTGGGTATCTCATATGTTTTGCAGACCATCAAAAATTTTGCTCTTTCTTTTCCTTCGACCTTACACAACTTCCAATATTCAAATTTTTCACTTTCTTTGTGCTTATTGGAGCTTTTGATTTTATATTTTACTTTTTGACTTCTTTATCTCTACTCAAGTTGCTTTTCAATTTTTTTCAAAGGTACGCTTTTGGGTGTAGTGAGAATTCACTACAGGTATATTATATCTATGATCCTCAAAGGCATGAAATCCTTATTCAAAGAGATGTCCTTTTTTATAAGGCTATTTTATGGGCCCCACCTAGTCCACTAGCTAAGATTTTAGGAAAAGATCCTCCTATTTATTCAATTAATTTAGCAAATTATTTAGAGAGTCTTGTGGGATTTATTCCTATTGGAGCACCTTTTCATCTTATAGTTGCAGTCTTATGCGTATAGATTTAACCCATTCATGCATAGCACCACCTAAAACATCCTTGGTCTTAGATCTTAGGCATGTTGAACTTAAAATTCCGATTCTAAGTGCTTCAACTTTACATGATGAGAGAGTGGTTAGTTTGATTTGGATTCTTCAAGTTTGGCTTCTAATGTTGCTTTGTCATACAATGTGCCTAGTTCTTCAATTTTTCCAAAACCTATATGGGTTGTAATGCTTCTATAAGTTGTGTTGTCCTCTCTGATTATCCCAACCATAAAATGGGGTTTGGACTAGGTAGTTAGGACTATCATACCTCGAGTAAATTGACACAATAGGGCTAGTACTAAGAGTGTAGGGTTTGGCCCAATCAAGGGCCTTCAATATTTTTTGCAAAGGTTGGCTCCTTTATGAGATTTTATATCGGGCGCACAGTTCCTAATCTAATAGCTTGGGGAAAAAAAGGATAAAGAAAGAAAAATTAAAAATAGTGAAAAGGAAAAAACCTAGGCTAACAAGAGGTATGAGAACCAACATATATAAGCGTAACAACTTTGACCATAATGTGTTGGCATGAATACTTCCTATCCTCAACATATATAAGCATATATTGAAATACAAGCATACACACACAAAGAAGATGGATTAAGGTATGAGAACCAAACAAACATGTAGACCTCTAGACTATATATATATATATATATATATCCTTAGTTATCAAATTTGTCGAATTTTTTAGATAAAATTCGAAATTCGTTGAATTCAAAACTCTAATGCATAAATTCAAAGAATTTTTTAGATAAAATTCGAAATTCGTCAAATTCAAAACCCTAACGCATAAATTCGATGAATAAACCCTAAATTCGATAGAAAAAAGAAAAAGAAAAGTATGAAAACCCTAAAATCAGTCATTGACAGTTGAAAAATAAAACCCATGACTTATAGAAAGTTCAAGCAAAGTTAAAATATGGTAAAATATCTTACCTCTAAAATATAAAATATATATCAATGTGAAAGTGTTATAAAAAATTCTTCATATCCACGTCTTGCACAAATTATATGGATGCAACCATTTTCAATCTATTTTCTTTAGTTCTTTATTATCACTTGAGAGAATGGATAGCTCTATAGTTATTTGTTAATATGCATGATCTTTTTTTTAGAATGAATTTATAACCAGTTTTGAACAAATTTGTAGTTTGCCTGATTTTTTATTATAATTGATAGAAAACTTATAATTTATATTTTAAAAAATTTATTGATTTAAACATTTGAAAATCTTCTCATATGTTAAAAATTACTATGTTTAGATAAAGTTATAAAAATGTTTATATTTTAAAACTATTTTAATATATTTTAAAGTATATATTTGAAAAAAAAGTTTAAGATATTATTAAAATCAAATATTATAATTTTGTATCTTTGATTTTTAAATTTTATATAAAAATAAAAAATAAAATTATTTCAAAAGATATATGTACATTTATAATAATGGAATTTTATGTGGTTTTTTATTCCAAAATTTTAAACATGTTGAATTTTTTTCAAACTTCAAGAGTGTTGAACTCGAATACAAACTCGAACTTGATAACTAAGTTTATATATATATATATATATATATATATATATATATATATATGCAAGTAAAAATATTATAGAGATTATGCTAGAAGCGAGGGTTTGGGTTGCCTACAAGACCGCCTAGAGATGCATGTGTTGCTATACAAAGGGAAATGAAAGGAAAGTTATACAACTTGTTGATCCTTTACAATGCTAAAAATACTACTACTTATAGATTACAAAATGGGAAAATTTCGCTCCAAAATTTGCAAAAATGTCTAATAATCTCAATCATTCTTTCTTAGGGATCATTGAAAATTTAATGGATCATATTTTGATATTATTTTTGTTAGTTTTGGGATTGCAGTTGTTGTAGGAACCATGCCTTTATCTTCAATAAATCACGTACCTTTCGTGGATTGTTGAGCTAAAGTGACTGTGGTAGGTAACCATTGTCCTCCCTTAGTAATGGCACATTAATCTAGCTTGTCCACCTCTCCTTGTAATTTGTGTGTTTTGATTTATTTCCTTGGAGCGCTTGACTGCCCATTGAGATTTTTTCCTTGTTAAAACTCTTAAATTTTCAAGTTTGATCTATATGATTAGGTGGCATCCTTCCTTTTGCCTTTCCATCAAACCTTTTGATGTTCCATATTCAAAATTATTGTTTTTATAATCCTTTTATCATAACTTCTCATTTCTTTCTTTTTGGTTCTTTTAAAACTTTTGACCATTGGACACTGTACCTTTTTTTCTTTTATCACTTTCTCTTTGAGGCAGCATCATCAAAAATTTATCTTTCTGCATTGGTTGGTTCTTTTGATAACTTTTACCCTTTTGATATTCTTCTTTGTCCGCATCTTTTATAATTTTACCACATTCTAACTTTTGGAACCTAAGCAATGTGTCCCTAATCACCCTTTCTCCTATTTCTAGTTATCCCTTGTAGCTCTTAATCTTTTTCCAAGTTTATTTAAGGTAAATTTGTTGAAAACCCTTTGAGATACGAAATAAAAATAATGATATTTCTTCAGTACGTAAGATCTTTAACTCAAATTATTCCCCTATACCTCTAACTCTACTATTGATAAGCATTGATCTCCCCTTGGAGGAGTCATTGGTGTAGAGAATCTTCACTAGGGAGCATCCTTGACTTAATGTAGTAGCATGAAAGTTTCTTAGGAGCTCTACGATTAGCTCCTATGATTCTTCTTTTGTTCTTTGTAGTTGTTGGAATTCCCTCAATTGACCCTTCCCAATGAATGTATCTTGTGCATGTGGTAGATAGATAATGTATGAGGGGTGAGGAGACACGAACCCAAACAAATGTGGTTGATAGTCAGTCATGCTAGCTCATTTACACATATTGTTTAAGTTGAACCACTTCCAATGATAGAGCTACTTCAGTTATTATACAAAAGGCTCATTAGTTGTTATCAATGATGAGATATAGTTTAGATATCACAAAAAAGACTGCAAAATCGTTGTGGTTCATTAGATGTTATAAGTCGATGATTATCTTGGCCACACAACATAAGGGTTCTTACACCCTTTTTTAATATTTAGAGATATCTTCCTAGTTTTTGTCAATGGTTTGAGGGCTTTTCATTAGTGCAAGGTTCCAAGTCATATTTAGATGCAACTACCCTTCCTCGGCTAGATTGTAGTGAAACTTCATTACAAATTTGGTGGCTCACAAGGGTCCTCTGCTTGTAGAGAGAAATAAACCTAGAAAATAAGGCCTTTTCTATTGGGCATAGAGTCACCTAGATACAACTTCAATTATGTATAAATAACCATTAATAGTATACATGACAATATTTTTATAACACTTGGCTTTAAAATAGAGGTATCTTTTTACATTAACTTCTATTGTTGCGTATTTATGCCTCATTTTCACCTAGCTTGAGTGTATTTTTCTTCCAACGAGCATTTCTCCACCATAGGCTATTTGTGAGAACACATCCTTACAAGTTTCCACTCCCTTTTCTCATCTCTTTGCTTAGCTTTATGTTTTTTTGATCAGACTGGTCTATCTCGATCTACGCTGATTCAAATGGCATAATCTAAGGCCCTCTTTGCTTTCTTTGACCTTTTTATGACTTCCTCCTTCTTCTTTTCTTCCTCTCTTCTCTTCTCTTTTCTCTTGTCATAAATTTGTGGTCCATACATATGGCGCTTGAATTTTCTTGCTATCATGAATTCATGGTCGCCCTTTATAGGGCATGAATTCAGCCAAAGAGTTATTTTTCTCTCTCATTTTTCTTCCATTGCTATTTTCTTATCTACATCTAGTCATCTAGTCATCATTAGTTAAGCTCATTCATCATGCATTTCTATCATCTCATTCATTCCTCTTTTTGCATTCATTCATCCAATCATGCATAATAAAATTAAACACATAATAACACTCATAATAATAAACAAAGTAGCAAGGTATATATTACTCAAAAGTGGGAGTACAAGTAAGTCGATGTACCACAATAAAGTCTAACACACTCGACCATATCCTAACCTAGGGATGCATGCCATATTCAAAATTGGCATGTCATCCCGATCCTCACCTTAGCTCTGTAAGCTCATCTCCTTTGCTCTACTTTCTAGAGGTGGTTTTAGTGGAGGCATGTTCATGGATCATTAAACGATCTATGTTTGGGACTACAATATGCTCTAAGACTGTAGGGAGAATGATGAAGACACCATCTGATATGTTGGGACCACCTGGAAGTAGACCATATGGGAGAAGGTATTCCTTTGAATTGACACCTATAGGTCCTCCATCACCCTTTGTAACTCCTATAGCAGACAGATACCTTGGTCTTGTTGGCCACTGGTGATAATGGCCATCCCCTCTACCCAGGCCTATTGTTGCTCCTGCTCCAACTGATCCATCTCCCCCTAATGCATGTCGCATAAACCCTCATTGTATCTCTCTCCATAGTAGAAGCATCCCACTCCATGATAACCTGGTCTCGCTCTGCGATTATGTCCTCTATCACTCCTCACAACCCTTCTATCCTCTTGGCCTTATCCTCTCAGAGTAGGTCCATATCCCTCTGCATGTAAGTCATTTTGGCCCACATCACCTCCACCTCTCCAATTGGGTCATCCTAGCCCATTGTATTGCTAGGTCTTGCCTTAGTAGTTATGGGGATAACTCTTGATGTCCTCGCTCATGTTGTGCCTACGATAATGATAACAATTTTGTTGATTGTCATCATCTCCACCTAAACCTCCACCTACCCCTACCTAGGCTAATTTGTGTCCCTCTGTCATCACTCAGTGGTATATCAAGTGGCCTCTTAGAGTGCTAGCTACATGCCTCGACCTATGATTTGACACCTTTGCACTAGCATTTATGGTGAGGTATTATGCCTATGTACCATCTTTGATATCTGAAAGCCATCCCAATATCGTCAACCCCTAGGTTGACATACAGAGGATCATCCAAGTCCTCTACAAACCTTACCACATTAGGGTCTCCCTAACCCTTGATGGGTCCCTTCATACCTGCCTATACCAAACATTCCCCAAGTCTGACAACTCTTATAGGATGTCGAACTACCTCTATACTCAATTGACCTAGAATATCTCTAACTCATCTTGGTTGATAGTCACCCACCTAATCCTTCATACCTGAGCTAACTCGTGTCCATCCTCTACCCACCCTAGGTGTTGATGTTATGATCACCAGATGATCATGTGATCTTGTAGATCGTCCACCACCCTCATTCCCAATGGCATGATACTAACGTATGTTCTCTACACATGCTCAAAGTTTCAAGCCCATCTAAATGCTACTGGTTGCTCTAGGTTGGGTGATGGCCCTCATAGTGCATGTGGTCTGTGAACCACTATGTCCTCTTAGCACCATACCTAGAGCAACATGGTGCATCCTTGTATGTCACTTGTACATGATATTGTATAATTTCATGTACAAACTAGCTAGTACATATGGTCCCCATGCGAACCTTATTTGTTGGTCTCACATGTATGCTATAACACTGTGAGTGCCCATGGAAAGTACCACCTACTAGTGTGGCATACAAAGAGCCTAACCATTGCCCTGCAAAGTACCGTTGTTAGTGCATCATCCCCATATCACTCTGGCATCTCATTGATATGGAGGCCAATCTAGTGGATCTTGTGTGTTGGGTCTCTCGACAATCTCTACAATGATGCCTAAGGCACCTGTGCTTTGTAAACTACCCTCCCCTTATGGGGATCCTCAGGATTTGCCACACATCCTCTAGTGTGACAATCATTTCACCTATAGGTAACCAAAAGGTAGATGACTTTAGATACCATATCTCTATGAGAGCAGTCAAGAGGGCCCTATTCACCTCGACCTAGGGCATCTCTGCTAGATGCATTAGCCCCATCGCCCGTAAGATATCTTTGTTCACTGCTATGAGCTCCCTCACAACGTCCTCTAGCATGTGAGACTACCACTCTCTGCTCTCGAGTGCACCTTGTTGCAAAATATAAAATTAATAAAATTTAATTAGTTTCACATCATAACATAAAATTAATAAAATCATGCAATAATCACACTAATAACAACACTTTTCTCCTCTCTTCTATCTAATTTATTTCCTCTCTCTATCCTCTGCTTTTTCTCTCTTTTCCTCTCTTTTACTCTCCATTTTTCCTTCTTTTATGATTTTGTGTCCCTTGCTTTTCGAGTGTGAAATCACAATTTTGTAGTACATTTTAGACGATCACAAGTTCGTCACTCGTTGGGATCCAACCAAATTCACAATCAACCCCACGAATTCACGTTGAGGCCCGCACGATGAATTCTTCTAAAAATTAAAAAAATTAACAAATATGCTTAAAAATTTAACCTAACCTAGTCTAAAAGTTAGGTTTAGACGTGTACCCATCCTTAGTCTGTTGTGCCATCCTCACCCCTCATGATCACTACACGATGTGTAGGAAGTGTCATCTCTTTGTTTTCTCCATAGCTCTTCTCCTTCTTCTTATGATGAAAATGAATTGATTTTCACCCCCCTCCTTTTATCCCTCCCTTTCTCTCTCCTCTTTTTATTTTTCTTTCTTTTGTTTCTTCCTTGTTCTTATGTGTCTGTCATTTTAAGTTTCTGTAGGGATTTTGCATTTCTTCTAAAATTTTGGGGGGCACCCCGAACTTGGGGGCATTGATGTCATAATTGCCCCGTAAAGTGTGCAAAATTTCAAAGTGTTTGAAATGACATCATTTTTGCACCATCCCTTTGCCTAAGCTTACTGCCCCTTTTAGTGTTTGTCGTTCTTAGCCCGTACGTGTATATAACTTTCTTTCACATATTTATTATGCCATAAATGCATCATAGAGGGGGTAAAATGTAGACACAATAAATTGACCCATAAAAATGAGTCGATTCCCCCTTAGGTGCTTAGGAAGTCACTCAAAATCATTGTGCTATTTTTTTGAGCTCCCCACCCTTTAGGTCAACCTTCTTTCCTAGCCTCGTCGAATTCGTGGTTGTCTAAGATGGGGCACAAATTTGATCAAGGCCACCTTGCACCATCTAACCTCCAATGATAAAATTTCATGGATTCGGGATCAGCTCAAATTGACCATGAATTCAATGTCTTAGGGTTTTGCTTTCAAAAGCCTAACCCTTGCATCGCCACTTTGCTTGTTGACCCTAAACCTAGTTTTTTTGTATTTTCATTTTCCTATCTTGCTCTTGAACCCTCTATAAATAGAGGGGTCAAGCTCCCTTATTGGAACATATACAAATTAATACTTTTTATTTGCAAGCTACCAATATTCACTCACGCCCAATCTTCAATCTTCGATTTTCTCTCATGTTCTATTTGCTTCCACGTTCATTTGTGATATTTTGTTTTTGAATGCTCTTTCTCTTTCTTCCATTGGCAAGCTTTTCTCAACTTAGATCTTCTTCAACTTTGTGTAATTGTGGAAGGCAAGTGATGGTGGAATACATACCACGAGTATCCTTCAACTCCATTGACATGAAAGTGGAGAGGGGCTTGCCACTTTGGTTTGCTTCTAAACTTTTTATTTTATGTTGTTCTATTTCTATTTTTTTATTATTTTGATTTTCATTTTAGTATAAGATCCTTTAGTTACATTCATTTTTAGTTAAAACATTGTTGTTTTAGCCAGGGTTTGTTGTATTGCATCCATTTTAGTATAGATCATCTTGATTAGCATTCATTCATTTTCAAAACATTTTTGTTTTAGCTAGGGTTTGTGCTTTATCTTTGCATACATTTTAGTGTAATTATTTTAGATTGCATTCATTTTTAGTTAAAACATTGTTGTTTTAGCTAGGGTTTTATAGTTTATTTTTGCATTCATTTTGGTATAATTTATTTTCATATCTCTATTTACTACCATAGTTTTGTTGCATCCATAATTCTAGTTTTGTTATATAGGATTCTATTCACTTCAATACATTCATCTTTTTGCATTCAAAATAGTTTCATTTCCTTATACTACACTCACATTATCTCTTTCATTTTAAGTACATTTAGGATTTTCTACACTTAGGGTATTTCCTACATTTAAATCATTTTAATCTACATTATTTAACTAAATTATCAAACTGCTTTTCATTTCCATTTCTCATTGTACTTTCCTTTTCTTTTATAACAAATTTACGATCCATCTGTACAAGGCATAAATTAGGCAAGTTGGATGAAACCATCTATTTCACCCCTTCTTCTAGTTATCATGAATTCATGATTGCCCTCTACAGGACATGAATTCAACGTACTAGTTACATAATATATTTTTTTGCGTATTGTTCTTTGTTTATCTTTGTCATTGTGAATTCGTAGTCGCCCGTTATAGGGCATGAATACGATGGTCATATACTTGAAGGAAAGTTTTATGTTCCCCTGGTTACATTTTTGTGTATTTGTGCCTCTACATGTTTTCTCTACATATTGTAAATCTCTTTCTTACGTGCATGCTTACCATTCCAAAATGTCAAACAATACTTTTCTCTTACGATCAGCTAAAGGGACCAAGGTTGTTTGACTATCGCGCATACAAGCTCAACCTTACAGCAGCTCAAGCAAGCCTCGAACACTGACCATTTTCTTTTAGTTTCTATTTTTGTTCACAGGTTTGTTCAATATTGTAGCTGCAAGATTCAGGACACAAGTTCAAGTGCGAGGATAAACATTTGGATCGAGTAAATGCTTCATTAGACTATTAGGTTGTTTGTTGCATGTTCTTATTCCCTTTTATTTTCCAACATCTAATAATAAACACACTTAGAGAACTTAATTTAAAAAATTAGAAGATTTATTTTAGAACATGACAAGAAAATTTGTGTCATTTAGGTATTAAATAAAAGTGCATGTAGTTGCATCATAGGTTAGATTGTTTGTGCATATTTTCTTGAACCTTTGCCTAAAAATCAAAAACTACATTTATGTTATCTTAGGAATAGTTTCATTCAAAATAAAAAAAATTATTCTTAGGGTAACATTGTTTGTGTGCATCTATATTTGCTACATTTAGTGTACAATATTTTCTTAGTTATTGTAATGGTTTATTTTAAAATGCCACATGTAGGTATTTTTAATAAAAAAATCAAACCTTCCATATCAAACTTGGAGAGAGTCTTAAAACCACTCATAGTGAAACTTTCCATCCCCCAAGCCCCCGAGTGTAGAGAAACATAGCCACGTGGTTACCTCGGCTCCCAACGGATACATCGAGAATCATCAGCACAGGTTATTTTCCCAGCAAATCATACCATTGTCTAGTTTGATGTCTACCAAATGAAGAGATCTAATATGCTCTGTCATGAGGTTAGTACTATTGTCTAGAGTGTGATTTCCCCCTATATTCTCTTCCAATGAGAGGATGGTGCTGAGATCACCACCTACAAGCAACCAAGCTCTAGGGAAATGACCAATAATATAAGTTGCATTCCTCCATTGTTTTTGTTTTTCATCCAAGTTGATAGGAGAGTATAAAATGTATAACAAGTATTGAGAAGAAATTCTACTCTAGGCTAGTAAAGACAAAATCCCCCAACTTGACATTGTTTGGTGTATCACTATCTATTTCGAATTCCAAAGACAAGCCACTCCTCTATAAGCTCCTTGGGAGCTTAGGGCTTTAACCCTATATGTAGGACAAATATTTTTGGCAAAAATCTGCATCTCTTCTGTTGACACTTTTGTTTCTTGAATGAAAACCATATGTGGATGATGTTGTTGAATCATTCATTTTACTTCATTATGCTTTACTAGGCTACCCTTAAGCCCTCAAATATTCTAGGTGATGCACTTCATCAAGTACAAGGATGGAATCCAAACATCATTATGACTTACCAAACTATCCCTAATCCTTTACCAAACTACTTCCTTGACCTTACCCATTGATATCAACTTTGCACCTTCTTTCCTTATTGATGTTGAGTAGTCTTCCTACCTACTCTTTGGTATGTATCTAGTTTCATCTTTTGAGTACTCTTGACTCACTCCTATTGGTTTTGGATGGACTCCAAACATGGTGTAGGCGAGAATACCACCATAGCCATGTCAGAATATTAATGGGTGTCACCTCCTCTGTCTATTCGTTTATGAGTTCCTCCATTTTATTGGTTAGAGTCTTGGCTTATATTTTTACTTTGGGGTTTCTTCAACTTTTGGGGTAGATCTAGAATTGGCTTAGTGTTGCGATTAATTTCAACTATTGATTCCTTTCTTAGGGCTTGAAGAGGAGTTTTTACGATTTTTGTCTACATGATGTTCTCCTCATCATCCATTGGGAGGTTGGAAAACTTAGTGTTGGAGATGACTACATGCTCTTTAGATGTTTGTTTTCTCTATATATTCTTTTGTTTAGGTAGTTCAAAACCCTTTAAGGCTCATTTCCTCTTGTGCTTACTCTAGGGTCCAATGTTTACGATTCCTAGCTAGATGGCTATATTCATAACAAATCTTGCACTTGAAGAAGATGTTCTCACAGTCCACATCTTGTTCCTAGGTATCCTACCCAAACTACAAAGTAATATTTTTCAACAAGGATTTATCAAGGTCAATGAGAATACAAAATCCAACATAGATAATTTGTTCAAATTGGCTTGTATTATATGTTGTCATCATATAATATCCTAGAGTATTACCTATTGCCATGAAAATAGCTTGGTTCCAAAACTCTATTGGCAACCCAAAAAGTCTCACCTAGATTGGGGCTATTGAGGGCATTTCCTCTTTTACCTTGAGCTGGGTATGACAAGGCTTCATAAAAACCCTGCCTTTCCTAAAAACCAAGAACCCCTTGGAAAACTTGTTCTCTATCCTCCTCATTAGTGAAAAGAACTAAGAAATAACCATTGGGGTAAGCAAAAATATTCAACTCACCTCTAGTTCTCCATTTTCTAGCAACCCACATATTGAAAGCAGGTAGGCCTAGACAAAGACCCATAAATCGATAAATTAATCCTCTACGTTACATAACATCGATCCCAGTTTGTATGCCTGACATCTAAAGTTGGATTGTAGGAGAGCCATCTACTACTTTCATGCACCCTAAGGCTATTTTCCTAGGGTCCATTTTAGACATTCTCAAAGGCCTGCGATAATATTAGAGTTATTAACTATAGTTGTTTATGGTTGTCCTCCTCTCAAGGCATCTCGAAAGGTCATCTTTGGAAATTTTCACCAAAATATCTTCCTATATTAGGGATCGACTCATTTTTCTTGCTATGATCAACAACATTGGCCCTTGCTTGATTACTTTCCATCGGTCCAAGGTTATTCCCCTTTTCAAACATTTCCACTTGTTGCAATATAACCCTAGCTTGTTGTTTTAAAGTTAGTCCTCTGCCTCTTGTGTGTTTGCACCCTTGGTTCTGCCCTTGTTTAAGATTGACTACTATGAACTTGAATAAATCTTCATATTTCTCTTGTTGGAATGGGATTTGATCATTGGCTTGTATTATCTGTTCCAACTACATGTGCTCAAGGTTATTTTTCCCTTCTTAGAGTCCTCACTGTCTAGCTTATGTTGCATATTGATCTTGTTCCCATGGAACCTTCCTTCCACGATCTAGGGTTTTACCGTTGTGTTACCTATTGATCGCTACAAACTCTCAACCAAGGGTTTTTTTATCGCTATAAACTCTCAACCAAAGGTTTTTGAAAACCATCAGCCAAAGATCTCTATAAACCCTCCTTTGACGTTTCCTTACATTTTTCACCCGCATTTACATAGTTCTAAGAATTTTTTTTATAACACCATTAATTCCAAAATATCAAACATAAATCTCTTCTTAACAATTAAATTAAACATATAAAATTACATGGAGAATATTTTTGTACATGAACCATATCAATTCATGGCACTAGACACTAAACACGTTTAAAGTTCCCATCGAATAAGAATAATTTTTTATTTTTTCTATTTTTTATTTTTAGTTTCCAAGGGTTAAGTGGATTGGTAATTGTTTGTCTAACCATACACTTATCAAGAGGAAACCTAGGTTCAAACCTTGCGGGCACGCGCGCTAGACCGATGATGACGATACGAATCCTGAGCAACCAATGGTCTCCCTCATGCCAAGTCAACAACAATGAGGTGATATAGACTTAAGCAACCATTGGTCTCCCTCATGCCAAGTCAACAACAATGAGGTAATATAGACTTGAGCAACCAGTGGTCTCCCTCATGCCAAGTCAACAACAATGAGGTGATATAGATTTGTTGGGAGCAACCCCTATGATTTAAGCCTGCACTTGACAATTGCTAAAAATAATGTGGATGTAACCAACTCCCTTATGTATTAATTATTGTCCTTATTAGAGTAGCAAACGACAAACGATCATAATAGCAAACGTGTGGAAATGTTTGTATGTTATTTTATTTAGAGAATCAAATGATATAATTATTTTATATTTATTTTTTTAAATGTGTTAAATGAAATTAAAATAATTTTTATTTATCGCAATAGTTTGATTCTTATATATGATTTTTAGTAAGATTAGAAACTTATGTTCGAGAAAGATAATGTAGTGATAAGTCTTTGAATTTTCATCAAAGAAATCTAAGTTCAAACCTCGACATTGAACCCTTTGTAAAACTACTTCGCGTTTTGTCCTAACATTTTGAGCCTAGAAAGGAATAGGCTTGTTGGTTAAAGTGCTTGCCAACGGGCTCGATTTGATTCCTCGGGATTGGACCTCTCATATAACTTCACGTTTCACCTTAACATTTTGAGCCTAGAAAGGAATATGCAGGATAGTTAAAATGCTTATCCATAGGCTCGATTTGATTTCGGTAGAGGATCGAGATACCATTAACTTATCTTAACAAGCTTTAAAAATTTAAAAAACTTGATCTCCTTCTTATAAAAAATTCAACGCCGAATATGCAGGTTGGTTAAAATGCTTACCGCTAGGCTCAATTTGATTCTCTAGAGGATCGAGGTCCCATTATCTTAACAAGTTTTAAAAAATAAAAAAACTTGATTTCCTTATAAAAAAAAAAAACCAATTCAATGCACCTAGGATGCAATGCAACGGTTCGGGCTTTCGTTCTTTTTTGAAAGGTCTAAGGTTCAAACCGCGACGTGAACAAGTGTGTGAGGGGGTGAGTGTGTGATGACTTTGTGTTAAATTTCCTATTGATAAGTATAGCTCTCAACTTTAGAAGAGGTTATGGTTGATCATGGTTGGGAGGAGACTGCTCAACCCTATATGTTGACCATTAAAATGTTTTTCACAGTAACCAAATAAAAAAAACAATTCAATTAAATATTTTTTTGATGAACAATTAAATACTATTTATTTTTTGTCATTATTTTTAGTTATAATTTATTTAAATTTTATAATTACTAATTTGGTAATATAATACAAAATCTTTATTTGTTTGGAATTCATTCTTTAACATATTCACACAAATATAATATAACTATTACGGCTTGGACATACCAACCCGGTAACTCGTTATGATTTGAAAAAGCCTTCGTGTACCAGCATAAATCGTGGATTTTGACTGTTCGGCAGATAAACCTCTATCCTTTTAAAAATTCAGCGGAACTAAGCTTTCAATACCGACTTCGAGCCTTAAAATATTCTGAGAAAACTTGAGACGATCTATTTTTTTTGAAGGCGTAACCTCCACGAAAACGATTCTTGAAAGATAAAACTAAAAAGTATCCAATGCCCTGCTAAAAAACGGATGAACGTTCAAATCATTAACTTGTGCTACAATCCCAATCAGTGTCTGGACTATAAGACTCTCAAAGTGTTCTAGGAGACACAATGGAATATATACCTCGGCAGGGAGCAGCCACTCTCTTGTGGGCGAGCAAAAATGTCAATGTGGGGAACTTACGCAGCAGTGGCGTTAGAGTTGGGATTGCTGTTAGTTTTAGTGTTGTTCGTGGCGTGCAATGGCGGAGGGTCGATTCCAACAAGTTTGGAGGGTCCATTCAGGCCAGTAACGAGGCGTTTAGATCCCTTGCTGCGTGTGCGCAGTGAAGACCTGCCCATGCACCATCCTTTGCTCGTGAAAAGAGTGCCATCCATCTTTCCAGAACAGATTTCCCTCGCTCTTTCCACCCCCAATTCCATGTGGGTCTCTTGGGTCACAGGTAGAACGCCCACAAACCCTAGTGGTCTATACGCCACATTCAAGTCGTCAGTCTTCTGTTATTTTGTTATGCTTGCTTAAATTAATTTAGTTTTTACTAATAATGATTTTCGTAGAGGATATTCTTTAATTAATAAGTGTTTGTTTAACTAAATTATGAGTATCAAAACATAGTATATAATTCGACTTTTGAATAATCTTTACCATTAAAATTAAAAAAGTATTATTAAAATAGTTTAACTGTTGATGTAGTATGAATATAGTTTAACTACTGATTTAAGTGGGATACATTTTTGTTTGTGAATGAGATGTTAGAAAGGAGTACGGACTTAGCCTCTGCCACTTCTGAGTTGTTTGATGATAAAGACTTGTTTATTGCAAAATTCGGATTTAGAAGGGTTACGGTATATGTTGCCTGTATCCAACGATATTGTGTGCTTTCTTGTCTGTGGCTAGTAGATACATAGATATACTGGAAGTATGGATAATCACCTGGGCTGTAAAAAGGCCTACCTAACCCAAATTGTAGAGGTATCCTTGTGTGTTAGATTCTATTTGACTTTATAGGGAGGAGGAGCCTGTAATTGACCAGGCTATGTAAGTATTATCACTTCAGTTTATGACAAGTTTATTATTTTTTTCTATTATATATTTCATTTAGCATTGTAAGATTAGGTTAAAATCTTAGATATTTATTTAAATGATTTTTTTTCTTGATGAGTGTTAATATCATTGAAAGGGATGTTTCTTTGTGTAGACTTTGTTGTATTGAGTTTGAATTCAAAGGGGCAAAGTATGTACGTATGGAAGGCCAATAGCATAACACAAGTGTCTTTTCTTACACATAATAAACTTAAAGGAATGCAGAGTATTTTGATATGCATAATGTTTATGGATCTTAAAAGTTGTTTAACTGAGGGATTTTGATATGGTTTTAGAAGTAAAGTTTGAAGTAGAATGAAGAAATTAGATATGCTAAAAAAAACATGTAGTGCAACAGTTTATAGACATTAATAAGAGGTTTGAGCCAAAATTAGAATACAAACTGGTCTTTCAGAATGTTTTAAAAGCAGTATAGAAATTCGCCTGCTATCCCCTACTTTATTTAGTTTATATATTAACAACTTAAAAGAATGGTTAAATTTGAAAGATGATAATGTTCAACTAGGTGTATATATGGTGAAGCTTCTTTTGTATGCAAATGATCCCATTTTCATTGCAAATACAATAACATTGGTTGAAAGCATTTAAAGCCCGTGGAACAATTTTGCAAGGGATGCGAGTAAGTATCAACAAAACCAAGTTCTTGGTTTTCCTCCACCCGAAAGAAAAAGAGACAATTAAATTCTAATTTTGAGGGGGTCTCTTAGAAGAAGTAAGAGAATACAAATATATTGGGATATACTTCAATAACATATTCAGATAGGAATCATGAAGAATGAAGAGAATTTTATGAGAATGGAGAGGACTTCTTTCATTGCAAAACTTAGAGAAGTAGAATTATAGGACTGTATGAGTCTTATTGGGTTGTTGGTGGTACCATGGGTGTGAAGTCTAGGCTAGTAACACATCAAAATTAAAATGGAGACAAATAGAGAGGATTAAAAAATGTTTGATCACAAAAAATTTAAAAATAATAACTTTAGTTTCATTTGAAATGCTTTTAGAAGAATCACATACTTTTTCTATAGAGGCAGCCGTTATGATTCACCTTCTAGGCTATCTAAAAAAGATTAAAAATATAAATGCAAATAGATGGCCAAAGCCTATAGTTGGAGAAGATTTGAATTGGAGAATATAATATATGGTTGAAATGAAACAACAAATGGATATGTTGGCCCTAAAATCTAAGGGGATACCAAATTATTCTAAGTGTATTTGAAAGTTTATGTCAGGGGAAAATTCAGGGGAGTTATGTACACAAAGAATCAAGGAAGGAAGGAAAAAACATTACCTCCTTGAATACGATCCCACATACAGACACCATTAAAGGGCATATATAGGGGCAAACATCAAATGGAGAACAAAGATGCTTATGGATCAATGACATGTGAAACATGTAGATGGAATAAACCAAAAGAGAAATCAGAGGAGATGATATGTACCTTACATCAAGGGCAGTGAAAACAAAGAAACGATTGATCTTGGTATGCAACGCTTACAATGATATACAAATTAGTTATGTTGATGCTCTAGCAATGAACTCCATCCATGAACTATTTGAGAAGAAGAGAATAGAAAAAGTAGGGGAATTTATCATCATAATCAACAGTAAAAGATTAACATTTCTAAAAGAAAAATGGATGTGTCAGACTTCTTAGCTTTACACAACCTTGTTTCTTTTCTAAAAGAGCAAGTGAGTTACTATATGTTGATCGATAATACTGCATTTTTGTCGTCCCATAGGCTATTTGGCATTTCGGATGTTAAAAGCATTCTATTCTATTCAATTAGTAAGCTTAAAATAAGGATGGATCATTTACTGACAAGTGTATCTTCCTGTAATTGTGCATGTTAGATTTAAAGTTCTATAACTCAATAAAAAAATTCACCTATAGTGAGATTGCAATACAACCATGTCTCAACATTTTTTTGAAGATAGGTTTTTCAACAATGATGTGATAACATGTACGAGAAATATACTTTTATGCTTAATTTGCTAATGCTTTTGTTATTGAGTTATGTTATCTAAGTGTTCAAAGATTGGGTTGTGTTACATCAACTCCTAACACAACTATTGGATGGCACTTAACTATTGGGCTGTCTCTTCTAGTTGCATCTTGATCGATGAATGATATATAAAGAAACATGTCTTACTTTCATCAGGTGTGTACTTGTTTGTGTTTCATTTTGGTTTGAACTTTTCCATTGCATTGTTTTATTTTGGTTGTGACCACTTTGTTGTAGGGGATGCTCAAATAGGGCCTAAGGTCATGCCTCTAGATCCTTCTACTGTTGGCAGCGAGGTTCATTATGGTACAGAGAGTGGCAAATATGGATTTGTACAGCAAGGGTCTTCTTCTGTGTACAGCCAGATATATCCTTTTGAGGGCCTTCTTAATTATACTTCAGGCATAATTCATCATGTTCATCTCCAAGGTACTTGTATAATACTTATCCAAATGCATTTTATTCTTCTTGAGCTATTAAACATTATCTTTATTCTACAGTGCAATTTCCTGGTTTTCTTTAGTTTTGTCTCAATGGTGGATGAGGTCTCAAAGTTGGGTACCATGCACTTTATATGTTTAGATATAAATATAGATGTCGATATCTTTGTTCTACTTGCAAAGTGCAATTTCCTGGTTTTATTTATTTTTGTCTTATTGGTGAATCAGGTCTCAAGTTTGGGTTCCATCTATATAGCTTGGAACACTAGCCCACACTTTTTAGGACGATTGAGTTTTAAGAGGAAATTTTCAATCATTGGAGGTCAGGATTATTGAATAATTGAGGCATTTTAGTAAATTCCATAAGGAGCCACTGTTAGGAACCTTAAGATAAAAATAAGCATAACCGCCATAGCAATTCAAGAATTAATGGAAATGCTTATAACCTAAATGACCATGAAGATGAAACAACATAAGTGCTTAAGAAAATAACTGATTGGAAATTCAACAAACATATATTAATCAAGCGGAACAGATATTGTAGGCTTCTTCGAGGGGACCCGAGCTACTAATTCCTACTTGTAATAAAAGTAAAGGTTACATCATAATGGGCCCATACACACTAGGCACCCAATGTGCAAACATACATTAACACGTATATAACAATGGTTGTGTTAGGATAGGGTCCTAACATGCCCTTCCCATTCAAGAAGCTTTGTCCTCAAAGCTTGAGGTGAGGAAACCATGTAGTTGATTGCACGGCTCCCAACTGGCATCTTTTGGCTGCCATCTACGTCAATGGACTAGAACATTAGTGAGTGTGCAGTTGCGAAGTGTGCATGTATGCCAGTCTAGAAACACGCGGGTTCTAAGATGTCTGAGCCTTCCTCATCCAAATGGGGTAGGGTGGATTGGACGTGTATATGGTTGCCAAGGACCTTCTTTAAAGATGAGACATGGAAAATTGGATGTATCGTGTGTAATAAACCACCCCTGTTCTACAATTTTTTTTTTTGTTTTTCTGATTTTTTGTGTTTTTTGACTGAAGTAACAACGTATAGGATAAAACAACAAAACATAATTGCATGCAACAATACCCAGATGCTTAAAACTCTTCTAAATCAATATTCAAGAGAACCCACAAACATGCAACTGAAATCTCTAAAGAAAGGAATGACATGCAACTATTTCTGGAGATTATTACAAAATAATGCACAAATAACAATACCCGGATACATGAAACACTTTAAAATCAATTCTCACGAATACCCAGTAACATGCAACTAAAACTCTGAAGGATAGGGTAACATGCAACTGATTCTGACGAATTTAATAATCAAGCGTACAAAGTAACAATACCCAGGTGACCAATTCAACTCAAACAACGATACAAGCATACCCTTTTGTTGCTACAGAGTTTGAACAACAATATATCATCACATGCAGCGATACCCAAATGACCAATTTGCTTCAAAATAACAATACATACCCTTTGCTGCTATCGATTTTGAACAACAATATATCATCACATGCAGCGATACCCAAATGGCCAAATAGCTTCAAAATAACAATACAAGCATACCCTTTACTGCTATCGATTTTGAACAACAATATATCATCACATGCAGTGATACCCAGAAGGATGCGCTCAGTATAAGAGAGTCTCTAACTGAAGATGCCACAATTTGCTCTGAAACTATGTCAATCTCCAGTAAATCCCCTATGAAATATCTTTGTGAAATGCAGTCCCGATCTCTAAATGAAATCGGCAGATATATATCCAGAGGTGATCTTTCACACCCGTAGATATTGTTACCGAAGGAGGATTTCGTCCCCAACAGCCGATAGAGCCTATAGCTAGAACTCCCAGAAGTCTCTTCAGAGAAACCAATTTCCAATATCCAGAATGTCCATAATGAGAGCAAGCAATTGAATATCTAGACCTTTTGTTGAGACAACTCCATTTGCACACTCAATGTGGGATAATAAGTCCCACGTCCCCCTTTTTACCTAGGCACTCAACAAGGGGTCAACAACTTTATTTTATAACTTAAGTTGCTGCCTTTTAAAAACATAAAGTCACTTTACGGAATAAAGTAACTTTATAAATAACATAACTCCCAAGTCACTTTATAAAATATTATTTATCACTTAAGTGACTTATGTCCCCTCATATCTCCACTTTATAAAATAAAGTTATAACTATATTAAATTAAATATTTAATTTAATTTAATATAATCAAACCTTTGTTCATTAAAATCTCTGACCTTTGGTTAATCAATCTGCCAACTGAAGATAAATCTGGATACCCTTTTCGGCGAAGAACAACACTACATTGCCCTCCGACCAGAAACCCTAAAATATGACTTACTAAAAGTATTAAGTCCATGCTTCCATGCTCATAATGGCTCCGAAAGAAAGGCAATAGAAATCACTCGGCATCTGGATGACGACTAAACGACCTCCATTAGGCTCCCACGCACCTGTCATAGCCTACGGGAGCCCAAAAGTAGGCTAGAACCATAACGAGTTGACTGCTCAGAAAGGGGACATTACATCGTGGAAGAAGGTGGAAATTCTGGCTTGTAGGTCATGGGGTCAATCTGCTAGAGCACTTTATACAGTCCGTAGAATTTTGGTGCTATCTTTTGATAACCATGGAATTTTAATGATGATTGCCTATAGGGCTACAAGCATAGGAAAACCATGTCCCCGATGTTAAAATTGTGCTCAAAACGGTGTTGATTTGCTTGTTGTCATGTACGGTTTTGTGCCATGGCCAAATTATCTTTGAGATGTTGGAGTAGTTGTGCACGCTTCATGAGAGTGGTATTCACTCTTGAACTTTGGAACTACCTACAATGTATGACAAATGTGACAATAGAGGGTGTCCATAAACTGCTTCATATGGTGTCGTCTTGTTGGAGTGATAGGAATTATTATACCACCATTCAACCAAAGGAAGCAATTTGACCAAGGTTCCACGGGGACGCGTCCCCTCGTCCCTTGCATCCTTGGTATGGGGGGACGACATCAGGGACGTTTCCCCGCCGTCCTCGGGATGCTGGAGGCTTGCAGTCGACCGTCCTCGGGACATCCCTTGTGAGGAGACGCCCCCGAGGACGGCTAGGCATCTCTAGGGACTCTCAGGTTGTCCCCAGGGATGCTCGGCCCCACCCCCTACTTTTTTTTTAATTTAATTTTCTAAATTTTTTTTATGTTTTAAGCTTGGCTTGAGACCCCTAGCCATGGGGACGGTTGGGCATGTCTAGCCAAGATTAAAACATAAAAAAAATTAGGAAATTAAAAAAAAAAAGGTAGGGGGTGGGACCCATGAAAGTCTCACCCCCCAAACCCTAAAAACTAAAAGAAACTAACACTATAAAGTAAAAAGAAAAACTTAAAACAAACACACTCATTCAGCAGTGAAGAAGAAGAAGAGCAGGGATAGCAAAAGGAGGCAGCAACAACAATAGCAAGAGCAGGCAACAAGAGCAGGGATAGCAACAAATCCAAGTTTGTTTTGAAGTTTTCCAATTTTCATTACCTCATCCAAGTCTCTTTTGAAATTTTCATATTTTTCTTTCAACATTCAACATGAGCAGCAGTGAATCAGACTCATTTAACATTCATATGGAGGGGGAAAACCAAAGTGAAAATCAAAATCAAAATATTCATGCTGCTAGGGATTCTGCCTCTACTATCCAACCTCAAACTTCCAAAGGGGACAGCACTACTTCTAGGACTAGTTTTGATTGTCCATCACCATTATTAAAAGAATATGCCAAGGGTCCATTCAATATTAAAAAACCTCTGCTGCAATTTGTAACCAACTGTGACCAAGGGAAAAAAAATTCTGGGGGCTCAAGAACATGGCTGTGTAATTTTTGTAAAACTGAGTTTAAGGGCAGCTATACTAGGGTTGAATCTCATCTCACTGATAAAGCAGGAACAGGGGTTAGGGCTTGCAAAAAAATGACCCGGGTACAAGTGTCTGAAGCCAATAAGCTTGTGCAAGAGGCCAAATTTAGAGGTTTAGGCATGCCTTTCCCTAAAGCTGGCCAATCATCTAGAGGTGACTTTGGAGCCTCCTCAAAACAGCCACAAGAATCAACCCAAACCTCTAGTATGCCACCGCTGCCCTCAAAGAAAAAAGGAATTGTAAGTGAGATGTTTAATGTGCAAGCAAGAGAGGAAGCAGATGATGTTGTAGCACAATTATTTTTTGCACATGGGCTTCCTTTCCATATTGCACGTTCCCCCTATTTCAAGGAAGCATTAAAAAAAATAGCCAAGGTAGGGCCTTCATATCCAGCGCCTGGAGAAACTAAGCTTCGTACCTCTCTCTTGGACAAACAATATTCCAAATGCAGTTTGGTTATGGAGCAGATGAGGAACACATGGTTGACGAATGGATGTTCTATCATCATGGATGGGTGGACTGACATTCGTCAACGTCCACTCATCAATATCATTGTCACATGTTCAGCAGGTCCCTATTTTCTTCGAGCCATTGATTGCACGGGGAAAAGAAAGGATGTTGAGTTCCAATACCTCCTGTTGAAGGAGGCTATTGAGGAGGTTGGACCCTCCAATGTTGTACAAGTAATCAATTTGACAATTTCCGTTTTTCTTATGAAAATCAAAATCTATATGGTTGTGTAAATGAGACCATTTTTGTTGTGTAAATTATTCTAAATTTTTTTGTTGTACACTACAGGTAGTTACAGATGCAGCCCCTGTTTGCCAACGTGCGGGGCAAATGATAGAACAATCATATAGACATATTTTTTGGACCCCGTGTTGTGTTCATGCATTGAACAATGCATTGAAGGACATTGGGAGGATAGATTGGGTGAGGGCTATGGTTGCAGAAGCCAGAGACTTGCAAATGTTCATTTGCAACCATCACACTTCCTTAGCCCTCTTTCGGTCCTTCTCAAAGGAGTTCATCAAACCAAGAGATACTAGATACGCCACCTACTTCATTTTATTGGAGAGGATGATTGAGGTGCAAGATGCTTTACAATCCATGGTAGTATGCACGGAGTGGAAGAGGTGGCCGGAATCAAGGACAGAGGAGGGAAAGAAAATTAGAGACAAAGTATTGGATGATAGTTGGTGGACTCAAGCCAAGTAAGAAATGTTGAAGTTAAGATTTGGTTCATATTTATTTTTTTTTTTATGATTCATTGATTTATCATTTATGATTTTTCATTTTTAGTTTCAAATTGGATTGCTCATATAGTCTAAGTTTTTTTATTTTTATTTTTAATTTCTTGTAGGTACATTGTGTCTTTTGTTGCCCCAATTGTTGCAGTCATCAGATATGTTGACACAGATGCTCCTAATCTAGGAGAGATCTATGAGACTTTTGACAACATGTTAGGGGAGATTAAAAAAAGTCATTTCTGCTAGAGATCCATCATTATTATTCTATGAGGCCAACATTAGACCTATTATACAGAGGAGGTGGGATAGGATGAACACCCCCTTCATATGGCAGCATATGCAGTAAACCCAAAGTGGTATGAGCCTAGGCCTGGGAGAGTGGCTCCCTATAAAGATCCAGAGGTGAGACAAGGGTTTTTGAGTGCCCTTAAAAAGATATATACGAAGGAGGAGGGCTCAAAACTTAGAGATGAGTGGCTCCAATTTGTGAATCTTACGGGCCCTTGCTTCAGCCAACCAGAGTGTATAGAGGATAGGGCTACCATTGCCCAAAAAAATCCCATTGGATGGTGGCAGCTATATGGGGATGACACACCTAACTTGCAACATTTTGCAATTAGGCTTCTTTCACAAGTTGCTAGTTCCTCTGCTGCTGAGAGGAATTGGTCCACATACAACTTTATCCACAATGTGAGGAGGAACAAGCTTACCTCTCGCAGAGCGGAGAAGCTAGTTGCAGTGCATAGCTCTCTTCGCCTTCGTGAGAGAGTTAAGCCAGAGTACAGGCAATCTCCAGCTACACGATGGGATGTTGATCCAGAGGATGCAGGACAAATTGATGAGGATGAGGGTCAGGAGGGGTTGGTTGGAGTTCCATTGGAGGCTCTTCACTCAGATGATGAGGGCAGCTCATCAGATACAGATTCTGATAGTGATAGCCCAACAGAAGTTCCATAGGAATGAGACTATTTAGTATTTTTGTTGTAAACTCTTTTTGTTGTAAATGAGCATTGAGACTATTAGTATTTCACTATTTTGTTGTATTTTTGTTCTCTTTGTATTTCACTCTTTTTGTTGTAACTTGTAAATGAGCATTGAGACTATTAGTATTTTTGCAACTATTTTTCATTTTGACATTTGTTGTAAAATTTAATTTTTAAATTATTCTAATGGCTTCTAAGTTCTAAATATTTTTGTTGTAGACTATTTTTGTTGTAAACTATTAGTATTTAGTATTTTTCATTTTTGTTGTGTGTAGAATCTGTAGATTATTCTAAATTTCTAAAAAAATTCATACTATTATACCAACCATCCCCTAAAATCGGCCTATCGTCCTCCGCTGTCCTTGAAACCCATCCCCCCGTCCCCCAAGCTTGTGGAACCTTGCATTTGACCCAATGAGTTGGTTGCTTAGATGCAAGGCAATGGAGATAAGTTTCCAAGCACTTGTTGACAATTTGAGTTTGTCCATTGGTTTGGGGATGGTATGCTGAGCTCATCTTGAGTTGTATGTTGTGTAACTTGAACAATTTTTACTAGAAATGACTAGTAAATGTAGGGTCACGATCAGATAGGATGGATTGGAGCATTGCCATGAAGGCAAAAAATGGAATCAAGGAATATTTGGGAAACAATTGAGGCCTTGTAAGGATTTGACAACTTTGATGGTATAAACTCTATCATTTTGTTTAAAACGCAGAAGCCTCTCCTTATGGTTGATGAGATACCTAGGATCTATAGCCATCAAAACCCCAAAAACACATCCACTCTTCTAATATCAACAACAAATAAGTTGTAATTTAGGGTATAGTATGACTTGAGAGCTCAACATTGTGCATTAATCACTACACTAAAAGGATAGGTTTCTAAGAATTTTGATCTGGAATTTACAGTTTAAGTTTTGCATGTTATCTAGTGATAGGTCTTAGTTGCATTCTTATTTTAATTATTGTCTCCATTTTTTGTCACTCTGTAGGATTGAATTGGGGTAATAGGATTGAATTGGGGTAAGTATTGGTCCACATTTCAAATTGGGGTTTATTTGGGGTAAAACATGGCCCAATAATTCAAGTGAGAGCTTATTTGAGGTAATTCGTGTGCCATTGATTTGGAATACTAAGTCGAGGTACTTGTGGGGATATTGAAATGTTAATTGAATCAAAATTGAGTGTCAATTATTCGTTGCCTATGTTTGGGCTGGATAAAGAAGACAAAGTTGCAATAAATTATGCCTCATGACCATCTGCAACAAAGCACACTTCTTTTTGGACATGGTTTGATGATGCTCTTCTTCTTGGCCTAAGACCTATTGGGCTTTTAATATTAACATGTATGTTCTATGTGTGGGTGCTATTACAGTCAAGAGTACTTGACTTGTACTTTTTCCTTGCATGTGGTTATCTGAGTGGCATATAGAACTATGGAACCCTCACATCTTACGAAATTATATTGTAATTGACAACTTTGAAGGAAATTATCCCATCTATTCCATTTTGTGTTTGTGTGTGTTTGGCAGGGTTGGGTGGGGAGAGAACATTAATGAAATGAAATAATTTCCTTCATATTCACAGCAAACAAACTTTTTTTTTTTTTTTTAAAGCGAAAAACCCCTTGCGGGGCCGCCTTGGTCCGAGAGACCACGAACAGGGGGTTCTACACCGTCGAAGTCACCCGAGAGTCGCACCCGACCCTGCCTGCACCAACATTATCAATTGGATTTTGGATACCCAATTTGTTATTCTTACAATGGCACTGAGAGGGGGGGGTGAATCAGTGTAGACTTTTAAACTTAAATTCACAGCTCTTAAAACTGAAATAATGAAACCTTAAAAACAGATAAAGCAAGTATCACAAGAGAACATCACACAACACAAGATTTAACGAGGTTCACCAATGTGGCTACTCCTCAATAATGACTGCTTGGACTACCATCCAAATCCAGCCTTTGCAAAGCACCAACTTTACAATTAATTTACCAAGCACCAACCGGAAGGAGCACCAACCCCTGATTTATCCGCACCAACAGAAAGGAGCACCAACCCCTGATTTACCAGCACCAACTGGAAGGAGCACCAACCCCCGATGCCAAGCACCAACCTGGACTTCAAATTGAATCTTTGGGTTTAACAGTAAGATACCTTCACTTTTACAAGACCCTGACTGGTCTACTTCACCTTTGCATTCTCTACGCACTCTGCTCGCTCTACGCACTCACTTCGCACACTCTGCTTCATCACAGTCAAACTGCACAATCGTCTTCTCCCTCTCTGTGCACTATGACCAAACTTCGCACACTCTACTTCACTACGATCAAACCTCACGATCGTCTTCTCCCTTTTGCGCACTCTGCTCTCTCTACGCACTCACAGATGCACTTAGGATAATTTGACATGACTTCTTTGCTCACTGTGCGCACTTCGCCATCATCTCGCCGCTTCTACGCGCTCTTACGACCACATTTCACACTTCGACACGAATTCGATGACGCATTCGATGATATCAACAACAACACTCAATTCTCCAAACAACCATGCTTTTATAACAACATTTTCATGATGAAAAACTCTAATCTTAGTCAGTTGTAACCCTAATCATAGTCGGTTGCAAACCCTAATCTTCGTCGACTGCAAACCCTAATCTTCATCGGCTAACATCGGTCTTCATCGACTTCAACTGCCCCTATAACTCTTCTGTTGCTGTTGCCGCGAAAACACATGTCGCGATATCATGACACTTTCACCTCCATACGCTTTCTCTTAGCTTTGGCCCGCGAGAATACAACATGTAGCGATATCGCTACACTTTTTCCTCCGTACGCTTTCTCTTAGCTTTGGCCCACGAAAATACAACATGTAGCGATATCGCTACACTTTTTCTTTCGTACTCTTTCTCTTAGCTTTGGCCCGCGAAATATAACATGTCGCGATATCGCGACACTTTTGCCTTCTTACTTTCTCTCTCCTCCTTTAGTCGCGAAAATACGACATGTCGCGATATCGCGACACTTTTTCTCCTTAGCGCTTTAACTTGCCTTTGGGTCACGAAAATGCGACATGTCGCGATATCGCGACACTTTTTCTCCTTAGCGCTTTATCTTGCCTTTGGGTCACGAATGACATGTCGCGATATCGCGACACTTTTTCTCCTTAGCGCTTTTACTTGCCTTTGGGTCGTGAAAATGCGACATGTCGCGATATCGCGACACTTTTTCTCCTTAGCGCTTTTTCTTGCCTTCGGGTCGCGAAAACCCGACATGTCGCGATATCGTGACACTTTTTCTCTCGGACTCTCTCTCCCAACATGTCACGAAATCATGACACTTTTTCTTTCGACTCTCTCTTGCAACATGTCCGAAATCGCGACACTTTTTGTCCGTACAACCTTCCTTGCAATATGTCGCAAATCGTGACACTTTTTCGTCCGTACAACCTTCCTTGCAATATGTCGCGAAATCGTGACACTTTTTCGTCCGTACAACCTTCCTTGCAATATGTCGCAAATCGTGACACTTTTTCTTCCATACAACCTTCCTTGCAATATGTCGCGAAATCGTGACACTTTTTCTACTTCTTTCTCTCTTCCAACATGTCGCGAAATCGTGACACTTTTTCTTTCTTTTCAACATGTCGCGAAATCGCGACATTTTTCTTTACGCTTTCTCTTTTCCAACATGTCGCGAAATCGCGACAGTTTTTCTTTCTTCTTCTCTCTTCCAACATGTCGCGAAATCGCGACAGTTTTTCTTTCTTCTTCTCTCTCTTCCAACATGTCGCGAAATCGCGACAGTTTTTCTTTCTTCTTCTCTCTCTTCCAACATGTCGCGAAATCGTGACAGTTTTTCTTGCCTGCTGTATATGTCGCGATATCGCGACACTTTTCTTACTTGTCTTTTTCTTTGATCTTTTGCAAGTGGTCCACTTCGGTCTTCTTGGAAAATCACTGTACATACTCTGAGTAACCTTTGAACTCCTGTCTTCTGCATCTGACTAGCTTTTGAACTTCCTGTCCACTGCATCAACAGATCTATCTGACTGTGTTGACAACAATGACAATATCGTTTTCTGCACCTTGCTCAACAATCTCCCCCTTTGGAATTGTTGGCAACACATGTGCAATTTTCCTGTAATTCTTCTCCCCCTTTGACAATAATACCAAAGGGCTACTGCAGACTCCCCCTGAGTCCATGCACAACATTCTCAGCCAAAATTTATTACATTTAGCAAAAATCATGAACATGAGCAAAAAGATAAACAAATACTTAAATGCTCCCCCTGAGAATGTGATCCCTGTAGCTAGTCAATTCTTGGGAAACGTGACCACTCCACAATCTGTTGTTGGAATGAAAATCCAACTTAACCTCACTTTCTGCAACTTTCTCCTGCGTACAACATGCTGTCGCTGCAATATATTCTGCCTCTGCTGTGGATAAGAAAACTGACTCTTGTTTCTTACTGTTCTACGCGACCAAACTGTCTCCAAGATAGAATGCACCTCCACTGGTAATCTTCCTGTCATCTACACATCCTGCCCAATCTGCATCTTTAGGATACCATAACTCATACTCCATAGTACCCTTGTGATATTATAGAAGACTCTCTCTCTCGCTGCACTGACTGGTGGACCTCTCTCCACTTGAGGAATCCTCACTCAGATCTATCTTCAACTGTGTTGGTTGTTGGATCTCTATCCATTGAGACTCTGTCCTCTGTATTCTGTCACCTCCAAAGCTCTATCAATAGGCTCACTAAGAACCTGCTTAACAAGCTCACATAGAACTTGTCCAATGTTAAATAACAAGCTTATACAAAACCAGTCCAAATCTGCTCTAGAAATCTGTCCCAACACTGTCCTCAAAACTGTAATATTACTGCCAACTCTGTGCAAGCATCAAACACTGTACCTCAACACCAATCAAATTCCTTTTTACATTTTCAACTTGGTCTATGTTTTCTACAGTCACCGCTGGTCACACCTTACTTTCAACTGTTCGAATCAGGAGACAACATTTTGTCAAAACACTTCACGGCCAACTGTAGTGCACCTTGCTCAAACTTATACTTCTGGACCTCGGACAGGTATGATTCACAAAGCAAAGTTTCTCATCTTGATGAGCTAAACATGAATCAATAATCAGACTTCAATATTTTTCACCACAGCGTCATAATAGATCTAACAATCTTCACATCAATGAGTAGTTCAAATACACACTGCTTTTATCGAAACACATATATGCGGCTGGGGCAACATTCTTTCACTAACAAATTATCTGAACTGTTATAATCCTTAACTTTGGACAGTGGCAGTAAGAACCATCATCAGTACAACAATGACATATAGCAATACTACCAATACTGACAACTCTCAATTTAATCACCACCCTTCACGGCACTTCCACAAACAACTACATGAACTGAAAACATACTTCGACAACTATACAACAACTTCCCTGACTTCTTGCCTTTCATCCTTAAGTAATCAAACAAATACATAGGAGCATTAAAATGAAACTTCAAGATTGCTCCCCCTGAGGATGTGCTACCTGGAGTTGCTTAGTGCAATAGCGGAGTAGTCTCCTTCAGACCAAGGAGACACGATTTCCTTTCTTCTATCTTTCTCCAGACTTTCTTGAACTCGGGCTTGGATTTTTCAACTACATCCCTGTTTTGCACCTTTTCGTGAACTCGAACATTTCTCTTGTGTGGTTGTCTCTTGTGCATCCTTGATGAATGATTATTTTCCTTTCTTTTATGTACATGATTTATTCCCTGTCTGTGTTGCGTTCTTTGCGTCTGATGAAATCTACTGTTCTGCCTTAGATTAGATAAAAAAGTGCTTGGACAAAACCTTGCTATGTGCCCATGACCATTACATTGAAAACATTGTACATAGTGTTCACTCAGAAACGCAGATGTATTTCTACCAAAGATAACTCTTTGATTTATTATTCAATCCACAATAAATTGCCTTGTGACCATACTGGTTGCATCTGAAACAATAGCCATTGAGAGTATTATTATGAATAGAGTGAGAGTGATAGAACCTCTTTTGTTGTGGTTGCTTTGCTGTAGATCTCCTTTGATATTTTCTTTCTTTTGAAGATTCAGCTTCAAACTTTTCTTGCTTCGATCCTTCAACAGTGAACTTCTTCTTCTCTGCAGAGTTGGAAGATGAAGGTTGTTCAGCTTCATATCCAAGACCACGCTTATCCGTGGAGTTTCTTTGTTGGCTTATCATTTTATCTAGCAACTCTGTGCTCTTCTCAAATTTGAGATTTGTATTGGCCTCTTCTAGTTGTTTCCTCAATAAAACAATCTCCTCTTCTTGTTTGCAGCAAACAATCTCTTTCTCATTGATCTGTGACTTCAAGGCTTCTTCTATTTTCTTGGCTTTATGAATTTGTAAGAAGAGATCTTCAATATTATCCCCATATTCTTCCAACTTCTTGGACAGTCTTTTGTTCTTTTTCCTTTCTATACCCAATTCTTCAAGTGCAGAGATCAACTCACCTTCTAGATCTACTTCAGCCTCAGAGTTTTCACCATATTCTTCAGAGTTCACTTCTTCTTCCTTTTTTGATTCTACTTCTTCAAATGCCATGAAAAGAGCTTCACCTATTTCCTCTTCAGAATCCTCACCGGAGCTGTCTTCTGATGAACTGGCATTCCTGGAGATGAAACTTTTCTTCTTGAAGTTGCCTTTTCTGAAATTCGTTTTCTTCTTCCAGTCACTTCTTTCTTGGTGCGATCCTTCATCATCTTTGTTCTTCTCATTAAGTGGACATTTAGTCGCAAAATGCCCAACGCCTCCACAGTTGAAACATTTAAACGGTAGCTTTCCTCTGTATTTTCCTTTTCCCCTTTCTAGTTTTCTAACAAAGTTTGCTTCCATTTCATCTGATGTCTCTTCTTCCTCGGACTCTTGTTTTGCATTTTTATTTTTAAGGGCTTTAAAAGCCGCTTCTCTGTCTATGGGTTTAGATCTTCCTATCCTCATCTCATATGCAGTCAAAGAACCATACATCTCATCTATACTAAAATAGTTTAGATTTTTAGCTTCTTCTATCGCTGAGACTTTAGAATCAAACCTTTGAGGAAGAGATCTTAATACCTTTTTTACGATGGCAGAGTCTCCAATGTCCTCGCCAAGCCCTCTGATTGCATTAATGATTCCATTAACTCTCAAGCATATATGCCTCAATGTTTTCATCGTCATTCATTTTCAATGCTTCGAACTGAGCTCGATGTGTCTGTAATTTGGCCTCCTTGATCTTGTCGTCTCCTTCATGAATACTCCTCAGTTTGTCCCATATCTCTTTTGCAGTATTACAGCTCATGATCTTTACTAGTTCACTATCTGCTAATCCACACATGATAGCATTCTTTGCTCTTGAGTTGTTCTCAAATAGTTTCTTTTCGTCAGCCTCTTTTGGAGGAGTGATGGGTATTGTATATCCACTAACTACTGAATCCCAGACGTCGTATCCCAAAGCACAGAGATATGTCTGCATCCTGATTTTCTAGAACGCGTAATTAGATCCGTCAAACAATGGTGCTTTGTTTGATGAGAAGCCTTCACCACCTGCCATTGTGTCACTTCCAAGATCACCCTAGCTGGTTAAGCTTGTATAGGAACTTGGCTCTGATACCAATTGTTATTCTTACAATGGCACTGAGAGGGGGGGTGAATCAGTGTAGACTTTTAAACTTAAATTCATAGCTCTTAAAACTGAAATAATGAAACCTTAAAAATAGATAAAGCAAGTATCACAAGAGAACATCACACAACACAAGATTTAACGAGGTTCACCAATGTGGCTACTCCTCAATAATGACTGCTTGGACTACCATCCAAATCCAGCCTTTGCAAAGCACCAACTTTACAATTAATTTACCAGCACCAACCGGAAGGAGCACCAACCCCTGATTTATCTGCACCAACAGAAAGGAGCACCAACCCTTGATTTACCAGCACCAACTGGAAGGAGCACCAACCCCTAATGCCAAGCACCAACCTGGACTTCAAATTGAATCTTTGGGTTTAACAGTAAGATACCTTCGCTTTTACAAGACCCTGACTGGTCTACTTCACCTTTGCATTCTCTACGCACTCTGCTCGCTCTGTGCACTCACTTCGCACACTCTACTTCGTCACAGTCGAACTGCACGATCGTCTTCTCCCTCTCTACGCACTATGATCGAACTTCGCACACTCTGCTTCGTTGCGATCAAACCTCACGATCGTCTTCTCCCTTTTGCGCACTCTGCTCTCTCTGCGCACTCACAGACGCACTTAGGATAATTTGACATGACTTCTTTGCTCACTGTGCGCACTTCGCCATCATCTCGCCGCTTCTATGCTTTCTGCGCTCTTACGGCCACATTTCACACTTCGACATGAATTCGATGACGCATTCGATGATCTCGACAACAACACTCAATTCTCCAAACAGCCATGCTTTTATAACAACATTTTCATGATGAAAAACTCTAATCTTAGTCGGTTGTAACCCTAATCATAGTCGGCTGCAAACCCTAATCTTTGTCTCGCAAACCCTAATCTTCGTCGGCTAACATCGGTCTTCGTCGGCTTCAACTGCCCTTGTAACTCTTCTATTGTTGTTGCCGTGAAAACACATGTCATGATATCGCGACACTTTCACCTCCGTACGCTTTCTCTTAGCTTTGGCCCACGAGAATACAACATGTAGCGATATCGCTACACTTTTTCCTCCGTACGCTTTCTCTTAACTTTGGCCCGCGAGAATACAACATGTAGCGATATCGCTACACTTTTTCTTCCGTACGCTTTCTCTTAGCTTTGGCCCGTGAAAACATAACATGTCACGATATCGTGACACTTTTGCCTCCTTACTTTCTCTCTCCTCCTTTAGTCACGAAAATGCAACATGTCGCGATATCGTGACACTTTTTCTCCTTAGCGCTTTAACTTGCCTTTGGGTCACGAAAATGCGACATGTCACGATATCGTGACACTTTTTCTCCTTAGCGCTTTATCTTGCCTTTGGGTCGCGAAAATGCGACATGTCGCGATATCGCGACACTTTTTCTCCTTAGCGCTTTTACTTGCCTTTGGGTCACGAAAATGTGACATGTCGCGATATCGTGACACTTTTTCTCCTTAGCGCTTTTTCTTGCCTTCGGGTCATGAAAACCCGACATGTCGCGATATCGCGACACTTTTTCTCTCGGACTCTCTCTCCTGCAACATGTCGTGAAATCGTGACACTTTTTCTTTCGGACTCTCTCTCCTGCAACATGTCACGAAATCGCGACACTTTTTCGTCCGTACAACCTTCCTTGCAATATGTCGCGAAATCGTGACACTTTTTCGTCCGTACAACCTTCCTTGCAATATGTCGCGAAATCGCGACACTTTTTCGTCCGTACAACCTTCCTTGCAATATGTCGCGAAATCGCGACACTTTTTCTACTTGCCTTTCTCTCTTCCAACATGTCGCGAAATCGCGACACTTTTTCTCTTCTTTCTCTCTTCCAACATGTCGCGAAATCGTGACAGTTTTTTCTTTCTTCTTCCAACATGTCGCGAAATCGCGATAGTTTTTCTTTCTTTCCAACATGTCGCGATATCGCGACAGTTTTTCTTTCTTCTTCTCTCTCTTCCAACATGTCGCGAAATCGTGATAGTTTTTCTTTCTTCTCTCTCTTCCAACATGTCGCGAAATCGTGACAGTTTTTCTTTCTTCTTCTCTCTCTTCCAACATGTCGCGAAATCGCGACAGTTTTTCTTGCCTGTTGTATATGTCGCGATATCGCGACACTTTTCTTACTTGTATTTTTCTTTGATCTTTTGCAAGTGGTCCACTTCGGTCTTCTTGGAAAATCACTGTACATACTCTGAGTAACCTTTGAACTCTTGTCTTCTGCATCTGACTAGCTTTTGAACTTCCTATCCATTGCATCAACAGATCTATCTGACTGTGTTGACAACAATGACAATACTGTTTGTTGCACCTTGCTCAACACAATTCAGCTTTTTGGTAGGGTGGAGATTTGAACCTGGGACCTCTCTTGGAGGATTTCCCTCTCCTCTCCAACTCACCTACAACACCTGGGTGCAGCAAACAAACCTTAACCTCCACGTATATGGATAATTTGCATTCTTTATAACAAAAATCTAATAAGAACATGGTTTTGCATTATAAACTTTAAGCATAGGCATACTATAGGATTATAAGGCATTATACAAGTACCATGACAAGTAGAAGTCCCCTTTAAGATGATGCTTTCTCTTGAAATCCTCTTCCAAAGCATTAAGAAATCTCATATTACCAAGAAGAAGAAGAAGCAAAAACAAAGAGAAATTTTCCATGAACCTTGGTACTGTGACTGATCAAGCACTTTTATGTATGATTTTAACTCTAATCAATTTTGACATGTCTTGTGAGTGTGAGTGCTTTCTTTATCCTACTTAGCATTAACATAATCAAATGACTTTTTCTCTATAACTTAGACATAAAGACAACTTACTAATCATCCAATGACCATAAATTTTTTATTTTGAATCTCCTTTGGCCCATGACTATTCATTCCAAATAACAAAAAAGCTTCAAAAGATGGCTGTGTAAATAAAAGAAATTGTTTTCTATTTTTTTTTAAATTGTGTATCACATTATGGAACTTGTTCCTATTTTCAAGCAAAGGGAAAGAAATAGAAATCCTCCCAAAAAAACTGCATATCATTCTTAATATATTTTTTTGGGAAAATATGCTCGTCTAGTGATGTCAAATATCTCAGGTTAAATATGTTAATTTAATTGGTTTTTGCAGGTGGCCAAGTTGGTGCATGAACATCACATTTGCATGATTGCATGAACGCATGTGCCACGTCAACATGTTTGTGATGCATGTGTCCTAGAAGTTTTGTCGTATGTATGCGATTGTACTCAAGTGTTTTGTCACGTGTGTATTTTACAACATATATATTTGTAATAAATATAATATAATGTGTTATGTGGTATTCTAATGTTTAATGTATATGGGTAGCTCAGTGGTAGTTGGGCAGTTTCCAATAGCCTATATGTTCCCAATACCTATATGCTTGTCATCTACCCTGTTCGAGGGAGGATGGTGGATGATCTTGGTCGTTTATGTTGTTGTTTGTATGGTTTGTGTTGTATGCTCAACCAGACAAATACATTACAGTTGATTGGAATATGAAGGATACATAATGTGTGTGCAACGCATTTACATATATCTGTATCTTTCCACCATGCATCTTTATTTATATAAAATGTAATTATATTATAGTATGTTGCATTCTATTTCTTTGTGTAAGTTCTACATTTCAAATGGCTAAACTCAAATATGTTGATGTGTCCTTACATATTTTGGTTGCTCTCAAGACATTGAGAAAGTGAGAAAAATTGAAATCTTATCACCAATTTCTATTTAGAACACAACAAAAGGGAGTGAAACCTAGATAGTAGGTCAACTCATCAACTCCAAGCCACTCCATGATAAATGACTTAGAAAAAATCATCCCAAAAAGTGTAACAAAGAAGTATATAACAAATTTATTTGGTTTTTTTTTAATTGGTTGAAGAAGGAGTTTTGAAAGGGATCCCGAACCTTTTACAAATGGATCACAATAAAGGATCAAAAGAGACTATCTCCTGAAGACTATATCCTGGAGACAAACAAAGAACAACTTAAGACAGGGAGACAACCTCCGCAGGACCATCTAAAAATGAGACCTGAAAATTGAAAATGTTTTCCTGCCTAAACAGGGAAAACTGACATGCAACAAAAACAAGACAAGCAACGAGGAAGAGAAAAGGGGCCACCTGGCCCCTACTGAAACATAGCAGAAATTTTGAACTTGAACCAACATTCCCGCTCAAAAAAACGAATCAGTTTTCCCCTCTCGGGAGAAGCACCATGAACCAGAAAGACCTTCCAGGCTGGGAGAAGCTCAAAAAATTTATTTGGTTTTTCAATTATAAAAGTGTTCTTACATTCTAGCTAGATACCATGCTTTTGAAAACATAAAACCAGTAGATAAGAAAATTATATTGATCTTAACAAATCTCACTTTTCATTTTAAAACAAAAGTTCAACCCACTTGAAAAGAATATTATTTTTATTAGCATGCTTTGTTGATAACTACTTCTTTGACTAATGCTCTTATCATGAAAATATATATTTTAATGAATGAATCTTACTTTTCCTTTTAAAGCAAAAGTTTAACCCATTGGAAAATTAATATTTATCTTTGCATGCTTTGTTGATAACTACTTTATGGACTGGGTTTCTAATCAAGAATATATATATATATATATATATATATATATATATATATCCTAAAGGACTATTTGTTTGGGTACCTTTTATTGTATTGGATTAATTTGTATACTGTAGTTTGGAGAGTGCCAAGGAGGTTCTTACCATAACTCAAATCAATATTTAGAGATTACTATTCTGATCATATTGAGATCTTTTTTTGGCAATGCCTCTTTTTGAATATATTAGATCTAAATTTAAAAGAATGAACAGTATAGAAAAACAAAATAGTTGTTTAATTTCAAAGGAGAAAGCAAAAACTTACAATTTAGAATTGGTTCAGGTCTCTCTCCAAATACAAAGTACTACTACAAGTGTGGGGACAGTTCTTTGTTGGCTATGAGCAAAGAACATGCATTTGTGACACCACCTTTGCAAAGCCCATATAGTTATCCTCATCGGATAGCAGTGATTGGAGATTTGGGGCTTACAAGTAATTCATTTGCCACTATTGATCATCTTAATCAAAATGATCCTTCGATGATTTTAATGATTGGTGACCTCACTTATGCAGACCAATATGTTACTATGGGTATCAAAGGGGTCTCATGTTTTTCATGTGCGTATCCAGATGCACCTATTAGAGAAACATATCAACCTCGTTGGGATGGATGGGGCAGGTGAGTATTCTATTTCATTGTTTTTTAAATATTATATAGTCATAAAAGGTCTTAAAGTAAGTACAATGTTAGATCAAATTTTAGCTAGTCCTCCACTATCCTACTTTGTTAATTATCTTATACAGTTTCAATAAGTACAATACAAGAAGACTTGAAATTGTTCTTGAAATGAAAATATTTTTCTTCACAACTAGGAGCATTATATTGTAGGTATTGTAGGCTAATTGTTTTTTTTTCCATATATTGGAGGAATCAGTATCTTGTTACATTTTTTCATCACCTCATCATGGGTTCGAATCCTGCTCCTTGCTGCCACTATAACCTCCAGTTGCACCGGGTAAAATTTTTAACGTAGTCGGCGGTTCTGGCACGACACACCCTTCAGTTCTACGGGGCCTGAGGGATTCGAACCGTGGTCTCCACCCTCCCAAGGGAGATTGTAGGCTAATTGTTAAGGAGAGAAAACTATTTCTATTTTCATTGGTTGCGTCTGTTGTTTGTAATTTTCTTCTTAATGCCAGAGTTGTGGAAGTCATGAGCTGTTTACAACCTACAGAAAATGTTTTATAAATGGATGTTAACTCTCTATTTACTCCTTTTTTGGCTTTTTTTTAGTTGAAAGATTTTTTGTCTTGTGTATCATTAAGCATGCTAAAGGGCAAGCATATACTTACCAGCATTTCTTTGTCATTAACAATGTTGACATGTTATTAGTAACGACTCATCTTGACTTCTTTGTACACTTGGTGCTTTTGGTACTTAACCTGATTTAAAAAATACAAATTGGGTATTTGATTGAACTATGGGTGTCAGATTTCTTAGTTAAATTGGGTTCCCTAAAGTTGCCCAATATGTACTCCTTGTGAACCTCAATGAATGTCTTTAATAACATTGCAGAGCCCAATGAGACCCTAGTAAAAATGTTAAAAAGGAAAATGGGAAAACAATTATCTAGTTTAGAATCCTTAAACTTATGTAGTTTTAAATTAAGATTATAATCCAAATTCATGTGTAGACAGAAAACACAAAGCAAGGGACAAATAAAGATTAAGAAAGATCAGAAGAAATGCCATCTATAAACAAGGACAGAAGTGTTAAGCATAGCAATATGGTTATAGTAGCAAAGGTGAAATAACAAAGAATTTTATATTTCTTTTAAATCTAAATATAAATAAAAGTTTGAAGAACATGTTTCTTTGTTTTCCTATCATGACTCATAACTTGCATATTGCTTCTGCCAAGAGTCCATAGGGTACGCCTTCTTACAGAGCACTTTTGTCCTCCAAAATAGTATTATGAGAGAAAGTACACAACCAAGCATGGGTAGTAAAGACTATTCATATCTTTCACAAATAGGTACGAGTTTGAAATATGCTTTTGATAGTTTCAACGAAATTGTGGGCTGCAAAAGGTGACTTCCTACAACTTCCCTTTCTTGATTCCAACATTCCGGTGAACATATTAAAGATGAATTTGTCTTTATTGTTTCAATTATTAATACTTGACGTTACTTTCCTATGATGTTTCTTCCTTATACATTTGAGAAAAAAAGTCCATTTTTCACTTAGAAAAAAATGTTACAACCTCGACATTACTTTCCTACGATGTTTCTCGCTTATACATTTGAGAAAAAAAGTCCATTTTTCACTTAGAAAAAATGTTACAACCTTAAAAAGGATGATAAATTATCGAATTATAAATATCTTGCTCAGTTAGTTTTTAAATGGCACATGACAATAAGAATCAATCAAAGTAGAGATACATTCTTATGCCAAAGACACATAGAATGGCCACAGGCCATACTTTAGGACAGATGTTGACAAGTAAAATCTAAAAGAGAAAATGTCATTGTGAAATTAGCATAAAGCATCACGACAGGGCTCACTTAGGCCACTTCTATGTCACTTTGGCATCCCCAGTTGCATCAGAGAAGGTATGATACATAATGGCAGCCTTAAGCCACAATCGTTTTTATCTATGGCACATCGTTTCTCTTCTATTGATTCTATTTCAGGATTACTATGTAGTGGTCCCATGGAGAGGCTTCTAAATTTTCTTAGCGGTTTCTGCCGAGAAAATTTAGAATGGTCACATGGAATGTAAAAGTTTGATCTCTGATGCGTGTGTTTAAGGAATCTTGATATAAAATTATCAGTAATCTTTTTTGGGGAAAAATTATCAGGAAATTTGACCACATGCAGGCTTCCATTTGCAAAAGAAATGTTAACCAGGTGCTGCAAATTTCTATTCCCCTCTCCAGCAGATGCTCAAAGTATCTATCCTAAAAAATAGTTGCTCCAGAGTTTTATGTTGGAGATTCCAAATTTTATAGGTTTTGCTTCAATGGGTTTTATGTGACCACCTTAGCAGTAATAAATGTTATATACTTGTTATATGTTTACTTGAATGTATTTCACAATTGTATAAAGATATATTATGATAAAATGATTTACCTTCGCTTTTTGTAACATGTTTCTTGTTTCATCCATTCAGGGGTGACCTATGGAAAATTCATCTCCCCTAGTTTGTTGTTCCCTAGTCCAGGGTACGAGGGAAGGCATTGTGTTTTCCATAGAACCATCTAATTTTAACATGGTATGTGACGTGATGTCCACTAATTCTTAAGGCCTTCTTGTCAATAGGCCTTGTCAGTATGATAGATGGGCTATTTATGATGCTTATCGTAATAATTGCAAGCGGCATAAAGATAACAGTGATTATCAGCTCACAATCACATTGTCACCAACTGCTTCTCTCTCAAGGGACCTAGCACTTTCCAATACAACAAAACAGCCTACCCAGTCAACATACTAAGAGGAGTGATAGCCTAATCCTGATGCATCCTTGAGTTTAAATTGTCTTATGCATTTGGAGGAAGATTTAGTTAACAGATTTGACACCTGCACTAGGACTTGCTACTGTATTGCCCCTCTTAAAAGGGCAGGAAAAATTCCTTTTCAAGCAAGGTTATGCCAATAAACCCACTCTCACAATACAAATCCATTCAAGTATCCCATAATATGATTGTGTTCATAAGCTTTTGCAGAAACCCACGCTATGTCGACAGGATTGCATCCCATGATTTTTAATCTCCATCTGGTGATTCCAGGTTACAAATTCCATAACCAAAGGAAACCACATTACATCTATAGACAAATTGGTGATCTACTTTGACTTGTACTATTGCCATTTATTTAAGAAACTTGGGATATTTCCTCTTGAACAGGGAGGAAACAATGAGTATTTTAACGATATTTCCAATATTTACATTCTCATTTTCTGGTGTATTTTGACAATGGTATTGACTAGCATGTTCTGCAGCTCAGGGCTGCATTTGTGTTTTAATGAAATGCAATTTTTGTTTATGTGTGATTCAGAAAGAAAATATTCTCTTCAACTATGCAAGATGGAAATCTGAAGAAGAGTTCATTGCTATATAAAAGGTGTTAATCTTTTTAATGGAACTCATTTGTAGTTCTTAATGAAAATACAATTACCCTTTTGTAAGTTCAAGTTTCTTATGTGGATGTATTTCATGAGGGAATTAATCCATCTTCTCATCTTGCTCAATCCTTTGGACATATTACCATTCTGGGGGATTCTTTGCTATTCAAAGTGACTCAAGCAAAGTATTCTGTAATCCTCCATGTAGAGCTGTCTTCTTACTACCAAGCGAACCCTCTTTTGTTATATTAGATTTCATTGGATTTGATAAGCACCATACTTAGTATTTCAAAATTTCATTTTATCTCTTTCCTTTCTTGTTTGTTCAGGCTGTAATATGTGCTAGCTGTTCTTCATGATCATTCTTAAGGCTAATGTGCTTCCATTCTCTTCAAAGATTGAGTGAAAAATGCTTTTTCTTAGCTTAATTATGCCTTTGAATGTTGGAGAAAGATTGGCTACATTCACTAACTCATGCTTTCTGCTCACTTCATTAAAAGGTACCAAGGTTAAGGTTGTTTTTCATATAATGACAACCATCTACTTGCATTGTTGTCCAAATTAACCAATCGTTTTATATTTCTTAGATTTATGGAGCCATTGACCTCAAGGGTACCTATGATGGTGATAGAAGGAAATCATGAAATAGAGCCTCAAGCAGAAGGAGCTACATTTACTTCTTATAAGGCCCGATTTGCAGTACCATCTCAAGAATGTGGCTCAAACAGTAGTTCCTATTATTCCTTTAATGTGGGTGGAATACATTTCATCATGCTCGGAGCATATGTGGACTACAACAAGACTGGTAAATATGTCTATGGCTGTAAGATTATTTTTCTAATGCAAAGTTGGCGTGCTGAAGTGTCAATTTTAATTGCTTTTCAAGATACGTGAAGTTTGTAAACTTTGTATTATGCATATTATGAAGATATCAATATTTAGCATGTACCATGTAAAAATCACCATAAGCAGCTTTGAAACTTTACCTTAAGGCTTATATAATGTGTGAAGTGTCAAATGATGTGAAACACTATATGTTTCCAAATAATCTAAATCTTTTCCATTACTTTTGTGAAATTAGGCATGCAATATGCTTGGCTAAAGCAAGATCTAGAAAATGTAGATCGAGAAGTTACACCATGGCTAGTTGCCTCATGGCATCCACCTTGGTATAATAGCTACTCTTCCCATTATCAAGAATTTGAGTGTATGAGGCAAGAAATGGAAGATCTTTTGTACAAATTCAGTGTGGATGTAGTTTTCTCTGGACATGTAAGTGATCATAGCTATAGTATGCATTATTGAAATATTATGCAATAGAACACAAAATGCTTTTTCTTGAAAATGTTAAGATGAAAAAGGAAATGACAAAATGGATGATTTGTCGAAAATAAGCATAGCTTTAACATATATATTATTTATATTATCTTACATGGCTTTTTCATTGCTTTCAAGAGAGTCTAGCAATAGCAAAAAACATAGGTATATAACTTATATTCAAAATGTTTCTATAAGCATAGTAGAAAACCTTTTATCATGAATCTTCTGATTTGATATCTTTTGACAATGAATGCGAACATATTTTTTTCACTCATTTCATCCTGATATCCCATCAATATATTTTTTCTAGTTCATGTGCTTGAGCTAGTTGCCATGAATTTTCAATTTTGTATAAGATAAATCTATGTGTATCCATGCACCCATGCTTTTGTATATACTAGTTTTTGATTTTGTGAGAAATGAAATGAAATGAAATATTATTAATGTCCGCGGTGGGCCAAAAAAGACCCAAGGGACTATAAGGACAATAATGACTGCTAGCTAGTAGGCTAAAAATCCCAACAAAGAAAAGAAACTAAGATAAATACAAGATGTAACTCGACAACCGGGAGAGAAGAGCGGGGGAGGGCTGCAGTACAGAAGAGCGGAGTGCACGTGAAGACGAACGGAGAGAGGGCTGGGGGAGGGAGCAACCCAAGAAGGGCAAGCTCCAAGAACCCCTAGAAACTAATTTCTCCTAACAGTTGAGGCCAAAGTATTCTCCTAACAGTTGAGGCCAAAGTATTCTCCTAACAGTTGATGCCAAAGTATCAAAGCTGAAGAAGTCCATGAAATGTCTTTGTCCATCGTGTTGGTCAGAGATCTGCCTTAGGTATGAATTTGTCTATTCATGCGCCCTAGACCCGGCCAACATTGAAAGGCCGAGAGGAAGAAATGCCTCCCGTGCCAATCTCCAGAGAGGGGCTGGTTCCCTTGCTATTCTAACTGGGGGGATTTGAGATTAAGGAACTGGAAAGGAATGGGAAATGACTGAAAGGGATGGGAAATATGGCCACAGGCCAGATAGAACAGGGGTGATGGACTAACAACACGATAACTCTACTGCACGCCGAACCAAATAGCACTCAATACAGACAACTAACATAAATTAAAACTAAACATCTAACATGCATAATCTCCAGGGCTACTCCAGGGGTTCACGTTTTATCAGAAGCTAAATCCAGATATTAGAATTCAAGCCTATAGATAAATCAGAGAACTTAATAGAAGATAAGCAATAGAAGACATACACACAAAATAGAAGTTTAGAGTTAGAGCCAGACATCAGCTGTATTGATAGCAGAATTCGGATTACATCTCAAGCTTCTAGCAAACATCCATCTTTTTACAATAAAATAGAAGGCTTATATAGACAATTCTGCCGCTTGAAACATTAAATGCACACCTACAAAATGTGGCGGTGGCAACCAAGATAAGATTTAAGGAATTACAGTCATGAAATAGTAATTAGGCATGGCCGGGACTGATGACTCCTTGGAATGCAGTTGAATCCCTTCAATGCTCTGACAGGCTCAGCTTGCTGGCGTTGTCTCCCCACTTGCTGGAACCGCCTTCGTGAGAGATAAGACCCCAAAATCTTGAAACGTCTAGTCGGGAACCTTCTCAGACCGACTGTGCTTGGGTGGATAAGGATGCACCTTAACTCACTGATGGGAAGCGCTTTTGGGAGATCCTGGCGAAGGGGTTGGAAAAGAACATGCGCTAGATGCAAGCGTTGCTTATAACTCATTGCTTCCGGGCCTGAAACTGCTCCGCGCTCTAAAACTGCAGCGAAAACACCTTGCTGCCTCGGGACCAGTGCCAGGGTGGAAAAGTCAAGAGGCGAAGCGCAGCTAACCCGTTGCGCATCTACCCGGCGCTCGAAAATGGAGCGGAAGTCCCTGGCGTGCAAGAGGTAGTGCTGGCGTTGAAAAGTCAATCGCCAAAGCGCACGAGAATGAAGCGCAAATGCCTTGCGCAGGAGAAATGGAGCGCAAGGGTCTGGGTCATCGGGAGGCTCGTCGGCGTTGAACGATCAACAGCTGAAGTGCATAAGTTTATTGAGCATCTGCCTTGCGCTGGAGAAATGGAGCGCAATGTCCTGATGCCTTGGAAACAGTGCTGGGTTGAATAGTCAACATGCTTTGCGCTCGATGTTGGTGCGAATATGCTTAGCGCTCGGAAAACTGAGCGCAAGCACCTGGGGTCTTCTCCTCGAGGGCTGCGCTGCGCTTTGAAAAGTCAAAGCAGGAAGCGCTTTGAATGGGAGGCAAAGTAACAACTTTGCGCTTGTAGAAACGAGCACAACGTCCCCCATCGACACAACCGTTTTCCGTGAAACCTGGTGCTGCACTTTGACCGGTCAAAGTGGGTTGCGCTCCTCAGGCAGAGTGCAAAGGCATTGCGTTGGCTATTGGTGCGCTTTGATCAGTCAAACGACGTTGCGCTCCTCTTTTGCATGAAGTCTACCTTGCACTAATACTTGGTGCACTACAACAATGCGCTCCTCAGGTTGAGCGCAAAGACATTGCGCCGAGAATCACTGCGCTTTAACCTTCATCAACACTTAGCATTCTTTTTTTGCGAAGCCGAGGTTTATTGCCTTCCGGACCGAAACCGGCATGCGCTCTCCATACCTTTCATACTTGACCTGCGCCTGGGGAGAATGCAAACTGCCCTCGCCTTCCGAAAGATGTGCGCCCTGCATGGTAAGTGAACAGAAACAACTGCACAGTGCTTTAGGAACAATCAAGAGAATTTTGACAGTAAAACTCAGGAGAGAGAAAAGTGCATTTTGAATAATGAGAAAGGATTTATGGGGAGCAGAAATTACTGGACAGCAAAATATACACCATGTTGCAGAAATGACATCTCTGGCGGCTCGCGGGGAAATTGAGCTCGCCTCAATGTCGAAATCCCAGGCCTTATCCGTTGGGCACGTAGTCATTATCATTATCACTCTCTGAATGCTCGCAAGTAGCAGCAAACTCTTCCTCTGACTCTTTTGTTTCCTCCTCCTCTTCTTGGTTCGCACTGTGCTGCTCTTCTTCTCGTCTGTGTACCTCGTCTTGGCGCTCATCTCCCTCGTCCTGAGGCCCTTGGCCTGCGTTTTCCTGAGGCTCATGGATTTCGCCTTGGCCTTCTTCCTGAGCATGAACCTCCTCTTGCGCATGAATTTCTTCCTGCGCCTTAACTTCTCCTTGCGCCTGGATTTCTCCTTGTGCTTGGGTTTCTTCTTGCTGTTGAGGAGGCTCAAGTGGTGCGAGCTCATCCTGAATGCGGTCATAAGTTGCTTGGACCAGGCCCCAGTCGTCCTTGTTTATCGCGTCACGCTTCTAGAGCTCCCGAATTAGGTACTTGAACTTTTCAAGCTGGCGAACGTCAGCATAATTAAACCTCTCGTTGAGGTCCACAAGACAAGCTTCCATCCGCGCGAATTTGGCTGCATACTGCATCACCTGGAGCTCGGTAAGGGGTTCCTCCCAGCTATCAATCTCTGAGGTATCGTTTTCAAAGGAGTCCCAGACTGATTGCAGCTCTTCTTCTGTCAAAATACGGTCCCCCTCATCAGTGAAGCCCGGGAAACCATTATGTGCCAGAGTCTCGAAGTACATTAGAGAAAGCTTTCTTTCTCTCTCAAACATGTCCATCAGATCTCGGGCCTTTCGGGCTGCCTTGGCCTTTTTGAAGAAAGATCTCAACGTTATACTTGTAGTCGCCCATGACCGAGCAAGGTCACACATCGGGGCAAGTTGGATGCCCGATTTGTCTAGGGTTTGCGCCTTCATGGCCAGCTCCAACCATTGGTCAGTGTCCCCCTCGACATCCTCTACGATGGAAGCGCCGTGGGAGACCAACTGCTTGGCCTCCCAGATGAACGTCAGGAGTGTTGCTGCCCTTCGCGCTTTAATTTTGAAGTTGGCCAGGAAGCGACTGCGTATCTCCTTGACACGATCCTTTGACAGGACCTCTGCTGGCTCTGCTTTTTCTGTCATTCTGGCCTGTAGCTCCTGAATTTGAGCGTCCAAAACTTGTAGCTGGCTTTGGGCTTCTTTTTGAACCTTGAGGCGTTCTTCAAAATCCTTCTTGTAGCTTTCCACCTCTTGCTCTAAATTGATTACCCGCTGCTGCAACTGCTTCACTTTGGACTGCTCCTCCTCAAGCTGCCCCCTCGTGAGCGCCAGGGTTTCTTCAAATTGTATATTTTTGGCCTCGGCCTTGTAGCAGTGATTTTTGAAATGCTCCACCTGGAGGTAGAGGGATGTTGCCTCAACATGGATATTCCCAGCTTTCTCCGCGGGATCGGCAGTCTTCAAGTCTTCCACCGTGTGACGATAAGAATAGTTTGTTGTCGTCATCTCTTCCAATGGATTCTGGACCTTGGGCACTTTCTCCATCCTATGGAGCTGCATATTTTGAGGATCAAACATGGCCCTTTTCTTTGGTCGAGCCAACACTTGCGTATTCTTTCTTTTCTGGCCTTTGAGCCAGGTTGAGGAATTCTGTTGCGCCTTGTGAATACTTTCTGCCATTGGGCCCTCCTGGCAGAACTCCAGCTCCATAGGTTCCTGTACTCCAAAGAGTGGCGTAAAGGGAAACAGAGCCTGCTGAGGGCTCAATTCATCATAGGCATCAGGAACAATTGGGGAGGCGACTGCAGTGACCCTAGGAGGTGTCGAGGTTTGCACGACTACAACTGGGATGCTGGAAAACATCGCCGAGCAGGCTCTGTACCACATAATCCCTCATTGACCTTGGCACACGCTCACAGACACCGTATATGATTTCCAGCGCCGGACCAAGGAAAACTCGGTTGAAGTTATAATAGGACTCGCGCCTTGACAGGCTCGTGGTCCACTGGTACACGGGGAGTGCTTTGCCCTTTTCGTCCGTGCGGCTTGTGGCAATAAAGGCGAAACGACGGTGCGAATGCAAGTGGTAGAAGAAATACCACGCCAAGAACGAGCAGCTTCGGAACGCTATGTTTTCGTCTTGCATCCCGCATAGCTGGATATGCAGCTGCCGCGACACCCAATTTGCCCAATCGAAAAAGATAGGCTTTATTCCCTGCGACACAACATCGGGAGCATAGAATTCTCCATGAGATACGCACTCGGCAATTGCCGCCTGCCAGCCATACACTTGGGCGTCCGAGGCGAGCCCGGTAATCCATGCCAGCATGGAGTAGAGTTCAGAATTTTTGAACCTCCTCAAGGATTTGGGGAGTTCTGGCAAGGTTCCGGGCGCAAACTTCTCCGTTAGCTGAGCCTCCATAAACCGCCTCATCGGCGCCGTGTTGGTATATCTATCATTTTGCTCATTGTTAATTTTTCTGATGATAACTTCACCAGAAGGTCCTTGCCCACAGGCGAAAGCTTCGCGGATTTTTTCAGCAGAGATGGAGAACAACCTTTTTCCTTTGCGTCCCGGACTGACCTAGTCTTGGGGTCGTAAAATTTGGCAATTGCGCAAATTAATTCCGGGCAGGGGTGCACAGGCGTGCATAGGTACCAGTACAGGTAGGAGTGGTAGGCGACTGTCCGATTGCTCTCGACGGATACTTTAGTTATCATGAGATCGATATCTTCACGGAGCTTCTCTATGCTTGTCCTGGTGAGGACGCAGTCCCGAATTTTACTCAACTTGTCTTCAGGCGGAGGTGGCGGGGGCTTTTCCTTCTTTTCCTTCTGCTTTTGCTCACCCTCCGTCGATTGTGGGACCTTCTCCTTTTTCTGCTTTTGCTCCGCCTTCTTACCCATCTCCACTGGTCAATTCTTCAAACGCACTGAGAATGACAGCGTTCAAGTGCAGCTCGCCCGGATTGCGCCTTAGAAATAATTCACTCGCCCAGAACACACTGCGCTCCACTGATGCTCTCCGCCTCTTACCAGCAACAATCGCTTCTTGAAACTTGGCAATGGCAAATGGCGCGACAACTTAAGGGTTTCTCTAGGCATATTTGATGCGCAGTGCGCCTTCTTATAGCTCAGGCATGCACCCACCTGCATTAATGTCGTTTGGGCGGAGTAAATGCCTGGAGCGATTTGGGGGCGTTGTGGAAGATCTTCTGCGCGGTGACCAATGGTGGAGCGCACATCCCAATGCCAACTAACAGAGTGGGCCGTAATACTTTTTGAAAGATGAGACGCGCCACATCTGTTGCATTTATTTCCTGATATGTTCTGCTTTGGACTGCGCGCCTGGAACGTTGGAGAAAGCGCCCGACGCTTGGGAGAGAACGAAGCCTTATTGCTTCAAATGCACTTTCACCGTTTTTCGGGCCAATGAATGGCCTTCGCTCAGAAATTGGGGCGCAAGGTTTATTTGCCTTTGGAAATCTCGAAACCGGGTTGCGCCCTCAAACCGGAGTGCAACAGCTTCCTTGGGATTGGCACCAGGGTCGAAAAAATTAAATGTTGATGCGCCTTCCTTGGTTCCATCCCTGCCTTGCGCACTGAAACCGAGTGCAACAACTTGGCACTCGAAACCGGATCGCAACGCCTTGGCGCACTCAAACCGGTGCGCAACATCTCCAGGGCGCCTTAAACCTTCTCTTCAAAATCAGCGCTGCGCGTTGACAAGTCAACGGACGAAGCGCTCCTTTTATCTGCGAATCAGTCCGACGCACCAAAAACTGAGCGCAAGCGCGTAGCTTAGGGCTACGTGCTAACGCTGAAAAGTCAAACGCCCAAGCGCTCATTTTTGTTGCGCATTAGCCTTGCGCTTGTCACTTGGAGCGCAACACCTTTATGGCCTCGGGACCAGTGCCAGAGTTGAAAAGTCAACAGGGAAAGCGCCTTGATCACCTCCGAATTTGTCTTGCGCTTGGGGAAGACAATACCTCCCCTACCCCATCTTTCCCTTGAAACCTTTTTGAAAAGTCAAAGCGCAAAGCGCACTTGACAGCCCCGAATTGGTCTTGCGCTCCTCATTTGGAGCGCAACGCCTTGGTGTATACTTAGGTGCTTCTTCATTTGCACTTGATGTTGCGCTTTGACCGGTCAACATGCGTTGCGCTCCTGAGGAGGGGCGCAAAGGTATAGCGCTCATTTTTGTTGCGCTTTGACCGTTCAAAGGGTGTTGCGCTCTGTTTTGCATGGAGTTCGTCTTGCGCCCTCCAACTGGAGCAAATTGCTTTGCGCTCTTCAGACCGGGCGCACAGGCATTGCGCCCACTGTTGTTGCGCTTTACCTTGTAGTTACTTAGCATCATTGAAGCACAGTCTTACCCTTGCGAGAGAGCTGGACTCCCCTTTTATGGATAGTGGGGCGCTTTGCTACTTGCGACATTTTTCTTGATAGGAAACGCTAAAACACCCGGAACTGCTACTTCCTTTCTATGCTTGGCTCAACAGAAAAAACATGAACTGAACTGGAATAAAAGAATGGACTCTTCGGAACCCCTCTGCCGGCTAGGAGCCTGGCCCAAAAAACTACGCTACTGATAGCGCAAAAGGGGGCGAAGAGATATACTCCGGAAGAAACAAATATGCATAAATAAGGAAAATACAAATATATACAGCCTGATAAAAACTTCTCGTACTACCTCTCATTGGTAGTACGCCTTCAGATGAAGGCCATTGACTGATAACGGAAGAGTAAACCCATTCAGATCTTGCAGCGTGAAAGAGTTCATCGGATGGACCTGAGAAACCCGAAACGGACCCTCCCAGAATGCGTCAAATTTGTCATGGTTTCCGGGCTTGGACTTTTTCTCATTCCATTTTAGCACCAAATCGCCAACCTGGAAGGTCCGATCGGAGGTCTTTTTGCCAAACCAATTCTTCGTGGTGACGACATGCTTCATGAAAGCCTCATAGGCTTTCTCTCTTTCCTCCTCCAACTGCAACAGTTGGGCAATCCTGATGCTGATAGGGTCAAACTCTTCGTCCCCGCCATCCAATGATCGGAGAGACTGCAAAGCGGGCAATTCGATATGCGCAGGAAGCACTGCTTCTTTCCCGTACACCAGGGAGTATGGGGACGTCTTGATGGATTTCTTAATGGAAATTCGGTCAGCCCATAACGCAAAATCTAAAAGCAGATGCCAGGTCCGCTTGTTGTCTTCCAATGTCCTCTTCAGGATCCGGAGTAAGTTTTTGTTGGTAGACTCCGCCAAACCATTGCCCTGCGGGTAATAATTTGACGAAGTTTTCAGGTAAATACCGTACTTACTAGCGAATGCGCACATCTTGGCCCCAATGAAATGGGAACCATTATCAGTCACTATGGCATCCGGTATCCCGAAACGGGTTATCAGCCCTTCTAGAAAGGCGATGACCACATCCTGGTTAGCCCGCTTGGTGGGCACTGCCTCTGTCCACCGGGTGAAATAGTCTGTGGCCGTCAAGATATACTTGTGCCCTGTTGAAGAATTGGGCTCTATTATCCCAATGAAGTCTAAACCCCATTGCTGAAATGGGGCCTCGACCTGAATCGGGTGCAGAGGCAGAGAAGCATTCTTAGTGCGGCCAACATACCTTTGACATTTATCGCATTTTTGGCTAACACTGAAGGAATCAACAAAAATGGTGGGCCAATAATAGCCCGCCCTTATTATTTTCAAGGCCATAGGCCTTCCCGAAAAATGGCCCCCGGACATTCCAGAATGGAATTCGTCCAGGATTTTCTCTTTTTCTGTCCCCCTGACACATCTCAGGAGGACACCGTCAATGTTTCGATGAAACAACCCACTGGGTAACAATACGTATCTACAGGCCTGAAGCCTGAACCTCCTCCTCTGCGAAGAGTTGAGGCCGGAAGGGCACTGTCCCGTGCTGAAGTACTCCACTAGGTCCTCTGTCCAATCTCTGTCGGATGAAGACCGATTTGCACAATTGCTCTCCTGCGCTGGGTCATCCCACTGGCAAGTTGTCACCTCTGAGGCGGCACTCCGGGCAAGCTCTTGGCATAAGGCTCGGCCACGGACCAGTTTAGTGGGCCGGACCTCTATATCGAACTCTTGGATCTTGGAGATCCAACCTGCCCTTTTGTTGCCGAGCTCTCCTTGAATGATGAAGTTTCTAACGTCCGGGTGTATCACGTACACTATCGTCTTACTCTGAGAGACGAAATGACGAAACTTCTTCAGCGACCTCATCACCGCATGGACTTGTCTTTCGATGAAATTGAACTTTTCCTCATGCGGGAGGATAACTTGACTTAGGAACGCAATTGGCCGCTCGTCCCCGTCTTCATTTTTCTGGGTAAGGACAGCCGCATAGCTCTCTGGCTCTCCGACAACGTAAAGGATAAAATCCTTGGAGTAGTCGGGGTTCACCAGAACGGGGGCTTGGGCGATTCGCTCTTTTATCTCTTTGAAAGCCCGCCTTCTCTCCTCGGTCCATTGGAACTCGACATCCTTCTTGAGGAGTTCCGTCATTGGCTTGACTACCTGGGCGAAGTCGGAAATGAATTTCCGAACAAAATTAATCTGCCCGAAGAAGGATTGGAGGCCCTTCTTACTTGCTGGCAGAGGGAGCTTGAGGAGAGCTTCCGCCCTAGCAGGATCTATGGCTAGTCCTCTTTCAGAGATGACATGGCCCAGGAGCTTGCCCTCCTTGACCGCGAAGATTGACTTCTTCGGGTTTATTGAGATCCCAAATTCTCGGCATTTCTCAAACACCTGTCGTAAATGTAGACCGTGTTCTTCCCTTTTGTGGGAAAAAACAGTCATGTCATCAAGATAAATAACAATGATGCGATTGAGCAACTCACCGAAGGCTAAGTCCATTGCTCTCTGGAAAGTTGCGCCAGCGTTTGAGAGGCCGAACGACATGCGCTGGTATGCGAAGGTGCCCCACTTGGTGGTGAAGGCGGTCTTGAACTGGTCTTCATCTTTGACCCAGATCTGATTATACCCTGAAAAGCCATCCAGCAGAGAGAATCTCTGCGCTCCTGCCACTACATGAAGTATTTGGTCAATTTGGGGCAGTGGATAATGATCCTTCAACGAAGCCTGATTAAGGTTCCGGAAGTCTACGCAGAGGCGAATGTCTCCATTCTTCTTCCGGACTGGGACAAGATTCGCCACCCAGGAAGAGTGCTTGATGGGATATATAATTTTTGCCTCGAGCATCTTCAGGAGCTCGATCTTCATCAGCATCTCTATATTTGGATTGACAGGCCTTTGCTTTTGCCTGACAGGTTTGACTCCTTCCTGGAGCTCAATGGTATGCTGGAAGACGGACTTGTCATACCCCTTCAGGTCGCGGTAGCTCCAGGCGACAATGTCCGGATATTCTTTACAGAGGGTTCTGATTTGCTCTTTTTCCAGTGGTGTGCAATCAGTTCCCACTTTAATCGTTTTCCTGGGCTCCAATTCAAGCTCTTCATATTCTCTCGCATCCACCTTGATCTTGTGGGGGAGAGACCTGTCGTCTTGGTCGAACAGACTTTCAAGGGTGATCAAGCCCTTAGGGAGGTGGTTGTTTTTCAGCTGAATTAGGCCCTCAGATTCTTCTTCGTCGAGGGCTCTTTCTTCGATATTTCCTGCTTCATCGATCAAAAAGTTGACGATCTGCTCGTCACTATCAAAAACCTGCCAATGAATGTTCTTGTCAGGCACCGAGGGCCTATAGATCACCCTCACTGCCTTTGGCTTTTGCATTATATTCTCGGCAGGGGAGCACCTGGCTCCAATAGACGCTAAAACATCGGCATGCTTATTTCGCTCCCGCGAAATAGACTGAATGTTGAGAGCGGAGAAGGACTCAAGCAGATCCCATACCTTATTACGGTATGCTTTTAAATAGTGTTGCTTGGCAACACACTTATTCGTCACTTGGTTACAGATCAGCTCTGAATCGCCGAAGATCTGTAACTGCTTTATTCCGAGTTTCTCCGCTTTTCGTAACCCCAAACACAGGGCTTCATACTCAGCGACATTATTTGTACAGCTCCAAGCGAGCCTGTACGAGCAAGTCTTTTGATTTTCGAAAGGGGAGATGAGGACAATTCCAGCTCCAGTGTTGTTCTTGCACCAGGCGTTGTCGAAGAAGAGCTTCCATAGTTGGTCGTCCATGGGGTCAGCGTCACTCGGTACTTTAGCCTTTTCAGGCTTGGTAATCGAGTAACACCCGATGTCCGATTCTATCATAGCGTTAAAATCACGCATAGAGAACTCATCCTCTATGCGCAGCTCGTCAAGAGCTTCCTCCATCAGCTCCACCTTTTCTTCCACTTCTTCTACTCCGTCAATGATGTTGACTGAGTCCATGGGTTTCTCCGCATCCTGGATCTTTTCAATGAGAAAGGTGGAGGGCTTTTCATTAAAAATTTTGATACTCTTTCCTTTGAAGGGGACCTCCAGGTGCGAATAATCGAGAGACAGATAGCCTCCAAGCTTGGCAGTGAATTCCCTTGATAAGCACATGCTGAAATAGGGCTCCAAGTCTACTACCACAACTTCTTGAATTACTGTGATCTGCGGCATCTTGTGCAGCACGATCGGGATGTCCTTGATGACCCCCACTGTCCTAACTGGAGTCCCGTCCAGTTGAAGCACTCCAGGACTGCTCCTGGTGTACTCCATGCCCATGAATTCGCATACAACTTTGGGCATTACAGTGGTGGCAGCGCCAGAATCAACCATGCAATTATGCACGACCCATCCTTCCATCCTGAGGGATAGATAAAACGGCGGCGACCTGTTCTTCCCGGTGGCGGAGGTGGTCAGCGGCTGTGTCAAGACGGTCTGAGTTGGTCTCCCCTTGCCCTTAACGGACTTGAGGGATTCTTGCAACAGGTCGACTTGACCAGGCAGTTGGAGTGCGTCAAAGAGGCTTACCTTAGCCGGAGTCTTCCTTAATTCTTCGACGACATTGTATGCTCCAGCACCAGACTCGCCTCCCTCTTTAGCGGTTTCGTACCGGGTCCGGTACTGCTGCGTTGCTTCCACTCTCTGGCGCTTGGTCAGCGAGGGGTATCGTAGCTTTTCTCTCGCCTGATCTCTTGCTTCGGTTAGGGGTTGAGAGGTTGAAGCTTGCGGTGGAGGGGTCCTCGCTTTTGCCCTTGGAGGCAGATAGTCTTTTAGTCGAGCAGTGTCCGCCGGCTCTAATACTTGAACTGGCTCCTTTTCTGGTGGCGTGGGTGCCTTCTCACTTGGCAGTTTGGGATTAGCAGGCACCTTGAGTGGTTCCATCTGAACCGGATCGACCTCAATTGGCTTCTTGCCCGTCCTCATCAGAACGGAGACCTGTTCGACAGGGGGAATCATGCAATTACGATCAGTTTCCCTTATCATATTTACCTGTCCGCCAGGTGCGCTGTCTGCAAGTGTTTGCACATAGTTCAGATGAACCATGCAAGTTTCCTCGCCATGCGGGTCGTTGCAGGTGGAGCACCAGTAGGTCCTGCCGGATGAGCTAGCTTCATCGCACTCTAACATCGCGGAGTTCCTGTCATGAGGTCTTCCGGTGGGGGCAGCTTGCTCCCTCGTGATCGGGGGCGGAAATCTCCTTGGCGGATAGCTCTGATCATTTTGTCTTTTCTTCATGATAGCCATATCGTTCGCCATAGTTTTCATAAATGCATGCACATCCCGCAACTCTTTGGCCTGATCCGCATTTAGAGATGCCTGAGTCGCGAGCGCGGGTAATGGCAATGGTGCCAATGGTGCAGGCAACGCCGGATACTGAGGAGCTGGAAGCTGAGGAGTGGGAGGTGCTTGATAATGAGGAGTAGGTACCTGAAATTGCGGAGTGGGCACCGCTTGATTTTGTGGATTGGGGGTCCACGGTTGATTGGGGTACATCGGAGATGTAGGTGGAGTGGATGCGCTTGGGTACATGTTTTGCGGGAAATCTGGGTAAATCGGCGTAGTCACCTTTGGAGGCAACTTCCCGATGGCTACCAGGTCGGCTTCCGCCTTCTGCGCCTGCTGGTATAATTCCGGAAACGTGTTGACGTTAGCATGCCGGATGCTCATGCTAATATCAGAGTGAAACGCTCTTAGGTAATAGAACGCCGCTTGCTCCGATGTGGGTCGAAGGCCGTCGGTGACTCTCTGCCAGGTTCGGGCGAACCTGACATTGAAGTCAGCTATCTCCTCTTGAGGATGCCTCTGGATAGTGGTGAACTGGTGCAACAGAGAGAAGGGGTCTGCTTGTTCATTGAAGCCCCTTATAAGTTGTCCTGCCAATTGGTCCCATGAGGTGATGGTGCCGGTCGGGAGCGATCGGTACCAGTAGAGGAGCTTACCTCTTAGTGAAAGCACCAACAACTTCACCATAACGTCTTCTTCGGTGATTTGGTGAATGGTTGCTAGTCCTGCGACGTCTTGAATGTGCTCATGCGTCGTCTTTCCCGTACCGTCGTAAGTGGGTAAAGCTTTCAAGGCTGCGGGCGGTACTGGGTGTTGAGCCTGTAGGGCAAGGGGTCCCGTATGATTCCAGGTCGGGAACTGCCTGGGCGGAGCTTGTTGCGCCATTTGGGGTGGCGGATTTGTATGGATCGGAGGAGTCGGTAGAACTTGCTGAGCCGGAACAATCGGAACACTCGGAGCACCTGGTGGAACGTTAGGTGGAACCGAAGTATTCTGATGATCCGGGGAATTCGGTGGATTTGGGGGCAAGCTAGTTGTCGTGCTGTCGGGAGTCGGAGTCCGTGTAGCAACAACAACTTCTTGCGAAGATGTCCCGTCTAACGGGATATTCGGCCTGACCACTCTAGGATGCTCTCCCAGAGCATCGATGTCAAGCTCGAAGAACTCGATTTCTTCTTCTGTATTTCTAGCCTGCCACCTCGTACGCATGAAGGCGTGATCTTTTAAGCTGGTCTACGAGGTTCGGAGATGTCTGAGTTCATATGAGTCGCCAGATGTTCGGATTTGTCAGCAATAAGACGAACATCAACTTCTTAATACTGCTTTTGCAGTGGAACGTTTGGGTCCCACCGGGCGTGCCAAAAACTGTTGGTCAGAGATCTGCCTTAGGTATGAATTTGTCTATTCATGCGCCCTAGACCCGGCCAACATTGAAAGGCCGAGAGGAAGAAATGCCTCCCGTGCCAATCTCCAGAGAGGGGTTGGTTCCCTTGCTATTCTAACTGGGGGGATTTGAGATTAAGGAACTGGAAAGGAATGGGAAATGACTGAAAGGGATGGGAAATATGGCCACAGGCCAGATAGAACAGGGGTGATGGACTAACAACACGATAACTCTACTGCACGCCGAATCAAATAGCACTCAATACAGACAACTAACAGAAATTAAAACTAGGCATCTAACATGCGTAATCTCCAGGGCTACTCCAGGGGTTCACGTTTTATCAGAAGCTAAATCCAGATATTAGAATTCAAGCCTACAGATAAATCAGAGAACTTAATAGAAGATAAGCAATAGAAGACATACACACAAAATAGAAGTCCAGAGTTAGAGCCAGACATCAGCTGTATTGATAGCAGAATTCGGATTACATCAAGCTTCTAGCAAACATCCATCATTTTACAATAAAATAGCAGGCTTATATAGAGAATTCTGCCGCTTGAAACATTAAATGCACACCTACAAAATGTGGCGGTGGCAGCCAAGATAAGATTTAAGGAATTACAGTCATGAAATAGTAATTAGGCATGGCTGGGACTGATGACTCCTTGAAATGCAGTTGAACCCCTTCAATGCTCTGACAGGCTCGGCTCGCTGGCGCTGCCTCCTCACTTGCTGGAACCGCTTCCGTGAAAGATAAGATCCTGAAATCTTGAAACGTCCAGTCTGGAAACTTCTCAGACCGACTGCGCTTGGATGGATAAGGATGCACCTTAACTCGCTGATGGGAAGCGCTTCTGGGAAATCCTGGCGAGGGGGCTGGAAAAGAACAGGCGCTAGATGCAAGCGTTGCTTATATCTCGTTGCTTCCTGGCCTGAAACTGCTTCGCGCTCTAAAACTGCAGCGAAAGCACCTTGCTACCTCGGGACCAGCGCCAAAGTTGAAAAGTCAAGAGGCGAAGCGCAGCTAACCCATTGCGCATCTGCCCGACGCTCGAAAATGGAGCGCAAGTCCCTGGCGCACAGGAAGTAGTGCTGGCGTTGAAAAGTCAACTGCCAAAGCGCACGAGAATGGAGCGCAAACGCCTTGCGCAGGAGAAATGGAGCGCAAGGGTCTGGGGCATCGGGAGGCGCGTCGGCGTTGAACGGTCAACAGCTGAAGCGCGTAAGCTTGTTGCGCATTTGCCTTGCGTTGGAGAAATGGAGCGCAACGCCTTGATGCCTTGGAAATAGTGCTGGGTTGAATAGTCAACATGCTTTGCGCTCAACCTTGGTGCGAATCTGCTTGGCGCTCGAAAAACTGAGCGCAACATCCTGGGGTCTTCTCCTTGGGAGCTGCGCTGCGCTTTGAAAAGTCAAAGCAGGAAGCGCTCTGAATGGGAGCGCAACAGCTTGGCGCTTGTAGAAATGAGCGCAACGTCCTTCATCAACACTTAGTCGTTTTTCCTTGAAACCTGGTGCTGCGCTTTGACCGGTCAAAGTGGGTTGCGCTCCTCAGGCAGAGCGCAAAGGCATTGCGCTGGCTGTTGGTGCGCTTTGACCAGTCAAACGGCGTTGCGCTCCTCTTTTGCATGAAGTCTGCCTTGCGCTAATACTTGGTGCGCAACAGTAATGCGCTCCTCAGGTTGAGCGCAAAGGCATTGCGCCGGGAATTACTGCGCTTTAACCTTCATCAACACTTAGCGTTCTTGTTTTGCGAAGCTGAGGTTTACTGCCTTCCGGACCGAAACTGGCCTGCGCTCTCCATACCTTTCATACTTAACCTGCGCCTGGGGACAATGCAAGCTACCCTCGCCTTCCAAAAGGTGTGCGCCCTGCATGGTAAGTAAACAAAAACAACTGCACACTGCTTTAGGAACAGTCAAGAGAATTTTGACAGTAAAACTTAGGAGAGAGAAAAATGCATTTTGAACAATGAGGAAAGGGTTTCTGGGAAGCAGAAATTACTGGACAGCAAAATATACACAATGTTGCAGAAATGACAACACATCGCTAGTTCGGGACCCTAACAAACTGTGGGTGCGCTGTCTAGTGACCCTGCTCCCGTCCGAACTGGATGAAGCGGGGCGTTTCCGTCCGGTGTCACCTGGTCCGTCGGAGCTGGTGAAGTATGTTGTGATGAGCCGATGTTGAGGGGGGTGAGATCCATCTGGAGGAGAGCTTTTATGTCGACGAAACTGAGTTATCTCCCTAAGAAAGAGTGCGAGACACCGCTGGTCCAGGTATCTGAAGAAGGTAGAAACAGATCGAGAGTTGTCCCTGAAAAGGCAATGGAATCTGCCTCGGATCTCGTAATAAATGGGACAGCAAAAAATAAAGTGATGCAGGGTTTCAGCTTCACCCAAGGAGCAAAACAAGCAAACCCGCTCCTCCGTCGGAAGATGGTGATTTGACTCAATCCGGAGTTGGTGAGAACACACCTTGAGTTGCCCAATCGGGATCCGAAGACTATGCATTGTGTGTTGTTGAAGGTATTGTGGAGGAACTATTCTGCCCTCTTGAATCTGTAAGAAGTGCTCATGGTAGAAAGACAGCTTGGGGGAAAGAGGGGCAACAGGAGAGATCCATGTGCATCTAGTGTACTGGAGACTAACATCCTTCCGGATCTCGTGGAGCATCTTCTCCTTACTATGCCGAGAGGGGGGAGAACACTCAAGGAATAAGGGGGGAGCCTGTCTATCCGTATCTGAATGTTGGCCAGGAGGACAGAGACCTGAAAATACCAGCTCCTCCGGCCTCCCCGAGAACTCGGAGAGAGTTCCATCGAGGAGCGAAGGGCGAGGTAAGGGTACCGCCTGCAACCCGCAAGGGTATCTCCTAAAGTACGGATCCTGTGAAGATAACCAATAATCAAGAAGATAATCTCAAGTTGGAGAGGAGAGGCCCCAAACTCTGCCAGAATAATAGAGCGGGGGACTGTGCCCTTGCAACGAATGAATCGTCGAAGAAAGAGTGTTTGTACTCGTTCAACCCGTGACCACTCAGTCGGGCCAAGACTAGGACCCCAAACCACTGACCCATAAGTAATAGTTGGCTTGACCAAGGCGTCAAAGATCCTCATCTTCACAGGGATATCCTGAAAATGTGCTTTGAAGCAATTCCTCTCGAGCAAAGACAAAGTTGCATACCCCTTACACACCCGGGCCTGGGCGGCGGGCTTCATACCAAAAGTGGGACCAATGAAGAGAACCCCCAAGTACACATATGAGGTGGCGATCTCAACCTCCCGACCTTGGAAAAAGAAGTGGAGATGGGATAGAGCCTCTTTGGTAGTATTGAACACCATAACCTTGGTCTTAGAAAGATTCACCGTCAACTGTCTCGAGTCACAAAAAGCGGCAAGTGTGTCTAGATGACGTTGAAGCCCCTCAGGGGATGAGGCTAAAAGAACAACGTCATCAACAAAGAGGAGAATAGAAATCAGCACATAGTGGAGAAGGCAACCATCCTCTGCATGAGCGTTCTCTCTAATAAAAGTCTCAAGCTCGTCGATGAAGATCCCAAAAAGTGTCGGGGAAAGGGGGCAACCCTGTTTCACTCCTATGGTGCTAAGAATACTGGCTGAAAGCCCCTGAGGGGAGCGAAACCGACCCTTCACAGTCTCATATAACCGTGAAACCGTTGTCAAAAGCTGCCCAGAGATGCCAACTGACCAAAGTCTCTCAAGAAGTAAATGTCGAGGCACCGTGTTGAAAGCTTTCCTGAAGTCTACAAAGCAACAATAAACCTTCGAGGACTTGGAACGTGCCTCCTCAATAATAGCTCTGAGGACTAGGATGTGATCTGTGGTCTGGTGATCTTGCCGAAAACCAGCTTGGCCAATAGCCCTGTGACCTTCCTCCTCCAACCTTCGGGAGAGAAGCACATCCAATGTTGTGGCATAGAGCTTGGCAAAGATATGCCCAATCATGATAGTCCTGTAATTATTGGGTTCATGGGGATCACCTGCCTTATGGATGGGGTGAATGATATGCTGAGTCCAGGAGTCAGGAAAACCAGAGCAGACAGATAGATTAAAGAGATCAGTGAGGGGCCCAACAAGAGGGTCAATGCCATGCTTCAGAAATTCCGCCTGTAGCCCATCCAAATCTGTTGCTTTGCTCGTACAAAGTTTCCTAATAGCCTGCCTGACAAGCCCAGTAGAAAAGAGGTGGCACGAAGAAGGGGGGGAGGGAACAATAATAGGAGGCTGATTTGGGATGGTATAGAGGGATGAGGCGTGAGTGGTCCAAGAGGAAAGATTGATCCCATGAGTAATCCGATCACGGGGGAGGATAAGGCACCAAAAGGATTTAGGAGACTGCTGAAGGGAGTGAATAAGATCAAGTCTATGCTGAGAGAGGAAGAGACGCTTCTTCTTTCGAAGAAGCATCCTGTAGTCTTTGTGTGAAATGGCATAGAGTTGGGAAGGATTCCGAATGGCATATTTCAACCTTCGGTGGGCAGACTTACATTCCTCATCGTACCAAATGTTCATGGGGCAATGACCAGGGGGACGAGGGCGAGGAGGGGGCAAATGGTGTGGGGGTACGAGTCCAAAGCAGCCTTCCAAATAGCTTGGACCAAGGAAGCAGAACGATTGGAAACATCGGGGAGAGAAGACATCTTGGGGAGAACCTGACGCAACCGGTCCATGTAGGTAAAGGAATAATAATAGTCAAAGTCCATAATGACTCGAGGGGCCGAAGTGGAGGGAGGAGGTGGAGGAATAACAGGAAGGGAAACAACGGATAAAGTGAGAGAAAGAACTGAATGATCGGTAAGGGGGGGAGGGTTATCAGAGACGCTGAACCGGGAAATGAATGGGATGAGGGTGGTAGAGGAAATAGCATAGTCCACGACACTGGCACCACCACTGTGAGGAAAACAAGTAAACCCATTGGAATCTGGAAAACAAGATATACCGTTGAGAAGAACTAGCCTGTTGGATTCACCCAACTCAAGAAGATGCTTACCATAAGCAGTAACCTGTGTGTCGATGGAGGTTCGAGCAAAACCAAGGTCATCAGGATCCAATTCCCGAGTCTGCATCTCATCTGTTGTGAGGTCGTGAAGAGAAACCTGCATAGATCCGGTCCGAGCATTGAAGTCTCCCAACAAAAGTATCTCCCTTGAAGCCAAGTATCTAGTAATGTCCTCATAGAGGTCCTGGAAAGGGTCCCCATCCATGTGAATAGCAAAATTGGACGTGGTGGGGGGAAAGTAACAGGTGGCAATGTAGATATCCCAAAGAGGTGGGTGACGATGGATTTTAATCCATAAAAATCTGGAGTGGGGATCAGTCGAAACCAGGGATACCGAACCCTGGAGCCTATCCCTGATGAGAGCAGCAACACCTCCTGATCCTCGAACCCCCCAAAGCGCCGAGTGAGTTGCCGACAATTGGACCACCAAAAGTAACCAGAGATAACTGGTAGGGCCCGCTCAGGACTCTCGTGTGTCTCACAAATAAGAATGATGTCATGTCCGTCAATCACATCAGAAAGGGACCTTGAGAGAATATCTCCTTGATTTTGTAGATTTTGCACCATCAAAAGGTAAAGGAGGAAGCCCATTATTCACACCTCTACCTTGACTCACGAATAACATTTTGTTGATTGTTTGAGTGAAAGAGGGGGGCCAGGGGTTTGTGGACTGGCAGACAGTATACCAAAAAAATACAATTTAAGCATAAGTTTACTGAGATCTTACCTACGTAATTCATCATTATGTATTCAATGTTTTGACCTTACATTATACGGTTGAATATTTTAACATGTATATATTCATTGCAATTGATTTTTGAATTTCCTTAAAAGTTTGCATCATAATATAAATAATAAACATTACACGTAGTATCTTGTTCTATGATTGAATTTTTCCTATAAATGATTGAGATATTTTAACACAATGTTATCGTTTCGTTTTGGATTTGGGTTTGGGTTCGAAGAACCCGGTTCGTCGATACGACAATTTTTTTTTGTCTTGGGTTTGTTTTGGGTTCGACCGTACAAAAATTAATAAAAATCATATATTAATTTACTAAATCAACATATATTAATTTACTAAATCAACATTTTTATTTACTAAATCAACATTTGCTAAGCATTTCACATTGGTACAAACACTATCACAATTAGGCTACTTGCATTTTTAATGAACCACATCAACACTATCACATATTGAAATATCAAATATTTTAATATTCATCTTCAATGTCTTCATCAAAAGCATCAACATCAACATGTGATTCATTAGAACCACAAGCAGTAGCAGTAACACTAGCACTAGCACTCCCACTCCCACTGGCACTAGCACCAGCACCAACACCAACACCACTCGGTTGGCTTGGCGTAGCCAAAGCCTCTATGTCAAGTAATAAATCATGGGAGTGGGAAGCATCTAAATCAACATCTTCTGCCCTGACATCCCAATGCTTTGTTGACCCTTCCCTATAGTTTGATTGCATATGCGATAAAAGGCGCAAGTTGGAATGCACATAGACCAACTCCTCAACCTTCTTTGCTGCCAGCTTGTTGCGCTTTTGCGAGTGGATAAAGGAGTATGTACTCCAATTCCGCTCGGATGAAGACAACCTTGTAACCTATTAAGAAAATCACGAGTGAAATTTTTCAAAACCAATGCAAAATAAAAAATTGAAATTATACGTATAAAAATCGAGTTCAAAATTTATAAACCTGTGATAATATTTTGATTGCAAGAGATTGCAAGGTTGGGGTTGTTTGCCCATGCAAATACCACCACATATGAGCATCCTTTTTGTATTTGTCGCGACAAGCGCTAAGGCTATGTCCTGTAGAGGAAATGAAGTCTGCAAACTCAGCTGAAACTATGTCCTCAATCTCAGGATCGGGATATAGCCTTCTGAATGTTACCTTGTACCCTTCACTAACTTCAATATCTCTATATGGTGCAACTCTACCGGGCAAAGAAAGGATTTCACTACTATAAAATCTGGGACTCAATGCGAAGGCAAGGAGATGCAAGGGAGTTGTCATTTTGTTCCACCGCTCAATTACAAATGACTACACTTGTTTGAAAAATGTCTCATGGGGATCTTGCTCTTTTGCATTGATGATGACTTTGATCTTCTCAATCATTGAGTCAATCCCATCATATACCTCTTCTAAACATGGCTGATCCATGAGTTCAAACAAACTTAAAATTATAAAAATTCACCAGAAAAATATATTATATATCGCAATCAGTCCTCGGTATTAAATCTTGTCTTCTAACGCCACATTTTGAATTTCATAGACTTTTATACTTGAAGGAAGAGGTTATAAATTTTAATCTACAAAGACTTAGGTATAATATAGATGGATAAATAACATTTTTATATAACTTATAATTAAATATTTAAAAATAATTTTTTAATATTTATAAACAATAACAATTTAAAAAATTAAGTTATATTAATTACATTTTATTTATAATAATCATATTTAATTAATTTTATATTTCATTAATTAATTTAACATATTTATAAACCAAAAATATAAACACTATACTCAAACTAAAGTAACCCTAAACGGCTAAACCAAATAAAAAATGACCTATAATACTACATTCACACTATACTATTATAATATCTATCTATATATAATTTCTGAAGCTATTAGAACAATAGGACAATGTTATAACTAACACTACATTGTGAAATCTTATAATAGATCCACTTGAATCCTTCCGAATGGCCATTTTAAAATTTAGTTGAAAAAGAATATATATAATTTTAATTTGCCTTCTTTGTAGTATAAATTTGAAAGGGAAATTTCAACGAAAACATTTCACATGTTTCAGCACGTCCTCCAATACAGCTTGGCTCCAACCAAATCTCCGACTACCATTTAATGTATATTATATACGCATGCTAACAAGAATTCGCACCCTAGTAGGTTTGGTTCATCTTTGGTGGTTAGGTTTTCGTTTTTCAATACAGTTTGCCATCCAACCCAAATCTCTTTTAATATCCCTCATTAACATATTTAATAATTTGTCCATTTTGAATTTGTCCTCGGTAATAAATTTATAATTTGAATTTAATATTTAATAATTTATATATATGGTTTATAAGAAGATAGATATATTAGTTATTACAAATTTTAAAACTTTATATAAATTAAAATAATTTAATTAACAATATTTAAAAAATAAATTTATAATTTAATCTAAATCATATTTAATTTTTTTATTTCTTATCTTAATTCTTTTCATGCTTTAATTTTGTTCTTGAACTAAAAGTCTAAATCACAAACCTAAACTTAAAAGTTAAACCTTATAAGTTATAACTTAGTCTCAATATTATATTTTAATTTTTATGGTACTTGTTAAATTTTAAATTTATAAATCATTTACCAAGCGAAAAAAAATTATTTTTCCTCACAACTTGCTGCCATTTTAATTTTTTAGCTACCATTCCTTATTTCAGGTTCAAAGTTCATCAAGTAAAGGACAAATTTTTAGACATTTAGTTTTCACTTGCAGAGTATAAATTAGAATGGCAACAAGTGCAAGCTCAGTAGGCAAGTCCCGATTTAGAATTGATCCAAAAGCCCCACTATGGAAATATGTCACTATGTTAGAGCAGATTCCAGGGGGTGGGGGCTACATATGGGTTTGTAATACCTGCAATGTTCGGTATAGCAGCTCATACAGCCGAGTGAAAGCTCATTTGTGTGCTCTACCTGGCCAAGGCATCAGAGCTTGCCCAGGGTCAAAAGATGCACCAGTGCCAACATCTGTGATATTGCAATACATAAAAGAACAAGAAGACGCAGATGCTTTAGCTACTTTACAATCAGGTCATCCTTTGGCAAAGAAAGGATCTCGATCGAAGAAGCCACCTACTGCCCCACCTCATGCTGGCAGCCCATTTGTGGTTGCACCCCATCCATTTTCAGCCACACCTTCCACGCATGAAGAGGATTCTTCTCTTTCACGGAAAATAACAAAGGGACCATTGGAGAAGGCATTCCAAAACGAGTCTAGGGACATTGCAGATCAGATGATTGCACGTTGCGTGTATGCCAACGACTTGTCTTTCAATGTGGTTAGATCACCATATTGGCAAGATATGGTGAAAGCCATTAATGAGGCTCCAAAAGGGTACCAAGGCCCAGGTTATGAGAAGGTGCGCACCACTTTGTTGACAAAGGAAAAAATATTTGTAGAAGATTCATTGCAGCCCATCAGAGATTCATGGGTTGAAACAGGGTTGTCCATCGTTTCTGATGGATGGAAAGATGCACAAAATCGCCCTTTGATAAATGTCATTGCAATAAGCCCCAAGGGGGCAATGTTTTTGAAAGCAGTTGATTGTGAAGGGCAAGTGAAAGATGCCCAATTCATTGCTAACATTTTGATTGAAGCAATAGAATCGGTGGGCTCTCAAAACGTTGTCCAAGTCATAACGGACAATGCCAAAAACTGTAGAGCAGCGGGGATGTTGGTGGAGGCAAGGTACGAGCATATATTTTGGACACCTTGTGCTGCCCATTCACTCAACTTAATACTGCAAAAGTTGGGGAAACAAATTGAATGGATAAAAGAAATTTATGCCGAGGCCGAAGACATTCAAATGTTTGTGACAAACCATCACATGTCGCAAGCTATCTTCAAGCAATTCTCAAAATTGGAGGTGTTAAAGGTAAGAATTTTGTATAATGATGTTTAGTTTGTTTTAAATTTTGAAAACATTTTTGTTTTGTTGTCTAATTTTTTTTTATTTTACTAGGTTATTGAGACTCGATTTGCCTCGCACACAATCGTCTTGAGGCGACTTGTGAAAGTGCGAGAGGCATTGCAAAGTATGGTTATTAGTAACCTTTGGAGTGTATGGCGGCAGTCAAGCACTGAGAGGGCACAAAAAATAAAGATGTTGATCCTTAATGATGATTGGTGGGGTCGTGTTGATTACTTGCTCAAAATAATTGAGCCTATCATAAGCATGATCCGATTTGTAGACATGGATCAACCATGTTTAGGAGAGGTATATGATGGGATCGACTCAATGATTGAGAAGATCAAAGCCATCATCAATGCAAAAGAGCAAGATCCCCATGAGACATTTTTCAAACAAGTGCAGTCATTTGTAATTGAGCGGTGGAACAAAATGACGACTCCCTTGCATCTCCTTGCCTTCGCATTGAGTCCCAGATTTTATAGTAGTGAAATCCTTTCTTTGCCCGGTAGAGTTGCACCATATAGAGATATTGAAGTTAGTGAAGGGTACAAGGCAGCATTCAGAAGGCTATATCCCGATCCTGAGATTGAGGACATAGTTTCAGCTGAGTTTGCAGACTTCATTTCCTCTATAGGACATAGCCTTAGCGCTTGCCGCAACAAATACAAAAAGGATGCTCATATGTGGTGGTATTTGCATGGGCAAACAACCCCAACCTTGCAATCTCTTGCAATCAAAATATTATCACAGGTTTATAAATTTTGAACTCTATTTTTATAGGTATAATTTCAATTTTTTATTTTGCATTAGTTTTGAAAAAATTTCACTTGTGATTTTCTTAATAGGTTGCAAGTTCGTCTTCATCCGAGCGGAATTGGAGTACATACTCCTTTATCCACTCGCAGAAGCGCAACAAGCTGGCAGCAAAGAAGGCTGAGGAGTTGGTCTATGTGCATTCCAACTTGCGCCTTTTATCGCATATGCAATCAAACTATAGGGAAGGGCCAACAAAGCATTGGGATGTCAGGGCAGAAGATGTTGATTTAGATGCTTCCCACTCCCATGATTTATTACTTGACATAGAGGCTTTGGCTTCGCCAAGCCAACCGAGTGGTGTTGGTGCTGGTGCTAGTGCCAGTGGGAGTGGGAGTGCTAGTGCTAGTGTTACTGCTACTGCTTGTGGTTCTAATGAATCACATGTTGATGTTGATGCTTCTGATGAAGACATTGAAGATGAATATTAAAATATTTGATATTTCAATATGTGATAGTGTTGATGTGGTTCATTAAAAATGCAAGTAGCCCAATTGTGATAGTGTTTGTACCAATGTGAAATGCTTAGCAAATGTTGATTTAGTAAATGAAAATGTTGATTTAGTAAATTAATATATGATGTTGATTTAGTAAATTAATATATGATTTTTATTAATTTTTGTACGGCCGAACCCAAGACAAAAAAAAATTTGCCGTACAAACGAACTGGTAACATTGGTATTAAGTAATAAAAAGATGTAATCAAGTATGTTATAGAGTATTTTAATGATAATTTGACTTTGACCTTTTAATGGGTTTTGAAATCATAAACTACATAATAGATAAAGCCCTTAACATAAAGGGATTTCTGAAAGTCTATCAAAGCTCTGATGTAGATTTGGCAACCCACAAGAGATGCATAATGCAGTAAATAGCCTTTTGGTATTGGTGTTTATGGAAACTTTAAACTAGACATGAAATTGCTTCCATTGAGAAAATAGAGTTTTTACATCAAAGATGCAAATCTGCCAGCTTTTCTAGTAATTATAAGCATTAGTGTTGTAGGCCATTTCTTGTGATGCGAAACCCATGCCTATTTTGGAAGACAAAGATTCTGAAGGTGGCTTTAAACTTTTTTTGTTGGGATATTGCTACAGATGTTTGAGTGAAAAGGGAATGCTCTTCCTGATCCCGTAAGTAATGTATGTGGCAGGAATACTTTTCCATAGTTATAGGAAAAGATGTAATGCACCTTGCAGGAATAAGATATCTAGCATTCAAACTGTTATGCATAAATGGCGAGGCTTTGTTCTTGACATGTAGAAGTAGATACATTTTTTGTGCTGCTGTTAGCCTGTAATATGTCCTGAACCCAGCTTGCATACGAGATGTCCTACTCCCTTACTTCAAAGGCAAATTCACTTATTATCATGCTTTCAATTCTAATCCTCTAACTTCTTCCCATGTTGGAACTGTGTGTTGTATTTTATGAATTCTTTGTAAACCTTGGAAGAAAGATAAGTCACTAGGTTTTGTGGTTAAAATGGATGATCTCTTGTCAGGTTATTTGCAAAAGTCAGTGGCTAAACCCCAGTGTACAAAATGTGTCTGCAAGAACAATGGATCTCATATTCATAATGTTTCCACAAGTATAGTGGATGATATCTATTCAAAATGTGTCAAATAAGACGACTGAATTTTGTATCAGCTTTCTTTCTCATGTGTATATGCAAATGGAAGTAAGATTTAGTAAGACAAGATACTGTGGGAGACACAAAAATAATGTTCAAGAGAAATATAAAACAATAGCTGAGATGTTATGTGGTACATTGACATGATTTTTGAGGTCTTTGTGATTGTATTATCTAGTGGGAAGGTATTTTGACAACATTGTGACAGGTACATGCATATGAAAGAATGAACAGGGTCTACAACTATACTTTGGACCCATGTGCTCCCTTGTATATTACAGTAGGAGATGGTGGGAACATCGAGGGAATCGACACAGAATTTGCAGATGATCCAGGCAAGTGTCCCAAGCCAGAGGATAACCAACCTGAATTTGGAGGTGTATGCCACATAAAATTCACCTCTGGTCCTGCAAAAGGCAAATTCTGTTGGGACAAGCAACCAGAATGGAGTGCATTTAGAGAGAGTAGCTTTGGACATGGCATACTAGAGGTATATCATATAACTCGGATGTGGAATTGAATAAGAAATTATGTATGAATGACTACATGTTTATATTTCAAGTAGTGTTGTATGCATTGAATTGGAATATATTCACGGTGATTTCTTTATTGTTGCAGGTAATTAATTCTACATATGCCTTATGGACGTGGCATAGAAATCAGGAATCATACAAGATTGATGGCATTGTTGGAGATCAAATATACATTGTGAGACAGCCGGAAATCTGCCACCCTCACCACAATTTGAGTATCCAAAAAGTCCACAGAAATAGTTTACCAAACAAGCTTACTGCAAACTCTAATGGTCATGTGTTGGAGGACTATTATATTATTTTTGAATAAGTTGTGTGACTTCTATTGGGGGCATTTGGAGGACTATTATATTACAATAGGTCAAGTCACAGCATATTGCAAACATGAAAACAAGCACAGTGTAGGTCAAGTCACAGCATATTGTATATTATAGGGGCTTTGTATGATATGATATTTATAAATACACAACCGTGTGTGTCACAGTACATTGCATACATCTTATGTGCTCAAACATTTACTTATTTATTTTTACTGTTAATTGGTGATAATTCAAAATGGGGCATTCAAAGGACCCCTTCCCATTCTACGAGAACCAAAACACATCTTTCTGAATACTGCTGTCCTTGAATAATGACATGAAAGAAAAATTCTGTAATTTTTGTCCATAACAGAAGTCAGAGCAAACTACTAATAAGAACCCGTAAACTGGACTATACAAGCCAGTAACAATTCTCAGACTATTCTTGCCAAGTATTTCGTTATAGGTGACAGCTGACCACAGACTATTATATAGTGGAGTCTGGACCATACATAGTGTGAAAGCACCAAGAACAAACAGGATGGTATACTTGACAGATATACTAATATGCCTTATTAACCACAAAATATATAGATGAGCCAAGGAAGTGAGGCACTTACTGAAATAAATCTGTCATGACCCACTGATTATCTGCCTGTGCTGGGGAAGGTTTAAATTCTTCATTGTTGATCAATCTTCAACACACTCTTTGGTTTAAGCATTCTTGTAAATAATTTCAGTCATAGGCATTTCTTAATGTCTTGATGTGAATGAGCTTGTAGGAGCAAAAGACATTCACCTCATATTCTTTTGTTCGACTGCAATGTCATGTATGTGCCAGCCTTTTTAGATGTCAGAGAAAGAAAAGTCTGGCAAATATGAATTTGCACCGGGCCATTATCAAGTAAGAACCATGACCTGGGGAATACATTCCTTCTTCCAGTGCAATAAATTCTTTATACACACGTCAAACTTCACTCCCAAGAAAAACAATTTTGCAACTAGCACAACATATATCAGTAATATCCAGAAATATTCTTACCCTTTATGCTGTGAATATAGAAAGATTTCGCACTTCCTTCTCATTGTTGAATGATGTCCATTCTGGGAAATCTGGACAAGCCCAAGTGCTGCCTTATAGGAATGGCATGCAGAATGATGAGCATGAAGTCGGTTCTCTCTATCTCTTATCACTTCTTTGAATGGATCTCTAACAAGCAAGCATTTTGCTGCTGTGACATAATATCTATTGTCTAAAATAGCAAATGGCAACTGGCTATTAGGGTCCAGCTAACTGTATTTTGGCATTGTCCTTGTTGATCTTCCATCAGATTTGGTTTATTTCTAAACTGCATGTGAACCCTCAAATCATTTCAATGCAGTGCTATCCACCCGTTTCACTGTAATAGCAGAAAACTAGTGCTATTACACCAATTAGTTTTCTGGGGCGAGGATATTCACTGCTGTAAATGCAACTGTGTTTACAAATGCTCCAAATAGTGGAAGTTCAATAAAGCCAGTGGCCAACTCTGTGCTAATGGTAGAAGTGTTTCTGCTGCATGAAGACCACCGGTCCTCTTTTGAATCTGATTCATGCTAACCATCTCCGCAATACCACCAATAGTGTCACTAGAAGGGTTCTAAGCATCTATAGCCAATCCAGTTTTTGTGGTACTTATCATCTCCGAAGAAGCTACTATAATTCATATATGTCGGCCAAGCTGAAACTTGCAAGGGTGGTGAGTGCAATAGCACTAATTGGAATAATGATAGACTTGTATGTGAAGGCAACTGCTAAAATGACATTTGCTGCAGAGCCAGTTTTGCAGGAGTGGGCTACTACTTGAATAGGGCTTTAAGCATTACTGATATAGAATTCCATAGCGTGGTCAATCACAAGTCCAGCCCACAATCCAGCAACAATACAGAAACAAATCTTTCAGTTAATGGCAATTCAATTTTGCTTGCATAACAATGCCAACTGCCATTAGTATACTAAAGATGATGAGCTGCATCTTTAGAGACATTTAAATTTCCTTAGTCTTGATCTTAAAAAGGTCAGTTGCAAACAATCATATTGAAGAAATTGAAAAAAATAAAAAATGCATTTACATACAGCATGCCCCGTGTGGTGATTTGAAACACACACAACTCCTTTTCATTTTGTTTTTGGAAATTGTGTGTGAAATCAAGGACATCATACAAAGACTTTGCAAAGCATACAACATTGTTACTGTGAGTTGAGTTCATCCGTTGCGAGTTGAGTTCATCCGTTGCACAATGGCTATGACAGCCTGCAAGAATTGGATTCTCTTGATCCTTTACAAGCACATTTGATGATTGTTTTTCAAACAGATGCCCAAGAGTTTTGTTAGGATCCCATACTAACCTTATTTTGTAATTCTCATTTGCTTATGTAATGACCCACTTCCAACTTGGGGGATTCCATCTATAATGTTATTTTGTAATCTTTTGTGATGTATGTGACAAGTAAGGCACCTAGCCAAGTGGGGCCATTTCATGTAACCGTTATCAAGATTGTAATCGATGTTTGGTAGAAGATTCTAGCTCGAGTCGCATTTTGCATGTAAGCCAACTCTTGAGCCTCAGGGTAGGGTTGCATTGAGTTTCTCTTTAAAAGACATGGAGCCATGTACAAATGTATCTATTGTAAGTTAATGAAATATTGAAGGAGGTTGCCCCCTCGAAGAGGCCTGCGATTCTGAGTTATTTGTGAGATTGTTTCAATTCTGCAATTACTTTCTGCATAATGTTATTCTGTTATTTGATGTATATCGGTTATTTTACAGTGTTTTGTGTGAGTGAACTTTATTTTAATAGTAGGTTCCTAACAAGTTTCAAGAGGTAGTTGCATTAGTTTTTGCATTAGTTTTTGTGGCAGTGCTCTTTGAATTTGCTTTTTACAAAAAGACAAAACTCTTGAGCAAAACAAATCTAAAATAAGTTGTAGAAGTGTAAATTTTTTTTTTTGATAAGTTAAAATTTCATTAAAAAAGGGTTTTGAAAGGGTCCCAAAACCTTTTTACAACAAGTCACCAAACCAAAAAAAAACCACAAGAAAGGCCGAAGGATAGGCCAAAGGTAGCCTGAATATAAAGAACATTAAAAACGCGCCCGAAGCAGGAAAGAAGAGTGTCCCACCCAAGCGGGAAAAAGAACTAGGAAAAAATTAAAATACCCGCCCAACATGAAATTTGAAAATCCTGCCTAATGGGAAATTTGAAAATTTCGGCCAAAGTAGGAATAATACAATTTTGAAAAAACCCGCGCAGTGGAAAAACCAGAAACCGGTATTCTGTCAAGGAAACACCGGAAAAACAAATATGTTGTGCACAAAACCACCCCGAACAGCTAGATGGAGCAGAGGAACTGCCAAGAAGGATCATCTCACCCAGGGAGGGCTGGGATACATGCAGGGATGCAAGAAAAAAGACCAGAACAACATCCCGCACAGGCCTGGAAAATGGAACAATCCGAGGATCTCCACAGGCCACGAAATCCCCTTGCAACGAGGTTGAGCTACACAGAGACCAGAGGAAGCAACAGAGGTAGAACCACAAGCCACGGGAAAAGGGTGGGAAGGTCCCAGGGAACCCAAACAGAAGGAGCCACAGGGTTAACAAGCTGCAGGTGTTAAGCACAGGTCCCCCAAGACCAAAAAGTGCAGTAAGAAACCCTAGATAACCTCCAACACCGCCAACGAACAACTTCAGGGATCTAGAAAAGGAAGACCAACGGGATCTCAACAACAAGCAAAGCAAAGGCCCCTCACAAGCCAAGAAAGATACGTTGAGAGCCCACCAAGAAGACCAAAACCAGGAACCCAAAGAGCAGATCCATAGGAAAAACGTACCTGGTCCTCCCTAGACCAAAAAGATGTTGTGAAAATCTGCTCAAGAAGTAATTCTCCCAAAGCTGCGACGCACCACACTTGGAGAACCTCTGAAACTCAGCTCCAAGTAGAAACCTACAAAAAAAACTGGGACAGATCTGAGAGCACCAGGGAAAAAGGATCCCTGAAGCACCACAGAAAAACCCAGGGAAGGCCCCAGGGACATCCCAGAACAGAGGCACTCGAAAGAAACCCTCAAACAGGCATGGAAAGGGCCATACAAAAGGAAAAGTGACCTCCCACCCCAAGGAGATCATTTGCGACACCAGCCAGCCAAGAAAGAAGGGTCAGGCAAGTACCTGAGAATTGGGACAGAACCAGGTGAGGGGGAAGCAGGGAAGCAGAACAGGACTTCCCAGGGAAGTACCCTGAAATCCCCCCCAATTGTCTAAAAGTGTAAAATTTTTACTACATAAGCCAATCATGTAATGACACAAGATTTTGTAATAAGTGGATATCTAATGTGTAGGCTTAAGACCAACCTAATTTTTAATGAATTTCAAACCCTTCTCCATATAGTAGCTCACAATCTCATAATCCAATTTTCTCTCTAATTGAGGTGGGCAAATGAAAAAGTCTCTTGAAGATATACTAACTTCACTTATGGATTCTTCAATACATAATTTATTTTAACCTTTGTGTACTTCATTTGCTAGGGATACAACACATTATTGAATCATAAACATAGGGTGCCCAAGAATAGGTTCACGTCCCTACTATGCATTAAAAGCAAAGAAACAAACTGCTTCATAGAATATACTAGAAATATGCTTTCCAATAAATGATATTAGAAGAGAAAATGTCTCAAGCTAAGTTGGATGAAACTTGGAAACTGGTAAAGTTTTTGAAATGGAGATGTCCTAGGAAATGCAAGTTCTCAAACCTTTTGGAAATGTAGACAGGCAAATTGAGATGTCTGTATTTGTTGAACCAGTTTTGGTATTATGTGTTATTTTGTAAATGTACGCAAAGTGTAGACAGACATATTGAGATATCCTTATTTGCTGAACCAGTTTTGATATTATGCGTTATATTGTAAATCCACGCATAGTGTTTGACGAAATGCACGTGCATATTTTTAATAATGTTGTAAAGTGCAATTTAATATTGTAAGTAAAGAATAAAGTCATGTAAAGTCATATTAAATCATGTAAGTTGGCTAAATAAGCTATTTCGTCCTGTAGTGCAAATGAAATGTAATGCAAAGCAAATGCACATAAAATGTAATTTGAGGGTAGTTGCAAGGTAGTTGGAGAACATAACTACTTGGTGGGTGTATAAATAAACCCCCCCTCATTCATTAGAGTTGCTCCAGATTGGTACGTGTGAGGATTGAAGTCTATGAGCATAATGCGATCTAGCATGATATGCGACCATGGAGGATGTTCGACCTAGGGTTGAATGATGGATACCTAGAGGAGATATTGCGGGGCATTCATGCAAATTGATGGAAAAGTGCAGTCCAGATCTGTGTACAACCATGGTTATGCTTGATCGTAGATTGTATTGATGAAAGCGTAATGTTGTATCACACCTACCATTATTAATACAAACTACTGTAATTACAGTAAATTGTTATTGCTATATTTTCTGCCATTACTGTTGTTATTTAATGTTGTTGCAGAATTTACGTGCATTATTATTGCTATACTACAATGCTTGCAGATCTATAGATTACTTACGTGGAAAGGGAACTGTTGGGATATGTAAAAACCCTTTTTACATTCTGGCGTCGTTGCTTTACGAAATTGGGTCTAAATTGGTGGCATAGGGTTTGAAGAAGTGAAACCCTTGGGAAGACGAGCAAACGAAGATCAACCCAGTGCAAAGACGGAGGAGAAGACGTACCAGATTTTTTTTTGTCGTTGCAGATTAAAAGACGTGCATGCCAAGCGGAGGAAAAATGTGAGTGAGATTTTGCAGGTGGGAAGTTGCAGAAGTTTATAGACCTGACGTCTACAAGCCTGACGTCTGAGGCCTGATGTCTGCAGGCCAGACGTCTCCAGACCAGACGTCTGCAGGCCAGACGTCTGAGGCCAGACGTCTGCAGGCCTGACGTCTTGAGACCTGACATCTATAGGCTTGACGTCTGCAGGCCTGACGTCTGTCGGCTAAGACATCTGCAATGGAACGACACATTGCTGATAGGAATGAAAGAAGGGGTACAAGGATCACCAAAAGTCAAGGAAAATGTTGATTGATGTAGAGATATGTTGAGTGGATGGTAACACCTGAACAAGCGACAGGAAGGTTGCAGAGGAGTGCAAAGGACGGGAGTCAGGCACCAAAGCAACAACACGCGAAGGCTCAGGATGGAAGACCAAGGCCACAATCGATATCCCAGCGAAGGAAGTCGCAAAGTAAGAAAGTTGAAAGAAGACTTTTTGGCGAGAGTCAAGACGAAGAACACCCGACGAGGAGCAGCATAGCAGAAACCCCACCAATGGATAACATAGACACCCAAGCATTGGAGAATTTGCCACTTTTCACAGGAGGGAAGGAAGACCCGATTAGGCATTGGAGAATTTGCCGTATGGAGTGGAAAGCGATTGGGCAGAACAATGAAGAATATTGGAGGAGGTGGTTTCCTGCAACGTTTCGAGAATCTGCAATAGACTGGTACATATACTTACCGCAAGTCAAGTTCCATACATGGGGAGAGTTACGTGATGCATTTGTGGAAGAATTCCGATCATACGACACTGACGAAAATTATAACATTCAAGGTGAGGAGCCTGTTTGTTATTACAATCAAAGGGTGAGTAGGTTGTTTGACTATGTGGAGAAAGGCCACTCAGAGGAATTGAAGACCATGTGGTTCATAGATGGACTGCTCCCTGTGTATGAAAGGAAGATGAAAATATTTCCTCCAAGATCATACCAAGAGGCTTTGGATTATGCCTTGACTTGGGAAAGAGATGCAAAAACCTCACCGATGAAGGAGACTCAGACAACTAGAGAATGCAGTCAGATGACGACGAAGGAGACATCTGAGGTGCAGACGTCTGAGCAAGAGTCGTTTGATGTGGAGATGTCTAAGGTACAGACATCTGAGCAAGAGTCGTCTGAGAAGAAGACATCTGAGGTGCAGACGTCTGAACAGGATTCGTCTGAGGTGGAGACGACCGAGGTGAAGTCTACAGTGCATCTGTCGGAGAAGGAGTCGTCTGAAGAGAACCCGTCTGAAGTGGAGTTGTTTGAAATCTACCCGTCTAAAAGAGTTAAACGTCAGGCAGTCATACTAGACGTTTGGCAGCCAGTCAGCCCAGACGTCTGGCCATCCAGCCTAGACGTTTGGCATCCAGTCAGCCCAAAAATCTAGCCATCCAGCCTAGACGTCTGGCAGCCAGTCAGCTCAGACATCTAACCGTCTAGCCCAGACGTCTGACAATCCGTCAGTCCAGATGTCTAGTCATCGGACCCAGACGTCTGGCCGTCTGTTTGGTCGTCCGTTTGGCCACTCATACCAGACGTCTAGCAACCTGTCCAGACGTCTAGCCCATCTATTTGCGACGTCTACCCTTACCCGTTTGAGACGTCTACCTGTGTACAATCCGTCTGAGACGTCTACCCATCTGAGTTGTCTAACCCATTGTTCCAAACGTCTAGACATGGTACCTGTCAGACTCCTCAATCCGTCTGGTCTAATTCGTCAGAAACTAAGCTGTCAGGGATTGTCGTCAGAAATGTTGACGTCGGAGGCAATGCAGTTAGAGGAGTTGTCGTCAAAAGCACAATCCGATAAGGGAGAGGTCTATCAGAGGATGATGATAAGCAGTCAGTTGGATCAAGAAAGCAGTGAAGTAGAGCTAAAAGAAAGCAGTTTGAATGAGTTGAAGGAAAGCTTCCAAATGGTTGATGAGAAGAAAAAATTAGTTTGTACATTGAGGTTTCAAGGGAGCACGCGAAGGGCGCTGCCCCTCGACCCCGCAAGGGACATTGCCCCTCGACCCCGCAAGGGACGTTGTCCCTTGACCCTGCAAGGGGACTCCCGCCCCCTTGACCCCCGACACAGATGGTGGAGGGCATTACCGATCATGTTCATGATGTTGATGGCATTGCTCATGCTGATGATATGGCTTATTGCAAAAAGTGAAGTGCCTATTCAAAGAATGTTGATCATGTTGATGTTACACATACTTGTAGCAGAAAAAGGGCACAATCAGAGAATCAGATGTTGTGAGCAGTCTCAAGTGAAGGTCATTGCCAAAGATGTATGGAACAGGAACAAGAGGAAGGAGCGTGACAAGAGATCCTGTTATATTGCTTAGTACTTCTATTCCCAGTGTTTAGCTCGTGTCGTTGAGGACAATGACCAGTTTAGAGGAGGGGATAGATGTAGACAAACATACTGAGATATCCTTATTTGCTAAACCAGTTTTGATATTATGTGTTATATTGTAAATGCACACAAAGTGTTTGACGAAATGCATGTGCATATATTTAATTATGTTGTAAAGTGCAATTTAATATTGTACGTAAAGAATAAAGTCATTAAATCATGTAAGTCAGCTAAATAAGCTATTTCGTCCTGTAGTGCAAATGAAATGTAATGCGAAGCAAATGCACATAAAATGTAATTTGAGGGTAGTTGCAAGGTAGTTGGAGAACATAACTACTTGGTGGGTGTATAAATAAACCCCCCCTCATTCATTAGAGTTGATTCAGATTGGTACGTGTAAGGATTGAAGTCTATGGGCAGAATGCAGTCTAGCATGATATGCAACCATGGAGGATGTTCAGCCTAGGGTTGAATGATGGATACCTAGAGGAGATATTGCAGGGCATTCATATAGATTGATGGAAAAGTGTAGTCCAGTCCTGTGTGCAGCCATGGTTATGTTGACTGTAGATTGTATTGATGAAACTGTAATGTTGTATCACACCTACCATTATTAATACAAACTTCTGTAATTATTGTTAACTGTTATTGTTGTATTTTCTGCCATTACTGCTGTTATTTAATGTTGTTGCATAATTTATGCGTATTATTATTGCTATACTACAATGCTTCCAGATCTGTAGATTACTTACATGGAAAGGGAACTGTTGGGATATGTAAAAACCCTTTCTACACAAAGTGTTTGACGAAATGCACGTGCATATATATTTAAGAATGTTGTAAAGTGCAATTTAATATTGTACGTAAGAATAAAGTCATGTAATTTGATTATGTTGGCTAAATTAGAATTATAAGCTATTTCGTCTTGTAGTGCAAATGTCATGTAAAGCAAGAGCAAATGCACATGAAATGTACTTTGAGGGAAGTTATGAGGTAGTTGGAGAACATAACTACTTTTAGGTGTATAAATAACCCCCCCCTCATTCATTCAGGTTGTTCACCCATAGAGGATGTGTAGGAAGTAAGGAGAGCAATGCATGGTGAATGATGCAATCCATTATTGTGTACAACCATGAAGGATGTTCAACCTAGAGTTTGCAGGCTGAGATTGTAATGCTGAAACTATAATGTTGTATCATGAATGCCATTGTTAATATAAACTACTGTATCTACTGTTATTTACCATTGTTGCTATTTTTGTCATTGATGCTGTTATTAGTGTTGTTGCAGGTTTTCTGTGCATTATTACTGCTATACTACAATGATTGCAGATCTCTAAAACTATTAAGTGGAAATGGATTGTTTATAAACATGTGAAATTTCATTTCTACAAGAAATACAAAAACAACAAAGGAAACACTAGATTAAAAAATGTGAAATAAATTTTAACACAAAAACGACAAAGGAAACACTTGATTAAAAAATGTAAAATAATTTTTAAGTTTATAGACAAAATTGAACTAAAGAGATCACCAATGGATGAAAATCACATTTAATCATTAAATTTCACATAGTGTACGTTGGTCAATCTCAAAGTTCACCCTTTATATATTAGGTTATACTAGTAATATGAAACTCATTACATGGGATATACTCTAAAATTATTGCATTACACTACATGGGGTTATTACATTTACTTTTCTATGTAATTATGTAATTACCATGAGATATTTTCCTCATGGTTAAACTAGGTAAGTACCTAAATATCCTATGTTAGATATTTAGGTTAGTGTTATGGTTAGAACTCTCTACCTAGGTTAGTAGTTAGCTACACGTCTCTCCTACCGTGTTGGTTAGCGAGATAGACGAGATTAGTTAATTAGATTGTTATATATAATTTTGTAAATCTAATGCAATTGCTAATGTTCATTTTTAATTAATTTGGACTTACCTTGGACCTACATTGGTATCATTCGCCTCGCTTCTCTACCCATCGCTGCGGATACTCCATCGTTGCAGATTCCCACGGAGCACCAGAGGCGCTCAACGTGGATTTTCCTCACACGGGAGGCCCGCAGACCTAGGCCCACGAGTTTGGCAGCAGATCTGGCCGCTCCAGCCCGCAGGCCCGTAGCATTGGCCGTCGCTGACGACGTCGCCAGTCGGCCCACAGATTTGGTCGTCGCAGACGACGCAGCCAGAGGGCCCGCAGACGCGCCCGCCGACCTGGCACACAGGCCGAGCCCAGGGCCCGCAACTCCCTAGACCGGTCGCGGTCAACGAGCCGAGGCCATTCAACCTCGGCTCCCGCGCCGGCCCCCAGGGCCCGTAGAGCCACGTAGGCCTCGCAGGCCACGTGGCCCAATCACGGGAGAGCCGAGAGGGCAGGAGCGCCCTCCCTCTCCCCGCAGACTGACCTGGACTTCGGGATCTGAGAGGGCAGGCGGCCCTCCAATCCCTGATCGACACTTGGACTGGACAAACGCAGCCTGGCCCCGGCACGCATCCCGAGGGACACGTGGACTGACGTCGACTGGCCCTGGCACGCATCCCGAGGGACACGTGGACTGGATCGTCGAAGCCTGGACCCGAGCATGCACCCCGAGGTGCTGACTTGGCGGACACGTGGCGGACAGCCACTAACAGACACGTGGCGGACAACCATTGGATAGGGACCGGACAAGTGGTGGACAACCACTGGACGTGACTCGACACGTGGCGGACGACCACAGGACTGACTCGACGGTGACACGACGGACAAAGGCCTACCCCTGGCGCCACGTGGCGACGACCAAAAGGGCAGGCGACGGTAGTCGATTGCCCGAAGGCAATCGACGGATAAGGGGGGACTTTCCCCTTATCAAGCCCACAACATCCCACTGCGGGATGCATGTGGGATAAACATCCCTGATTTTTTTTGAAAAAAATTTAGCCGTCGCAGGGTATAAAAGGCACTTTCTGTGCCTTCGTTCCATCGGGCGCCGTAGCCCGACCGGTTGATCGGGTCGAGCTAAGGCGCACGGCGGGGAGTCCAGGGTTCGACTCCCGTCGGGAACAAAAGGCCATTATTTTGGCCTTCGACGCAACCAGGTATTTTTTTTAATTTTTTATTTTTTCAATTTTTTAATTAAAGTTTTTTTTATTAATTTTTTTTTAATATTTTAAAACTTCAAAATATTTTTTAAAACAAATCAATTTTTGTTTAAGTATTTAAATTGATTTATTTAAGAGATATATTTTTTAGTTTTTCATTATTAATTAAAATGTTTTATTAAAACTTTTCTTAAATTATTGCAAATTAAAAAAATTAATTAAAGAAATATTTTTGCAACTTTGATCTTTAAAGGTGCTAATGTTTTCTCACAAAATGGAGATATAAGACATAGCAAAAGCACATTTTTTTTGTTGCAAATTAGACAACTCTTCTCAATCCTTGTTCATTTAGCATACAAAGAAAGGATCACACTGATTTTCTTTTGCAAAATTAGAAAACAAGGAGCCTGATTTTTTTTGTAAAGATCAAAAGTACTAAGAGTGCATTTGTTTTCTCCAAGGAGACATAATACATAAAATTGCACATCTATTTTTTTTTCTGCAAAATTGAGAAGACTTTGTAACCTTGGGTCTATCAAAACTAAGTCGTGTGTCGACTAGTTCTGGAAGCCTTTCAAAAGCGGGTCGTGTGTCGACTTGTCTTGAAAGGAGTGCTCTAAATTCTACATTTTGTAAACATTAAGGGGGGATAGAATTCATTTTTTCTTTGATTCTATAGTTTGCAAAATTGTAACGAAAAAGGGGGGATATTTCAGAGTAAGAAAGGTGCATTCTCGATTTTACTCGACACCTTCTCTTAAAAAAATTGCTTGTACTAGGTGCATTTTCGGTTGCATCCGACACCTAGAGTGATACAAATTTGGGTTGCTCTCATGTTTTTGATTATTGCACTAAACACTCATGTTTTTGTGTGCAATTAAAAAGTCAAATATAAACATTAAAAGAAGCATTTCACAAAACCCAAACTTCACTCCAAAACCATGCTAAACTTTGCATAGGTTCAAAACAAGTAATTTTCCCCATCAAAAGGTCAAAACTTCAAATCACCTTGATTCACTCTCTTTGTTTGGCTTAATAACCTCAAATTTTTCATCCTTCTTTAAAGGGTGTTAAAGCAGGTGCCATTAAATATCCTAGAGGGCAAAATCAAAAGTTTTTACAAACCTACCCCTGTTTCATTTGCTCTATTTTGTTTGGCTTAAAATTCCTCCAACTTTTCATCCCTTGGTAAGGGTGTTAAGGCAGGTGCCATTAAATATCTTATAGAAGCAAATTGAAACAACTTCCATATACTCTTTTGAGGGTATAGTGCAAGATATCACCATCTTAGTCATATCAAATTTGAAACCTAAACCATGGCCATGATACACAAGTATCTCACTGAGAGCCAACTGCTCAAAGGTTCAAATTATTCAGCTTGGAAGACTAAGATGAAAGCTATCTTAATTGTAGAGGAATTGTGGTCCATAGTGGATGGAAGTGTCACTAGACCTCAATCACCTGGACAAGATCAAAGAGACTTTGATAAAAAGGATAAAAAACTATCCTTAATGATCTTGCTTGCTATTATTGATGATATCCAACCTCATATCAGTGAAGCTACAAGCGGTAAGGCAGCATGGGATGCCTTAAGTACCATCTTTGAGGGAAAGAATCAATCAACGATTCTTAACCTTCAAACACAACTTCATACTCTACATATGAAATCAGGAGAAACAGTAGAGCTATTCATTGAAAACAAAACTGCAATCCTTAGGAGAGAAACTGGAAGACCAAGTCTTGAACTCAATCATTTTGAGAGCTCTTCCTGACTCCTATCGAACGTTGATCACCTCACTACAAGTTTACGGCAAGACAGTAACTTTTGTCGAGTTGGTAAATATGCTTCAAACAGAAGAAGCTAATCAACTCCAAAGAGATGAGGCATCTAACAATGCTCTTTTCTCAAAAAGACAAGGTGGTAAGAAAAAGTGGAATCAATAGAAAGGTTCTTCTTCTAATCAAGAAAAGGGTAAAGCCAAAGAGATTCCGAAGAAGAAGCAGTATTGTAAAATTTGTGACAAAGACACTCATGAAACCAAAAGATGTTGGTTTAAGAACAAAACGCCCAATGAACAAGGAAACAAAAAGGGCAAAAGCAAACCTAAGAACAAGAACAAACAACAACAGGGACACATTGCAGCTGAAGATTCTAGTTCAGATTCTGAAAGAGCACACAAAGTGCTCATGACCCATATAGATTCCTCCCACAAGGACTCTATGTGGTACATAGATTCAAGCGCTAGTAAACATATGACTGGCGATAAATCTTGGTTTGCAACATTTGAGGCTCGAGAAGGTAGACCGGTCACCATTGCCGATGATTAGACCTATCGAGTTCAGGGAGAAGGAAGTGTTTCTGTCTCCCTTCCAGATGGAGAATGTAATATTCAAAAAGTTCTTTATGTTCCAGGATTGAAAAATAATCTCTTGTCAGTTCCACAAATCCTGGACAATAACATGAATGTCAATTTTACTGTGGACAAAGAAAAGAAACGTTGCTTTATCACTAAAAAGGGAAAACAGATAGCAATAGGTTCATACAAACATGGTTTGTTTGTCTTAGATGCAATTACCTCTACCCATACTGCAATGGCAGTAACCACAAAGGAGGCCACTTCTCTTTGGCATAAGAGATTTGGGCATTTGAGTTTAGGATATTTACTAGAGTTGAGTAAATATCAAATGGTGAAAGGACTGCCTACTCTTTCATCTACTTTGCCAGTGTGCTCTGATTGCTTGTCAAGCAAGCAACATAGAGTACCTTTTGAACCTAGCTCTTTTCGAGCTAAAGAACCTTTGGAGTTGGTTCACACAGATTTGTGTGGTCCTATGTCTACAAGTTGTGGAGGAAAACGGTATTTTCAATTGTTTGTCGACGATCACTCACGAAAAATGTGGGTCTTCTTCTTGCAGTTGAAGTCTGAAGCATTTTCCTATTTTCAATAGTTTAAAACTCTTGTTGAGAAGGAATCAGGATGCTTTATTAAGACCCTCCATTCAGATCGAGGGGGGGAATACACATCAAAATAATTTTCCTCATTTTTATAGACACATGGGATAAAGAGACAGTTAACAACAGCCTACACTCCTCAATCCAATGGGGTTGCTGAGAGAAGAAATCGGTCCATAATGGAAATGGTTCGATGTATGCTTAAGGGGGCCAACCTTGAGCAAACTTACTGGGCTGAAGCTGTTCAAACTGCAGTATATCTTCTGAATAGGGCTCCCACAAGGGCTCTTGAAGGTATGACTCCTCAGGAATCATGGAGTGGTAGGAAACCCTCCATAACTCATCTAAGGGTATTTGGGTGTAAGGCATTTATGCATATACCTAAGGAGAAAAGAAAGAAATTAGATGAGAAATCCCTACCTTGTATATTTCTTGGATATGATGAATTTTCAAAAGGCTATCGGTTGATAGACCCATTTACCAAGAAGATACATGTAAGTAGAGATGTAGTGTTTGATGAAGCTTTCACATCCAACACTACATCAGTATACCTAGATGATGAGGAGGAACATCAACCTCCTTCTTCACAACAGAAAAAGCCACCCAAATGGTATACAAGCACAGTGAAAGACTCTAAACTCACTTCCCCACCTGATCTTACTCTCAATCGTCCAAAGACAAGAAGCATGACACAGAAAGAAAAGAATGAAGCATCCACTTTAGTTGATGATCTTTGTGCAGATTTTCAAGATCTTTTTGTTGATAGAGAGTTACCAAGGGAAGATGAGATGGAAATAGATGAGGAGAGGGTTTACTTATCAGCATGTGATGAGAATGAACCTTCTACGGTTGATGAAGCACTTAGACTCCTCGGTGGAAGGCAGCTATGGATGCAGAATATAACTCCCTCATAAATAATAAAATATGGAAGCTAGTGGATTTTCCTAAAGGAAATAAACCCATAGGTTGCAAATGGGTTTACAAAATAAAATATAAGCCGGATGGCACTATAGATAAGCATAAAGCTCGTCTTGTGGAAAAGGGCTATGCTCAAAAAGAAGGACTTGACTATGAGGAAACCTTTGCTCCTACAGCAAGGATGACCACCATTCGAGTACTTTGTGCTATGGAAACACAGTTTAGATGGAAATTACATCAGATGGATGTAAAAAGCGCCTTTCTTAATGGTGACTTAAAAGAAGAAGTATACATGACTCAACCTCCTGGATTTGCGAGAGGTAGGCCATGAGCAACATGTTTGCAAATTGGTCAAATCATTATACGGGCTAAAACAAGCCCCAAGAGCATGGTACATAAAAATGGATAGTCACCTACTGCAACATGGATTTAAGAGAAGTCCATCCGACGCAAATCTCTATATCAAGAACACAGGTTCCGAGATAGTGATTCTTGTGTTATATGTAGATGATCTGATCATCACTGGCAATTCAGAGAATTTGATTAAAGCCATGAAAGATGACTTGAAAGAGTCATTTGATATGACAGACCTAGGACTTCTCCACTACTGTCTTGGCCTTGAGATAGAACAGAAAAAGAATCATCTAAGGGTGACTTAGACAAAGTATGCTAAGACTTTAGTAGAAAAATATCGTATGACTGATTGTAAACCCAAAGCAACACCGATGGAATCAGGGCTACAATTATCACGATATGAAGACTCACCACAGGTAGATGGAACACTTTATAGATAGATGATTGGCAGCCTCATCTATCTGACTAATACTAGACCAGATATTACTTATGTTGTAAACTATCTCTCACGATTCATGCAAGAACCAAAGGTCTCCCATTGGAAAGCAGCTAAGAGAGTCTTACACTACATTCGGGGTAGTGTCGATTATGGTCTAGAGTATAAGAAGAATAACTCATTCTTCTTACAGAGTTACATTGACTCTGATTATGTTGGATCCATAGATGACAAAAAATCAACCTCAGGCTATGTTTTTCATCTTGGATCTGGTCCTGTCTCATGGCATAGTAAAAAGCAACACGTAGTTGCTTTATCTTCAAGCGAGGCGAGAATATCATGCTGCACGTGGAGCTGTGTGTGAAGCGATATGGCTAAGTCGCATCTTGGCTACCATGGGCCTACCAAAGAAACTTCCCATTCACATGTTTTGCGACAACTCAGGTGTTTTGAACTTGGTCAAGAATCCAGTACATCATGAACGAACTAAGCATATTGATACAGATTGTCATTTCATTCGTGATGAAGTTCCTAAACACGGAATCCAGCTCCAACACATTCCCACCGACGAACAGGTTGCGGACATTTTTACAAAGGCACTTGGACGTGTCAAATTTCAACTGTTTCGGAGCAAACTTTGTATATCAAAGTAATGTAATAAAGGGGGGATGTTAGGGTAAAATAAGGTAGTGTATTGCATTACACTACATGGGGTTATTACATTTACTTTTCTATGTAATTATGTAATTACCATGAGATATTTTCCTCATGGTTAAACTAGGTAAGTACCTAAATATCCTATGTTAGATATTTAGGTTAGTGTTATGGTTAGAACTCTCTACCTAGGTTAGTAGTTAGCTACACGTCTCTCCTACCGTGTTGGTTAGCGAGATAGACGAGATTAGTTAATTAGATTGTTATATATAATTTTGTCAATCTAATGCAATTGCTAATGTTCAATTAATTAATTTGGACTTACCTTGGACCTACAAAAATTAGTTCTTAATCTTCAAAGCGATCAAGATTAATATGAAAACTGAAATCTAACTCCTTTGGCTTTCAACAAGTCTATGGCTTCCCTACTCTTCGCCAAAGATAAAAAACAAGAAAATGTGAGGTTGGCTTCTTGCTTACAATCATTCCTTATACTTATCCAAAGATCAAAACAACAAAATATGAGGTTGGTTTCTTGCTTGCACTTGACTCTTGTTTACACTCACTCCTTGATTGCACTCTTCCTACATATGTACACCTTGTTAACATTGTTTGGTTTCTCAAATTGATATAACTCTATGTTTGTTTTTCTTTTTATTTCTACTTTGAGGGCCATCCTTTCATTTTCACATTCCCGTCAAAGATTTTTATAAATATCTTCTATCTATTCAAAATATAACTATTCATTTTAGATTTATACTACGTTATAGAACCTGAAGTGTAAGGCATAACTTGGAATATACTTCTTTTCTTATGCTACCTTGGAAACCCCAAGGTGCAAGTGATAATCTTCATAGTACTTACTTTCTTACTTTCTTATACCGCCCTAAAATTCATATAATGCAATGCATAATTTCACATTGATTTCTTTATTATGCTTCCTTAGAGACCCTAAAATTCAAGAGATAACATTTGGGCTACTTTCATTTTATTGTAAAGAGAGACGATTTTCTATTATTTAAGAAAATTGGGGATAATATAGTTGGATAAAACTTATTCTCTTCTTTATTTGATTTGAAAATTTGCTTCTCATCTTCCTTAAAAACTTTATTTCTTCTTAATTTACACTTGCTTATTGCATTTCCTTATCCTATGCATCCTTCCCCATTTCTTCAATTTTTTTCTCTAAACAAATCATGATTTCTTTCACTGTATGATGAGGCTAAGGTTCTTTCGATGCTATTTTCTTGGGAATGAAAAATCCCTAACCTATGCCAACTTCTACTACAATATAAACCTCTTCACCTTTGAGTTTATCTCATGACTACAAATTTTCATATCTTTATTATTTTCATTTGCATTCTCTTTTCATATGCCTAATATTATCACATTATGATATCAAAATATAATATTTTCATAACCCACTTGTTGATTCCATTGTATTAAGTCAAATTCATCTATGGACTTTGGTAAAAGTTTTGAAATATCCATGCCAATAAATACTCGAGTGCATATAACATGTTTTAGTTCCTCAATAGTTGACACCTCATAAACGAATGCCCCTAGAGTAGTACCAATATTTTTTTAAAGTATTTTATGATAGCCAAGCAATGGATCAGAGCATTTGAACAAGGGTTTGAATGATGAATATTAGGGTTTATGTTGTGTCCTCAACCAAGGGGTACACAGGCATAGTGTTAACATTATTTTCTGACAGCTAGGTGGTGGATTGGAGTAGTTGGAAAATTATGGGTAAAGGTTTGAAGTGTGAATAACAGAGTTTTTATTATGTCCTCAACCAAGGGGGTACGTAGGCACAATGTTGATATCATTATTTTCTGACAGTCAATAGCGGATCAAAGCAGTTGGAAATTTTTGGGCAAGGGTTTGAAGAGTAAATAACATGGTTTCTACTTTGTCCTTAGCCAAGGGGTACACATGTGTAATGTTGACAATGTTATTTTATGACAACTAGATGGTGGATCAAACCAGTTAGAAAATTATTGGTAAGGGTTTGAAGGGTGGATAATAGAGTTTTTGTTGTATCGTCATCACGTAGGCATAGTGTTAACATTATTTTTTGATTGGAAGATAATGGATTAGAGCAATAGGAAAATTGCATGCAAGTGTTTGAAGGACGTATAATAGAGTTTCTGCTATGTCCTCAGCCAAGGGGTACATAGGTGCAATGTTGAAAGCATTATGTTTTGACAACCAAGAGGTACATTGAAGTAGTTGAAAAATTACAATCAAGGGTATGAAGGACAGATACTAGAGTTTCTACAAAAAATCATTGGACCAATGGTGACAACACTTGGGAAGAATTAAAAAACAAGTGGTGTTGAAATGCTGTAAGTACAATGCAATGGTGAAGTGGGAACAAAGAAATGAGAACGAAATATGAAATGGAAATCTTGGAATAGAGGAGGGTTCATGAAGAAGGTGAAATAATGGGATGGTAAGATCAAAATAAGGGTAAGTGTAGTAGGAAAATACTCTAGTGTTTATGGAAAAAATGGTACAACAAGGAATGGAAAAAGAAATCAAAATGATGAACCCCCATACCTAACCTATGGAAACCCCCATACTTGACATACGAACCAAAGGATAATGAAGAAGAGGTCCAACTAGAACCAAAGTAGACTCGATGGACTGATATAGTGAAAGGAGATAAAGGAGAAGATTCAAAAGAGAAATTCATGATAACCGTAGAACAAACAATAGAGAGGTTGATATTGACAAATTTCGACAAACTAGTGGAAATATTTGTGCTCAGAATGAACAACTATCTAATTGGAAAATTCATTGGAGCTAGACCCAACATTAACAGTATCAGAATATGGCTTATTTCTAGATGGAAATCAAAGGGTAGTTTAGAAATATCTATACTACCTAGGATTTTTTTGGTATCCTTCTCAACCCAAGAAGACTATAGCAAAACGTTTTTGGATGGCCCATGGTTGAACGACAATGTTGAACTTTTCATGAGAAAATGGAGACCGGGATTCAATCCTATCAAAAATAAAAATTAATGTGCACCTCTTTGGATAAAATTTCTAGGCCTTAGGATTTTTGGGGTGATGATGTCTTGATAGGCATTGCACGGTTAGTGGATATTTCCTAACATTTGATTCACCAACTAATCATAGGAAAATAACTAGCTTTGCTCAAATTTGTGTAAACATAGATATGGGGAAGGAGCTACCATCCTCCATTAAATTACTATCCAAGTTTAGAATTTGGGAGTAGATGATCAAATATGAGAACAAACCTTTCAGTTGCTACAAATGCTTAAAAACATGACATCTAGCTAGAAACTACACAATCGAGTAAACAAGATTGAAAACATCTCAAAAACAAAAATGAAGGAAAAAACTTATGATCGATGGAATGGAGAGTGGAAAAAATCCTTATCTCCTAACCAAAAAAGTAGATATTCAATCCACTACAAAGGAGACTCGTACTATTAGGGGATAAAAAAACATGAGGACAAAGAAGACAAACAAGATGTGGTGAATGTAGCTCAAAAGCATGTAGAGGAGAATTCCTATATGGAGATAGAGTTTCAAAGTTAAAAGGAGGAAGATGAACCAAAAGACTCTAGGATTGAGGATCAAGCTAAAACAATAAGCTTTATAAAGGAACCATAGGAAGATCAACATGCCAAGGTAGAACTCACTCCTAAGATTGTTAAATGTTCTTTAAATATTTCAAGCAAGGTTCCTAATATTGAAAATAAAATAGAAGAAACTCCTTTGAGCTTGATAGCAAAATTGAAATCAAAAGGAGTAAATCTTGAGGAATAACCAAACATAAGAATCACAAGAAACACTAAGAAGACTACAAATGTAGGAAGTGATTCTAAAAAGATAGCCAAAAGGCTCATTCTAGTTGAGACTAGTATTAATCAAACCAACATAGTTGCAATTGTATTGATGAAATAATATATAGTCCAATTCACCCCGAGAATAGTCCTGAAAATATGGAACCACCGGAGGCGAGATTAGAACCAGTTACAACACGGTTACAACAATATAACCATATAACCAATATCCCCTATAATGTAATAACAAATGAAGTTACGCTAACATCCCCCCTTTATTACATTATTTTGCAATACATAGAGAGCTGCGAAACAATTCAAATTTGACACGTGCAAGTGCCTTAGTGAAAATATCTGCAACTTGAGCATCGGTGGAGATGTCTTGAAGCTGAATTCGGTGCCTTGGAACTTCGTCTCGAATGAAGTGACATTGTGTGTCAATGTGCTTGGTTTTCTCATGATGCACTGGATTCTTAACAAGGTTCAAAACACCCTGGTTGTCGCAGAACAAGTGTATTGGAGATTTTGATGGATGACCCATACTTGTCAAAATGCGACGCAACCATATCACTTCGCACACAGCTTCACGTGCGGTGCGATACTCTGCCTCTGTAGATGAGATAGCAACCACCTGTTGCTTCTTGTTGTGCCAAGAGACAGGACCGGATCCAAGATGAAATATATATCCTGAAGTTGACTTACGATCATCATATGACCCGACATAGTCAGAGTCCGTGTATCCTTGCAAGAAGAATTTGTCATTCCTCTTGTATTCTAGGCCATATTCCATTGTGCCACGGACATAGTGAAGAACACGTTTTGTTGCTTTCCAGTGAGTAGTCTTAGGTTCCTGCATGAACCTCGAAAGATAGTTGACAGCAAATACGATATCTGGCCTAGTATTAGTCAGATATATGAGACTCCCAATCAGCTGTCGATAGAGAGTACCATCTACCTGAGGTGAATCATCATATCACGATAACTGAAGCCCTGATTCCATCGGAGTTGCCATCGGCTTGCAATCAGTCATGCGATATTTTTCTAACAGTGTCTTGGCATATTTTTTTGAGACACTTTGATGTAGTGCTCCTTCTGGCTCACTTCCAGACCAAGACAATAATGGAGAAGTCCGAGATCTGTCATCTCAAAATATTTACACAAGTCTCTTTTGATAGCAGAGATCATAGTTTCTGAACTCCCTGTAATGAGCAGATCATCAACATAGAGTACAAGCAACACTATCTCAGAACCTTGTTTCTTGAAATAGAGGTTTGCATCTGACGGACATCTCTTAAATCCATGCTGCAGGAGGTGATTATCCATTTTTATATACCAAGCTCGAGGAGCTTGTTTTAAACCATATAAGGATTTGACCAACTTGCACACTTTCTGCTCTTGGCCTTCCACTTCAAATCCTTCAGAGTTGTGTCATGTAGACTTCCTCTTGGAGATCACCATTCAGAAAAGCACTCTTGACATCCATCTGGTGAACTTTCCACCCATACTTGTGCTTGCCATAGCACAAAGAACTCGAATGGTGGTCATCCGAGCAGTAGGTGCAAAAGTTTCCTCATAGTCAATGCCTTCCTTTTGTGCATAGCCCTTTGCAACAAGACGGGCCTTATGCTTATCAATTGTCCCATCTGCCTTGTACTTGACTTTGTACACCCATTTGCAGCCAATGGGCTTCTTTTCGTGTGGCAGATCGACAAGCTCCCAAGTTTTGTTCTTTTTCAGAGACTTATACTCAGCATCCATAGCAGCCTTCCATTGTGGCTCACTAAGGGCATCTTGTACAGAAGCAGGTTCATGTTCATTCATTGAAGACATAAACACCCTGTCATCATCTATATCCATATCCTCTGTTTCTCTCTCTGGATCTACAGAAAGTTCCTCAAAATATTGACAAAGATCATCAACCTCAGTAGTCTCTGCTGTTGCTCTCTCCTGTCGAGCCATGCTGCGAGTACGAGGTCTATCCAAAGTCAAATCTGGTGGAGTGGATAACTTGGAGTCTCTGATTGTACTTGTATACCATTTTGGATTCTTCTTCTGTGGTGATGAAGAAGATGAAGAAGTAGAAGGACCTCCAGTCTTTGGTGATGAAGGGGACTTCTCAACTTTAGATTCCACAAGATCTAGGTATACATCAGATGTGCTTTGTGATGTGAAAGCCTCATCAAAAACAACATCTCTACTGACATGAATCTTCTTGGTCAAAGGATCAATCAAATGATAACCCTTAGAGTGCTCATCATAGCCAAGAAGAATACACTTCAATGTCTTCTCATCTAGCTTCTTCCTTTTCTCTTTCGGTATGTGCATGAAAGCTTTACATCCAAAAATGCGAAGATGAGAGATGGAGGGTTTTCGACCACTCCATGCTTCCTGTGGAGTCATTCCTTGTAGGGCCTTTGTGGGTGCCCTATTCAACAGATATACTACTATGGTGACAGCTTCTGCCCAATATTGTTGCCCAAGACTAGCTCCTGTGAGCATACAACGAACCATTTCCATGATAGAACGGTTCCTCCTCTCAGCAACTCCATTTTGCTGAGGAGTGTAAGCAGTAGTTAACTGTCTTGTGATCCCATGTGCAGTCAAGAATGCAGAAAACTCTTTAGAGGTAAACTCCCCCCTCGATCTGAGCGGAGGGTCTTTATAGAAGTCCCTGACTCCTTCTCAACAGATTTCTTGAATTGTTGGAAGAAACTAAAGGCTTCAGATTTCAGATTAAGAAAGAACACCCACATATTTCGTGAGTAGTCATCCACAAACAACTGAAAATACCTCTTCCCCCCACAACTGATTGGTGTGAAAGGACCGCACAGATCGGTGTGAATCAACTCCAGAGGTTTCTTTGCTCTTGTAGAGCTCTTCTCAAAAGGTACTCTATGTTGCTTTCCTGCCAAGCAGTCAGAGCACACTGGCAATGTGGAAGAAAGGGAAGGAAGACCCTTTACCATCTCATACTTACTTAGCTCAAGTAAGTAGCCAGAACTAAGATGCCCATATCTCTTGTGCCATAGGGAAGTTGCCTCCTTGGTAGAGACTGTCATGGCAACATGGGGAGTAGAGATAGCATCTAAGGCAAATAAGCCATGCTTATATGAAGCTGTTGCAATGTTCTTACCCCTCCTGGTAATAGAACAACACTTCTTGCCATCCTCAACACGAAAGTTCACAACCATATCCTTATCCAGAATTTGTGTGACTGACAACAAATTGTTCGCCAATCCTGGAACATAGAGGACTTTGTCAATCTGACACTTGCCATCAGGAAGAGTGACTGAAATTGTACCTTCTCCCTGAACCTTGTAGGTTTTGTCATCAACAATAGTGACAGGTTTGCCCTCTTTGGCCTCAAATGATTCAAACCATGATTTGTCGCCAGTCATATGCTTACTAGCGCCAGAATCGACATACCATACAGGATCCTTCTGCTTGGAGGTTGTGGTAGTCATGAGCACCTTGTGTGCCCACTCAGAATCCGAGTCAGATTCTTCAACAACAACATTCACCTTGGGTTGCTTGTTCTTGTTTTGTGGTTTGTTCTGGCCTTTCTGTTTAGGTTGCTTATTCTTGTGCCAACATCTGTTTGTGTCATGATTGTCTTTGTCACAAATTTTGCAATATCTCTTCGTTTGTTGAGGTTGTTTCCCTTTTGAATCTTTGTGAGAATTTCCTCCTTTCTAAAAATTACCCTTCTTCTTAGAACCCTTCCTGTTGGAGTATAGGGTTGTATTAGAAGAATCATCTCTCTGAAGTTGGCGTGCCTCCTCTTCTTGAAGCAGATTGACCAACTCAACAAAGGTAACTTTCCTTTGTGACACCTGAAGTGAGGTGATCAACACCCTATAAGAATCAGGTAAAGCTCTCAATACAACTGAGGTAAGGAGCTTGTCATCAACAGGTTCTCCCAAAGAATTCAATTTTGCTTTCAACTCAGACACTCTGCAAAGAAAGAGTTCAACTGTCTCTCCCTGCTTCATGCTTAGACTGTGTAATTGAGATTGAAGGTAAAGAATAGTGGAGTCATTCTTTCCCTCATATATAGTTTTAAGGGCATCCCATGCCTCTTTACTATGTGCACAATCAACAATGTGGGGTTGAACTTCGTCTGAAACAACAAGCAAGATGAGCACTTTTGCCTTGTTGTCTTTCTTGTCAAAGTCTATCTGAGCAGCAGATGGAGCTGTGGCTGTTGTTGATCCAGCAGCTGGTGAAGGTCTTGTTGTTGCTCCAGAAACAACATCCCATAAGTCATCCATGACTAGGATAGCCTTCATCTTGTTTTTCCATGGTGTGTAATTAGGACCTTTCAACAACTGATGAGCATCAGTCATTAACTTTGCAGACATTGTGAGGGTTCCTTATAACACCAAATGGTCCCCCTTTCGATATACCTTTTTCCAGGCCGTTATACCATACAAAATACCCGCCCTTACGTGAGGGAGACTATAGGTATTTTGAAAAATCAAAAAAATTACCCGCCCTTACGTGAGGGAGACTATAGGTAATTTTAGAGATTATACGATATGTGGTACTTAGGCGGTACTGAAAGGGAATCGTCTCGTTGATGGCACCTACCATAGAAAGTCATCAATCCTCATGCGTGGGGCGTAACTTCCCCTAAACACTTCGGATGTCAGAACTTTCGTCAGGATTTACGCCTAAACACGAGAACGATTAGGGTAGTGGAAATGGAGTGAAAAAATAGCAAAAAATGGCACACTTATTTCTCCCCGATGATTGATAGAGAACAAGCTCAGACGTCATTGTTGCAGCTGTATTAGGCTATAGATACAGTAGCCCGATCATGACAACATTACCTGTAAGCGTGGGCCAGAGGTATCGTTAATACCGAACGTTGTTGTGCAATTGAATTGCACGGATGGGTTTCAAATTTTGGAACTTAGGAGTTTTTGCTTTAGAAATATTGCAGAAAGGAAAATGCAACATACATCACTTAAAGCATCCAAAAAATGAACCTAAGGTGTCGGTTACCACCGAGAATGCACCTTTTACAAATTTTGCCAATTTTGTAGAAATGCTTGAAAAATTCTTTCACTTTCCTCCCTTGAATTTTGCAGATTTTGAAAAAAAAAATGCACCCCCCTTAGAAATTTTTTTCCTTTGTGCAAAATTACTTCCTAATGTTTTAAAAAACTTTTTCAAAAAAAATTAATTAAATAATTTCTTTAAAAAAAAATATTTCAAATAATTTTTTTTTATTTAAAATAATTTTTTTATTTAAAGAAATAAAAAATTTAATTAAATTTAAAAAAAAATTAATTAAAAACATTAAAGAAATAAAAAAGCATCAATTTTTTTTTTTAACAAGGAAAATTTACCTTAGGCGACAGAGGGGGGGTTGGAGAGATTCGAACTCCCGACCTCTTTCTCGCAAAGACTCGGTCGAAAAACAACTGAGCTGGCCGTTCGACTAAATATGAAGGAGGATGTCCCTCTATTTGAGGGCAACTTCGTTAGGTGCTCCCCGCGAAGCGACGTCGCTTCGGTGGCACCGCTCGGGAGTGACACTGCTGTGAACCTCTACAAGTCCCAGGGAGGATGACGTCATGTTCGAAGGAATAAGATAATTCCTTTATCCCACATGTGTGGTTTCAAATGCCTTTTAGTGGTATAAAAATGCTAACCCTCACAATGGAGGGTGTCTCCTCTTAGGGAGACGCTGCCCAAGAGGGTGACGGGGCTTCTCCTGTGTTGGGCTGCCTTGGTGGCTACCACTGTGGAGAAGGTGTCTACCGCTCGCAGTGCTCGCCTCCCTTAGCCGTCTCCTCTTCGCCTATTGCTCCACTTACGATGCCCAAAATTTTGGGTTCGCGTTCGATTCGGCCTTGTCCGGCCTGCGTCCGCGTTCACGTCGTTAGTCGATGTCCACATCGCATCAGGTAACGTCCTCTAGCATTAGATCTGTAAGATCCTGACCTTACTGCCCAAAGATCTAGGTCATGAGTCTCGAGATGCAGATCCAGCCCTGCCTCGGCCCGATCAATAACCAGCCTTGATAAATGAGCCCAAGATCAGAAGTGCTCTGATACCATATTAATCAAACCAACATAGTTGCAATTGTATTGAAATAATATATAGCCTAATTCACCCTGATAATAGTCCTAAAAATATGGAACCACCGGAGGCGAGATTAGAACCAGTTACAACACGGTTACAACAATATAACCATATAACCAATATCCCCTATAAAGTAATAACAAATGAAGTTACGCTAACAACTAGGAGAAGAGAGATTGTTAAGGACCTAAAAAATAGTACATAGACAATAATCGAGCTAACTAGTAGATTGAAGTTGACCAACAAAAATTGGAAATGAAAATAATATCTTGGAATGTTAGGGTCATGAAGGCTCCTAACAAACAAAGGTTGGTCAAGATCTTGAGGAAGGATAACCAACCTGATATACTCTTACTTCAAGAAACAAAAATTGACTCTCAAACCTTTGATTCTACCAAGAATTGCATTTGGAGAAAAGAAAATGGTGCAAAAGTGAATGCTAGGGGAGCTTTAGGAGGAATTATGATCCTTTGGAATCCTAATTTATTTGATGGAAAAGTTGTAGTCGGTAGAAAACATTAGTTAACTATCTTGTTCACCTCTAAAATATACCATTATGTGTTTCTAATCACTAATATCTATGCTCCAAATATGTATATAGAGAGAAAGGATCTATGGATAGACTTGGAAAAAATCAAGAATAAAATTGGAGACTTTAAATGGATAATAAGTAGAGATTTTAATTATCCACTATCTTCTAAAGAAAAAATGGTGGAACCCAAGGTTATTCAAAAAGTATGGAGGATTTAAGTGAATTCATTTCTAGGAGTGGGATTATAAATTTTGATCTTAAAGATGCTAAATTTACTTGGACTAATCATAGGTTAGGGGATAACCTTATTTAGGTTAGATTAGATAGATTCCTCATATCAAAAAATTGGATCTCTCAAATTATTGGTTTTTGTTTGTCAACTCTTCCTAGGATAGGATCTGATCATAACCCTCTTACCTTAAGATTGGAGACCCTAAAGAAGAAAGGACATAGTCCTTTTAGATTTGAATTGATGTGGTTACTTCACCCTAAGTTTAAGAATGCTATGGAGGAATGGTGGAACATCCCCATTCATGGCTCTAACATGTATTGACTTGTGAAAAATTTCAAATATGTGAAATAAAATAGTGTTTAGGAATATCTTTAAACAAAAAAAATGAAAATTTAGGAAAAAATATAAGAATTAGAGGAGAATATAACTATCTAGGAAGAGCAAGATCTACTTTTTGAATACCACTCTTTAACAACAAAAGAGGAAATATTTAGAAACAAAAATCTAGGGCCCTTTCATTGAGGAAGGAGGATAGGAACACAAGATTTTTTCATATCACCATATTGAAGCATATACAAACTACTAGCATAAAGAAAATTATTTCTAAAGAGGGTATTTTGACCTAAGATGTTAAATATAAAACATGAAGCAATATACTTGTATAGAAATATGCTTACATCATATATGGAAATTAATGACGAGGCTATGGAATCAATTATCCAACATATCCCCAAACTTATTTCTAAATAATAAAATGGAAACTTGCTAGATCAAATTAGTGAAGCTATAATCAAGCATGCTCTTTTCTCTATGAAAAGGGACAAAGCCCCTGGACCTAATGGGTTTCTAGTAGGATTCTTTCAAGCATGTTGGGATATTATTAAAGAGGACTTAGTGGCAGCTATCCAAGATTCTCAAAGATCATGTAAGGTCTTGAGAGAATTGAATAATACTTTACTTGTTTTAATTCCTAAGATACGGGGAGTTAAGAGATTCAAGGATTATAGGCCCATAAGTTTATGTAACATCGCTTATAAAATCATAAAAAAAAGCCATGGATAATAGAATACAAGCTATCTTGAACCAAATTATATTAGAACAACAAGGAGGGTTTTTTCAAGGCAGAAAATTCTAGATGGTATTATTACTATTCATGAAACCCTCCATTCCTTGTAGAAAAGTGGAAGAGAAGGTATGATTTTAAAATTAGATATGAATAAGACATATGATAGGGTTTCTTGGAGATTCATGAATAAAATTCTAGATAAATGGAATATGGGTTCTTAGTTGCATAACAACTCCTATGTTTTTTATATATTTTTATTAGGGTAAAATCAAGATTTTGAAAGGGCCCAAACCCTTTTACAAACACACAACTATAGATATGAAACTCTTTACTAAAGGTAACATAGGTCCATTAATACCTCCTAGCTCACACACCTAAGGATATCTAGATCACCCAGAACCTTACAAAAAAATATTACTAATTCTAAATAAACCACAAATGTCCAAATCAAGCATAAAAATTGGGTTTTTAGTTCACCCCCGCCCTTACAAATATCGAAATACAAAATATAAAATAACATTTTGCAGTCTTCTAGATCTCCCTTCCCTGTGAATCCTCTAAACTAGAACTCAGATCCACAGTAGAAAGAACATCTCAATTTAGTTGTTTCTCATGCTCCTTCCACTTTCGATTATATTCTTTGTGAACTTCCTAAAGCTGATGTTCATACTCATTGCTTTGATCAACCCATACATACATTATTTTGTCCAGATCATACTTCCATTGGGCTAACACCTTCTCTTCTTCATGAATTTTTATACACTCATAAAGCATATACAACATTGACTTCCACCAACATTCTCTCTCAGCATGCAAATCATCTAGTTGCTTCTTAAACTGCTCATACATCTCTTGTATCCTTTTCACATTTATACTATAATAATTTATAGATATAGTAGTCTTACCTCCTTCAAATTGTAAGTTTCTCATAATCTCAACTCGATGCCTCTTTACCATAGATCCTAGTGCAATATCCCTTCGATATCCATCCTTATGCAAGGATTACATATTGTTTAAAAGCTACTCTTTATGAACTAATATAAAAATAACTAGGTGGATCTCCCCTAGGGATATCCACCTTGTATCCTCCTCTCGTAGTGCTCCCCTTGTTGGAAATATTGAGTTGTCATTGATGTCAAAGGGTGTATGGCACTTAAGGCAATGTCAAAAGCTACATGGTACTCAAGGAAGAAATATTCTTCAAGGATGATGAGTTTATAAGGATGGACAGATTATTCAAGGCAAGGTTTATTGCAAACCAAGACAAATATTTTTATGGAAAGGATTATAATATTTAATATCCAATTTAAATATTATAAAGAGAAGTTTGAAAGCAAAGGACAGAAAGGTTTAAAAGTGCTTGGGACAAAGGTTTAAATATTACAAAAGCCAAAGGTTTTAAAAAGATTAATATTATAATATTTTTTAAAAATATTATAATGGGTTTATAAGTTTTGGTGCCAAAATTATTGAAGAGCAAAATTAAATCACTCATAAGTCTATGAGCCGATTTCCCAAAGTAAATGATAAAGCATATTTATATGGAAGTAAAATATTGCATTTGAAAAAAAAATGCGAATGCTAAATTGAAAATTGAGCGGCAGTTGGAAGAGAAGGAAGAAGAGCACATTGTGGGTGGTAGCGAGCAAAAAAGGAAATATGTCATTTAAGCTCCAACGTCAATATCATCCATGCGGCTAGCCCAGCTGGTTGCCTAGCTAGCGCTAAGGCGTTGTGGGACAAGAGGTGGCAGGATCGAATCCCTACGACAACATTTTTTGTTTGGTCGATAGAACGATGGAAAGGTCAAATAATACGAGCTGCGACTTATTATTCACATCGTCAATGTAGCTTGGTTGGTCGCCTAGCCTTTGCTAAGGCACTGTGTTGGCGAAATTTGGGAGATCGAATCTCCTCCGTGCGCGTTGGGTGTTTTTGCTATGCGAAGGTAAGGGTAAACATTTTAATTTGATTTAATTAAGTGGGATACATAAGGTATGTTAAGATTATATTTTTGCATGCATGCCTAAGTGGGAGACATAAGGTATGTTAAAATTATATGTTAGCATATTTTAAGTGGGAGTTATAAAGTATAAAGTTGATATCTTTAAAATTAATTTTTGCATGTCATAAAAGGAGAGATGAAGGGTTTTTGTTGCTCATTATTGTGAGTCTCAAAAGGAGAAATAAGGAGTGTTTTTGAGATTTATAGTATATATGTTTTGATAAGAGTGTTGAAAGTGGTTGATTTAATATTTGATAAAAAAGGGAAAAAGGAATATACCAACCTGTTTTGAAGTGGCAAAAGAAAGGAAAGTTATTTTTTTAATACATGTTTTGAGAAGCCCATACAAATAGAAGATTATCATCATTAAGGTAAATTTAGAGGTATGGTGATTTAATTCCTTTCTCAAGGGTGATTTTTGTTTGAAAAAAATTTTAATGTCATATGGTTGGAGGTATAAGAGATGATTAGATATGCATTGGTTTTTATTGAAGAGAGTGAATGTGGAAAGGTTATAGATCAACTTGTGCATTTGATTTGTTTGAAACTGAAGTAAAAGTTATAGATCATTTTTGAGAGCATAGTTGTGCATTTTTTTGATTAAAATTAGAAATAAAAGTGCAAGGGCTTGAGAACATAGCTGAGCATTGCTTTGAATGAAGTTGGGAATATATGTGCAAGGTTTTGAGAATAAATTTGTGCATTAGTGTTGATTGATATTAGGAATAAATTTGCAAGGGTTATAGACCAGATTTGTGAAGCAAATTTGTGCATTAGTTTTGATTGATTTTGGGAGTACATAAGAAGTTAAATTATCAAGTGCTAGACTAGAGCTATCTTTTGGAATGCAATCGATGTGAGACATGTGAAAGCGATAGACTTAAATGTATGTGAAAGAACATATTGAGTATTTGTAATGCATATTATTTTTTATATGTTCATGAAGAAAAAGAATTTTGGGTAGAATATGTCTAAATTGCTATAGTAGAGGAAAGCATATTTGAAAAGTTATGAGCATTGTTTGTATGCAAGATTTGGGAAAGTTATGAGCATTGTTTGTATGCGAGATTTGGGAAAGTTATGAGCATTGTTTGTATGCGATATTTGGGAAAGTTATGAGCATTGTTTGTATGCGATATTTGGGAAAGATATGAGCAATCTTTGAGTAGGATTGTGAGTAGATTTGAGCAGGATTATGAGTAGGATTATAAGTAGGTTTGAGCAGTGTTAGTGAATATATATGAGCAGGATTGAGCAGGTTATATGAGCAGGATTGAGTAGGTATTGTGAGCAGGTTTGAGTAATGATAGTAAGCAAATTTGAGCAGTGTTAGTGAGCAGATTTGAGCTGGCCTTTGAGCAAGCTTGTGGGCAGATTTGAGCAAGCCTTGTATGTAGGCTTGGAGCAGATTTGAGTAGAGTTGAGAGTAGGTTTTGATGATCATATTTGAGCAAGCATTGTGTGTAGTCTTGGAGCAGAGTTGAGAGTAGGTTTTGGTGAGCAAATTTGAGCAGAGTTGAGAGCGGGTTTTGGAGTAGATTTGAGCAAGCCTTGTGTGTAGGCTTGGAGCATATTAGAGTAGAGGGGATTAATGTCTCCTATAGATAGAGTTCCACAAACCAAAGCAGAGGGTATTGAGGTCTCCTATAGATAGAGGTACATGAACCAAAGCAAAGGGGATTGGTGTCTCTTATGGATTGGGATCCACGAACTTGTGAGAGGGTATAGGTGTCTCCTGTGGATAGAGTTCCACAAACATTGTAATAGGGAATGAGTTCCAAAGAATTTTTTTGAGAAATTTATAAAAAATATTTCTTAGTGGATATAGCCCACATTGGGTGAACCACGTTAAATATGTGTCTCTCATGTGTGTGGTTATTTATGCATTGTTTCATTATTGTAATTGATAATATTGGATGATATTGCTTTGGAAAGAAAAGTAAAAGTTTGATCTTATACTATTCACCCTCCTCTCAGTATAAGATTGTGTTCTTCACCCCTATTGGCTAGCATGTATGCTACCATATTGCCTTCCCTATGTAAATGAACTAATTCTACCTCAACAATGGCTTGGAGAGCATTCCTAATTTCTTGAAAAGTATTACTTATTTGCCAATTTGTTGTTGTTTATTTCTTAAGTTAATGATATTTAAAGAATCTCCTTCCACTACTAACTTTCTAATTCCTAAGTCTCTTACTATTTCTACCCTTATCAATAGAGCTCAATATTTTGCTTTATGGCTTGTAGTGATTCTCAAATATTCACAACTTGCTCCTTTTATTATGCCTTGTTCATCTTGAATGATAGCACCAACCCCTACCTTCCTTGGGCTCCCATTTGAGGCCCCATAAAAAGTTCATCTTCATCCATCCTTATTGAGGTGATAATCATATAATCTCAACCCTTGATTGGTTTTGAAAACCATCCAATCTTCTTGTTGGTTCTAAGTTCTAGGTTTTTATAGATCGTAGAAATGTTAGAGTTAAATGAAGTTATGGGAGGTAAAATTTTTTGGAGAATGATGAGAGAACCTGACAACATTTGGGCCAAAATTATTTTAGCTAAGTATTTAGATAATCAAGATAAGCATAGGGTGCTTACTATTTGAGACCCTTGCAAAGGTTTAATGATATGGAATTTTCTAACTCAAAGTGGAAAATTCTTGTGGAGAAATGTGAGATGAAGGATAGGGAATGAAAATTGTATATCCTTTTGGGAAGATACATGGCTCCAGCAAAGGCCTCTAAGTGGCATAGACAAATGGAAGAATATTAAGGATGACATCAAAACCAAATATGATGACTACATTCACAATTACATTGAGGTAGCTGAAGGGGAAAGGAGATGGATCCAACTTAGCCTAGATTCTCAAGACAAAAACATGCAAGTCTAGGATCTGAATAAAAAAATACGACAATATCATTTAGGACAGTAAATTATGGAAGATGAAATAATTTGGGCAGCAAATCCATCAAGTGCATACAATGTAAAATTAGGTTATGAGAGCATCTCTCTAGAGGAAATAGGAGGTTATAATTGTGGAAGTATATGGGAAAGTTTTGTCATTTCTAATATTGAACTCTTAAGCTAGCTAGCAATTTAGAATAAGATTCTAATTTTGGATAATATATATAATAGAGTATTTAAATTCCCCAATATGTACTATTTTTATGGAAACAAGAAATAATCAATGAGTCATTTATCCTAGAGTGTGATTTTTCTAGAAGGATCTAACAACTATTACAAAAAGATATTGGTGTAGCATGGGTCTTCCCAAATAGTATATTAGATTGGATCACCCAATGGGTTAATCCTTACAATAGCAATAGACTTAAAGCATTATAAAAATTGGCACCTTTTCATTTTATTTGGGGGATCTAGTTGGAAAAGAATTAGAGAATTTTTAAAAATGTTAAAAAAATTGTTTTAGATCATTCTTGAATATTAAATCTAGTATAGTAGATTAACCTCTTTGTCATAAATTTCAAGGGTGGGTATGAAGCACTATATGAATATATAATTGCAACCAACTGGAACCTTAAGAATATTAAAGGGGTACAAGAAGATGGTAATAAGAATAAAAGATCAAAGGTAAAATGGAAAAATCTAGAAAAATGATGGTTTAAATTCAACTTTTATGGAGTAGCTAAAGGGAATAAAGGTAAGGTAGGGGATAGAGGGATCATTAGGGACTCATAGAGAAATATTTGGAGCATATGCATATTACTATGGAGTAGACATTAACCATGTTCCAGAGGCTAGGGTGCTACTGAAAGGGCTCAAAATGACCAAGAATATATAGATAAGAAAAAAATCATTGAGGGAGACTCTAAACATCTTGAAAGATTTAAGAGGGAAAAATTAGTTAGTTGGAGCATACACGATATCATTGATGATGATATCTATATTGAGAATATATTTCTATCCACTAAGATGAAACATTTTTATAGGGAAGGAAGCAAGATATAAGATTGGATGGAAAATTGAGGAGTACAAATAGACAACAAGTTCATGGGAAAAGAGTCAAAAAACATTCTCCATCATCTTGGAGATGGCACAACAGGAAGCTACACAGAGATGATGCAATTTTTAATGATACTCTTATCGGACAAAGATAATATAATATAGGAATCATGGAGGATCATCCTACATGAAATGTTATTATGATAACAAGATATAGTCTGCACAAGCATATCAATATTGATTAAATATGATCTAAAAATTCTACATCGGGATCTCCAGTCAATAAAATTCATAAAAGAAAGATATCCACACCCCATACTCTTTGGCTAGAATGGCTAGCAGAGATATTACAAGTTGGGAAAGAATAAAAATGACAAGGGCATTTGATCACAGGAGACTTCCAGTAGATTTCTATCATATTTAAGTAAACCAAATTCACTCAAGGAAGAACCTGGAAAGAAAAAGAACATAGTAAATCAGAATTGAAGAGGATTTCCAAGAGAAAAAAAAATATAGGAAAAAGGAAAGGAAGGATGATTCTATGATAATTTGAAAGAAGTGAAGGAAATATATCTACTATAAGGGAAAAAAGCACGATGATATCATTAGAGTGAAGAATGTAAGAAATAACAACTTGAAAGAGGAAGATTATAAAGTAATCTATATTTGGCACTGACAACTCTTTGGACGCAAACGTATAGTAGATGTATCTAGAAGCCCATATTCATGATTGCCTCTACTTTTAGAATTATCCATGGCGGATTGGTTTGCTTCTTTTGTATGTCATTAGCTTGGTATGTGGCTTTCTCAACACCTTTTTTTTTTTTTTGTGGTTGTCAAGCTTATGTTATATTGATAGTTTTGTATCTCAGCCCCAGCTAGTGGACTACATTTAGTTTTTGCTAACGTTCTATGAATAGGTGGTGTTCTTATATCCTATTTAGTCTTTAGGATTTCAAGCCTCTATGTTAAAGGGTAAGGAGATCCTTTGAAAATTATTTTCTTACCTTTATCAAAAATAATATATTTTTTAACTTTCTTATTAATAAGTTAATGTATAAGTATCAAACGACATTAGATCAACTCGTTAAATTCCTTGACTTTCAAGGAGGACACCAAGGTTTGAATCTTACAAAATAATATATTCATAATTATCAATATATTGTAATACTAATAGATGCAAATAGTATAATATCGATAGGGATTAATCAGCTGCAATATTTTTGTAGTGGTAAGGGCTTTGGCTTCTCTTTGAGAGGTCTAAGGTTTAAACCCCACTCGGTATGAGGGGACCAAGACCCCTCATAAAAACTTGTGTAAAATCATTAAAAAAATATAGGTAGAGATCATTTCAATCCCATATAGCCCATTAAAAAAAGTTGATAAAGTCCAAAAATCCTAACCCACATTGAGGGCCTTTTAAGAGTTATATTTGTTGGAAATTTTGAGTAATTATGTTGTCATTGATGTCAAGTACTTGGCGAAAGGTAAAGTTCATAATGGTACAAGGAATTTGGAAAAAATAAATGGTTATAATATTTTATATTATAAGCCAAAGTGTTTGGTTTAAAAGTTGTGCTATGGGCTCAAGAAGTTAAGGATTTAAATTATTTAATATTTAAATTATTTAAATTAAAGATTTAAATACTTTAAATTTAAATATTTAAATAATTTAAATTTAAATATTTAAATATCCTAACTAAAATTTGAAGTTTAAACTTTATAAAAATAATAATAAGCTTTTTTCAAAGCTTCAAACTCCTACCCATCGACGTGTGAAGCATTTTGGAAATGCATATTTAAGAGGACCAAAAATTTCATTTAAGCCGAAGTCTAAGTTGAAGTGCAATCGATTCGATTTCGGAAGGAGTAGAGAAGAGTGCTAAGCATTTCATTCGATCGACAAAGGAAGGGAATAAGTCAAAGCGGTGGTGGAAGACTTTCCATGTGGGTGGCTAGCCCAACTGGTCATGAGGCTAGCGCTAGAGCGTTGGTGGAAGGAAGATCTCGTGTTTGAATCTCGTGGATGCTTTTTGTAGAGTAAGACAAAGTTGAAACGCATTTTCGACGGAGAGAAGGTATAAGATAAAGTGTGGGCAAGATTCTTTCCAAGTGGGTGGCTAGCCCAACTAGTTCCTAGGCTAGCGCTAAGGCGTTGGCAGGAAGAGAGTCACGGGTTCAAACCTCGCGATCACCGTTTTGCTAGGTAGAGATGATAGGCTATTCGTGTGAGCACGTTTGCAAGCGGAGAAGGAGATAATTAATATTTTCAAGGTATGAGGACTTAATTTTTATTATAAAAAATTAAAAGGTTATGTGGTATAGGAGAAATAAGGAGTTGTAAGGTTTAGTTGGGTTATGATTTTTGAAGTCAAATATTGGAGTTATAAGGTGTAGAAAAGGAATATTATTTTGTAATATGCTTTTTAATATGTTGAATGTTAGGTTGAGGGTATTGGAGTAATAAGGTGTAAAAGGGTGATGTTATTGTTTACAACTTTTTGAAGGGAATTTGTTAAGAGAACTTGTGTGAGTTAATGCATGGTCCTTGAGAACAATAAAAGAGTTATTTTCAGAATTCTTTGAGCATCTTATTGAAGAAAATTAATAAGGATAAATTTGTGACATCTAACCATTGAGATTTTCAAAGAGATTGAGTGTGATTGAGACAGGTTTTGAGGTCTACTCTTCATCAAACAAAAGGTATGGGCACATCTTCCTTGTGAGTGATTGTTGGATGTTGTGAATGCTAAGTTGGAGAGAAAAGGGTTGTTTGATAAGCATTGTTGAGTTTGATTGTTAAAGGTTTTTCTGGAATAAAGGTTGATGATAGAAACCTTGTTTGATAAGCATTGTTGGAAATATTGAGTGAACCTTCATATGCATGATTAGGGTTTGTGCAAGATCATGAGTATCATTGTTATGTGAGATTGTTTGATAAGCATTGTTGACTAAACTTTCATTGAGTGATTGGTTGAGTGGAGTAAGCTTTTGTGGAAGCTTACAATATAGATTTGAGGTAAGTCTTGGTGAAGACTTGTTGAGCAGATTGGACAAGTTCTAGAGAGGACTTGTGGATAGATTAGTGTGAGCTTTTGTGGAAGCTTACAAGGTAGATTTGAGACAAGTCTTTGAGAAGACTTGAGAGTAGATTTGATTGATTTGTTCAAACCTTGAGTTAAGGTTTGGGGTAGATCTAGCAGAGTTGATTTGTGATTGAGTCAAGCTTTGTGTTAAGGCTTGAGGATAGATTTGAGGATAGAGTTTGGTGCAGATTTGAGGATAGGTTTGTGCTAGACCAAAGATAGAGATTGAGCAGATTTGTGCTAGACCAAAGGACAGTGTTCAGTACAGATCTAAGATAAGAATAGAGTAGAGTAAGAGCAAACTTTGGAGGTGACAGAGTATAGAGGACAATAGTCTCTAGTGGATAGAGATCCATTAGCCAGGGTAGAGAGGACAAAGGTCTTCAGTGGAGAGAGATCCATAAGCCAGTGCAGTGGAGGCAGTAGTCTTCTAGAGGATCACCAGCTAGAGCAGAGGAGAAGGAGTTCTCCTATGGATAGAGATCCATAAACTTGATTAGGGGATTGGTGTCTCCTTTGGATAGAGGTCCATAAACATTGTAATAGGGAAAGGATTCCCAAGAGAATTTATTTGAGAAAATTTTATAAGGAATATTTTCTCCGTGGAGTAGCCCACATTGGGTGAACCACGTTAAATCATGTCTCTCATGTGTGTGATGCTTTGTGTGATGTTTACTACTTTAATATTATTGATGTTATCATATGGATTGAAAAGCAAAAAGTTTTATCTTATACTGTTCACCCCCCTCTCAATATAAGCACATGTTCTTCAATTGGTATCAGAGCGGGTTTCTCCATGAAAAGACTAACAACTTGGAGGAAGATCCATCAGAAACACACATGACTTCAGAGAGTGAAGAAGAGACCATGTTTGACATAAAAGAGGAATTCTTTGCTGCTCTCAGGAACCTTGAAAAGGTTAGAAATAAAAACTCAAGTTTGAAGGATCAAATTCAAGAAGATGAAGAAGCAAGGATAGAACTTCTACAGAGTCTCACAGAACTCAAGATAAAGGTAGAAGAGGGAAAGAAAATTGAATAGGATATGATAGATCTATTAAGAGCAAGAGAAACAAAATGTGAAATATTGGAAGCAAAAATTGTTTATCTAAGGAATGAAGTTGAAAAGACCAAGGTACTACCAGATATAAAGCTTGGGAAACAGAAAGAGGAGTCAAGTCTTCAAGAAGTAGAAACTTCAAACAAAGATAAGCAAGTGACGTATACTCTAGAAGGAAAAGACATCAGGAAGGAAGAAAGCAAAGAAGAACCATGGACGAGAGTTAATCACAAAAGGAGAAGCACTCAACCACAATCTCAAAGGCATCCAAATAGGTTACATAATTTCTTCCATGGCTATTGCTTTTCTTGTAACAAATATGGTCATAGAGTTGTACATTGCACTGGTTATATGAAAAATGATGTCAATAGAAATTTCAACTCTTTTGCACCTCTTATGAATAATGATATCATATGTTACAAATGCAATAATTTTGGGCACAAGGCTAGATGGTGCAAAATGGTACTTCCTGAGTCTAGTAAAAAGAATACAACTTCAACAACTAGGAAAGAGAAAAAGGGGAATGAAAAGGCTAGATCAATGTTAGTTCAAACAACTCTTCATGCTCAGGATAAAGAAGAACAATGGTATCTTGATAGTGGTTGCTCTAGACACATGACAGGAGACAAAGACAAATTTCTTGTACTCAAAGAAACTAATAGAGGATCAGTAAGTTTTGGTGATAATGGATCAGCAAAAATTGGTGGAAGAGGAACTTTGAGTTTAGATAATGGGAAAACAAGAACAGAAAATGTACTATATGTCAAAGGGTTAAGACACAATCTGCTAAGTGTAAGCCAACTTTGTGATCAAGGTCATATGGTTACATTTCACCCAGATAGATGTGAGATAAGAAAGTTGGAAACTGGAAAAGTCATTGCAAATGCAAGTAGAACTCCAAACAACCTCTATATGCTTAGTGAGATCAAAGGGGAAAAGTGTTTTCTATCACAAGAAGATGAGAGTTGGTTGTGGCATAGAAGAATGGGTCATTTGAATTTTGACAATATAGTCAACATAAGCAATAAACAGGCTGTCAGAGATTTACCCAAGCTAAAAAGGCCACAAAACACAATATGTGCACCTTGTCAACATGGAAAGCAAACTAGAACAAGTTTTAAATCAAAGGGATATATGTCATCAGAGCCATTAAAGCTAATACATACTGATCTATGTGGTCCTACCAGAACACAGAGTATTCAAGGTGAAAGTTACTTCATATTGTTCATAGATGATTACTCCAAAATGACTTGGGTAGCTTTCCTAAAAGATAAGTCAGAAGCCTTTGATAAGTTCAAGGCATTTAAAGAACGGGTCAAAAATGAAACCGACAAAAGGATTAAGTGTTTGAGATCTGATAGAGGAGGAGAGTTTACCTCAAATGAATTTGTAGATTTTTGTGAACAACATGGAATCAAGAGAGAATACTCAGTTGCAAGAACTCCTCAACAAAATGGAGTAGTTGAAAGGAAAAATAGGACTATTGAGAATATGGCTAGAGCTATGTTAAATGAGTCCAAGCTTTCAGATGGATTTTGGAGGGAAGCAGTCAACACAACAGTATATATAATCACTAGGGCTCAAATGAGGGTAAACCATCACAAGACTCCATATGAGCTTTGGAAAGGAAGACCGGCCACTGTAAAGCACTTCAAGGTTTTTGGAAGCAAGTGTTACATAAGATGGGAAGAGCAAAACTTGGGCAAGTTTGACCCAAGATGTGATGAGGGAATATTTCTTGGTTATTCTACTAAGAGTAAAGCTTATAGATGCTACAACAAAAGGACACGCACTATTGTAGAAAGTATAAATGTAACAGTTGATGAGAAGATAGATTCAAGAGAACCAGTTCAACAAATTGTGTATCAGGAAGATGGAAGTTGTCAAGAAGAGTTTCGTGAGGAATCAGATGAAGAAGAGGAAGAAACACAAAGACTTCTTCCTAAAACTCCATCCAGGTATGTACAAAAACATCATCCAAAAGAGCTAATCATTGGGAATCCATATGAGAGACAGACAAGGAGAAGGATAATAACACCATCTCAACAAGCAAATTTTTCCTTGTTATCTAAGATTGAGCCAAAATACTTCAATCAGGCAAGTGAAGATAAGTTCTGGATTAAGGCAATGGATGAGGAATTAGATCAGATAGAGAAAAGCAAGACTTGGGAACTTGTTCCATGACCAAAAGACAAAAATGTGATTGGCACTAAATGGGTATTCAGAAACAAGTTAAATGAAGATGGTCAGGTGGTCAAAAATAAAGCAAGATTAGTGTGCAAAGGTTATGCACAGGTAGAGGGAATTGACTTTGATGAGACATTTGCTCCAGTTGCATGACTTGAAGCTATCAGAATGTTCTTAGCCTTTTCAAGCTTCAAAAACTTCAAAGTATATCAGATGGATGTTAAATCAACATTTCTAAATGGTGTTCTAGAAGAAGAGGTTTATATTGAGCAGCCAGAGGGATTCATATTAATAGATAAACCAGACTATGTATGCAGATTGAAAAAGGCACTTTATGGTCTAAAGCAAGCTCCTAGAGCATGGTACTCAAGATTGGATAAGTATCTTCAGGAATAGGGATTCAGGAAAGGAATAGTGGAACAAACTTATACATCAAAAATGAAGGGAATGACCTACTAATTGTGGTTGTTTATGTTGATGACATCATTTTTGGAGGAAACAATGATAAGATGTGTAAAGAATTTGCAAAGAGCATGCAGAATGAATTTGAGATGTCTATGCTTGGTGAGTTGTCCTTCTTTCTTGGACTTCAGATTTCACAATCAAAGAAAGGGGTGTTTCTTTCACAAACCAAGTATATAAAAGAGATGCTAAAGAAATTCAAGTTAGAAGATTGCAAGCCAGTAAGTACTCCCATGGTTACAGGATGTAAGTTAAGTAAAGATGATGAATCTCCAGAGGTAAATCAGAAATTATACAGATCTATGATTGGCAGCTTATTGTATGTCACAGCTACAAGACCAGATATCATGCAAGCAAGTGGGATTAGTGGCAAGGTTTCAAGAAGCACCCAAGGAAACACATGTAGCAGTAGTAAAGAGGATTCTCAGGTATCTAAAAGGGACTATGGACTTTGGGCTCTAGTATCCCAAAAGTGATAGTTTCACTCTCACAACTTATACAGATGCAGATTGGGCTGGCAGCATTGATGATAAAAAAAGCACAAGTGGAGGAGCATTCTTTCTAGGAGACTGTCTGGTCTCTTGGTTAAGTAAGAAACAGGCATCAATATCCTTATCTACAGTAGAGGCAGAGTATATTGCAGCAGTTGCCAGTTGTACACAGGTATTATGGATGAAGCGAACTCTAGAGGATTTTAAGATAAAACATGATCATCCTATTCCCATACTATGTGATAATACAAGTGCTATAAATATCTCAAAGAATCCAGTGATGCACTCTAGGACAAAGCACATTTTGATTAAGTATCATTTTTTGAGAGAGCAGGTGACGGATAAACAGGTCAGGTTGGAATATGTTACTACAAAGGAGCAGATTGCAGATATTTTCACTAAGCCACTTTCGAAAGAGACTTTTGAGTACCTACGAGAAAAGTTGGGAGTAGTTATACTCCCACCCCAGAATTAACCACCTCAAGAGGAGGTGGGGGAGGGGCTAAGCTAAGAGTCTCATTCTTAGCCCCGAGCCCCAAAGGTGACCCTTTGCCATTGATGACAAAGGGGGAGAGATTTGAGTTAGGAGGAAAGCATTCGAGTTAGGAGGAAAGCATTCAGTCAGGGGGAGCAGAACAAAAAAAGATAAAGAAAATGGTAAAAGGAAAATGGGTTGCCATCAATGACAAAGGGGGAGATTGTTGGAAATTTTGAGTAATTATGTTGTCATTGATGTCAAGTACTTGGCGAAAGGCAAAGTTCATAATGGTACAAGAAATTTGGCAAAAATAAATGGTTATAATATTTTATATTATAAGCCAAAGTGTTTGGTTTAAAAGTTGTGCTATGGGCTCAAGAAGTTAAGGATTTAAATTATTTAATATTTAAATTATTTAAATTTAAATATTTAAATATCCTAACTAAAAGTTTAAGTTTAAACTTTATAAAAATAATAATAAGCTTTTTCAAAGCTTCAAGCTCCTACCCACCGACGTGTGAAGCATTTTGGAAATGCATATTTAAGAGGACCAAAAATTTCATTTAAGCCGAAGTCTAAGTTGAAGTGCAATCAATTCGATTTCGATGGGGGACACAAAAATTAACTCCAACTTCTCATTCATTGAACTTGAAAAAAAAATTACCTTACTAGCCAACGGGCGTAGTTTTCTTGTTTCCCGAGAGCTCCCTCTCCTGATGCACCCCCCTGCTTCTATATCCATGTTTTCCCCTCTCTTTTCTAGGTCTGACCCTCTAGGCCATTAATGACCCATCTGCCCCAAAAAAAAAATACATCCTGCTTGACTGAACCTTTACATCTTTCCCTAACTGGCAACTACCACCGGGTTGGCCGCGGATACATGCATTGATGAGCCGTCTGACTTCTGGGCACAGTCTTCGAATGGTCGCCATGCTCAGCGAGCTTACTGGGCAAAAAATCATGCATTAATGAGGCCCTGACCGCCTCGAAAAACATCATTTAGGAATGCGAGCTTTTTCGAACAAAGAACCAGCAATATGTCACGATATCATGACATGTCGCGATATCGTGACATTTTTCTTGCTTGCTACCCTTCTCTCCTTCGAGTCGCGATATCGTGACATTTTCCTTCCTCGTTGCCTTTCCTCTTTGTCGGGTCGCGATATCGCGACATTTTCCTCCTCGCTGCCTTTTCTCTTTGTCAGATCGCGATATCACGACATTTTCCTCCTTGCTACCTTTTCTCTTTGTCAGGTCATGATATCGCGACATGTTGCGATATCACGACATTTTCCTCCTCGTTGTCTTTTCTCTTCGTCGGATCATGAAATTGCGACGTGTCGCGATATCGCGACATCTTGCCCTCTGCTCTCTCTTCGCTTCTTGGGTCGCGAAATCGCAACATGTCACGATATCGTGACAGCTTTGCCTTTTGCTCTCGCTCTCTGCTTCGGGTCACGATATAGTGACAGTTTTCTTCCTTGCTTCCTTTTCTGCTCCTTCGGTCGCGATTTCATGACATGTCACGAAATCATGACATTTTTCTCCTCTGGCCTATCCTATTTTTTTTTTATCGCAAAATCGCGACACGTCGTGATTTCACAACATTTTTTCTTCGGATGCCCTCTCTCTCCTGATTCGGTCATGATTTCGTGACATGTTACGAAATCGTGACAATTTCTGCGAATGCCTTATTTTCTCCTGCTTCAGTCGCGATTTCACGACATGTCACGAAATCGTGACAATTTTTGCGAACGCCTTCTTCTCCTGCTTCGATCGCGATTTCGCGACATGTCACAAAATTGTGACATTTCTCACGCCTGCACCTTGCTTCGTCCTTTTGTCGTGATATCGCGACATGTCGCGATATCATGACACTTCTCCTCCCTTGCGCCTTCTTTCGTCTTCTAGTCGCGAAATCATGACATTTTTGCTCTGCGCCTTCTCTCTCCTTCCTGAGCCATGAAAACGTGACATGTCGTGATATCGCGACACTTTTCTCTGTCGCGATATCGTGACATCGAGGCAAACACTTAGAAATTTTTTTGTTGGTGCAAGATTGCTCTGCTGCCACCGGATGCTCCTGCATCAGACAACCGGGGTGGATTGAGAAGTGACCTTCACTTCTGTATTGTTCTGTCACCTTCTCACAACTTGCAAAATCTTCAACCTCTTCAACCTCCACTCTCATTGTTGTCAGCAACCTCTTTTCATCCATCCCCTTTAGCAAACAGATTCTAGCGCTGCTACATACCTTTTCTTCTACCTCCTTCAAGGGCTTTAGCTTATGGCGCACTCCATTCTTCGTCACTGAGTAGGTGTTGGCATGACCATCATGCACTGCATACCGATCAAACTGCCATGGCCTTCCCAATAGCAAATGGCAAGCATCCATAGGCAGGATGTCACATAGGACCTCATCACAGTAATTCCCAATATTAAATTTCATCGAGCATTGCTCACTGACCAAAGTCCTATGGTCCTTCTGTAACCACACTATCCGGTATGGATGCGGGTGTCTCCTCCTCTTTAACTGTAACTTAGTAACCATTTCTTCAGATACCAAGTTATCAGTACTACCATTGTCTATAATCACATTACAGACCTTACCCAAACTTCTGCACCTTGTGCAAAACATGCTCCTCCTCTGGTTTGATCCTTTCTCCTCATTCAACAAGGTTCTCCTTGTGAACATAACTTCTCCTCTCTTTGCCTCCTTAGAATGTTCTGATTCAACACCTTCATCTGCTACAGTATCTCTGGCAGGACCCTCAAGTTTCTTATTCATCCTTTCTCGGTGTTGTGGACACTCAAATGCTCGATGTCCTTCTTTGCCATAGTGGAAATAGGTTCCATGAAATCCTCCTCTTCCAAATGCACGTCCAGATCTACCTCTCCCTCTTGGGTAACCATTGTTCTGATTACGGGGTTGGTAACCATCATCCTCCTTCTGATCCTGACTGTAGCTGGCTTCTTCTTTCTTCTCATCTTGTCCTCCATCTATTCTTCCACTAGTTCTTCCACCACGACCTCTTCCTCTTTGCTTACCCTCAGACTGTCTATTCAGCTTCTCTTTGACTTTGAGGGCAAACTGGTAAGCATCCTCAATGGTGCTCACCCTAATCAGACTCAGCTCTTCTTGAATACTGGGTCTCAACCCATTGATGTAACGGGCCACCTTCTCCTTGTTAGCCTTTGAATGGCCAGTTCGGATGGAGATATTATAGAACTCCTCTGTGTATTATTTGACAGTTTTGCTTGACTGTCTCAAACTCTGCATTTTTCTTAGCAGATCCAATTCATAATCTGCAGGGATAAACTTGATGGGGGACACAAAAATTAACTCCAACTTCTCATTCATTGAACTTGAAAAACAAATTACCTTACTAGCCAACGGGTGTAGTTTTCTTGTTTCCCGAGAGCCCCCTCTCCTGATGCACCCCCCTACTTCTATATCCATGTTTTCCCCTCTCTTTTCCAGGTCCGATCCTCTAGGCCATTAATGACCCATCTACCCCAAAAAAAAAATACATCCTGCCTGACTGAACCTTTACATCTTTCCCTAACTGGCAACTACCACCGGGTTGGCCACGGGTACATGCATTGATGAGTCGTCTAACTTCTAGGCACAGTCTTCGAATGGCCGCCATGCTCAGCGAGCTTACCGGGCAAGAAATCATGCATTAATGAGGCCCTGACCGCCTCAAAAAACACCGTCTAGGAATGCGGGCTTTTTGAACAGAGAACCAGCAGTATGTCGCGATATCGCAACATTTTTCTTGCTTGTTGCCCTTCTCTCCTTCGGGTCACGATATCGCGACATGTCGCGATATCGCGACATTTTCCTTCCTCGCTGCCTTTCCTCTTCGTCGGGTCACGATATCGCGACATTTTCCTCCTCGTTGCCTTTCTCTTTGTCGGGTCGCGATATCGCGAAATTTTCCTCCTTGCTGCCTTTTCTCTTTGTCGGGTCACGATATCGCGACATGTCGTGATATCGTGACATTTTCCTCCTCGCTATCTTTTCTCTTCGTCGGGTCACGAATTCGCGACCTGTCGCGATATCGCGACATCTTGCCCTCTGCTCTCTCTTCGCTTCTTGGATCGTGAAATCGTGACATGTTGCAATATCACGACAGCTTTGCCTTATGCTCTCGCTCTCTGCTTCGGGTCACCAAATCGTGAGATGTCGCGATATCGTGACAGTTTTCTTCCTTGCTTCCTTTTCTGCTCCTTTAGTCGTGATTTCGTGACATGTCACGAAATCGTGACATTTTTCTCCTCTGGCCTTTCCTATGTTCTTTCGGTCGCGAAATCGCGACATGTCGTGATTTCGTGACATTTTTCTTCGGACGCCCTCTCTCTCCTGATTCGGTCGCGATTTCATGACATGTCGCAAAATCGCAACAATTTCTATGAACGCCTTCTTTTCTCCTGCTTCAGTTGCGATTTCGCGACATGTGAAATCATGACAATTTCTGTGGACGCCTTCTTCTCCTGCTTCGATCGAGATTTCGCGACACGTCGTGAAATCGTGATATTTCTCATGCCTGCACCTTGCTTCGTCCTTTTGTCACGATATCGCGACATGTCGTGATATCGCGACACTTCTCCTCCCTTGCACCTTCTTTCGTCTTATGGTCGTGATTTCACGACATGTCACGAAATCGTGACATTTTTGCTCCGTGCCTTCTCTCTCCTTCCTGAGCCATGAAAACGCGACATGTCACGACATCGCGATACTTTTCTCTGTCGTGATATCGCGACATCGAGGCAAACACTTAGAAATTTTTTGTTGGTGCAAGATTGCTCTGCTGCCACCGGATGCTCCTGCATCAATTTCGTAAGGAGCAAAGAAGAGTGTTAAGCATTTTGTTCGATCGATGAAGGAAGGGAATAAGTCAAGCGATGGTGGAAGACTTTCCACGTGGATGGCTAGCCCAACTGGTTGTGAGGCTAACGCTAGAGTGTCGGTGGAAGGAAGATCTCGTGTTCGAATCTTGCGGATGATTTTTACAGAGTAAAACAAAGTAAAATGTGTTTTTGGTGGAGAGAAGGTATAAGATAAAGTGAGGGTAAGATTCCTTCCAAGCAGGTGGCTAGCCCAGCTGGTCGCTAGGCTAGTGCTAAGGTGTTGGCAATAAAAGAGTCACAGGTTCAAACCTCATGATTACCATTTTTCTAGGTAGAAATGAGAGGTTGTTCGTGTGAGCACGTTTGCAAAGCGAAGAAGGGGATAATTAATTTTTCAAGGTATGAGGACTTAATTTTTTATTATAAAAAGTTAAAAGGTTATGTGGTATAGGAGAAATAAGGAATTGTAAGGTTTTGTTGAGTTATGATTTTTGAAGTCAAATATTGGAGTTATAAGGTGTAGAAAAGGAATATTATTTTGTAATATGCTTTTTAATATGTTGAATGTTAGGTTGAGGGTATTGGAGTAATAAGGAGTAAAAAGGTGATGTTATTGTTTACAAATTTTGAAGAGAATTTGCTAAGATAACTTGTGTGAGTTAATGCATGGTCCTTGAGAACAATAAAAGAGTTATTTTCAGAATTATGTGAGCATCTTATTGAAAAAAATTAATAAGGATAAATTTGTGACATCTAGCCATTGAGATTGTCAAAGAGATTGAGTGTGATTGAGATAGGTTTTGAGGTCTACTCTTCATCAAACAAAAGGTATGGGCACATCTTCCTTGTGAGTGATTTTTGGATGTTGTGAATGCTAAGTTGGAGAGAAAATGGTTGTTTGATAAGCACTTTTGAGATTGATTGTTAAAGGTTTTTCTAGAATAAAGGTTGATGATAGAAACCTTGTTTGATAAGCATTGTTGGAAATATTGAGTGAACCTTCATATGCATGATTAGGGTTTGTACAAGATCATGAGTATCATTGTTATGTGAGATTATTTGATAAGCATTATTGACTAAAATTTTATTGAGTGCTTGGTTGAATGGAGTAAGATTTTGTGGAAGCTTACAATAAAAATTTTAGGTAAGTCTTGGTAAAGACTTGTTGAGCAAATTGGACAAGTTCTAGAGAGGACTTGTGGATAGATTGGTGTGAGGTTTTGTGGAATTTTACAAGGCAAATTTAAGACAAGTCTTTGAGAAGACTTGAGAGCGGAGTTGATTGATTTGTTCAAACCTTGAGTTAAGGTTTGGGGTAGATCTAGCAGAGTTGATTTGTGATTGAGTCAAGCTTTGTGTTAAGGCTTGAGGATATATTTGAGGATAGAGTTTGGTGTATATTTGAGGATAGGTTTGTGCCAGACCAAAGATAGAGATTGAGCATATTTGTACTAGACCAAAGGATAGTGTTTAGTACAAATCCAAGACAGAGAATAGAGCAAAGTAAGAGTAGACTTTAAAGGTGACAGAGCAGAGGATAATAGTCTCCAGTGGATAGATATCCATTAGCCAGGGTAGAGAGGATAGAGGTATTAAGTGGAGAGAGATCCACAAAATAGTGCAGTGGAGGCAGTAGTATTCTAGAGGATCACTAGCCAGAGCAGAGGAGGAGTTATCCTATGGATAAAGTTCCACAAAATTGATCAAGATATTGGTGTCTCCCTTGGACAGAGGTCCATAAACATTGTAATAGGGAAAGGATTCCCAAAATAATTTATTTGAGAAAAATTTAAAAGGAATATTTTCTCCGTGGAGTAGCCCACATTGGGTGAATCATGTTAAATCATGTCTCTCATGTGCGTGATGCTTTGTATAATGTTTATTGCTTTGATATTACTGATGTTATCATATGGATTACAAGGCAAAATTTGTTATCTTATACTGTTCATCCCCCTCTCAGTATAAGCACATGTTCTTCAATATTCATAAGAAAATTTTCACTCCATGGTCTTAAATAATATCCAGCTCTTTCGATAAACCATGACTTTTTGTCCAATATTTTATCCATGACTTTTGAACTAAATAGGATTATGAGAAAATTTCTTTTAGAAGGAAAGTATTTGGATAATTTAAACTCAATTATTACTTCATTTCAGTATAATTTTAAACCTCTAAAAAATCCTAGCCAATATCTATTGAAATTGTATTGTCTATGCTTTTAAAAACCATTATATTATGCTCAATTATCTTATCCTTGATAATTAATTTTGGTATATCATCTATCATATGGATAGAGATTTACTATATTTTCATTATTCCTTTTATTCTTGATCAATAAAATATTACTTACCTCACCTAGGACATATTTACTTTTAGTTAGGGCTTCCTTACATTATATTTCATCATTGTCATCTATTTTTTGATCATGAAAACCCTTCATTCTTTGAAATTATCCAAAAACTTAGAGTGAAAAATGTGAAGGTGAGACTTACTCCTTGTTCACACTTGCTCTTTCCTTGAAAGCTTTAGCATCCATTAAAAATGTAAAATCATGATGCCTACATTAGCTTGACACAAAAGATGATGTTTTGAGACACAAATATAGTAATGAATATAGGTCTATAATAAACAACTTGTCCAACCCAAGTTAATGTGGTCTATGGTCATATTCCATTTCACTTTAGATTTTTGATCTATTTTTCCTAATAGGATCAATGGAAACTATGGTAGTATATAGAGGTAGGATGGGCCTCCTTGTTCTTGGTTCAAAATTCACCTAAGTGGATGAGTTGCACCCTTAAGACCTTGACCAAGATTGATGACCCAAAAATAGGGGTCTCTGAGTCAACCTTTGGAGTAGTCCGACTCCTATGATCCTAGCTAAAGTAACTAAAATGGGGTTTCAAACTAAATTAAGAGATGCATAAGTTAGAAGCTAAGCTAAAAATGGTGTGGATTTAGCAACATCAAGAGACACAAAGTATGAGTCTCACAATTTGAACTAAACTAGACTACCTAAAAGACCTACTACTTTTCTTATTACAAAGTATTTAATCATAACAAACGCTAAGCATTATCAAGCATTCTAGGAACTAATGAAAAAAATCTAGGAAGAAATCTAGAAAGCAGAATAAATATAACAAAATAAACCATTCATATAGCTTTAAAAAAAATGTTTAATCACTCATATGGCATAAATACATATTTTGCAAAAGTTGAGAAAGAGGCCAAACAACAATCCAATATTCATTGAAAAGGCGTATAGCATAGTCATCATACAATTATGCAATTATAAATGCTAAAGAGCTGACCATTTGAATGGTTTACATTCAAGAGTATATAGTTTTACAAATACATTTAGTTAGCTTAACGTCATTGCTCTAAGAGTGGATTATAGGTTTGTCAGGTTGTTGTAGCATGTGTGTGTCTCCTCTAGCTTATTTTTTTGCAACCAATTTGGCATCATGGTGGTTATGTGTTTTGCATTTGTTTCATCCAAGGGAGTGATGGCTGAAGCATCTTCATCTAGTGCACTAGATATTTTGACAAGTTTATTTTACCTTTAGCTACCCCACTACTGCCTCAGTTGTATTAGCATAGGTGTCAGTTAGAAAATTTATCAGTTGTTGAGATTTTTTATAGGAGATCATAATAGCCAAGAGCATGCTTGGGTATTTCAACTCATTTAATGCCTTCAACTTCCACCCTCTTTTGCTATATGATAAAATTGTCATCCTTTCTTGATGGCGTCAACATTTGGGATGTCCAACACTCTTTGATACTTAGCTGAGTGAAGTACCTTACCAAAATTCGGATGTCAGATCCACTTTATGCTACCTAGTGTGCTATATTTCATGCCTTAGAATATTTTCTATTTAGGTTCTCTTTTGTTGCATCTAGTTTTTGTGCAACCCCTGCTAACGACATCACCCAAAATTATTTGATACTTTTGTCATGTAGCTTAAAATTTATTGTACACGACAAACCTTGCTATAGTGCTAGATGTTGGTCTTCAATCCATACTTAGACAAAAACTATTTCCTAATATGTTATATGCTTCTCCATAATGTTGAGCTTTTATCAAGTCCTTGTTGACATCAACATTTTATTTTTTTGACAGTGCTTTATACTTAGTGAAGAATTGAGTCCGACATTCGAATCACTATATGAAATCTTCTATGTTTGGTTGTCAGATGCCATATGTTTTCAAGCTTGTTATTGATGTCATCACCTCCGAGTTTTCAGTAGTTCTCTACAATTAGAAAATTTTAGCATTATGATATTATTTTTACCTAAATTGTCTTCATCTGATCCAACAATTGTTTTAGGTCTTTGGCTATGTTTATGAGTTTGCCTTTCTTAGCATAATGGCAAAATGATATATTGGAAAAATTCATCTTCTTCTAATGAGATGGATGTGGATGAAGAATTCTACCCACATTATTGGTGCCTTGTAGGATTTTTTTGCTTGCAGAAGCATAGAACCCATCTAGCCTTATCCTATTAGACAATGGAGTCCAAATGAAACAAAAAGGTAAAATAAAATTAAAATTTTCTTGTACAGGAGTTAACCTTCTAAATAATTTCTATGTATGAAGTCTCAGTTGTGCCACTAGGTTGTTCTTGTCCTTCTTCCAAAGCTACTCTAAATTTTTTGCCCTATTGATAGATTTCTTGAGCTGTTGAAGGAGCTACTTGCAGTTGAAAAAACCTACACATTTTATCCCATGTCGTTTGAGAAGGGATATATATTTCTATGAATTTGTGGACTTCTTACAACTAAAATTAGAGGTTATAGGAAGGGTCCTTATATCTTTGTGCTACCTCTTCAAATTTTAATAACATAGTAGAGAGCCCTTGCAAGAATGCAATGATGTGCTCTAGTGTCAGAGGCTCAGACAATGCATCAATCTCACTTCCATTATTGAGTTGCTGGTCAAATTGTTGGTTGAGTTGCTTTTCATTATAAAATTGTCCATTTGCATCCTAAAATATTGGAAAACCAATATTCATGACCTCTTGGACTACCAAATTTATTTTATTAGTGATTACTTTGAGGGCACTGATTATTTCTCCTCCCTCTGTAATTAGCTAACTTTCGAATATGACATGATATTATTGGAATTTGGACTCACCCAGGTATCTTTGTGAGTGATTTGCTAGATAAGGGTATTCTCTTTTATTTCTCAGCATATGTTGTGTGATCTCTACCTACTGCACTTTGCTCATCCACTCATATTTACCTTTGTTGAATTCTCCGTTGGCATCCTGGATTAATTTTATAATGTTTGTTATCCTTTTTACCAAAGAAAAATTTATTATTGAAACATTTTTTATTTTGATCCAATATGCACCCTCAAGACCTTGACCAAGATTGGATGACTCAAAAATAGGGGTCTCTGAGTCAACCTTTAGAGTAGGCCGACTCCTATGGTCCTAGCTAAACTAACTAAAATGGGGTTGTAGACTAAAGTAAGGGATGCATAAAGTTAGAAGCTAAGCTAAAAATGGTGCGGATTTAGCAACATCAAGAGACATAGTGCATGAGAGTCTCACAATATGAACTAAACTAGACTACCTAACAGACCAACTTACTTTTCTTATTACAAAATATTTAATCATAACAAACGCTAAGCATTATCAAGCATTCTAGGAACTAATGAACAAGAAATCCAGGGAGAAATCTAGAAAGTAGAATAATTGTAACAGAATTAACCATTCATATAGCTTTAATAAAAATGCTTAATCACTCAATTGGCATACATACATATTTTGCAAAAAGTTGAGAAAGAGGCCAGACAACAATCCAATATTCATTCAAAAGGTGTATAGCATAGTCATCATACAGTTATGCAATTGTAAATGCTAAAGAGCCGACCATTTGAATGGCTTACATTCAAGTATATATAGTTTTACAAATGCATTTAGTTAGCTTAGCATCATTGCTCTAAGAGTGGATTGTAGGTTCATCAGGTTGTTGCAACATGTGTGCATCTCCTCCAACTCATTATGTTGCAACCAACTTGGCATCATGGTGTTGATGTGGCTTGCCTCTGTTTCATCCTAGGGAGTGGTGGCTGAAGTATCTTCATCTGGTGCACTAGATCTTCTGACAAGTTTGTTCTACCTTTAGCTACCCCACTACTACCTTAGTTGTATCAGCATAGGTGTCAGTTAGGAGAGCTATCATGTTATTAAGATTTTTTATAGGAGATCATAATATTCAGGAGCATGCTTGGGCCTTTCATACTCATATAATGCCTTCAAGCTTCCACCCTCTTTTTCTAGATGGCTCAAATTTTTATCCTTTCTTGATGATGTCAGCATTTGGGATGTCTGACACTCTTTGATACTTAGCTGAGTGAAGTGCTTTACCAAAATTTTAATGTTGGATCCACTTTATGCTACCTAGTGTGTCAGGTTCCATGCCTTAGAATATTTTCTATTTAGGCTTTCTTTTGTTGCGTCAAGTTTTTGTGCTACTCTTGTTGATGTCAGCATCCAAAATTATTTGACACTCTATTTACCCTATAGCTTAAACTTATTGTACCTATACATTTTTGACCTTGCTATAATTCCAGATGTTGGGCTTCTATCCATACTTAGCCAAAAACTATCTCCTAATGTGTTGGATGCTTCTCCATGCCAATTTTGAGCTTTTATCAGGCCCTTGCTGACATCAACATTTTATTTTTTTGGCAGTGTTTCATACTTAGTGAAAATTTGAGTCTAGAATAATCCTTATGAACTCTTCTACATTTGATTATCATATGTCAGATGCTTTCATGCTTGTTATTGATGTCATCACCTCAGAGTTTTTGATAACTTTCTACACTTAGAAAAATTTAGAATTATATTATTTTTTCCCACCTTGCCTTCCTCTAATCTAACAATTGTTTTAGGTGTTCGGCTATGTTTTTGATTGCCTTTCTTAGAAAAATGGCAAAACATTCTATTGGAAAAATTCATCTCCTTCTAAGGAGATGGATGTGGGTGAGGAATTCTACCCACATTATTGGTGCCTCGTAGGGGGTTTTTGCTTGCAGAAGCATAGAACCCATCTAGCCTTATCCACTTGGGCAATGGAGTCAAATGAAACAAAAAGACAAAATAAAATAAAAATTTTCTTGTACAAGAGTTAACCTTCTAAATACTTTCTATTTTTGAAGTCTCAATTATACCACTAGATTGTTCCTACCCTTCCAAAGCTACTCTAGATATTTTACCATATTGACTAGCTGCTTGAGCTATTGAAGGAGCTACTGATAGCTAAAATAGCCTACATATTTTATCCCATGCCTTTTGAGAAGGGATATGTATTGCTCTAAATTTGTAGAGGACTTCTTATAGCTAAAAGTAGTGGTCATAGGAAGGGTCCTTATATCTTTGTGCCAACTCTTCAAATTTTGATAGTAGAGTAGAGAGCCTATGGAAGAATGCAATGATTTGCTCTATTGTTAGAGGCTCAGGCAATGCATCAATCTCACTTCCATTATTGAGTTGTTGGTCCAAACGTTGGCTGAGTTGCTTTTCATTATAAAATTATCCATTTGCATCCCAAAATCTTGGGAAACCAAGATTTATGACTTCTTGGACTACCAACTTTATTTTATCAATGCTTACTTTGAGGGCACTGATTATTTCTCCTCCCTCTATAATTAGTTAGCTTCCATATATGACCTGATCTATGCAGAATTTGGACTCACCTAGGTATCTTTGTGAGTGCTTTGCCAGTTGAGGGTATTCTCCTTTATTTCTCAACATATGTCATGTGACCTCTTCCTACTGCACTTTGTTCATCAACTCATATTTACCTCTACTGAATTCTTCCTTGGCATCCTGGATCAATTTTGCAATATTTGTTATCCTTTTTACCAAAGGAAAAGCTCTCATTGAAACACTTTTGATTTTGATCCAATATTGGCCTCTGATTTGCTTTAGCATATCCTTAGAGATCACATGGCCTTGAGGCTTTTCTCTTTCTTTCTCCAACTTTTATTGAACTACTACCAAAATCTCTTCTTAGCCTTGGAGCTTTGACTTCAATTCTTGCAATGCTTTCTCCTGTGCTTGCATTCTATTGCTTCCTTATTGCAATTGTTCTTCCAATATCTGAATCTTCTCATCCCTCTATTGTAGTTATTCTTTAGTGGGATATTTATCTATTATGCATTTGAGATCCTGAATCTCATTCTTGAGACTATCCTTTTCAATATTTTCTTTATTTAGCTTTTGGTCCAGAGCTTTAATATTTTTCTCTAAAACCACAAGATTTATATCCATCTGGTTGCTTTGGAGGAACAAAGTGTATCAATCTTGGGGATTTCTAAAATATTATACCTTTACACCTTGATATGATAATATTTCATTATCATCTCTACAACTAACTTTTTGACTTTAGGATATGCAACCATCTTGACCCATTCTCTAGCAATTGGATCCACTCCATCATACATCTGGGTGGTTGCCTACTTTGTTCCATCCTATGGCTCTTGTTGCTCTACCCATTTTTGAGTATTTATCTCAATGCTTTGAATCATAAAGAATGCTTTTGGTAATGGATGCTCAAAGTAGGGGAAGGTATGAAAGTAGATTGGAAAGGTGAGAAAATCATGGATGAGGGATTTAATGATACAATGGTGGTATTTATAGGGGTTCACATATATACATATTGTTGGGGTTGTTTGGGTTTCCTATACATGGGAGGTGGTAATTATTGTTGATGACATATCATACAAGGGAGTGGCCTCATCAACAGGAGTAGATGGTGGGGGTGGTTATTTAGGTGGAGGTTATAGAGGAGGTGGAGAAATTTCAACCAAAGTAGAAGGGGAGGGAGATATACCTAATCCTCTCACTTCCAACATTGACTCCTAGACTATTGCATCAAATATTGTAATTTATATCTCAGTCCTTAACACTTCTTGTTCTAATTATTATCTTTTGGCTAGTCTCGTTGCTTTATTTTGTTTAGTGCTTGGATGATTTTTCTATTTTACCTTTTCACTAGGCCTCTTGTGTTGAGCATGTTGCTAGGACTTGGTCTTTCTTAGGCTTATTATAGTGGCTACTTTTCTTGTGAATGTTACTATCTGAGCTACTTTAGCTTCTACAATCTTGTTCTATAGGTTCTCCTTCACTAGATTATGAGGCAATATCAATTACCAAAATATTTTTAGGCACATCAACTTTCTCAACTCAAGTTCTTTATTTTATCTATAGGGGTAAGTCTTCCAAGCTTGCATCTTCCTCTAAATCCTCATAGCCAACCAAGGAACCTACTTGTATGGGAGTCGATTGAGGGACTTATTCTTCTTCTTCTTCATATACCTCTTCCTCTAGATCCCTTAGTATCATTAATTCTAGATATATTTCTCCCTTGTGATCCTCCATCCACTTTTCATATTTGGATTTAAATTCATTTTCAAATAGCTTATCAGAGGCACTAGGGAAGGCTTTATTTTGTTTATCACATTCACAATATGATATCCACCATTCTCTAATCTTGTTGTGACTCCAATCTAGATCATCTTTAATTTTATCTATGAGTTCATCGCTTATCCATTGCTCCTTATTTCTTGTTGGGTCATAAACCCACTTGAACTCATAGCATTTTCTCCATGGAGGTCTTTCTTGCATTTCATAGATATTGATCTCCATAGCCTAATCTTCATCATTATTTCTAAATTGCTCAATCTCTAGCCATGGTAGATGGTCAAATGTTGGTGGCTTATTATTCAATTCTACCAATTTTACTTTGAACTTACCCTTTGGGTCATAATGCCACATGTGAGGCATAATCTACAATTGGAGGGCATTAAGCTTATCATCCAAAATTTTTTCTTGACCCCTTGTTGTCATGGCTATATCTTCAAATCTAAAGGGGTAGTGATAAGTGCAAGCCTTCTTGGCCTTGGATCCAAAATTTTCATCCACCTCATCTATTTACCTACATAGCTCCATGTCAAACACCTAGTCTATGACATAGTATAGGAGCAGATAAGGCATTTAAAAAAAACCATATACTCTGATGATGGTGTCATCCAGCAAAAAATACCAATCTCCTAATTCATGCTTCTTACCTCTTAGCTTATCTATAGCTTCAAAGCTAAGGTGAGGTATTTGACCATAGATGGATGCTAATGCAGGTCCTAGAAACATTCTATTAAAATCTAGGTATGAAGAGGTTTCCCTAAGGACTAGAGTCCAATCAACTATAGAGCATTGTTGCTCATTATATTTTGTACAGAGCTTAATACTATGCAAATTTGGGGGCATATAGAAAAGAAATAACCATGCTAAATATGATGGGTAGCAAAATTTCTCACTTTCTTTTAGCTTAAAGGCAACTAGTTGATTATGGATTTGATAACTTAGAAAGTGGGCCCAATCAAAGAATACAGGGTTACTAGCACTAGAACCATCATAGTTGTGCACATTAGTGACTACATATGCAAGAGATATTTGATAGTCATATACAAATGCATCAAAATCTAACCCTAGAATGATAACTAACATGGACAACACTATTTGCAGAATATTCTTAAAGTTTTCAAGCTTTAGAGGATTTTTTAGAAAATCCTTTGGGATTTTCCCTATATGCTTACTCAACCAAGTTTTAAAAGTATATTTCTTTAAAAAGCTCCTCTACTCATCTATATCAATAGGCTTAGGTCTTGTACCTAGCTGTACTCCTAATGCAAAATCTCTTTTGATTCCCTCCTCTATGATGGTAAATAGTTTCCTCTTTGCATGTCATACACCATCACTATCTCTAGATCATAATTTTTAGAAATTGCTTTGATGAGTTTGAGGTAGGGGTGGATAAATCTGGGCATGTATCTAGACAAGAATGAATTCCAAGGAGTAGCCTCAAGCTTACTAGATGATATTCTTATTCCTTTTCTCTCTGACCCTTCTCTAAAGTTCTTCAACTTTGATTTTATTATGATAATTGGGTCATGGATATCTCTAGCTCCGTAGTACTCTTATATACTTTCTACCCTTCTTTACCTCAAGCTATTTTGCACTAATAAACTTCTTCTATGGACATAGGCACAAGAAATTATGTAGCTTTCCTTCTCACATGGAGTATTTCAATAATTCTATAGTATTTCTCTCCTTCAACCACTAAATGCTCTAATGCATATTGTCTGCCTTATTTATATAGCAAGAAGTGCCTACAAAGAACAACCATTGTTGATTTAATATTAAGGATTATGCATGCTCAAATTCTATGACAAAATATTTTCTTGAAACTACAAGTTCATGTAAGCATTTGTGATGCATCTCTTTTCAATATTGTCATACTTTTGGCCAATGATATTGCTGAGAATTCAAAATATGGTGGCTACCAAATACAATCCTTAGCCAATTAATTGCTTCTATTTACAAAGTGCTACGACCACTACTACCACTATAAAACTATTTACACGTGTCACTATTTACATATGTACACATCAATGACACACTCTTCTATGCATAATGCTTTAAATATTGGTCATTCATCAAAATTGGAAAAATATGACCATCCATATCTTGAAGCTCATATGCATTTAATTCTTTCCTTCCTAAGATTAGATATGGACTAGACCATAATGATTCTAGCTTATCATGCTTTCCTAATTTTGCTTGATCTGAGTCCCATTTGAGCACTAGGTCACCATATTTGAAGGATTTTAATGATGACATTTTATCAAACCATAATTTAATAGTTGCTTGGTGCTAGAAAAAATTATTATAGGTCTTTTCTCTTTTTTCCTCTAACAACAACAATTTTGACATTCTTTTCTCAATTGGTTCAATATCCTCTAATTTTGATTGGTCTATGAACTTTAAGGTAGACAACTCAAGATTGATTGGCAACATGACTTCTTTTCCATAAACTAAAGTGTAAGGTGTAGTCTTCAAATCTTTCTTGATCATGATTCTATCCACCCATAATGCTTGGTTTAGCATTAAATGCCAACTCTTTTGATTATCACCAATATTTCTCTTAATTATTCTCATCAAATTCTTATTTGTGGACTCTACTAGTCCATTACCTTGAGGATAATAGTTTGAGGATACCTTCTAGTATATGCCATATCTTCTTGTAAAATCCATGGTCTTAGCCCCTATGAATGCTTTAGCATTATTAAACACTATCATAGTAGGGACCCCAAACCTGGTGATCAATCTTTCCAAAAATTCTATGATAGTATCTTGATCTACATTTCTAGTTACCTCTACTTTAGACCACCTAGTGAAATAATTAATTGTTATCAATATAAATTTATATTTGATAGAAGAATTTGGGTTGATCATCCCAATAAATTCTAACCCCCATTGCTAAAAGGGTTCTTCTACAATAATTGGTTGTAGAGGTATTGTCAGATTCTTGCTTCTACCAATAAATCTTTGACATTTTTCATAGGTATTAGCAATTTTAAAAGCATCAACAAATAATGTGGGCCAATAATATCTAGCTCTAAGAATCTTAGTAGCTATGGTTTGTCTAGAATAGTGTCCTCTTGAGAAGCCAACATGAAATTCCTTTAATATTTCCTCTACCTTATCCAATTGCATGCATCTCAACAACACACCATCAAAAATTTTTGGTACAAGATGCCATTAATTAGAGAGTAGTTCAAGGCTTGCAATATATACCTATACCTTTGAGAGGTTGTAAACCCATCTAGACACTTACTAGTCTCAAAAAAATGAACCAATTGATTTATCCAAGTATTTTGTCATCTTTTGATTGATGTTCTTATTGTTGTTCAATCAACAAATTAGAGTTCGATATTGCAAAATTTACCAATTCTTCACATAGTGCTCTTCCTTTGACCAACTTAGTCAACTTGATCTCTATATCATACTCATGTATCTTTGTGATCCAACCAACTCATTTTTTGCCCAATTCTCCTTACACTATAAAGCTTCAGACATCTAGGTGTACTACATACACCAATGTTCTGCTCTAAGAAATGTAATGTCTCAGCTTTTTGAGAGATTTCATTAGAGAAAACACCTATTTCTCTATGAAATTATAGCATTCTTCATGATCATGTAGATTTTGGCTCAAAAAAGCTATAGGCCACTCATTATGATCTTTGTCTTTCTAAGTGAGCACGATTGCATAGCTTTCTTCTACTCCAAATACATAGAGAATGAAGTCTTTCCTATAATCTAGGTTAGCTAATACTGGGGCTCTAGTAATAGCTTCCTTTATATTCATGAAAGCCTCCCTTCTAGCTTCTATCCATGTGAAGTCCACCTACTTTTTCAACATTTCCATCATAGGCTTTACTATCTGAGCAAAGTCAGATATAAATTTTTAGATAAAATTAATTTACCTAAAGAATGATTATAAGCCTTTTTTATTTTGAGGTAAAGGGAGTGCTAATATAGCTTTAACTCTATCTAGATCAATAGCTAGACCTTCCTTTGATACTATATGACCCAACAACTTCCCTTCATGGACAACAAAGATTGATTTTTTTGGGTTGAGTGATACCCCAAATTCTCTATATTTCTAAAAACCAGTCTAAGATGATCAAAATGCTTCTCCTTTTGATGAGAGAAGACTATCATATCATCTAGATAGATTAGTATAACTTTATTCACAAGTTCATCAAAATCTAAATCCATAGCCCTTTGGAAAGTAGCTCCAACATTAGATAAGTCGAAAGGTATTCTTTGATAAGAAAATATTCCCCATTTGGTCATGAATATAATTTTATGATGATCCTCATATCTGACCCATACTTGATTGAAACCTAAAAATCCATCCAACAATGAAAATATTTCTACCTCAACAATAATATGCAAGATCTGATCGATCTGGGAAGGATAGTGATCCTTTAAAGATGCTTTGTTCAGGTTCCTAAAATCCATACAAAGGTAGATATCTCCATTATTTTTTTACTAGGACCAAATTGGCTACCCACGTGGAATGTTTGATTGGGTAAATGATTTTTGCATTTAGAAGCTTCAACAATTCTTATTTCATCAATGCTTCTATTTTTAGATTTACCGACCTTTGCTTTTTCCAAAATGGCTTAGCATTGGGTAGTAATTCTATAGTATGTTGAATGGTCTCTTTACTATAGAATTTTAAATCATCATAGCTCCAAGCAATGATATCACTAAATTATTTGCATAGACTTAAAAGTTATTAAAATTCTTCTTTAGAGCATCATACACCAACCTTTAAATTATTTTTAAGCTCCAATTGAATTTCTCTGAACTCCTGTTCATCAATCTTCATATTTTGGCCAATTGGTCGATCATTACTATCAAATAAATTCTTGAGGGTGATCAATCCTTTGGGAATATGATTATTCTTTAGCTGAATCACTTCATCCTCACTTATGTCATCAATTGCATTTGTGTAGTCCATTTCCTAAATTAAGAAGTCTACTATTTATCTATCATTATCAAATACTTGCCAGAAGGAATCCTTATCTAGCATAGATGGCCTAAATGCCAATTTGATAGATCTTGAGTTTTTCTTAAATCAGAGGTCAGACAAAAATTGGCTCCATGAGAAGCCAATGCATCAGCTTGCACATTTTTCTCTCTAGGAATTGCTTTTATATTTAGTGCATCAAAGCTTTTGAATAGATCCCAAACTCTATTTTGATAAGCTTTTAGATAATGTTGCTTGTTGTTGCATATTTCTATAACTTGATTTACCACCAATTTAGAATCTCCATAAATCATTAATAGCTTGATTCCCATATTCTCTACTTCTTTGAGTCCAATACATAATACCTCATACTCTATTGCATTATTGGTACAACTCCAAGTCAACCGATATGACAATATTCTAGCTTCTCCAGATGGTAAAATCAGCACAATCCCTACTCTAGCATCATTTTTACACCTAGCTCCATCAAAGTAGAGCTTCCATATCTCAGTTTGTCAAAGATATTTATTTGTGATGGCTAGAGAATTTTTCTTTTTCAGCTTTGAGATAGAGTAAGTGTCGATTCCTATTTCAACCATAACATTAAAATTTTTAAGCGAGAATTAATCTTCAATCTATAACTCATCTATGATTTCTTCTACTAGATCAATTTCTTCACTAATTACATTGATATTATTATCTTGTTGAACCTCATCTTCAATTTTTCCTATATGGTAGGTGGATGGATTTTCAACAAATATTTTCACCTTCCTACCCTTATGAGGAATTTCCATGTGTGAATAATCCAAGGACAAGTATCCACCTAGTTTAGTTATGAATTCATAGGAAAGGCACATACCAAAGTAAGGCTCCAAATATACTACAACCACCTCTTGTATCACTGTTATCTAAGGTATTCTATGTAGCACCATAGGTATATCTTTGATCACTCCAACAATATTTACTAGAGTTCCATCCAACTATAACACTCTAAGACTAGAACGTGTGTATTCCATACCCATTGCTTCACATATGGATTTTGGCATAACTATTGTTGCTACTCTAAAATCCACCATGCAATTGTGTACAACCCATCCTTCCATATGTAGGGACATGTAGAAAGGAGATAACCTATTTTTACCTACTCTTAGAGTAGGTTTACCCTATGCTAAATTGATTTTTAACTAAAGTTGATCTTCAAACATGATGGACTTCAACAATGCTCAAAGAAGATCAATTTATCTCAGAATCATTAAAGCATCATACATGCTTGCTTTAGATGGTGTTTTCTTTAGCTCATCCATAATGTTGAAGCTGGAAGATTTTAGCTACTTCTTTTCCACCTTCTTCAGCTCATTGAATTTCTTTCGGTATTCTTGTATTGCTTCAATCCTTTGTTGCTTAGTGATGGAAGGGTATCAGAGTTTATTTCTAGCTTATTCTTGAGTTTTAGCTTCTTTTGCTTGCATTAGTTTATGCTATTCTTTTAGAGGCTCTACTATAGGTTATTCTATTCATTGAGAAGGTTGAGGTACTTTTTTTAGTTATTTGCTTTGCTAGGTAGGAACCTTGAATGGATCTAGCTTTTTGGGATCTACTTGTAATGGCTTCTTTCTTGATCGCATTAGCACTAAAATTGGCTCTTCTTCTTACACCATCAAATTTTGGTCTTCTTCCCATAACATGTTTATCTAGATCTTCTATGCTCTTTCTACCTTCTCAACTACAATCTTCTACATATAATGCTGGTGAAGCATGCATGTGCTTTCACCATGTGGGTCATTACAAGTTGAACACCAATAATCTACTTCTGATGTAGAGGTAGAAGGATTTTCTTCCTAGTTATTATACACTACATTAGGTTTTCCACTAGTATTGCTAGTAGAAGCTCCTTGATCTTTTACCATGTATGGAAATCTTCTAGGCTAGAAATTTCTCTCAACTTCTCTCCTCTTCATGGTGGTGATCTCATTTGTCAGATTTTTTAATGTTATCATAATATCATTCATACTAGTAGTTTGAGGCTCAGGAGTCGGTAATGCAAGTATGGTAGGAGGTGTCGGTAATATTAGAGTTGGTAATGTTAGAAATTTGGATGTAGGGGTTGGAGCTACATTTGGAAAATGAGTGATTGTAACTAGTGTTTGTTTCTCATGCTCTAACTATAGGATTTTTGGAAATATTGGCATAACATTCCTAGGGGGAAGTCTACCTATAGCTATTAGAGTACTTTTTGCTACTACAATTGCTTGATAAATTTCTAGAAATGTCAACACATTAGATTATCATATCATCAAACCTAGATCTAAGTTGAAGGTACAAAAATAGTAGTACAATGCTTGGGCATCCATTGGCCTAATTTCTTATGGCACTCTTTTCCATGTTCTGCTAAATCTGATATTAAAGTCCATTACTACCTCCTGAGGATGCCTTTGTATAGTGGTGAACTGGGTTAATAGTGAAAATGGATTTACTTGTTCATTAAATTCTTGCACCAATCTACCAACAAGTTGTGCCCATGAATTAATGCAACCATCCTGAAGGGTCTAGTACCAATATAGTACCTTACCTTTCAATGATATGATTAACAATCTTATCATAACATCCTCATCATGAATATTATGGATTATGGCTAATGAGGCTACATCTTGGAAATGCTCATAGGTTATTTTTCTAGTGCCATCATACATTGGCAAAGCCTTTAGTGTTACAAGAGGAATAAGATTTTGATTGACCAAGTTAAGTGGTCCTATATTATTCTAGTTGGAAAAGTTTTGTGGAGGTAGATTTTGAGCCATTTGTTTAAATCTAGTTGAGTGGACTAATGTTGGAGATGTAAAATATGTAGATCCTTAACTTTTTATAGGGATTATAGAGGATGGTGATGTAGGAGATGATGAGGATCTATATATTTTGAATGCTAAAGGAGGTAATTCTACAAATAATACTAGTTCCTCTAGTTTCTTAGCTATTGCTCGTGTGAGCATAAGCTTGCAAGTTAAATGGTGGTTGGGTTTCTTTAGAATATCATTTTAGTAGAGTCACTAGGTGATTGGGTTTTGATCTATTAGAGCAGAATATCACCATAATTCTACTCAATCAGAAGGGTGATATTTGGGTCCCATCAGGCATGCCAAAAAACTCTTGGTCTAAAATCTTCCTAAGTGGATGAGTTGCACCCTCAAGACCTCAACCAAGATTGGATGGCTCAAAAATAGGGGTCTTTGAGTCAACCTCTAGAGTAGGTTAACTCCTATGGTCCTAGCTAAACTAACTAAAATGGGGTTGTAGACTAAAGTAAGGGATGCATAAAGTTAGAAGCTAAGATAAAAATGGTGTAGATTTAGAAACATCAAGAGACATAGTGCATGAGAGTCTCACAATTTGAACTAAACTAGACTACCTAACAGACTAACTTACTTTCCTTATGACAAAATATTTAATCATAACAAATGCTAAGCATTATCAAGCATTCCAGGAACTAATGAATAAGAAATCCAAGGAGAAATCTAGAAAGTAGAATAACTATAATAGAATTAACCATTCATAGCTTTAACAAAAATGCTTAATCACTTAGTTGACATACATACATGTTTTACAAAAAGTTGAGCAAGAGGTCAAACAACAATCCAATCTTCATTCAAAAGGTATATAACATCATCATACAATTATGCAATTATAAATGCTAAAGGGTCGACCATTTGAATGGCTTACATTCAAGTATATATAGTTTTACAAATGCATTTAGTTAGCTTAACATCATTGCTCTAAGAGTGGATTGTAGGTTTATCAGGTTGTTGTAGCACATGTGCATCTCCTCTAGCTCATTCTATTGCAATCGACTTGGCATCATGGTGTTGATGTGGCTTGCTTCTATTTCATCCAAGGGAGTGGTGGCTAAAGTGTCTTCATCTAGTGCACTAGATCTTCTGACAAGTTTATTCTACCTTTAGTTGCCCCACTACTACCTTAGTTGTATCAATACAATGGTTAGTTAGAAAAGCTATCAAATATTAAGATTTTTTATAGGAGATCATAATATTCAGGAGCATGCTTGGGCCTTTCAATTCATCTGATGCCTTGAGCTTCCACCCTATTTTACTTGATGCCAAATTTTTTATCCTTTCTTGATAATATCAACATTTGGGATGTTTGGCACTCTTTGATACTTAGTTGAGTGAAGCGCCTTGCCAAAATCTGAATGTTGGATCCATTTTATGTTGTCTAGTGTGTTGGCATCCATACCTTAGAATATTTTATTTTGTTGCATCAAGTTTTTGTGCTACTCTTGTTTATATCAACATCCAAACTTATTTGACACTCTTTATGTCATATAGCTTAAACACTACTATACCCGATAGGACTTTCTACAATATTATATGTCGAGCTTCTATCCATACTTAGCCAAAAACTATTTCCTAATGTGTTGGATGCTTCTCCATGTTATGTTGGATATCATGCTTTTAACAATCCCTTGCTAACATCAACATTTTATTATTGATAATGCTTTATACTTAGTGAATATTTAAGTTCGACGTGTGAATCAATAGACAAACTATTTTATCTTTGGTTGTCGGATGTTAGATGCTTTCATGCTTGTTGCTGACATCATCACCTCAAAGTTTTTGGTAATATTCTACACCTAGCAAAATTTGACATTATGATATTATTCCTACTTGAATTGCCTTCCTCTGATCCAACAATTGTTTCAAGTGTACGACTATGTTTCTAAGGTTTCCTTTCTTAGAAAAATGACAAAACGTTCTATTGGAAAAATTCATCTCCTTATAAGGAGATGGATGTGGGTGAGAAATTCTACCCACACTTGTGTATTACATTAAGATTATTATTTAATGTTATATCTATAAGTTATACATACTTTGTGTTTAGGATGATGCTATCTCAAAATAAGTGTCATGAAATTAGATACACACTTTATTTTTTATTTAGTTATATGGGATTGAATAGGGCCTTATCCATATTTCATCAAGACCACATAGTGGTATTACAAAAATTTGAATATTATTTATGTGTCATTTAGCAAGATTCAAACCTAGTTTTCACCTTGAAAGTTGAGGAATTTAACCAATTGAGCTAAGATCATTTGATGACCTTATATACAACTTTACTCATTGTGTTGGAAATGTGTTGAATTTTTTCCATGTTATTCTGGTGGGACTAATACTAAAGGGTACTAGACACTCTATACGTATACTCACCTAGGTTCAGTATTTTAGACTCATATGGGCTTTTAGGGTTACTATATTTGAACCCATGCTTTTTTGCCCATGATATTGTAAAAATATGTGCATGTACCTTTGTTATATATATCGCACTTGAATTAGGAATTAGAGAGATATAAGGAGAATATTATTGTATTGGAGACGGTTAAGTTAATGCAATAATAAGATAATATTGTGTTGATTTTTTCTTTGTTGAGGGTTTCTAGGATAAATATTGTGTAATGTGTGAATTTTTTATCTTCTTATTTTGATTATGTTATTACTGCTTTTCTATTTTAGTTTATCGGGGCTCTTTATTTCTCTTCATTTGGTATCAAATCTAAGTTTTAGCTTTGTTCGAGGAGTAAGGGTTTCAACCCCGTGATAAATTAATTCTTGAGTGGGAGCCATATGTGAAAGGATCCAAGAAAAGGAGAAATATGAGAAGCAAATGAATAGAGATTAAAAAATTTAATGGACAGAATTTTGAGTTATGAAAACTCAATATGAAAGATATGTTGGTTGATAGAGATCAGTGGATTGTAGTCTCGAGAACAAAACCAACATCAATGACAAATGAGGATTGGCTAAAAATCGATAGGAAGGCAAGGAGATCTATCAGATTGTGCTTATCTAATTTGGTATTGTTGAATGTATCTACAGATACCATGACAAAGTTATTATGGGAGAAGCTGGGAACATTGTATCAGACAAAGTCACTGGTAAATAAACTATTTCTTAGAAATAAATTATATTCACTTCAAATAAATGATGGTGACTCTGTGGCTGAATATTTGAATGCTTGTAAGACTGTAGTAAGTCAATTAACCTCTGTAGAAGTAAAAATTGATGAAGAAAAATGTATTACTTTACTTTTTTCATTACATGATTCATGAGATAATCTTTTTTTGGCTATCACCAATACTACATCTACTTTGAAAGTAAAGGATATAGTAGAAACTTTGTTGTATGAGGATATGAGACAAAAATCTTGTGAGGATTATCATCGAAAGGAAGCCTTGATTGTGAGAGGTCGTTCTCAAGAAATAAGCAAAAAGAAATTAGGAGAAAAGAAAACAAAATCTAGGGGTAAATCTGTTGCCCCATAAAAGAGTAAATATTGGAATTGTGGTAAAGCAGGGTATTATAAAATAGATTGCAGATCTTAAAAGGTAGATCATAATCGATCATATGATGAAGGAACTTCTACAAAAACAAAGACCACAAATGAAGATTCAGGGGACTTATTCTTGGTTGTAGCATGCTCAAGTGAATGCCTTGACTCATGGTTGATTGAATCATGTGCTTCTTTTCATATGACTCCTCATAGGGAGGGGTTCAGTGAATATGAAAATATAGATGGAGGTAAATTCTTCTTGGGAGACAATTCGACATATAAAATAATAGGTCGAGGAAGAGTCAAGTTGAGGCTAAAATATGGAAGAATTAAAACCCTTCCTAGTGTGTTGCATATTCCAGGTTTGGCAAGGAATCTGATATCTATCAGTAAGATGAATGATGCGAGTGTGAATGTGGTATTCAATAAGGATAGTTGCAATATGGTTCATGGATCCTTGGTGTTGGCAAGGGGAGTTCACATAGGAACTTTGTTCAGACTTGAGGTTAGCACTGTAAGTATTAATTGTAATAACACTTCAGTTGTATAGGAAAATAATACGATTGAAATGACTCCGAGTATTCCTACAACGAAGATAATGTTGTGGCATCAATGCATGGGGCATATTGGTGAGAAAGCACTTTGAACATTGAAAATGAAAGGTATGGCTAAAGGAATTTTTGATTGCCCATTAAATTTTTATTTTTTTGAGCATTGTGTTTTTAGAAAACAAACTAGAGTCAAGTTTCCAAGTAGCGCTACAAGGTCTAAAGGAATTCTACATATAGTTCACAGTGATGTGTTTGGAAATACAAAAGTACCATAATTAGGTAAATATATATATCTTGTTAAATTTATAGATGACTTCTCAAGAAAGACATGGGTTTTCTACTAAACAAATATGAGGTTTTTAATAAATTTAAAGAGTTTAAGGTACTTGTAAGCAATCATATAGAGAAAACGATAAAGGTTTTGAGAAGTGATAATGGTGGTGAGTATTGCTCTAATAAATTTGAGCAGTTTTGCAAGGACTGTGGAATAAAAATATAGAGAACAACTCTATATACTCCACAACATAATGGGGTTGCAGAATGGATGAATAGGACATTGATGGATAAGTCTAGAAGCATGCTAAGTGGTGCAAGGTTAGAAAATAAGTTTTGGGCAAAAGTTGTGTCAACAACTTGTTATCTCATCAATAGATCTCCTACCTCATATTTGGTGGACAAGACTCCACAAGAAGTATGGACTGGTAAGAAACCCTCTCTCAAACATATAAGGGTTTTTGGTTGTGATGTTTATATGTATGTCCTAAAAGAGAAAAGGACTAAGCTAGACTATAAATCTAAAAAATGCATATTTGTGGGTTATAGTACTAGTGTTAAAGGATATAATTTGTGGAACCCAGAAGAACAAAAGGTTGTTTATAGTCATAATATGATATTTAGAGAAACAAAAGGGGTTTTAAAACAGGAAATGCAACTAAGAAAAGAACCAAAAATAGTGCAGGTAAAATTGGAACAGGAGGAAGAACCAATGGTAGGACCTGAATTAGAAAGAGAGTCTAAAGAGGAATATTCAAAGGAAGAAGGTGAGGAGGAAGTTGAAGATTCTGAACCTAGAACTTCAATTTTAAGGAGATAATATCGAGATAGAAGACTTCCAGACAGGTATAGTCCTTCAAATTTTTATTTTGCATTTAATTTATCAGTTACTAATGAAGAACCCAAGACTATAAAGGAGGCACTTCAATCAAGTGAGAATAAGTCTTGGAAAAGGGCTATGGAAGAAGAAATGAAGTCCTTGGATAAAAATAATATATGGGACTTTGTGAAATTACCTCCTGGTAGAAAACCTATTGGTTGTAAGTGGTTATTCAAGAAGTACAATGTAGAAGGAAATTTGGAGAAGTACAAGGCTTTCTTGGTAGCAAAAGGATTTTCTCAGGTTGAGGGAATTGATTTTGATGAGATTTTTTCTATTGTGGCTAAAATAACTTCAATCAGATTTTTGTTGGCTATTTTTGTTGCTTTTGATTTTGAAATAGAACAGATGGATGTAAAGATAACTTTTCTACATGGTGAACTTGATGAAGATATATATATGTCACAACCAAAATGCTTTAAGATAAAAGGTAAGGAGGACCTAGTATGCAAGCTGAAGAAGTCTCTTTATGGATTGAAGTAGTCTCCAAGGATGTGGAACCAAAAATTTGACAGGTTTGTCTTGACACTTGGGCTTGGAAAAAGCAAAGCATATCCATGTGTATATTTCAAAAAGGAAGGTAAATTTTTTTATCATTTTATTGTATGTGGATGACATGTTGTTAATTGGTAACAATAAGGAGATGATAAAGTTACCAAAATATCAGTTATCTTTTGAGTTTGACATGAAGTATTTGGGTGCTGCAAAATTTATTTTGGGTATGGAAATAATAAGGGATAGTGCAAATAGAAAGTTGTGGTTAAATCAAAGGAAATATGTTGATTTGATATTACAAAAGTTTAGGATGCATGATTGTAAACCAGTATGTACTTCATATCCGATTGGTCGAAAGTTATCTGCTGAACAATATCCTAAAACATATGAGAAAATTGAAGAAATGCATCATGTTCCTTATGCTAGTGTTATGGATAGTTTGATGTATGCAATGGTCTGTACTAGACCTGATATTGTACATGTAGTGGAAGTAGTTAGCAGATATATGTCAAATCTAGGAAAGGAACATTGGATTGTGGTGAAGAGGATCTTCAGATACTTGCATGGAACTACAGATTATGCTATATATTATGGAGAAAATTTTGGAGGTAATGATATTGTAAATCTACAAGGATTTGTGGATGTTGAATGGGTTGGAGATCTTGACAAGAGAAGATCCACTAGTGCTTATGTTCAGGTTGTTTGGAGGGGCAGTAAGTTAGATGAGTAAAAATTAATCAGTTATTGTTTTATCCACTACAAAAGTAGAGTACATTGCAGCAACTCATGCCTATAAAGAAGCAGTGTGGCTACAAAGGTTGTGTTCAATAGTTGGTCTTAAACAGAAGGCTATGAGAATTAATAGTGATAGTAAAAGTGCAATATTTTTGGCTAATAATCCTGGTTTTCATGATTGATCAAAACATATTGATATCAAGTACCATTTTATGAGAGAGATGTTTGATGAGAACCGGGTGATATTGGAGAAATTTGATACAGAGAAGAATATTGTTGATTCGTTAACAAAGGTTGTACCTTCTTAAAAATTTTCTTTGTGTAGAAGATCTATGGGTATGGTTACCCTTGACAATTGACAATGGTAGTTTTTGGCCCCTATGGAAAGTATTCAACACATTGAAGAGAGGAAAAAAAAGATATGTGCTACAAAAACTCATGCAAGAGTCATTAGAAGGTGTATTTGAGGCTTTAGGATTGATTTAGGAATGATAATTTACCTAATTGAGTTGTGATATTTTTTTTTTTTGTGGAAAACATCCCAGAAGGGATGCCAAGTTTGGGTAAGACCCAAGGAGGTAGGGGTATCGCTTCCACCAAAATCACCCAGGGATCGCACCTGGCCTACCACCTTTGACATACTCCAGGAATAAACTTGAAACAATAAAAAACAAGAATACACAAACACAAGCACACAATAAGATTAATAAAAAACATGCTCCTTGAGTGTGTCGAAAAGATAAAGCACAACCAAACACACACACAATAAGATTAAAAAACACACAACACGAGCCACACAGAAAAACATAAGAACAACATAACAAAACATAAAATGACAAAAATAATAGAACGCTACAAAGACATAACCAACAAAAACATGAAAACAAAAACAACCAAAACCTAAAAAATAAAAATAAAAACAAAAAAACAACCCACAACAAAAAAAAACATAGAAAAAACTTACACACCAAAACGTAAAAACACAAATTAACACAAACAAACATAAACACAAGAACAATTGATCTATTGATCTTTGATTTAACTATTATTTTTTATAAGTAATTTGAACACGTTATGCTAATATTTATTGTAGTTATAGTTGGTTGATTATATAAGTATCTTTATTTATTTTTCCTAATTGATTAAATGAGATTGAAATGGGTCCCTCCTATATCACATCATTACCATATAATGATACTACAAAAACCTGGTTATAAATAATGCATCACTTAGTAAGATTTGAACTTGGATCTCCTTTTAGTAAGTCGAGGAATTTAACTAGTTAAACTAATGTCATTTAATGGCATGGATAATATTACATAATATATATATATATTAAATTGATTTTATGGGATTGAAACTAGCCCCACCCCTTTGACCAACCACATGTTGGTACTACAAAAACTTGACTATTATGCATGTATGTCTTGGTAAAATTTGAACTTGTATCTCCTTCTTGAAAGTTGAGGAATTTAACTAGTTGAACTAATGTCATTTGATGACATGGATGGTATTACATAAGATATATTTTTTAATTGGTTGAATGGGATTGAATTAAGCCCAATTCAATCCATTTCACCATGTAGTTGTATTACAACTTGAAAATTAGGCATGTATCACCTAAAAAGATTTTAACTTGGATCTCCTCCATGCAAGTTGAGAAATTTAATTGGTCAAACCCAGCCATTTTTTTATTTGGTTAATGTGAGAAACCCCTATGACCAACGGAAAAAGCTGAGCAGTCTCCTCCCAACAATGACCCCTCCTAAAGTTGAGAGCTATGCTTATCAATAAGGAATTTAACACACATCCACTTTGATGGTAATGAATAACACTTTAAACAAAATTAACATATTACTTTCATTTTCAAAATTTATATATATATATATATATATATATATATATATATATAATTTTTTATTAAATAAAATGATAATCATATCATTAATATTTTAATGGTCATTTAGATTAAATAATATAATCATACCACAAGATATTGAGGGAGTGGTGAGTGGGGGGTGCTCATTGTGATGAATTCAAGCGCTCAAACTTCATAATCTCAGGTTCCCATATGGATGTGTAACATCTTCAATATAAAAATATTTTCTTATAAAAAAATTCTTCTATATAAAATGGCATTAACTCAATCAATTAAATTATTGACCTTTAAAGACACCTGCATTCAAATCTTGTCCAACAATACATGTTGAATAGTCAAGTTGTTGTAATACCATTATGTGGTCATAATGTAATATGGATGGAGCCTGTTTTAATTCCATATAACCTATTAAAAAAGCTACTATAATTATATAGTAATATTTTAAATTTAATTTAACTATATTTTATTTAATATTTAATAAATAAAATATTACAATTAAAATTAATTTTACTTTATATAAATATTTGCTAGAGGAAAAGGGGTTGTACTTAGCTCCTCCACCCTTGACAAATCAAAAATATTTCCTCTAGAGCTTGAAAATTTACAAACAAATTCAATTCTCATCTCAGTTGAGTTGCTATAGCTAGATACCTAATTCTTTTTCATAATAAGTTTGAATTCTTGATTTTTCGTTTTTCAATCTTCTTTAATTTTCTTTGCAAATACAAATATTCCAAAATTCAACATCCTTCTTGAGGTTTTCCTTCAATAGCCTTCACAATACCAAAACTCCATCTCTACTATCTACGCATTGCATCTTACTAGAGTAATATTTCCAAAGCTTTGTACTATCATATTTTGCTTTACTAGATTTAAACTGCTAGTTTCCTTCCTGAAGTATAATTGCAACCACAATAATTGTAATAAATAGTTTATATGAAAACACATTAATGTTAGTCCAGCCGCAGATGGTTCATTCTCGCATTTGTGTCAATATCGACCTAGATTCTGAGCTTCCCACCTTTGTCAACCTCATTTATGGATCCTCCTACAAAAGGTTCCAACCTCTAAAATACGAGAACAAACCTTCTTTATGCATGCATTATCATTCCCAGAGATACCTAAGGAACCAGTGTACCACCCTAAAAGCTCAATCTCAAGGCTCTAAAGGGCCTGATAAGGGTGCAAAGTGTAGTGCAGACCCTCCTAGGGAGCTGACTCAAAACCCTCTTCCCCTAAGGAGTGCTTCCAGGGACCCTGGCCAGGCATCCTCAACCATGCCTCCTCAAGTAAGAGAGGAATGCTATGTCTCAATGCAAGGAAAGAAATATCCCTATGAAGGCAAAGTTAAAGGATTGACCACTCCTATTGAGGAGCCCAATAAAGCTTGGGTACCTCCTCTCTCTCCCATTATTACCACTAATCATATCCAAGATGATTTTCCCATTGATGATTCTAGGAATACGACCTCCTGCTCCTCTATCTCCTTCCCAACAAGATCAGGGCCACACCTTTCCCCACTCAAGGCTCACTACCTCCCTATTGAAGATATGGAAAGCCTTTTGGATAACCATTAGCGGCCTGATAGATTCAACCCAAAAAAAAACCTGAAGCAAAAAGTCCTCCATTGACTTTGGTTGCGACAAAAAAAGGGGAATACCATCCATCACTGAGCAGAGAAATAAATATATTGAGGAAGACATAGCCAATGAGACTCAAGTAAATCTCTTCTCTAGGAATTCAAATCTATAGAAATATGAACCAAAAGGAAACAAACCTCCCTTTTTACAGGTAAAGGGAGGCAAAAAATCCCAAAAAAAAGTGTTAATGAAGATCCTCTCATGGAATGTGAGAGGCCTGAACGAAGAAACCAAAAAATGCCTTGCTGCTAACTTAAGGAAAGAGCGTATGCCCACCATTTTTATTCTTCAAGAAATTAAAAATGATGATGCCTCCTCTCTCAATTCTTCCAAAAAAATCTAGAATAGGGGAGAAGTCCTCTGTAGCCCTGCTCAGGGATCCTCAGGAGGGCTCATGGGCTCAAAGGTCGAATGGATACTCTTGTCATATTCCAATAGAATCATCAATATATTTTTTCCATTGCAAAACTAGGAATTTCTCCTAGGTTCTTTCCAACATATACACCTTGAACTCCCTCATGGAAAGAGCATGCTTGTGGAACTCGATCAGCCAAATGAGAAGCACTTTTAGCTCTCATTGTTGGATATTTCAACATCCCCTTGTACCCTTTGTACAAGAGTGGAGGGCTCAATACCATAAAAAAAAGCATGAAGGACTTTAGCGAGTTCCTAAAAAATAACAAACTCCTTGATATCTAGCTCAAAGGGGTTAACTTCACTGGGAGCAACAGAAGAATATGAAGTGGCCTCATTCAGGTGAAGCTTGATAGGTTCCTCATTTCCAAAAAGGTGATCCCTTTCTTTGGGGATGCATCCCTCCTTACCCTCCCTAATATTGGCTCTGATCGTAGCCCCCTTCTCCTTGAAGTAGGCAAGCCTCCCTCTTTCAAGTCTTCCTTTTGCTTTGAGTCAATGTGGTTCCACCACCCTGACCTTAGAAACCAAGTGTCCCTCTATTGGCAGCAGCCCTTCACCGACTCCCCCTCTTTCCAAATATCTCAAAAGCTCAAATTGGTCAAATAAAAACTCAAGTTTTATAACAGGGAGGTCTTTGGAAACATATTCAAAAGCAAGAAGGCTATTGCAGAGAAGCTCCATGCTATCGAAGGGCAAATAGAAGTTGGAGACCAAAGCAAAACCATCAGGGATGAAGAGCGGAACCTCCTTGTTGAGTACCACAATATTCTAGTGAGGGAGGAAAATTTATGAAGACAAAAGTCAAGAGCCCTTTGGATTAAAGATGGTGAATCCAATACCAAGTTTTTCCATGTGTCCACCTTGAGAAACTGTGGCTCAAACAAAATCTGGGAGATCACTCGGAGTGATGGATCCACCACCAAATACATCTTCGAGATCAGGTTTGAATCTATCTCTTTTTTCAATCTCTTCTTGGCATCCCATCCAAGTGTGATGACCAAGAAAAGTTTGACCTTCTGGCCCATATCCCCCTCTCTATTCCTTCGGCATCTAAGTCCATGCTTCTCAGCCCTTTCACACAAGATGAGATCAAGGAAGCCCTTTTCTCCATGCAACTTGACAAGGCCCCGGGTCTAGATGGTTTCCCCCCCATTTCTTTCAAGCCTTCTAGGACATAATTAGTTCAGATGTGTGTGCCTCCATAAGAGAATTCCATACCACTCGATCCATTTCCCATGGGATTAATGCCACCCTCATAGCCCTCATCCCCAAGTCCTCCTCCTGCAGGTCTATGTTCGATTACCGGCCCATTGGTTTGTGTAATGTCCTTTATAAAGTCCTCACCAAAGTTATGGCCAATTGTATGAAGATGATCCTCCCTCTCATCATCGATCCCTGTCAAGGTAGCTCAGTTAAAGGCAAGAATATCCTAGATGGTGTCATTACAGTTCATGAAACCTTGTATTTTGCCTCCCTTGCAAAGAAGCCTATTTTTTCCTCAAGCTCGATATGAACAAGGCTTTCAATAGGGTCAATTGTGATTTCCTCCTTGACGTTCTCCTCAAGTTTAGCTTTCACCCAACTTGGTTTGACCTCATGAAAGTTGTTTTTCATCCTCCTGGTTCTTGATCCTTGTTAACGGGTCCCCTGCTAGGTTTTTTCTGAGTACCAGAGGCCTCCGCCAGGGAGATCTGCTATCACCCATCCTCTTCATCATCTTGACTGAATTATTGAGCAAAGCCCTTAAAGTTACCTGCTGGAGCTGGAGGATATTTGGTATTCAAGTTGTGTCAACCATCAACCTTATCACCCATCAGCAATTTGTTGATGACACTATTTTATCCACTCAAGCTTCTATCCTTCAGACCAAATCCATCAAGCACATCCTCCTCCTCTATGAAAATGTTGTTGGGAAAAAGGTAAACTTTATCAAAAGTAGAGTGTTCTTCATTAATACTCATGTGGCCTAGTAAACCAAGATAGCTCGGATCCTAGGGTGCACCATTGACTCGTTCCCATCCTCCTAACTTGGGCATCCCCTTGTTCTTCAGCAATCCAAAGGAGTCCATGTGAAACAATGTCATTGATAAAATCCAAAAAAATGAGTTGCTTGGAAAGGAAATCTCTTGAATCTCGTGTCCTAGGCTACCAAAGCCACTCTCTCTATGGCCTAGCTCCAAGGAATCCATGTCTACTTCCTATCGGTCTTCAAATTTCCCTAGGCAGTGTATCGTAAGATCGAATAACTATAGAAGAGGTTCTTGTGGTCATGAACTGATGTGAAGACTAGAATCCTGCTCGTTTCTTGGGATATTGTGTGCAAAAGCAAAGAGAAAGGGGGACTAGGTTTCAGAAAAACCTCCAAAATAAATTTAGAGTTGCTAGAAAAATATACTTGGAGGATACTCACTAATGACACAACTTAGTGGATTCAAATTATCAAAAATAAATATCTTGCTAATCTCCAAATCCTGGATGAAGGAGCCCCTTTGAGCAGATTAGTTTTCTAGAAATCCATCACTCAAAACAGGTACCTGATCCAAAAAGGCTTACGATGGATTCTGGGTAATGGTGACAGCATCGATTTCTAGAGATACAGGTGGTTTCAGGATGATCCCTTGATTAATAACCCAGATATAGAGGGCCTCAAACCTCTTATGGATTCAAATCTAGGGAGTAGAGTGGCTGACTTTATCACCCGCTTTGGAAGTCACCCTCGATGGAAAATAATTAATGATGATAACTTGGATGAGGTTGTGAAATCCCTATCCATTATCCTCAACTTAGCTACCATCCCCACCAGATAAGGTCCTTATAAGCCTATTTGGAAAGGATCCGATAGTGGCATGTTCACAGTCAAATCAGCATAAAGCATCCATACATCCTTCTAGATTTTACACACTCCATTCAACCTTGTATGGAAGAAAAATTTGATCCCCAAGGTTAGTTTCTTCTCTTGGCTTACCATTCAAAACAAAGCTCTTACTATAGAAAATTTGCACAAAAGAGGATTCTCAGTCCCCAATAGGTACTACCTTTATATGGCTGATTGGGAGTCTACTGATCATCTATTATTGAGTTGTGACTTTTCCTCCACCATCCTAGGGTTCATCCTGGATTCTTTCCACATCCAATGGGCTCCCTCGAAGTCCATCAGTGACCTTTTTTCCTAGTGGTTCAACCCCTTCCACAATCCCAGGCTTCGATTCCTCTAGGAGGTGTGCCTTCACCACTCCCTCTAGAAGATCTGGATCGAACACAACAACAGAACCTTCACTAACTCTTCTAAGGATCCTCTCTCAGTCACCTCCAGGGCCATTTCTTTTGCCATAAAAAATGCTAAGCTTACTCCATGCCCATCTGATCCTCGGTTTGCCACAAAATCCTCCATATTTAAAACCCTTAACATCTCCTATGAAGTTGAAGGCACATGCTCTCATATCTTTGTCCACCCTAGAGCCAACGTTTGCTGGGATTCCCCCCGAAAGGATGGATAAAACTTAATTTTTATGGAGCATCAAAAGGGAACCCAAGATTTTCTAGTGCAAAGGGCATCATTTGGGACCATCACGATGAGTTGATCCTTGTATTCTTGGAATTCTTGGGCATCTAGACCAATCATGTAGCTAAGGATAGGGCTCTTTGGATAGGCCTCTTCCTTCTCGTAGAGGATCCTACAAGACTCCTCATTGAGGGAGACTCCATGAACGTTATCATTTATTTGAATAACTCTAAAACTCCGTCTTGGAGGGTCAACAACACAATAACAGAGGCCAAAAATCTCCTACATTATAGAGCCTCCTCAGTGGTCCAGCATAGGTACAGGGAAGCCAACATCATTACAGATCGAGTGGCCAACATAGGAGCCTCCTCTAGGAAGTTGACTGTGTGGCATCATAACTTCCCCTAGGACATTTTAGATGTAGCCAGTTGCGATATGCCAAGGTGTAATGTCTAAAAATTATGTGTCCACCTGGGCCACATCAATTTTAGGTGAGGCTAAGGTTACTCTAGTCTCAGATCCTTCTCCAAGTTTCCAATTTTTTTGGTGTTGGGCGCTTATCCATATGGAGCTAGATAGCCAACTTGACAGCATCTCAACCATGGTGGTAAGGACCCACATCAAAATAGACACGATGGGATTCCCCCTGCGATGGCCCACATCCCACATCTGGCACACGATATCGAATTATGATCCCTTCATTGAGATGTGGGAGGCATTGGATTGTGTCAACCCACCACCCGAGAATGTAGCCAAAGAAAAAATTACGAGGATTCACTCTCGTCACTGCTCTAGGTTCTGATTCTCCAATCATTTCTTCCTGAATCTTCTCCAAATTTTTGTTCACCTCGCCCGAAGCTAGAGGACTTTTCAAAGCAGATTTTTTTCTCCCATCCACATCAGCACCCCTCCTCGCCACCCTTCATACATGTAAAATTTAATCTTCGACATTGAGCCCCCATGTAGAATGTGGCTTCTCGATGACACTTACCCTACCCACAAACCTCTCTTGAGAGTCTTTTTATCCATTCATACCATTTTTTCTTTTGTGTATCATCTTTCTTTGGCCCTTGTCTCGTTCGGCTTTCTGTGGTCCAATATTTGCCCTTTGGCCCTTGTCTCGTTCGGCTTTCTGTGGTCCAATATTCGTCCTTTGGCCCCTACTCCCCTAGGTTCCCTATGCCTCATCCATCATCGTGTCCCAGTCTTCCTCGCTTCTCATTTCCCCCCTTGGTGCACATGGAAACCAAGTACGTGGATCCAACCCAACTCAAACTTGAAAGCATTGTGTAATATTTCACGGATGCCAAGGGGTTCACCCCTTTTCTATGCAAGTTCGAAGGGCCGAATGAAGAGTTCGCTAAGGATTTTATGGATACCTAGGACAAAGGTGAGGTCAAGATCTGCGGTGTCCATTTTTGAGTAACTTTGGAGCTATTGTGTGAGATAAAAGGGTTACCCTTAACGGTCGTTTCATTCACTGAGATAAACATAACTGGGAGGAGGAAAATGATCAGTTTTAAGACAAGGGCAAGAACCTTGGGTGGGACAAGTCTGCCCTGTATCGGTCCTCTCTGCCCAGCCCCTAGAACAAATTAATTGTTCCAATTATGCAATATGTCACTTGCTACGACCCTAAGAAACCACTACAAAGTTTCCACCTTAGTTTTGTTAATCACCTCCGTGAGGCCAATCAAGTGTGTGTCCCATACTAGTTGTACTCCCTCACAATTTCCATTGAAAAGTTCCAGAAAACTCATGCTAAACCCTTGCACCAAGTCCTCGTTGTGGTTATCTTTAAGCATGTCATAGCAACCAAACCCCCTCTCCAAAATGTGACCCCCATGGAATCCAATCCCCCAACAAATTCCCTCTCCAATTTTGGTACCCGTAATGTGAGCACTCCCAAGGATCGAAAAACTAGCCCAATGGCCCAAAGACGCCCACCCCACATAGGAGTGTAAGACGAGCTTCTAAGAAGAAGCGAATTCTCGTAGAGGACATCCCACTAGCTCCCAGGTCCTTCGTGTACCTAAAGAGGCCCAAGCAGGATTAGGCGTCCTCCCCAACGCACTTAATTTTAGACTTTGATAGTGGTAGTGAGTCTTCTTCCACCCACCTCCTCCTAAAGCTCGTCATCAATTTGATGGCCAATATTGCAAGATCTACCAATGACACTATCAAGATCCTCAAGCGTTTTGCTCGGAAGCACGGTGAAACTTCTGATGACCTGGAGGAAGTTACCAAGAACTAAGGAGTAGAGGACTCTATTTTTCGGAGGGTTGAGTCCCAACTTCCAGGGTAGGGTAGTAGTTTTTACTAGTTGGTATCTCTCTTATGGGTTTTTGTAGACTGGGACGTGCTTATGCTAGGGTTTCCTCATACTATTTTTCTTGTTTTTGGCTATTTTTTCTTTCAGTTCTCTCTTTTGGGATCCTCTAATTATTTTGGATGACTTCAAGGTGCTACGACCCTTTTTGTAATAAGGTTTTGGGATCCTCTTAAAAAACCCGCTTCTTGTATATAAACTTTCAACTTACCAAAAATAAACACATTAATGTTATAAAATACAACAAATATATCCAATAGAAAACATTAAAGTAAATCTTAATCATTATTTGATTTAGGCAGTTAACATTTTCTTGTGAGCTTCATCTAAGCTTACTACTTCCTCTAACCATGGAAAAGAGAATTTAACTTCATGATCCTCTATTAAAACGCCTTTATTGGCCAACCTATCTGCACATTTGTTTCCTTCCCTTAACGTATGTATAAAACTAGTTTCTTCGAACTTTGTAGCAAGGTCTTGTATTTCCATAATGATCTTCTTTAATTTTCTTTGCAAAGATAAATATTCCAAAATTCAGCATCCTTCTTCTTGACGTTTTCCTACAATAGCCTTCACAATACCAAAACTCCACCTCTACTATCTATGCATTGCATCTTATTAGAGTATTTTTTTTTTTTTTTGGTTATTGTGAGAAACCTCTATGACCAACACACAGGGCTGAGCAGTCTCCTCACAACCATGACCCCTCGTAAAGCCGAGAGCTATACTTATTAGAGTAAATATTTCCAAAAATTTACACAATCATATTTTGTTTTACTAGATTTAAACGCTAGTTTCCTTCTTGAAGCATAAGTGCAACCACAATAATTGTAATAAATAGTTTATATGAAAACACATTAATGTTATAATATACAATAAACATATCCAACAAAAAACATTAAAGTAAATCTTAAAAATTATTTGATATAGGCAATCATCATTTTCTTGTGAGCTTCATCTAAACTTACTACTTTCTCTAACCATGGAAAAGAGAATTTAACTTCATGATCCTCTATTGAAACCCCTTTATTTACCAATCTATCTGCACATTTGTTCCCTTCCATTAATGTATGTGTAAAACTAATTTCTTCAAACTTTGTAGCAAGGTCTTGTGTTTCCACAATGATCTCTTATATGTTCCATGGAGACTTTGCTTTCCTCAAAATTGCATTTATTACTATTAATGAAATGCCTTCCATCCATACTCTATCCATTTCATTTGTCTGCATATTTTTAACTCTTTCAAATTTAACTTTATAATGTCTTAAATCCACTGTTGAAAATATAATATGACAAAATCTCATTCCTATTTTTTCTAATTATTCCTCCTTCTAATGGTCTTAGATTTTCTTTATATGATCCATTAAAAATCAAATTGACTAGCTCCACTTCTAGTGGTTTCCATTTTATATTATTTTCCCTCCTTTTGTTTCTCTTGTAAACAACATCATAATTCCATTTGATGACTAAATTCCATCTATCAAGGATCTTTGCTTCAAGATTAGGAATTAGGTGAGTTGATAGAGCTAGTTTAAACTCCTCTATGGCTAAAAAAATCTTTTCTATTACCTTTAAATTGCTTTCCTTTTATTTAAATATTATTTTCTTCCTTTCTAGTCATATAGTCTAAAGTAATGTATCTTTTGACATACCCCATATTATATGTAATACCTCACTTTTAAAAGTGCTCCACCATTGCTTTAGCCATTCTTCAATTCTATCATTCATCATCATGCATTTATCAAATATATTAAGAATTCATTGCTATAATTCCTAAACTTTGAATAGTGTCTCAAGAGACTACGTATACTCTCCTCCTTTTTACATAGAACACATTGTGAGGGGCCATGAAAACCTCTTTTCATTAGGTTATTTCAGGATAAAATTTTCCTATGACCTCTATCCATACAAACATTTTAACTTTGGCTATCCCAAATATCTCTCCATATTCTTGTGGTATTCCCATTTTCTTGGTGCTTTACATTATATTTGCTTCTTGTTGTGTGTTTCCCTTAGATATTCAACTCCTAAATCAGCTTATCCTTGGATCCCCTTAGAATAATCATTGGTGTTATCTTTTTTCTCAACTATCTCCTAGCAACAATGTCTAGTATACTTGTGGAAAAATATTTTCCATTTGTATCTTCCTTCCTGATCCTTGTACATAATGTTTGAAACCCTATCACTATATTTATCTTGAAGTAATCTCATCCATGGTTTTAAAATTAGATCTATATTGAGTGGTTTTTTTATCACACCAAGTATCTATCTAAATAGAAAAATTTTCTCCAACTCCAACCACCCATCTAGACCTTTAATCGCTAGATCAATTATTTTTTTTAAATTGTTCCATAGTGTAGAACCATCTGGTAATAAGAATGTAGTAAATATTAATCTCTAGTCATTGGGCTCAATGTACTTAGAATAACTATTGCCCATTGTATTTTACTCTCTGTGTACAACCTTCAAATTACTTTTCCCTTAAAGCTACATTTGCATCTATAAGAACTCTTAAACCGAGACCTCCCATAGTTTTATCATCACATACCTTGCTCCATTTCACCAAGGGAAATTTCCTTTTATCATATAGTCTTGACCACAAAAAGGATCACATAATATATAGATTAAACTTTTTCCTACCAATTTTTGCATAATATACAAGGGCATATAATATGTTGGAAAGACCTATAAGATTGATTTAATTAGTTGCACTCTTCTTGCTAACGATAACCATCTACCTTTCCATGTTGGTAGTTTATTCTAAAATTTACTTATAATTGGATTCCATAATTATATCCTCATTATCCCCTCAAATAAGGACATCCCTAGATATATTGTTGGTAAATTTACCTCCTCCATTTGAAGTAACCTACATATTCCTACTTTGATTCTAGCTAGAGTTTTTAGGAAGTAAATTTTATATTTTGTCCTATTAATTTTTTACTTGATGCTCTTTCATACTCCTTTAATAAGTTATTCAAATCTCTAGCCTCATTTATCCTTGCCCTCCCAAAAAGGGTTGTATCATCTACAAACTATTGATGGGTGATGTTGTCGATGTTATTACTAGCCTTAAGTTTGTTTATTAGCCCATATTTGTATGTCTTCTTCAAGTTCCTTCCTAGTATCTTTACCATAATAATGAACAAATGTGGTGATAGAGGATCTCCCTATCTAAGATATCTCTTCACTTTAAATAATTTTATTACTAGCCCATTAACCACAACTGAATATGATATTGTAGAAACACAAGATTTAATCGATTTGATCCATTTCTCCCCAAATCCAAACTTTTATAATAATATAAAAAGAATATCCTATTTAACCCTATCATAGGCTTGATTCATATCAAGTTTTAAAATTTTTACTCTATTTTCTTGAAGTTTTTGAATGCATTATTTCGCAAGCTACTATGATCATGTCTAGAATTTGTCTCCCTTTTACAAATCCTCCTTGCTCTTTTGAAATAATTTTATCTAACAATGGTCTTAACTGATTTGCCATCCATTTGGATATTATCTTATATGCCATATTTCATAGGCTTATGAGGCTAAATGAATAAAACAATTATGCATCCTCATTTTTTGGAACAAGGGTAAGATATATTGCATTTATTTATAAGGTATGTATTGTTTTACCCTAGACTATTCCATTGCCACCAATAAGGAATTCCTATTTATCTTGATTATTGTTGTTGAGAGCCCATCCAAACTTGGTGATTTATCCTTATTAAAAGAGAAAAGAGCTAAATGAACTTCCTCTAGAGTAATAGGATTCATCAGTTTGTTATTGTCTTCATTTGTTATAATTAAATGTACTTCTTGTAGTAGTTTATCATTAATAACTTTAATCTCCTTCGATCCTAGAATATTATAGTAAAAAAACCTTACCTCCTTTCTTATTTCACTTTGGTATTCAATCCAAACCCCTTCTTATAATTTAATTCTACTAACTCTAGATGTTGACGTCTATGCTATTTTCATCCTATAGAAATATTGTTTTTTATCTCCTTTTAACCAAGTTTATCTCAATTTTAATCCCCAAAATTTATCTTCCTTAAAATATTATGATATTCACTAAGCAAATACCTTTTATTTGAGCTTGTATTATTGTGCTCACATTTTTGAAATTTGGAAGTTTATCTTTTAGTTCTTTCTTCTCAAAGATGTTTATGAAAGTGTTATTGTTCCATTCTTTTAATCTAGATATCACTAATTCAATTTTTTTTGGAAGTGTATACAATCCACTACTTCATGAAGAGTTCCATTTTTGAGGATGGTATTCCCACATCTACTCATTTTAAAATATGATATTTTTTGAATTCACTTACCACCATTTTAACTCCTATTGTTCAGTGATCTGAACCAATCCTTGTTAAGGTACTAATTTTAGCACAAGTCCCTTCATCTAGCCAATGTTATGAGAGTATGCATCTGTATAATTTTTTTGCTATTAGGTTCTGGCCTATCCTATTGTTGGTCCATATATAGTTGTCCTCTTCAAACTCAACCTCCCATAAAATATTGTTTTGAATAAAAACTGAGAAATCTCTCATACTTTCGGTTGTTTTTCTAATTCCCCAAAAAAAATTCATCCATCTTGGCTATGGCATTAAAATCTTCTATGATCATGAATAGGGTTTGTTGGATTTTACTTCTCATAAAGGCTTCAATCCCACTCCATACTTCTAATCTACCTGACTGAGTTGTAGGTCTATAGACATTGATAAGGATAAAACAAATATCTATAAAGTAGCATATGACTAATGAGGCTATCCAATGCCTAGTTTTATGAATGGTTTTACAAGAGGTTCTAACTAGATTCTAACATATTGGAATTCCCCTTGTTGCTCCTAAATCCATAACATCCCCTTCACATCTCACCAATACAAATTTCATAGTTTTAAAACTTCTTACTTTGTCATTTTAGTTTCTTGGATAAAAAGAATATCAGGCTTATTACTTAAATAAATATCCCTAATACATCTTTTTTTTAAGGGGGTATTAACACCCCTTATATTCCATGATATGTTAATCATGTCTCATTAGGCATTTCTAGCCTCACTTACAAATTACTAATATTATTTTCTTATTTGGTAAAGAGAAGTTCAACCAACTTAGATTGTGTTTATTTCTCTGTTTGTTCTTGTTTATCTAGTTTTCACTTGTTAATAAGAATGCTTTCTTATTTTTGCCTTCCTAGTATTAGTAGATCTTATTATTCTATTCCTCAATATCCTTTCACAACTCTCCTTTTCATAAAATTTATCCTCTCCTAGCTTTTTTAAGAAATATTTTGACTTATACCGTTTATTTTCTAGTATATCCTTGTTAACGGTAGAGGTATTAACATATAATATTACATTTTCTCTACCATGGTACTTCAAGAGAGTCTTCAAAATCTGATGAGGTACATTCCATAGGTTCAATGGGAATGTTCATCCCTAAATCATGATCATACTGAGTAGATGGTTCCTTGTTAATATTATAATCCTATTGTACCATGCCCTCTAAGCTTTGATCTGCTTTTTCTTCATAGGCTAAATCCTCAAAAGAATTGGTATTTCTTCCAACATCCTTACTTACTAGTATCCACTATTTATTTACTTTCATCTATCTAGACCTATTTTTTAATTTGAAAACCTTTCTCATGCATATCAATTTGTAAGTTTCTCTTATATATTTCTACATATGTTTATGTTGGACTCTTCTTAGGGCATGATCTCTCAATATGCCCCACCTCATGACATCTTCTACATCTAAAATATATGTTTTCATAATTCATGGTTTGGTTCAAAGTTTTACTGATATCAATCATGACCAATATCCAAGCATAAATAGCCAAGAACCCATTTTTTGTAGTTTCTAAAATCTCAAATAATTCTTCCAACGTGTTGCCTATTGTCTTGAAGGTATCCATTTCCTAGAATTCAATGGGTAACCCATACATCCTAACCTAGAATGGTATTAGGGATAGATTTACGTTTTTAGGTGCAAAGCCTTCATACCAATGGGTAAGGAAGAGTCCTACTCTTCCCATAAACCAAGGACCTCCTTTTATGATTCTCTCTTTCCTCCTTGAAACAAAAATGGCTAGGAGAAAACCTTTTGGAATAAATGATAAAATCACTTCTCGATACTTCCATATCCTATAAATCCATATTCTCAATGTCGAAGCCCTTATCCAGGACCTATTAAATTTACCAATGACTACCTTATCTTTGATCAACAAGAATAGTTGCTCTATGAGGTCCTCCCTAACCTCTACTACTAGGGATGATTCTAAGGATTTAGTTGTAAATATATCTATGGGAAGGAAACTATAACTCAAAATCTATTGAAATTTACTAGTATATCCTATAGCAATTATATTATTTGAAAATAAAACTATAATAATTTGCATGCAAAACTTATAAAATAATGAAGGGATAAATTGAACTTAGCTGAAAAATTATATGCCTAGACAGAATGTCCTGCCTCATTGATGCCCTATCCCTCCATTGTTCCTCCCATCATCTGAACCCTACATTATAGATTTCTACAATTTCATTTTCCATGACTTGAAAATTTCTCTTTGCCCTTGTTCTAGATGGTTGAATTTATAAGGTTGTCTCTCCCTCAATACTGCTTGGATTTCTTCATATGACCACTCATTTTAAAGCTCTTCAAATTCTGCACAAATTGGTCCATAAAAATAAGTATCAATGAACTACCTATCCATGTGATTGTAAATATTTTTATATTTGAAATTTTTGTATATATTTAACATAAAATAAAGTTTAAAATTATACTGGAATTGAGTATATAACAATGACATATAATTTTAATTAGTTATATGGGAATAAAAAATTATCTCAAGTGTATTACATCATGACCATATAGTGGTATTACAACTTAAAAGTTATATATGTATTTGGGTCTCCTTAAATTTGAGGGATTTAATTGATTAAGTTCATGTCATTTGATAAATGATAACATAGTAATATTATAACAACTTAATAATTATAAATGTATTTGGGTTTCCTTTAAATTTGAGGGATTTAATTGATTGAGTTCATGTCATTTATAAATAACCTTTATTTTTATCTACATAAAAAGAAAAAACTTCATGGGATGTTGTGTCTTGTAGCTTATCCTTGCCCGTGAGTAAATAAAGATAGATAAATTTTATTATTACCTTTTTAAATCATATTTTTCAACTAAGATAGTTAAAAAATTATAATTTTAATAGGTTGATTTTAACGTCCTTAGTACATCGAGTGAAAGTTATATTCTCTCATGTAAAAATAAAATATTATATTGTAATTACATATATTTTGGTTGGTAATTTCAATGTCTATGTTTGATTTTTTTTATTATACTAGAGGAATCGATAACTCGTTACAATTTTCTACGCCTCTTTGTGGGTTCGAATCTCGCTCCTTATTTCCACTATAACATCTAGTTGGATCAGGTAAACCTTTTACGTAGTCGGTTACGCTGACACGATACACTCATCGGTACTACAAGGCTTGAGGGATTGAAACCCTGGTCTTCGTGCTCCTACAAAAGCGTTTTGACTGTTGAACCAAGCCCTAAGACCCAATGTCTATGATTGATTATTTTGAATACATATTTTATTTTTTAAAACTTAGATTATATAGATTGAAATAAGTCCCACTTGTATTGATATCATAATCACATAATGATATTAATTTATAAGTTTGACAAAGACAACACAATGGTTAGGGCTTTGGCCTCTCTTTGGGAGGTTCGAGGTTCAAATCATGGCATACCCATAAGGGGATACATTAGATGGTAGTGGTAGAGTGTTTTCCAGTTAATTGTGCTAGTTCAATACCCTGGAGGATCGAGGTCTCATTGAATTCGTATAAAACAACAGACTAGGAATTATAGTGGCAATGCCCAATGATGACTGATTCCCCTAGATATATACCTCAAATTTATTGATCATGAATTCAATATAAAATTTACAACTGAAATTATGAATTGTTAGAGCTAGGGCAAATTTTTTGAAAAGCAAAAAATATTTCAAGAGTCATATCTTTGCATAGAGTTGTCCTATTTAGGCGATTCTCAATGCCATTTTATGTAGATTTTGAAAAGCTTTAAAATTAGTGGTTATTTGAAATAATCCAAACAGTATTGATGGAGATATGACCATGTGAAGATAGTCATTAGAAACTAGGACAACATTGAGGATTTTTTTAATGTCTCATCTCTTAAGAGCCTTATCTTCATGAAGGGTTGTCTGATTCAATTGTTCTTGAACCAATTTGTGCAAAAATTGAAGAGCTTTAAAATAAGTTGTCATATAAAGAAATCCAAGCAATATTGAGGGAGATACGACCTTGTGAAATCAACCATCTAGAACAAGGGCAACAATGATTTTTTTTAATTATAAAAACAAAATTACATATATCTATCAACCAAGGTTCGAATGATGGGAGGAACAATGGAGGGCTAGAGCTTCAGTGAGGCAAGACATTTTGTCTTGGCATATAATTTTTTATCTAAGTTTATTTTTCCCCTTTTTTTTCTTAGAAATTTTGCATGTAATTCATCATGGTTTTCTTTTATGATATCTTGGTTTATAGCCGCTCGTGGGAGGAACACATTATCCATGTGGATCAAAAATTACAATTGTTGGCACAACATCAAATTTTTGCTAAGCGGTCCAAGTGTTCCTTTGGTCTGACTGAAGTGGATTATGGACACATTATCTCCAAAGATGGCATTAAGGTCAACCCCAAGAAGATTTAAGCAATTCAGAACTGTCCAAAACTTCACACTCTCAAGGGACTTCGGGGATTCTTAGGGCTTACAGGTTACTACCACAAATTTGTTCATAATTATGGTAAAATAGCAATCCCCCTCACATCCATGTTAAAGAAGGACTCTTTTACTTAGACAGGGCCCACTGACCAAGCCTTCCTCGAATTGAAGCATGCTATGACCACAACACCAATTTTAACCATGCCAAATTTTTCCAAGGCTTTCATCATTGAAAGTGATGCTTTCGATCGTGGCATCGGGGCAGTGTTTATGTAGGAAGGGAGACCCTTGGATTTCACTAGTAAGGCACTCTCTGATCTTAACTTGGGAAAATCTACATATGCCAAGGAGATGTTGGCAATATTACATGTTGTAATCCATTGACGACCATATCTCATTGGGCATCATTTCTCCATTAAAATAGGCTATCAAAGTCTCAAATACTTATTGGAACAATGGGTTGCTACCCTAGAACAACAAAAATGGGTTTCTAAACTCATGACATATGATTACAATATCACCTATAAGAAGGGTAAAGAGAATATTGTGGTTTATGCTCTCTCTCACCAATTTTAGGCCCTCAGTATGTTATGTACCATTTCCTGATCGGTTCCTCAATGGATAGATTCCTTACAACATGAGGTACTTTAGGATGCAGACTTGCAAGCTTTGGTGGCCTCGCTCTGTGATCCTACTTCATTCCCAGGCTATAATTGGGATGTCCATGACCTGCGTTATTGCCAATACCTTGTTCTTCCTTGCATGCCCCCACTCCATGAGCTTTTCATGAAGGAACTACATACTGCTCCCTCTGTAGGCCATTCATGATTTCTTAAAACATATGAACGCCTCAAGTGCACATTCTTTTGGAAAGGTATAAAAAAGGAAATCCGTGATTTTATCGTAGCTTGTTATACCTACCAACAGATGAAAGGTGAAATGGTACGTTCTCCGGGTACTCTTCAATCCTTTCTAATTCTAGATCAGTTTTGGACTGATATTTCCATGGATTTTATATAAAGGTTACCTAAATCTGGTGGTAATTCTGTTATTCTTGTGGTAGTGGATTACCTTTCGAAGTATGCTCATTTTTTTCCCTTTGCCATCCTTACACAACCTCCACCGTTGCCCAAATATTTTTTAATTCTATTTTTTGCCTTCATGGTATGCCCACCTCCTTGTGTCTGATAGAGACCCAACCTTCACTAGTCATTTTTGGTAAGAATTGTTTAAGTTACAAGGAATTCAGCTCAAAATGAGTTCAGCCTATCATCCGCAAACAGATGGTCAAACTAAGATTGTTAACAAATATTTGGAGACCTATCTTTGTTGCTTTGCATCAAATCATCCTACTCAAAATAACAAATGTTTGGAGACCTATCTTTGTTGCTTTGCTTGAGAAAATTATGGTGTCTGCCATTGAGATGAGAGTTTAGATTTGGTCAATCGGGCTAGTGATAGCCTCCATCATGGTTTGTGGTTTAAACGTCTTGACTTCAGCTTGAAGATCATCTTTCAACCCACTAAAAAAATAACTCATAAAAATCTCATTCAAACCCCTTATTTTATTGGCCAATTTCTCAAATTGTGTTTGGTAATCACAAACTATGGTAGTTTGTTTTAGCTTTATCAATGCTCCAGTAAAGTCTTCATAGTTACTAGGGCCAAATCGGGTGAGTAGTTGGGACTCAAAGTCCTCCCAATATAGATCAGGGGTAGTGGCTCGTAGCCATTGGAACCAATGTAAGGCTTCAGATTCTAAGTTGAAGGAAGCCATCTGAACCCGATGATATATAGGGACATTGTGGAGTCTAAATAATTGATCAACCCGATATAACCACCCGTCGACATCCTTTCCATTGAACTTTGGGAAATTCAATTTAGGTATTTTGAAGGTCAGATCATGGTCATAGTGAGTGTCTTCGGTTCCCCTTCTTCGGTATTATGTTTCCCTTCTTCAACCTCATTCAGAGTTTTCAACTTGGTTTTTAGATATGAGAATACCCTACAATTGTGTCTCCACCTTTGTAAGTTATTTTTCTAAGCGAATTCTAGTGGTATCTTGATCCGTTTGGAGTTCTCAAATTTCTTCTCTTATGGTGTGGTTTGTAGTGGTCAAGTAGTCAAGGACTTTTTGCATATCAACCAATATTGTGGAAAGTTCTAACTCCTTTTGTCCACGAGTGTCGCTTGCCATTGTGGGCCCTCTTTTACTCAATTACTAAAAATAGATGTGGGGTTTCAAGAGTTACTATTTTTAGTAAGGGTCCAAAATTTAATTTGGGAAATGGATTGCAACACTGATTTTAGGATAGGGTCCACTTCGGTGGCTGCTTGATCTCAGCTTTTAATGAGGAGATGTACTTAATTTCTTGACTTTTTGTGATCTCCTAGTTGGTTGCAAGTCGATGTCAAGGTAATTTCTTCCACTTGGACTTAAAATTTCACCAATGAGTCCTTGAGGGTCTTTGGTGCAGAATAACAAGTAGCTTCTATTTCCAAAAATTTGGATCAATTTGATTGATCGTTGAAAAGTTATGGCCTTAGAAAGAAAAATAAAAAATTACCATTTTTGGAAAATCAGTGCAAAATTTGACCAGGGGTTACCAAGGATAATTTTGTCTAGAATAAAGTGTAGAATTATCTGCTAAATTTTTGAGTCAATATGAGCTCTATGTGAAGAGATCCCTATTTTTTTTTAGGGAACTGGTGTTGGATCTGATGGAGACTCCCATGTAGCATCTTCTGGCTGGATTCTGTGCCACTGAACAAGAACTTTTGTGATGGTACGATTGCAGAGAGTACGGGTTCGACGATCCAACAATTATTCAGGTTCAAGTACTATGGACCCTTCATCTAATTTTGGTAATGCTGACCTAACCTATACTTGTATACCCACAACTTTTTTGAGAGAGAAAACATGGAAAACAGGATGGAGCTTAGAGGTTGACGTAAGACCCAATTTGTAAGCAGTGGAACCAATCCATTGAAGAACTTGGTAGGGTCCATAGAATTTTATAGCAAGTTTTTGGCACTGATGGAGTTGTAGAGATGAATATTTGTATGACTACAAGCGAAGGAAGACCATATCACTCACATCAAATCTATGCTCAGAATGATGTTGGTTAGCCTATTATCGCATCTAATTCTAGGCCATATCCAAATTCTTCTTCAGCTGGTGAAGAACATCAGTATGTTGACTGAGAGTAGTATCGACTGCCTGGACCTTGGAGCTGCCTGGGATGTATGAAGAAGGTGTGAGTGGAGGGCACCCATAAACGGCCTCAAAAGGGGTGAGTTTGGTTGTTGTATGATAGAAAGTGTTGTACCACCATTCATCCAAAGGAAACCACTTCACCCATTGAGTAGGATGATCTGATGCAAAGAAATGAATATAGGTCTCCAAACATTTGTTGACAATCTCAGTTTGACCATTTGTTTGCGGATGGGAGGCTTAACTCATTTTGAGTTGAATTCCCTGCAACTTAAACAATTATTGCCAAAAATGACTAATGAAGGTTGGGTCTCGATCGGACACAATGGAGGTGGGCATGCCATGAAGGCGAAAAATAGAATCAAGAAATATTTGGTAAATGGTGGAGGTTGTGTAAGGATGGCCAAGGGAACAAAAATGAGCATACTTCGAAAGGTGATCCACTACCATGAGAATAATAGACTTATCGCTAGATTTAGGTAACCCTTCTATAAAATCCATGGAAATATCAATCCAAACCTGATATGGAATGGACAAGGGTTGAATAGTACCCGAAGAATGTACTGTTTTACCTTTCATCCGTTGGCAGGTATCACAAGTTGCGATAAAATCATATATGTCATGTTTCATACCTTTCCAGAATAATGTGTGCTTGAGGTGTTCATATGTTTTAAGAAATCTTGAATAGCCTACAGAGGGAGCAGTATTTAGTTCCTTCATGAAAAAATTATGGAGTGGGGATGTGCGAGGAAGAACAAGGCATTGGCGATAATGCAAGTCATGGCCATCCCAATTGTAGCCTAGGAATGAAGTAGAATCATCACGGAGCAAGGCCACCAAAGCTTGCAAGTCTACATTCTGAAGTACCTCCTATCATAAGAAATCTATTCATTGAGGAACCGATGAGGAAATGGCACATAACATACTAAGGGCCTCAAATTGGTGAGAGAGAGCATCAACCACAATATTCTCTTTGCCCTTCTTATAGGTGATATCGTAATCATATCCCATGAGTTTAGAAACCCATTTTTGTTGTTATGGGGTAGCAACTCATTGTTCCAAGAAGTATTTGAGACTCTGATGGTCTATTTTAATGGAGAAATGGTGCCCAATGAGATATGGTCTCCAATGGGTTACTAGTGAAATCCAAGGGTATCCCTTCCTGCATCAACACTGCCCTGATGCCACTACTAAAAGCATCACTTTCAATGACAAAAGGCTTGGAAAATTTTGGCATGGCTAAAACTGTGGTTGTGGTCATAGCATGCTTCAATTCGAGGAAGGCTTGGTCAGTGGGCCCTATCCAAGTAAAATAGTCCTTTAACATGGATGTGAAGGGGGCTCCTGTTTTACCATAATTACGAATAAATTTGCGGTAGTAACCTGTAAGCCTTAAGAATCCCTAAAGTCCCTTGAGAGTGTGAGGTTTTGGCCAGTCCTGAACTGCTTGAATCTTCTTGGGGTCGACCTTGATGCCATCTTTGGATATAATATGTCCTAGATACTCCACTTCAGTTAGACCAAAGGAACACTTGGACCACTTAGAAAAAAATTTATGTTGTGCCAACAATTGTAATGTCTGATCCACATGGATAAGGTGTTCCTCCCACGAGCGGCTATAAACCAAGATATCATCAAAGAAAACCAGGATGAAATCCATTTTGTAATTGTCATTTACTTATGTAATGACCCACTTCCAACGTGGGGGATCCCATTATGATGTTATTTTGTAATACTTTGTAATGTATGTGGCAAGTAGGATTCCTAGCCAAGTGGTGCCATCTAATGTAACCATTTTTATCAAGATTGCAACCGATGGTAGGTAGGAGATTCTAACTCGAGTGGCATTTTACATGTAATCCAAATCTTGAGCCTTTAGGTAGGATTGCATGAAGTTTTTTTAAAAGATATGAAGCCATGTACAAATTCATATTTTACAAGCTAATGAAATATTGAAGGAGGTTGCCCCCTTGAAGAGGCCTGTGATTCTGTGTTATTGTGAGATTGTTCTATTTCTACCTTTAATTTTTGCATAGTGTTATTGATGTTATATGATGTATTTGAGCTATTTTTTAGTATGCATGAGTGTGCTTTATTATAATAATGAGATCCTAACAAGTGGTATCATAGCGCTTTCTAAGACCGAGTTCTGCTGCAACTAAGATGATTTTTGCCATCCATTCTGCCTTTTAGGTATAAATTTCTATGTTTTTTTCGTTTCCATTTTTCCTATATTAAAAAATCCACAAAAAAATACAGTCTTTTTTTTGACCAAAAATAAAAAAAAACACAAAAAATTACAGTTTCTATTTCAGTAGTTGTGTAGGTTAGAAACCTTGTGTTGGGGGTTTTAAAATATCACAAAAGAGTTGTTGTTATTGGCTAAGCTAGATATCTCATAAAGAATTTAGTGAAGTGAGGGGCGATCAGGCTCCAATACTCAGGCCTTAGATAGCACTCGCGCACAGACTTGAGCTCCCACGCATCTTCGGGTGTATTAGGATACAATCTAGGTTTAAACAAAAATTTATCCATTAGGAAGCTTTTCATCCTTGTATTATCCATAGTCCATGGGACATAGCATCCCAGAATATCACCCTCTCGTACTATCAAAGAGGCAGATAGTGTGCTCAAGGGTATGTGTGGAATCCTCCTTGGGTAGTGGCCTGAAATATTGGTCCGAGCACTATTGTTCGTCATTGTGGTATAACAGAGGGCCTATGGGTATTACATACTCCCTTAATTAGTGTACCCTAGTTCTACAAAACATAAGTTCCACCTGCAAATAAACACCAACCTTGTTCTGCTAACCTGCATTCACAACCCCAAAATTAAGCATACAAAGAAGACATTCCTTATCATAAAAAACAAACTTGCATGCACCAAAAATCAGGATAGATTTTGCAAGTTTCTAAAATAGCCCATGGTCATAAATAGAATAGTTAGGACAGTGACAGAAATAATCTGGTCAATAACAAATATAGTCAGGTTGATAGTAACAGCCCTCTATAATAGTCCAAAATTACAAACTTCCAGTGTCAAAAACAATATTGTTAGTGTTAGAGAATCCCTAGGGTCAGTGACAGGAACTGTGTCAATAATTGCAATACAATGATAGAGGAAGAGACAGGATAATGATAGGGTGGTCAAGGTGTAAACTACAAGTCAGAGACAGTTGATCCCAAACCCCAAATTTTGAATTGTAACTCCAAATAAGAAACCGACAACACCATAAACACAACAGAAAAGAAAATATATATATATATATAGTAAAATTTTATTAAAATAGGGATATATATTCACACAAAGCTCAGATTGACTCAAAAATTTAGCAGATAATTCTACAGTCTATTCCAGACAAAATTATCCTTGGCAGCCCCTAGTCAAATTTTGCACCAATTTTCTAAAAATAGCAATTTTTTATTTTTCTTGCTAAGGCCATAACTTTTCAATGATCAATCAAATTGATCCAAATTTTTGGGAATAGAAGCTACTTGTTATTCTGCACCAAAGACCCTCAGGGACTCACTGGTGAAATTTTAAGTCCAAGTGGAAGAAATTACCTTAACATCGAATTGCAACCAACCAAGAGATCACAATAAGTCAAGAAATCCAGTATATCTCCTCATTGAGCGATCAGATCAAGCAGCCATCGAAGTGGACCCTATCTTAAAATAGTGTTGCAACCCATTTCCCAAATTAAATTTTGAACCCTTACTAAAAATAGTAACTCCTGAAACCCCACATCTATTTTTAGTAACTGAGTAAAAGAGGGCCCACAATGGCGAGCGGTACTCGTGAAAAAAAGAAGTTAGAACTTGCCACAATATTGGCCGATATGCAAAAATACCTTAACTACTTGACCACTACAAACCACACCATAAGAGAAGAGATCCGAGAGCTCCAAACGGATCAGGATACCACTAGAATACGCTTAGAAAAACAACTTACAGAGGTGGAGACGCAATTGTAGGGTACTCTCACATCTGAAAACCAAGCTGAAAACTCTGAACGAGGTCAAAGAAGGGAAATAGAAAACCGGAGAAGGGGAACTGAAGATACTCACTATGAACGTGATCCGACCTTCAAAATGCCTAAATTAGATTTTTCTAAGTTCAGTGGAAAGGATGTCGATGGGTGGTTATGTTGGCTGATCAATTCTTTACTCCACAATGTCCCTATATATCATCGGGTTTAGATGGCTTCCTTCAACTTAGAATCTGAAGCCTTACATTGGTTCCAATGGCTATGAGCCACTTCCCCTGATCTATCTTGGGAGGACTTTGAGTCCCAACTACTCACCCGATTTGGCCCTAGTGACTATGAAGACTTTACAAGAGCATTGACAAAGTTGAAACAAACTACCATAGTTCATGATTACCAAACACAATTTGAGAAATTGGCCAATAAAACAAGGGGCTTGAATGAGGGATTTTTATGAGTTGTTTCGGGAGTGGGTTTAAAGATGATCTCCAAGCTGAATTCAAGATGTTTAAACCATAAACCATTATGGAGGCTATCATTTTAGTCTGATTGGCTGAATCTAAACTCTCATCTCAATAGCAAACACCACGATTTTCTCAAGCTCGACCTCCCTTTCCTCCTCGATTCCAAAATAATACTGATAATAAACCTCCTTCTCCTAAGAGACTGACTACAGATGAAATGGATGCACGTCGCGCCCAAGGGCTATGTTATAATTGTGATGAAAATTTTGTGAATGGGTATAGATGTGCAAATAAGTGATTGTTCTTAATATATGCAGAGGAACACAATAGCAGTGACCATAGTGATGAGGATAGTGAAACAGCTGAAGCACGAACTCAATAGGAAGAGGAAACCCAAGAACCTCAAGAAAAAATTTGTGTCCATGCTCTTGCCGGGGTTACCACTCAACAAACCATAAAAGTTATGGGTTTTTGCAAAGGCCAACGCCTTACTATTCTTATTTATTCAGGTAGTACACACAACTTTATTGATCCTTGAGTTGCTAAGCATACCAACTGTTATATACACACATGCAATTCATTTGAATTCATGGTGGAAAATGGAGGCACTTTACCTTGTAAAGGTAAATGTCACAATATTAAAATAAAGATGAAACATTATGAACTCAAGCAAGACATGTTTGCCCTCCAATTGGGAGGATGTGACATTGTGTTGGGATCCCAATGGTTGAGCACCTTGGGCACTATCTCTTGGAACTTTGCAGAACTATGGATGCAGTTTTCACAACATGGACAAACACACACCCTCCATGGTGCCAAAACAGACCCTTCCTAAATTATCAGTTCCAATCGTATGGAGAAATTATTGAAAAATTCATCTTGCGAGGTCATTGCACAAATATTTTCAATTCAACCAAGCACTTCCATAGTGGATCAAATTCCAATAGATTTGCAACTTGTTTTGACCAAGCACGATGGCATTTTTTAGAACCAACTACCCTGCCACCTCGTCGCTCACATGACCATGCTATTCCACTACTACCAGGTAATGCACTACCCAACATCAGACCGTATCGGTATCCTCGTGTTCTCAAATAAAAAATCGAGAATATGGTACAATAATTGCTCACATCTGATGTCATTCAAACAAGTATCAGCCCTTACTCTTCTTTAGTTTTACTAGTTTGCAAGAAATATGGCTCATGGAGATTGTGTATAGACTACCGTGAGCTCAACAAAATTACGATCAAGGATAAATTCCCCATTCTAGTAGTGGATGAATTACATGGAGCTATGTACTTCTCCAAGTTAGACCTTCATTTTGGCTACCATCAAATTAGGCTCAAGGATGAGGATATTCCCAGAACTGCATTTCATACTCATGAAGGTCACTATGAGTTCTTGGTAATTTCATTTGGTCTGACAAATGCTCCTTCTACATTTCAAAGCCTAATGAACAACATATTTCACCCTCTCCTGCGGAAGTTCATCCTAGTTTTCTTTGATGATATCTTGGTTTATAGTTGCTCGTGGGAAGAACACCTTATCCATATGGATCAGACATTACAATTGTTGGCACAACATCAACTTTTTACTAAGCGTTCTAAGTGTTCCTTTGGTCTGACTGAAGTGGAGTATTTAAGACACATTATCTCCAAATATGGCGTTAAGGTCGACCCCAAGAAGATTCAGGCAGTTCAAGACTAGCTAAAACCTCACACTCTCAAGGGACTTCGGGGATTCTTAGGGCTTACAGGTTACTACCGCAAATTTATTCATAATTATGGTAAAATAGCAATCCCTCTCACATCCATGTTAAATTAGGACTCTTTTACTTGGATGGGGCCCGTTGACCAAGCCTTCCTCGAATTGAAGTATGCTATGACTACAACACTAGTTTTAGCCATGCTAGATTTTTCCAATCCTTTCATCATTAAAAGTGATGCTTCCGATCATGGCATTGGGGCCATGTTGATGTAGGAAGGGAAACCCTTGGCTTTCACTAGTAAGGCACTCTTTGATTGTAACTTGGGAAAATCTACATATGCCAAGGAGATGTTGGCCATATTACATGTCGTAACCCATTGGTGACCATATCTCATTGGGCACCATTTCTCCATTAAAATAGACCATAAGAGTCTCAAATACTTCTTGGAACAATGGGTTGCTACCCCAGAACAACAAAAATGGGTTTCTAAACTCATGGGATATGATTATGATATCACCTATAAAAAGGGTAAAGAGAATCTTATGGATGATGCTCTCTCTTGTAAATTTGAGGCCCTCAGTATGTTATGTGTCATTTCCTCACATGTTCCTCAATGGATAGATTCCTTACGACAGGAGGTACTGTTGGAACAAAATCTGCCTTCGGTTGATAGTGTTGCGCCTTAGACTTTGCCAACATTGAATAGACAGATCTTGCTTGAGATCATCTGTCTAGTCTCCAGAGAAGGCTGGTTCCTTTGAGTTTTTTAGAGAAAAGGGGAACAAGAGATAAGGGAAATATAGCCTAAGCTAGAACTTTTATATGGTGCAGATTAGACAACAACAAAGACAGATTTACTTACTTCTATCCAAAGCATTTAAAACACATTTCCATGCAAAAATTATATAATTCCAGATATGATTTCTGATATTTCGTTTAACATGCGTATATATTAGATTCTTATTCCAGCAATATGATTTATGTATTGCGAAAGTTCAGATATAAGAACAGACTCAATTTACAATTCAATATTGTAAGCAGAAATAAAGAACATTAATACATACACTTGCACGATATGAACCAGAAGCCAATGGGAGATGCGATTTTATTGCTTGTATTCGAAGTACGTACATTCAGTCTTGTAAACGTCCAAGAGCCGACCTTTTTTTGGAGTCGCTCACCCCTATATATACCCTAAAAGAGTATCTTTTTCTAAGTACATCTTACTTATTTTACAAGCAATCATCTGCAGTTTCTAATAATACACAACGGATTTCCCGTAGATTGGATAGATTGGCAATCATCCAGCGGACCTGCCAGGTTATAATCAACAGACCATTCTTCAAAAATCGGCACCTGATGTCAGTGCATGTCCCCAGTTGCCAAAAATATACTCTATTCCTTTACAGTTGGCGTGTCGCGAAATCGTGACATTCTTTCCTTGCTTTGCTCTTTTGCCGCCTCCAGCCGCGAAAATGAGACATGTCACGAAATCGCGACATTCGTCTCTTGTTTTGCTCTTCTGCCGCTTCCAGCCACGAAAATGAGACATGTCACGAAATCGTGACATTCGTCTCTTACTTTGCTCTTTTGTCGCCTCCCACGAAAATGAGACATGTCACGAAATCGTGACATTCTTTCCTTGCTTTGCTTTTGCCCTTCCCCAAAATGTGACATGTCGCAAATCGTGACATTCTTTCCTTGCTTTGCTCTTTCTCTTCCAAAATGAGACATGTCACGAAATCGTGACATTCGTCTCTTACTTTGCTCTTCGCCCTTCCACCGTGAAAATGAGACATGTCACGAAATCGTGACATTCGTCTCTTACTTTGCTCTTTTACCGCCTCCCCCAGAAAATGAGACATGTCACAAATCGTGACATTCTTTCCTTGCTTTGCTTTTCTCCCTCTTCTTTGCTCTTTCCGCTTCCACCGAAAATGAGACATGTCGCGAAATCGTGACATTTGTCTCTTGCTTTGCTCTTCTGCCGCTTCCACCAAAAATGAGACATGTCACAAAATCGTGACATTCGTCTCTTACTTTGCTCTTTAGCTGCCTCCCACCGCGAAAATGAGACATGTCACGAAATCATGACATTTCTATGTCTTCAGCTTGATTCTTCTTCTTGCATCGCGAAAATGCGACATGTCACGAAATCGTGACACTTCTGCCTCTTTGCTCCCTTTTGTTGCTCTTAGCCACGAAAATACAACATGTCGCGATATCGTGACACTTTTTCTCTTTTGGCCGCGACAAAGCAACATGTCGCGATATCGCGACACTTTTTCTCTTTTGGCAGCGACAATGCAACATGTCGCGATATCGCGACACTTTTTCTCTTTTGGCAGCGACAATGCAACATGTCGCGATATCGCGACACTTTTTCTCTTTTGGCCGCGACAAAGCAACATGTCGCGATATCGCGACACTTTTTCTCTTTTGGCCGCGACAAAGCAACATGTCGCGATATCGCGACACTTTTTCCCTTTTGGCCGCGACAAAGCAACATGTCGCGATATCGTGACACTTTTTCCCTTTTGGTCGTGACAAAGCAACATGTCGCGATATCGCGACACTTTTTCCTCTTTTCTTTTTCTCTTTGCTTTGGACCGCGAAAATGCAACATGTCGCGATATCGCGACACTTTTTCCTCCTTGCGGTGTTTTGCATTTTCTTTGATCTTTAGCATATGGGCCACTTCGGTCTTCTTGGAAAATATGCAAAAAGGAGCATCAGATGTTTTTCTGTAGTTAGTCACTTTTTGACTAACATTCTTGGCGCCTTTCAAGGGATTTTTTGCTTGCAAAAATTTTGAACCAGGCCTTTATCCATTGGGAAACGGAGTCAACAACGCAGTTGTAAAAAGAATCTTTCAGAGAAAGACAAAGAACACAGGAAAATGCACTTAGATCAAACGTGAACATTACCTCGCCAAAACTCCCTTTATACCTTAGTATCTCTATTCAAAAAAAATGTCGACTTCGATTGGCTGTGACTAAATTTTTTTTTGTTAAGGCCGAAAAATGGTAATATTTACAAATATTGTCTGAATATACTTATATTATACTTGTACATATAATTCCTTTTCTGCTTTCTCAATAGAAATATAACTTTAGGTGAAATGCATTCACCGTGATGGGAAGAGCCAATCCATCTTGATCTTTCAACTCGAAAGCATTGAACTGTTTCTCTGAAACAATTTCAAATGGTCCCTCCTAGAAAGCATCGAATTTATCATGGTTACCTGGCTTAGCTTTCTTTACATTCCATTTCAAAACCAAGTCTCCCACTCTAAATTTTTTGGCGGTTGTCTTTTTGTTGAACCATCCTTCAATGATTCTGCCATATGCTTCCGATTGTGATTGTATGATTGCTCTCTTTGTTCTTCTAACTGTAAGAGCTGCATAACTCTCGCAACTGTGTGTAGCATTTGGTCAATCTGAGTTAGCGGGTAATGATCTTTGAGTGATGCTCTATTCAAATTTCTGAAATCTACACACAATCTGATATCTCCATTTTTCTTCCTGATCGGTACCAAGTTTGCCACCCAGGTGGAGTGTTTAACAGGGTATACTATTTTAGCTCGAAGGAGTTTTAGCATTTCTTGTTTCATCAAAGATTCTATCTTCGGATTCACTGGTCTTTGCTTTTGCCTAAAAGGCTTAGCTCCTTATGATTCTATGGTATGTTGAATAACATCCTTATTGTACACTTTTAGATCACTATACACCCAAGCTATGATGTCAGGGAATTTTTTACACAATTCTCTGATCCGGTTCACTTCCACTTTGTATAACTGATTCCAACCTTAATCATTTTTCCTGGCTCCAACTCTACATCTTTGTATCTTCGTTTATCGACCTTGATTTTTCGGCCAACTGCTCTATCATTGTTATCAAACAAGCTTTCAAGGGTGATGAGACCCTTAGGAATATGATTGTTTTTTAACTGAATAATATCCTCTTCCTCTTCATCCTGTAGATCCCGGTTGGCTGAGAAATTCATTTCATGGATTAAGAAATCAAGTATCTGTTCATAATTTTCAAAAACTTGCCGAAAAATATTTTTATCGAGCATCGAAGGCCCGTATATAAGTCTAACAGTTTTAGACTTCGAATAACATTACTTACAGGACAAAAATTAGCTCCCACCTGAAGCTAACAAATCTGCGTGGGTATTCTGTTCTCTAGGGATAAACTTTATATTTAGGGCCTCAAAGGCCTCTAAGATATCCCACACTTTGTTCCTCGTAAGCCTTCAAATAATCTTGTTTACTTATACCTTTTTTGGTGACTTGATTCACAATAAGTTCTGAATCTCCATAGATGAGTAACTGTTTGATTCCCAATTTCTCAGCCTTTCTTAGCCCTAAGCACAGGGCCTCATATTCTGCTGCGTTATTGGAGCAACTCCAAGTCAACCTGTAAGAGAAAACCTTTTCCTCTCCGATGGGAGAAATCAAAACTATTTCGGCACCAGCTCCATTCTTGCACCTAGCCCCATCAAAGAAAAGCTTCCACAATTGATTCACAGAACCATCCTTTTCTAGGGAGGGTATCAATTTTCTTTTTGGTTTCTCAATAGAATAGTTTCCTATTTCTGTTTCTATCATGGCATTAAAATTCTGTAGAGAAAAATCGTCCTCGGCTTGGAGCTCTTCTAATGTCTCTTCCATTAGATCTTCTTCTATTGTTTCTTCAATCATCATATTTACACGGTCAGTTTCACCAATATTTTCTACATGAAACGTAGATGGTTTCTCATTAAAAATCTTGACCCTTCTACCTTTGAAAGGTATCTCCAAATGAGAATAATCTAAGGATAAGTATCCTCCTATCTTTGTTGTGAACTCTCTGGATAGACACATACCAAAATAGGGCTCCAAGTCTACGACTACTACCTCTTGTATGACTGTCATCTGAGGCATTTTATGCAGCCGTATGGGAATATCCTTTATCACTCCTACAGTTTTTACTGGAGTACCATCTAACTGTAGGACGCCTACGCTGCTCCTAGTGTACTCTATTCCCATAATATCACATACTGCTTTGGGTATCACAATGTGGTAGCAGCATCGAATCTATCATGCGCTTGTGGACAACCCATCCTTCCATTTGAAGGGACAAATAAAAGGGTGGTGGCCTGTTCTTACCAGTGGCAGACGTCAAGTTCGTTAGAACCATTTTTGAAGATGATGCAGTCCCACCTCCATTTTTCATTGTTCTTAGGGATTCCTGTAGGAGATCGATTTGACCTGGGATTTGAAGAGCATCATGCATACTTGCCTTAGAAGGAGTCTTTTTCATTTCCTCTACTATACTGAATGTAGGTGAATCAACTATTCTTTCTCTTTCTTTGGCAAAAGTTTCATATTTATTTTTGTATCCCTGGGTAGCTTCAGTTCTTTGCCTTTTTGTCAAGCGAGGGGAATCTCAACCTTTCCCTAGCCTCTGTTCTTGTGTTTCATTTTCCCCCCGAGGAATAAATTCTTTGTGTGTTTCTTGCCCTTGAATTTTGGCCGGAAACCGATATTTTCTTTCTCGAGGGAGGCTTCCCTTAGGAGTTTCTTTGGGAACTTCCTTGGGAGCAGGGGGAAACATTCAATGGCTGAAGCTCTTTAGGGTCTCACTTGCAGTGGTTTCTTAGTTGATCTTGTCAAAACCGAAACCTGTTCTACTGTAGGCATCATGAAGTTGTGGTCCTTCTCTCTAATTATATTTACATGGCCTTTCATTTTTTCTTTACTCTTTTCAACTGCTATACTTTGTACATAATGCTGGTGTATCATACACGAACTTTCCCCATGTGGATCGTTACATGTAGTACACCAAAAGTTAGAATCAGTGGGAGGCTCCTCGGCCTCCACTGTCTCATTTGTATATACCGTGCTCGGTCTTACTTGTCCCCTATTGCTTGATTGTGTTGCATCTCCTGTTACCTGAGGGAACCTCCTTGGCAGAAAATTCCTTTCAGCCTCTCTCTTTTTCATGGATGCCATTTCATTTGACAATGTCTTCATTGTATCAATTATGGTCGTGTATTGATCACTGGGGGAGCTGATGCAAGGGGTGTAGCTGGTAATGCAAGGAATGTAGGAGGTGCGGCTATAGCTGGGAGGGCCTGCGTTGATGGGAGTACAGGCAGTTTAGAAATTGATGCTTGGGAAAGCTCTGGTAAAATTGGCAATAGACTTTTTGATGGATATCTTTTTGTAGCAATGAGATCAGCTTCACCCCTTGCTGCCTCTACATAGATTCCAGGAAAAGTGGTTACACGAGATTGCCTTATTATCATACTGAGATCTGAATCAAAAGCCCTTAAATAATAGCATATAGCTTGTTCTTCCGTGGGCTTTAGGCCTTGAGGTACTCTATCACGAGTTCTGGTAAATTTGATGTTGAAATCTTGGATTTCTTCTTGTGGATGCCTCTCAATGATAGTGAATTGATTCAGCAATGTGAAAGGATCTCGCATGTATATTAAATTCATCGACCGGACGGCCGGCACGATCGCCCAAGAAGTAATGGATCCAAGTGGGAAGCGCTCTCGTACCAATAGAGCATCTTTCCTTTCAAAGATATAATCAACAATCTGACCATTACATCTTCCTGAGTGATGTTATAAATAGATGCTAGCGCTCGATACATCTAAACAAGTGCTCATCTACTATTTTGCCTGTTCTCATCAAAGGTCGGTAATGCTTTTAGTGTAGCTTGTGGAATTTGGTGGTGTGTTCCCAAGTTCAAAGGGCCAGTTTGATTCCACACAAGATGCGTTGGGGTAGGGGCGATTGCCATGATTGCTAAAGGAGTTACAACCGCTATGGGATTGCTTGCAGATGCTCCTACAATGGGTGTTAAAGAGGTGCTAATGGTGTCGGGCGGATTTGATCGTGCGGCTAGCACAGGGTGTGCTTTTAGGCTTTCGAGATGTAGTTCAAAGAACTCGATAGGTTCTTCAGAGTTTCTAGCTCGGGATCTCGGTTATCATATGGCTATATAACCGAAAGGTTTTTAGACAAGGTCTTTCTTTTATGGTCTAAATTACAATGGAGTCGCCGGGTGGTTTTTCTTGAGATTTTAAACAAAAAGGCTCTTAAGGTAAAACACCAAAACTTATACAATACTGTGGGATTGCTGGTCCCACCGGGCGTGCCAAAAACTGTTGGAACAAAATCTGCCTTCGGTTAATAGTGTTGCGCCTTAGACTTTGCCAACATTGAATAGACAGATCTTGCTTGAGATCATCTGTCTAGTCTCCAGAGAAGGCTGGTTCCTTTGAGTTTTTTAGAGAAAAGGGGAACAAGAGATAAGGGAAATATAGCCTAAGCTAGAACTTTTATATGGTGCAGATTAGACAACAACAAAGACAGATTTACTTACTTCTATCCAAAGCATTTAAAACACATTTCCATGCAGAAATTATATAATTCCAGATATGATTTCTGATATTTCGTTTAACATGCGTATATATTAGATTCTTATTCCAACAATATGATTTATGTATTGCGAAAGTTCAGATATAAGAATAGACTCAATTTACAATTCAATATTGTAAGCAGAAATAAAGAACATTAATACATACACTTGCACGATATGAACCAGAAGCCAATGGGAGATGCGATTTTATTGCTTGTATTCGAAGTACGTACATTCAGTCTTGTAAACGTCCAAGAGCCGACCCTTTTTTTGGAGTCGCTCACCCCTATATATACCCTAAAAGAGTATCTTTTTCTAAGTACATCTTACTTATTTTACAAGCAATCATCTACAGTTTCTAATAATACACAACGGATTTCCCGCAGATTGGATAGATTGGCAATCATCCAAATGTACTCGCCAAGTTATAATCAACAGACCATTCTTCAAAAATCGGCACCTGATGTCAGTGCATGTCCCCAGTTGCCAAAAATATACTCTATTCCTTTACAACTGGCGTGTCACGAAATCATGACATTCTTTCCTTGCTTTGCTCTTTTGCCGCCTCCAACCACAAAAATGAGACATGTCACGAAATCGTGACATTCATCTCTTGTTTTGCTCTTCTACCGCTTCCAGCCATGAAAATGAGACATGTCATGAAATCGTGACATTCGTCTCTTACTTTGCTCTTTTGCTGCCTCCCACCGCAAAAATGAGACATGTCACGAAATCGTGACATTCTTTCCTTGCTTTGCTTTTTGCCGCTTCCAGCCAAAATGAGACATGTCACGAAATCATGACATTCTTTCCTTGCTTTGCTCTTCTCGCTTCCACCACAAAAATGAGACATGTCACGAAATCGTGACATTCGTCTCTTACTTTGCTCTTCTGCCGCTTCCCAAAAATGAGACATGTCACGAAATCATGACATTCGTCTCTTACTTTGCTCTTTTGCGCCTCCCGTCGCAAAAATGAGACATGTCGACGAAATCGTGACATTCTTTCCTTGCTTTGCTTTAAAAAATTCTTCTTCTTTTCTCCGCTTCCACGAAAATGAGACATGTCACGAAATCATGACATTTGTCTCTTGCTTTGCTCTTCTGCCGCTTCCAGCCGAAAATGAGACATGTCACGAAATCATGACATTCATCTCTTACTTTGCTCTTTAGCTGCCTCCCACCACAAAAATGAGACATGTCACGAAATCATGACATTTCTATGTCTTCAGCTTGATTCTTCTTCTTGCATCGCAAAAATGTGACATGTCACAAAATCATGACACTTCTGCCTCTTTGCTCCCTTTTGTTGCTCTTAGCCACGAAAATACAACATGTCGCGATATCGCGACACTTTTTCTCTTTTGGCCGTGACAAAGCAACATGTCGCGATATCGCGACACTTTTTCTCTTTTGGCCGTGACAAAGCAACATGTCGTGATATCGCGACACTTTTTCTCTTTTGGCCATGACAAAGCAACATGTCGCGATATCGCGACACTTTTTCTCTTTTGGCCGCGACAAAGCAACATGTCGCGATATCGTGACACTTTTTCTCTTTTGGCCGCGACAATGCAACATGTCGCGATATCGTGACACTTTTTCTCTTTTGGCCGCGACAAAGCAACATGTCGCGATATCGCGACACTTTTTCCCTTTTGGCCGCGACAATGCAACATGTCGCGATATCGTGACACTTTTTCCTTTTTCTTTTTCTCTTTGCTTTGAACCGCGAAAATGCAACATGTCGCGATATCGCGACACTTTTTCCTCCTTGCGGTGTTTTGCATTTTCTTTGATCTTTAGCATATGGGCCACTTCGGTCTTCTTGGAAAATATGCAAAAAGGAGCATCAGATGTTTTTCTGTAGTTAGTCACTTTTTGACTAACAGGTACTTCAGGATGTAGACTTGAAAGCTTTGGTGGTCTCGCTCCGTGATGATCCTACTTTATTTCTAGGCTACAATTGGGATAGCCATGACCTGTGTTATCACCAATGCCTTGTTCTTCCTCGCACGTCCCCACTCCATGAGCTTTTCATGAAGGAACTACATACTGCTCCCTCTACAGACCATTCAGGATTTCTTAAAACATATGAACGCCTCAAGCACACATTCTTCTAAAAATATATGAAATAGGACATCTGTGATTTTGTAGCAACTTGTGATACCTTCCAATGGATGAAAGGTGAAATGGTGTGTTCTCCAGGTACTCTTCAACCCTTGCCCATTCCAAATTATGTTTGGACTGATATTTCCATGGATTTTATAGAAGGGTTACCTGAATATGGCGGTAAGTTTGTTATTCTTGTGGTAGTGGATCACCTTTTGAAGTATGCTTATTTTTGTTCCCTTGGCCATCCTTACACAGCCTCCACCATTGCCCAAATATTTCTCGATTTTAGTTTTTGCCTTCATGGTATGCCCACCTCCATTGTGTCCGATTGAGACCCAACCTTCACTAGTCATTTCTGGCAAGAATTGTTTAAGTTGCAGTGAACTCAGCTCAAAATGAGTTCAGCCTATCTGGTAAGACCCTAAGGTCTTACTATAAAATTATTAAGAAATTAATGTAAATGTAATCGCAGGCCACTCAAAGGGGGCTCCCTTGTAATCGCTTTGCCACTATAGGGGGCTCCCTCCTTAGAATCTATGCTTATTATTCTTCTTCTTGGATGATTTGATATGGATGGCCAACCTAATATATATATATATATATATATACCCTAAAGCTACGTTGGTGAAGAGACATGATGGTTCACGTATGAAGAGACGTGATGGTTCACGTTATGAAGGGTTGTGATGGTTCACTTTATAAGTTAATAATATAATAATTAAATGATTAATAATACTAACTAATAATGTTAGGATTGAGGATCCTAACACTATCATCCACAAATGGATGGTCAAACTGAGATTGTCAACAAATGTTTGGAGACCTATCTTCGTTGCTTTGCTCAGATCATCCTCATCAATGGGCGAAGTGGCTTCCATTGGCCGAAGGGTGGTACAACACTTCCTATCATACAACAACCAAAATCACCCCTTTTGAGGTCGTTTATGAGTGTCCTCCACTCACACCTTCATACATCCCAGGCAACTCCAAGGTTGAGGCAGTCGGCACTACTCTTAGCTAACATACCGATGTTCTCCGCCAGCTGAAGCAGAATTTGGACATGGTCCAGAATCATATGCGACAACAGGCTGACCAATATCATTCTGAGTGTAGCTTTTATGTGGATGATATGGTCTTCCTTCACTTGCAGTCGTACAAATAATCATCTCTACAACTCCGTCGATGCCAGAAACTTGCTGTAAAATACTATGGACCCTACCAAGTTCTTAAACGGATTGGTTCCACTACTTAAAAATTGGCTCTTACACCCACCTCCAAGATCCATCCTATTTTCCATATTTCCTCTCTCAAAAAAGTTATGGGTACACGGGTATAGGTTCAGTTCACATTACCAGAATTGGATGAAGAAGGTTTCATATTACTCGAACTTGAATAATTGTTGGATCGTTGAACCCGCACTCTCTGCAACCATACCATCACAAAATTTCTTGTTCAATGGTGCGGGCTCCAACTAGAAGATGCTACATGGGAGTCTCTCCATCAGCTCCAACACCAATTCCCTCATTTTTAGCTTTGAGGACAAAGCTTTTCGAAGGGGAAGGACATGTTAGGATCCTATCCTAACGCTATTTTGTAATTCTCATTTACTTATGTAATGACCCACTTCCAATGTGGGGGATCCCATTATGATATTATTTTGTAATACTTTATAATGTATGTGGCAAGTAGGATTCCTAGCCAAGTGGCATCATCTCATGTAACCGTTTTTATCAAGATTTTAACCGATGGTAGGTAGGAGATTCTATCTCGAGTGGCATTTTACATGTAAGTCAATTCTTGAGCCTTTAGATAGGGTTGCATGAAGTTTTTCTTTAAAATATATGAAGCCATGTATGAATTCATCTTTTTACAAGCTATTGAAATATTGAAGGAGGTTGCCCCCTCGAAGAGGCCTATGATTCTGTGTTATTGTGAGAATGTTTCATTTCTGCATTTAATTTTTGCATAGTGTTATTTATGTTATTTGATGTATTTGATCTATTTTTCATTATTTTGTGTGTGTGCTTTATTTTAATAGTGATATCCTAACATACTACGGGGCCCGAGGGATTGAAACCCTGGTCTTTGTGCTCCTACAAAAGCATTTTGACCATTGAACCAAGCCCTAGGACCCAATGTCTATGATTGATTATTTTGAATACATATTTTACTTTTTTAAACTTAGATTATATAGATTGAAATAAGTCCCACTTGTATTGATATCATAATCACATAATGATATTAATTTATAAGTTTGAGAAAGACAACACAATGGTTAAGGCTTTGGCATCTCTTTGGGAGGTTTGAGATTCAAATCATGGCATACCCATAAGGGGATACATTATATGGTAGTGGTAGAGTTTTTTCTAGTTAACTACGCTAGTTCAATACCCTGGAGGGTCGAGGTCTCATTGAATTCGTATAAACAAATAGACTAGGATTTATAGTGGCAATGCCCAATGGTGACTGATTCCCCTAGATATATATACTTAAAATTTATTGATCATGAATTCAATATAAATTTTACAACTGAAATTATGAATTGTTAAATCTAGGGCAAATTTTTTGAAAAGAAAAAAATCTTTCAAGAGTCATATCTTTGCATAGAGTTGTCCTATTTAGGAGATCCTTAATGCCATTTTGTGTAGATTTTGAAAAGCTTTAAAATAAGTGGTCATTTGAAATAATCCAAACAGTATTGATGGATATATGACCATGTGAAGATAATCATTATAAACTAGGGTAACATTAGAGATTTTTTTAATGTCTCATCTTTTAAGAGCCTTATCTTCATGAAGGGTTGTCTGATTCAATTGTTCTTGGACCAATTTGTGCAAAAATTGAAGAGCTTTTAAATGAGTGGTCATAGAAAGAAATCCGAAATATTGATGGAGATACGACCTTGTGAAATCAACCATCTAGAACAAGGGCAACAATGAATTTTTTAATTATGAAAAACGAAATTACAGATATCTATCAGTCAAGGTTCGAATGATGGGAGGAGCAATGGAGGGCTAGAGTTTCAGTGAGGTAAGATATTTTGTCTTAGCATTTAATTTTTTAGATAAGTTTATTTTTCCCCTTCTTTTTCTTAGAAATTTTGCATGTAAATTAATCTTAGGTTTTTCATATATTAATTTTTGTATAGGATATTTTGGTGATTTTTAGTATATTTTGAGTTTTAGTTTCCTTATCATGGATCAATTTACAATAAAATCCTTAGAATCATCTCTACTAGTAGAGATTAGTGAACACCTCATAAAGGATCGATCCTTGTATCTCAAAGATAGGGTATTTTTTGATAAATTTAATGGGCCTTGGTTCAGGGCTTCAACCTTGAGAAAATGGATTGATAAGAGTTGGAAGTCTCTAGAAGTCATTGTTAGGAGTGAAACTGAAGGGATAAATTATTGATAAAAATAGGTTACAATATATAGGCATAAGCCTATATTCAACACATGACACTTGTCAAGTGAAACTGACAAGTGTCAAGGTGAAGGCATAGTGCACTTTAACTCTAACATTCCCCCTTAAAGTGCACTATCCTAACTAAAGAAAAAACAAAGCAAGTCAACATTAGGTAACATTCCCCCTTAATGTTGACTTCTCGAAAACAACCTATCATCCTCGCTTATTGCTGATTTGGTCTAGGCTCGTGCTCTATGCTCTTGGCTCTCCAACTGTGAATAATGCTAGATTCATTGTGTATACATCTTGGTCTGTTGCCTCAGGGTCAACCACTTCCACGGGTCTGTTGCCTCTACAGGTCATCCTCAGAGGATGTTGCCTCTCGTAGGTCACTGACTAGATTCACCATGAGTATGAAGTCCTCCTCATGGTGAACTCAATCTAGAAGGTGTCGGTCTCTGCCGAAAATGCACCTAATTAAAGGAAAAACGAGCCATAAATGAGTGTCGGTCTCTGTCGAAAATGCACTCAATACAATAAAATGAGCCATAGATCAAAATAGGAGAGAAGAAGAAAATAAGAGAATCTTCTGAAGTGTCTTCGTCTGTAGTCTTCAGAAGTAGAACCGGAAACAACCTCGGATAGAGTCTAGGATGTCTTTGTCTGTAGTCCCTAGTATAAGTGTCCTTATGGTGACCATGTCATCCCACCGAAATGCATGGGTAACCGACCACGCATTCGCCAAGTGTATAGAAAAGGTCACTAGGTACAAGGATCACATATAAAATTACCTTGGGAGTGTCGGGTACAACCGAAAGTGCACTCCAAGGTAAAAAAAATTGAGGCTAAAAAACACAATTGAAACAGCCTCAAAATTATATTATGACTCCACCATTGTATCCGTCGCGGAAAACCGTTTCCAACGACTATAAATACCCCTATATTCCACCATCAAAGGGGCCTTCAACATGTGGAAAAAAAAAAAAACATCATGCCTATCTAAGGCAGCAAAATAAACCTCAGGAATATCATATTCCTGGCATCGCACTGTGGCGGATTAAAAACAAACTTCAGTTTTCCCTGTAGGAAAAATTACAAGGGCCATCTAGGCCTTCCACTTCCACTTCCACTTCCACTTCCCATGTTTATAGTAAAATAGTTCCATACATTTAAAAAACTTCATTAATAAATATTCCCTCAAATTTGAAAGAGAATATGTTGAAATAAATTTGAGACTTATGCTTTCCACTTTGACTTAAGTAAAAGGCTAAGTTAGAAAAATATTTAACCATAAAAAGCGCCGGTGCTGCTCCAGTCCAAGGTAGCAAAGCCAAGAATATCCATTTTTTTTTTAAATCACTATCAGTTAGCTTAATTTCACCTTCCAATAACCAGCGTGCTATCAGGAACGTCACTTGAACCGCGATCACCCGACGTGCAATCCCTTTGATCACAACGGAACACCTCTGGAGGGTGTGGAGTTTCCCAAGAGAGACACATTTTACTTCGTAAAAAATATCTTTGCCTTCCTCTGCTAGCGCCACCGCTCTCGGCAGCAGCGGCGCCGCTCGCCTCATCGGCTCTCGTTGTTCTGGCTATTTCAAGCAAGTGTCTAAATTGATATATTTGCCATTACAAATGAATACACAGACTTGTCTTCACTAAAGTTTTTGAATGTTTTGCCCTCGTAGAGCCCAGGAGGTTGTGCCGAAGGAACATCCACAGATATCCATAGAGCAGAAGTTTCTCCAGGAAACAAGCTAATCCATGTCGTACACCAAGAATTGGAACCACACCCCTCAATGTCAAGCATCTCCGAAATTCTAGTCTCTCCCCAGATCTAGAACATGGGTCTGTACACTTTTGGATGCAAGGCTAGCAGTGCGACCCCACAAGATATTAGGCGTCACTTGTCTGTCCAACGCTACAAATAGCCATCATTGGGTCCTCATCGACATACGACTTACCCACATCTGATCCCATGGTGACGCCCCCATTGGAAAAGCTCAACATTCGCGTCGAGGACCTCGAAGCCGATCTACAGCATGGAGTAGACGAGGCAGGCGAAACCGGGGGACGAAAAATCGATACAGTCCCCACAGCAATTACTGGACAATCGATTTCGATTTTTTTTTCAATCTGGGGTTTGTATTACTGTTGTTTGATGTTAGCCCCAAGCCGCATCAGTGCAGTTCTGTCACAAGAATGGAGGGTCAGAGAGGGGTGGAGAAACTCGGGATCGACTCCGAAGGCGACCCTGCAATACTTTCTGCAAATCAATATGCTCGGCCCTTTCGCAGGCAGAGTCGAGCGCTGTAGCAGCAGAGACGGCTAGATGGCAAAGCAACAGCAGAACGCAATGGCGGGCATTGCCGGGCAAATTCAACAACAAATTCTCCTCTTCACGAATGAGAAGCAGACATCCATCCGGACTCGCAGAAGTTGCTCTTGAAGACAAAAAATCTGGGACTCTTGGCTTTGGTGATGTTGCAGACAATGCGGTTAGTCAAGGCTCTGGTAAAGTCGCGGACAATGCAGTGAGTCAAGGGTCTATTGATGTCATGAATAATGCAGTGAGTCAAGGCCATTCATTCCGAGGCTTGTTGGTGGCTTGCAAAGGGCTGCTTCCCACGAGAACTCCTTCCATTTTCTGTTACAGTCAATACACAAAAAAAATCTCTGCTAAAACTTTGCCAACCCTCTGCAATCTCAGAGTAATTTGCTTTTCAGAAATTTTCCTGCCCAGAAATTTATGCACTCGAAGCTGCAGATCTTGTTGTCATTATTGCAGCTGGTGCAAGTGTGGGTGCAACAGTAGAAAACTGCATCAAGCAAGGTTCAAGTTCAATGCTTCCACCTCCTTTCTTCATAATACGACATCTCTCAACCTGATAGCTGCAGCCACTAGCAGCAAGTGCAAAGTCAGCAAACTCAAAGTATGGCATTTAAACCATCAAGTAGTCTGCATCAGCAACATCAGTAGCAAGTAGTTCAACAGCACCAACAGGCACCCCAACAGCTACTGTATCAACAACATTTACAATAGCAACAACAGGCTCTTCTCAAATAGAAGTTTCAACAACAGTCACAACTTGTGCCATCAATTCTTCAGCAGCAGCAACATCAACAACCAACAGATTCTGCAATCCAAGACTGCTCAACAATTCTGAAAAATAAAAAATTTCCCAAATTTTAAAAATCTTACCATCTGGTTTCTGATCCATCAAATGATGGAGAGCATACTCCCTCGGTAAAAAATTTAAAAAAAATGGGGGAGGGAGGATTTCCATGAGGGAAATCCCCCCTCAAGGGGTTTCACAGGGCAGGGAAAGCCCGCTCTGATACCAAATGTTAGGAGTGAAACTGAAGGGATAAATTATTGATAAAAATATGTTACAATATATAGGCATAAGCCTATATTCAACACATGACACTTGTCAAGTGAAACTGACAAGTGTTAAGGTAAAGGCATAGTGCACTTTAACTCTAACAGTCATTCTATCATTTATTCCTAAAGATTTATTCTTAGCCATTTTTTGTTCTAGAAAGGAAAGATATAGAATCCTAAAAGGGGGTCCTTAGTTTATGGGAAGAGTAGGATTCCTCCTTGCCCACTGGTATGAAGGCTTTGCACCTAAAAATGTAATTTTATCCCTAATACCAATTTGGGTTAGGATGTATGGATTGCCCATTGAATTTTGGAAAATAGAAACCTTTAAGGCAATAGGCAACACTTGGGGAGAATTCCTTGAGATTTAAAAAACTACAAAAGATAGATTCTTGGCTATTTATGCTTGGATATTGGTCATGATTGATATAAGTAAACCTTTACCAGAATCAATCATTCTTAAGTATGGGGGTAAATTGTGGATCCAAACCATAGATTATGAAAACATATCTTTTATATGTAGAAGATAGCATGTGTTAGGTCATACTGTAATATCATGCCCTAAGAAGATTCTAGGAAAAACATATGTAGAAAATCATAAGAGAAACTTACAAATGGATACAAATGAGGATAATTTTCAACTATAAAAAAATAGGTGTAGATAGATGAAAGTAAATAAATAGTGAAGACCAATACGGAAGTATATTGGAAGAAATACCAATTCTTTCAAGGCTTTAGCCTATGAAGAACAAGCATATCAAAGCTTAGAGGACATAATACAACAGGTTTAAAATATTAACAAGGAACTATCTATTTAGTATGATTCTGATTTAAGAATGAACATTATCGATGAACCTAAGGGATTTGTTTCATCAAAATTTGAAAACTCTCTTGAAGTACCATGCATAATTCAAGAGAAGAAAATTGAGAATAATGAGCCAGGAGATACCAAAAATGAGTAGGACAAGTCAAAAGCTTTCGTAGTAGATCCAGGAGAGGATAAGTCTAATGAAAAAAAGTTGTGAAAGAATATTGAGGAATAGAATAATAAGAGCTACTCCTGATATAGGCAAGGAAAAAAGAGGAAAACCCTCAAATTATCAAGTGAGATCCAAGGAATCAAGAGCAAATATAGAGAAAGGAACATAAACTAAGTTGGTTGAACTTCTCTTTACCAAACAACAAAATGATATTAGTAATTCGTAGGCGGGGCCAATAGCCCCTAATGAGATATGATTACCCTCTCATAGAATATAAGGAATGATAATATCTCCTTAAAGCATAGGTGTATCAGGGACATTTGTTTAAGTAATAAGCCCAATATTTTTTATATCCAAAAAATTAAAATGACAAAGGAAGAAGTTTCTAAAACTATGAAAGTAGTATGGGCAAGATGTGAATGAGGTTTTGTGTATTTTGAAGGAGGGACAAGGAGAACCTCTTGTATAACCATTCATAAAACTAGTCAGTGGATAGCCTCTTTAGTCACATGTTATTTTCTAGATATTTGTTTCAACCTTATCAATGTTTGTGGACCTACAACTTAGTCTGTAATATTAGAATTATGAAGTGAGATTGAAGCCTTTATGAGAAGTAAATACCAAGAAACCCAATTCATGATCATAGGAAATTTCAATGCCATAACCAATATGGATAATTTTTTTTGGGAAATTAGGAAATTAACCCAAAGCATGAGAGATTTCTTAACTTTTATTCATGTGGGTGAAATTTTGTGCCTCTCACCCACTCTTTCATTTTTTAATAAGAAAATATGATGGCCTGTAGAAATGGCTAAAATTTGGATTAGGGCTCGAAGATGAAGGTAGATGATGTTTGTGTTGAATACAATAGGGTGGAAGCAGATGTTGGATGGGCGGAAGAACCAATTGCCATCTAACGAGGAGCACTCCCAAGGACTCACCCTTTGACGAAGCCACAAAAGGCTGGAGGTTGACAAAGCACCCTAACCAATTAATTTGTCAAATCGGCTAAGTTTAAGGTCAAACGAACAATTGGGTAAGTGAGCATTCATGGTGGATCCCAATTTCCCACCCTAATTTTTGGGTAAAGAAATGAGATCCTAAATCTTTGCCCAGCAGTTGTGCAAAGAAATAATATGGTGATACTCTTATCTCTGCTTGCTGAGTAGGGCCTGCCATAGATAAGGTGAAGGATTTAGAAGACAACGAGGGTTGGTCTGTGCCCAAATTCCTACCCTGCTTAAGGGTGGCAAGTTAGGCAAAGTTTTGGAAAGGCAACAAATGAGAACTAGTCCCAATTGCCCACCCCTTTGACAATGTTGCAAGCTAGAATGTCCACCCAGTACCAAAATCGATGCCAACATCAGGAGTCTCTAAGAAGAACATTAAAGATCCCAGTTTCCAAGTATGAGCTAACAATGGGTGCGAAGGTGGTAATTTAAAATGCACAATTCCAAAGGTGATTAATTTTGGTTATTCACCCACCTGACTTGAGGCCCTCGACTGGTTGAAGGGGTAAAGTAGATAGAAATTTATGACCTGATAGGGATGTCAGAATAATCAAAGGCTCATATATACACAGAAGCACCTAAGCCATTCAGGATAGTTGCTATTCTTCCAGGGATTAGAGTACTAGTTGAGGGCCCATTCACATCAGTCATATCTTCCTACCTAAGCACCATTAATGCTCAATTTTGAATTTAATGTAAAATCTCTATATATACTAGAATACTAGCCATTCTAGAGGGCGGCTCTTTAGCCATTATAATTCATATGTAAAATATTTCCATTCTGATAATGCAAGTTTATTACTATTTGGTCTCCAAATTGACTCTTATGCATGAGTGTGAATATTGAGAGTTTATTTATGTGAAAGCTATTTGAATATTTTACGATAATTATGCTATCTAGATTTCCTACGTTTCATTCAATGGTTCTGGAATTCACTTTCAATAGGGCACAATAAGGATAGATAAGGGTAAGGTTGGCTGATTTGTTAGGTAGTTTGCTTGTATTTTTAGCAATAGAATTTGCTTGTTGTATGTATGTATTGATGCGGCTATTCCCATCCTTGTGAGTTCTTATTATGGCCTCTTTCTCATTTCTTTCCATCCCCTTTTTTCCCCATTTACAATACAAGTATCTAGAACCAAGGAACCGGCCTTCTTCAGATATCAACCACCCAACCTCCCTAGGAATGACGGTCGTTCAATGTTGGCACAAGTTTGCGGGCACATCAGTATTCTCCAACCTTGCCTTCCCTTTAGGTTGAATTTGTGACCAACAATTTGTGGCATGCTCAATGGGATCCTGAGGTCCCATTATTTGATAATACAGAGTTCAATGAATCTTTGCTATGTAATATCTATATTTCACTTAGTGACTTCACTCCATAATGAACTGGATTTCCTATAATTGGTTGCCTTTGAAGTAAAGCAGTGCTTGTTGACTCTGCTAAAGACCCGAAATATCACTATATTTAAGGAAATAAGAGTTTGGTGATGCTTTGATTTACCCATATCTTTCCAAATCACCTAATGACTCCTCTGAGTGATAAATCCATATATCACGACTAGTTGCCCCTCCATTTCTTTGAAGTTGAGATTCCTTGGAGAAATCAAGGTTTGGTGAGTAGCCTTGACTTCACTAAAAAATAAAGTATGCTCATCTGGTGACTCTAACCCGAAGGAATAACCCAAGAGCTATAAAGAATTAACTTTGCAATGGCTTAGCAGTGTTATCCTTACGAGAACGATGGTGGTCCCCTCAACATCTCTCATTTGCACAACATTTCTAAGGCTACACTGAAGACCTTGCCAAAATATGATGGTACAAAAGGAGAGGCATGTGAACATCTTGAAGGCATAGCCTCCTTGGCTGCCCTCCACAATATCACACATGAAGATGTGATTATTAGGCTCCTGGTCTTGTCTTTGGAAGGTAGAGCATTATTATGGTATAAGTCTCTATAGAAAAAAAGCATCAGCACATGGGCTGATCTGGTGGAAGAGCTTATCAATACTTTTGATAGTTCATAGGATCTCTTCTCCTTGCTCTCCTAGTTCTCTTTTATCAAAATATTTCCCCTTGAGGATATTGTAGACTTCAATGTTCAATTTGAAAGGAGCTGGAGAAAGATCTCCCCTCAGTGTCACCCATCTCAAGAGCAAGCATAAATAATTATGCTTAGGCTTTGGGTCCTGATATTGGGCTACTCCTCTATCAATCTAGGGTGAGAAATTTTCCCAGGATCTTCAATGAAGCTCTTTGGGCAAAAATTATCTTGATCCAGGTCGAAAAAATTATGCATCAAAAAAGTGTCCATTCACCTCAACCCTTCATCATCATATGGCCTACAGAAACATCATCATGGCAGCATCAAGTAATGCACAATAACATGTACTAAAGGCAACAAAAGCCATAAATACAGTGGCCATCTCTACGAGATAAATGCATGGGGTCCCCATTGCCTAAAAATGAGGAAATTATTGGTTATTGGCCACTTATCCAACAACCTTATCTCTAGTAAATGATACATATGGAGGATATTCCTCAACAAAAAATGCAGTCTCATGAAGCAAGTAAAGAAGGAGATTGTACTGGTCAGTACAAGACAAGCACTAACACATTCCTGGCCATGAACAAAACCACTACCTTCAACTCACTACAGGGAGATTCAGAGTAGGAAGGTAAGAGCTTGAAGATCAATTATTCCAAGAAATATTTGTATGACCAGGTAAGATTTCTCCATAATAAAAATAAAGAACCATTCTTTTTCGAGCCTCTATCGGTACCAACAAAAGAACCTCGTACTGAGATAACTTGTAGTGGCACATATAATTATTGAATGACCACTACTAAAGTATCAATAGTATTGCTTCTTGAGAATGCTCCAATTCTATCCATCACAGGTATTTTAAACAAGGCCCAAAGTGGGGTGATAGGGTTAACCCCTATGCTGATGATGAAAGGATAGGAAATGGGGATTATTTTGAGTTACATCATAATTAATGATGAATTCAAGTGGCACTAGGAAAATCTCGAGGAATAACTCAGGTTCGACGTCATATGGTTCGGGCATTGCAGATTCACAGGATGACCTACAGTGGCATTTATTGCCTTGGCGTGTTGGCCATGCTAAAATTGTGTAAATAACTTACATGTAAATAAATAATATGGTGTGAATAAGGTCGTATAGTAGCTAGCATCATATTGCACAGAGGTGACACGAGGTTTAAAATTGAACTCAACAGTTCAATAGGATAAAGGGTTTCCCAGGTGGCATCTCTTTCTTAGTAGCACTTTCTTTTGTTTAGATGTTTTTATCTCCCCCTTGCTGTTTTATCCATATTTTTTTTAGTTGTGACTTCGTAGCCCAATGGATATTACTCCTAGAAATATGTGACTACAAAAGGTAGGACAATACATTACTTGAAATATTAGGATGTACTACTAGATCATCTATCCTTATCCTTCTAAGGTGGTGCTTCCATCATGTATGATTTTAAGGATTGCTCTATATAATAGGTTCCAATGATCGGGACACAATGAGCAAAATAAGTAAATTATAGCTACTATGTCCCATGGTAGGAAATTATGAATGGAGTGAACTCTTAATAGATTTTATCAAGAAGAAAACTCTAAAATTATGGACAAATACCTTTTGGTATTCTATCTCCTCTTGAAGTAGCTTTGGGCTACAACAAAGTATGTTGCTAGGTATGCAGTCTATGGAGTTGTCCCGTGGAGCAGGTAATTCTCAATAACCTCACCATGGGATAATTCCAAGATTACATCCCTTTTTGTATCCTCCTTGTTTATTTTTGTAGTTTCCCTATTGTTGTGTCTCATATTCCCTCATGGGGTTCCTCTCTTTCTTTCCTTTCTACTTTCTTATGTTGTGTTGTGTTTGCATTCCACTCCTTTGTCCGCCTTCCTCCTTTGTCTTGCAGCTTTTACTAGCTAGCTTTGTCTATGCCCTATCTATCCCCTTCTTCTTCTCTTCCCCCTAGTTTGAAAGTGCTATGTACCTAAGATATCTTCCTAGGTTTGCTTTTCCACAAGTGGAAAACCCCTATGTGGGTGAAATTTTGCACCCCTCACCCACTCTTTCCTTTTTTGATAAGAAAAGATGATGGCATGTAGAAATGGCTAAAATTTGGATCAGGGCTCATACATTGATGGTTAAGGCGGGCCTAAAATATGAAGGCAATTGGTATTCATGTTGAATACAGTAGGGTGGAATCAGATGTTGGATGGGCGAAAGAACAAATTACCACCAAACAAGGAGCACTCCCAAGGACCCGCCCTTTGATGAAACCGTAAAGTGTGAGAGGTTGAAAAAGCACCCTGACCAATAAATTTTTCAAATTGGCTAAGTATGAGGTCGGGCAAACAATTGGGCAGGTGAGAATTCAAGGTGGATCCCAAATCCCCACCCCAATTTTTGGGTTGAGGAATGAAATCCCAAATCTCTACCCAACAATTGGGCAGAGGAATGGTATGGTGATACTCTTGTCCTCGCTTGTTGAGTAGGGTCCACCTCAGATAAGGTGGAGTATTTAGAATATAGCAGGGGTTTATCTGTGCCCAAATGCTTGCCTTGCTTAAGGGGGGTAAGTTGAGCGAAGTTTTGGAAATGCGATAATTAAGAACCAATCCCAATTGCCCACCCCTTTGACAATGTTGCAAGCTAGAATGTTTGCTTAGTACTAGAATCGTTACTAGCATCAGGAGCCTTCAATAAGAACATTAATGGTCCTAACTACCTAAGTACGGTCTAACAATGGGTGCGAAGGTGGTAATTTGAAATGCACAATTTCAAAGGTGATTAATTTTGGTTGTTCACCCACCTGACTTGAGGTCCACTGACTAGTTGAAGGGGTAAAGAAGATAGAAATTTATGACCTGATAGGGATGTTAGAATAATCAAAGTCTCATATATACGTAGAATCATCTAAGTCCTTCAGGATAGTCATCATTCTTCCCGGAAGCAGAGTACTAGTTGAGGGCCCATCCACATCAATCATATCTTCCCGTCTAAGCACCATTAATGCTCAATTTTGAATTTAATGTAAAATATCTATATATACTGGAATGCCAACCATTCCATAGGGTGACTCTTTAGCCATTAAAATTCATATGTAGAGCTTTTCCATTATGATAATACAAGTTTAGTATTGTTTGATCTCCAAATTAACTCCTATGCATAAGTGTAAATATTGAGAGTTTATTTTTGTTAAAGTTTTCTAAATGTTTTGCAATAATTATGCTATCTATATTTCTTGCATCTCATTTAGTGGTTCTGGAATTCGCTATCAATAGGGTGTGATAAGGATAGATAAGGGTAAGGTTGGCTTATTTGTTAGGTAGATTGTTTGTATTTTCAGTAATGGTATTCGCTTGTTGTGCATATGTCTTGATGCAGATATACCCGTCCTTGTGAGTTCTAGCTATGACCTCTTTCTTATTTCTTTCCATCCTCCTTTTTCCCATTTGTGATACAAGTAGCTAGGACCAAGGAACCAACCTTATTCGAAGATCGATTGCCCAGCCTCCCCAGACGCGGTGATTGTTCAATGTTGGCGCAGGTTTGCGAGCGCATCAATTTTCTCCAACCCTGCTTTCCCGTTAGACTGGATTTGTGACCAACAATTCATAATAATAATCTATGGGAGGTTGATTTTGAAAAATACAACTATACATGGGCCAAAAATAGGAGCGACCATAACCTAATAACAATCCTTGTTAAATAGACCATCCTCAATTTATTGATATGATAGCACAAACATGAAATTCTTCAAGAAACGATGGATTGTATACACTTCCTAATCAAATTAAATCAATGACTTATAGATTAAAATAATGGAGAAAAAATAACTAAAATATAAACTTTCAAAATTCCAAAAGGGTAATCATAATAATCCAAGCTCGAAGGAAAGGGAGTTGCTCAATGAATATCACAATATTTTGAGTAAGGAAGAGAAATTTTGGAGATTAAAACAAACTTGGATAAAAGAAGATAAAAATACAAATTTTTTTAATAGGATGGCAATAGTACATATATCAACATCCAAAATTAGTATAATTAGATAAAAAAAAGGTGTTTGAATTGAATATTAGAGTGAAATTAGAAAAGAGGTAAGGTTTTTTACCAAAATAATCTAGATCATAGGAGTTTGAAATTCTTAATGATAAACTACTGCAATAAGTACCTATAGTTATAATAGATGAAGACAATAGGTGTTGGATTTTTACGCCTTACTAACACAAAATATCATAGGTCCTAATATAAAATAACCACAATATTAAAGGTCAAAATAATCATATAATAAGTAGAATAATATATGAGAAAATTAATATGTATATCAAGGCCTATTTAATAAAGGAAATAACATTTATTTATATAATCAAATATGAATGTAAATGGCCTAAGTTATTCATGAACTATGCATGAAAAAAAATTACAATATTAAGTGCTCAAAATCTATATACAAGCTAATCAAGTGGCAACAACTCAACCAGTTAAATTTTTCAACATTTCAAAGAAGACACCTAGGTTCAAATCTTGCCAAACGAGACATGGATAACATTCAATATTTGTTGTAATACCACTATGTGGTGATGATATAATACGGGTGGGACTCGTTTCAATCACATATAACCCATTATAATATATATATGTGTGTGTATATATATATATACAAGCTTTATTCATTTTCTCTTTGTTACAACTATGTAATGTGATATTCAAATTACTTTCTCATGGAGTATTATCTACATAATATAGCCATAGTAATGTGAATCTTCACATACTTGACTATTGCTCTTTGTATGACAAGTCCCATAACCTTTGGCTTATTATTTTACCACCTACATCCTAGACTCTTCACTTTCTTCTTACATACACACTTGACTCTATGACACTTGCACACATTTACATGACTCTTACACTTCTACATGCACTCCTAATCTAAGACACTTGTGCACATCCTCATATTACATATTTGCACACTTACATACATGACACTTGTGCACATTATCTCAATATACACTTGCACTCTAACTTACATGACACTTGTGCATTTCCTACACATTAACACTTACATGAAAGGGAAATATAAAACACTCATCTAAACTAAAGACTCAACCCTAATCTATTACATATTTACAATTGTACCATAAAGGTACCATGGGGGTATATTATCATGTACCAAATAATGTAATATACCTCAACACCCCCCTGTATTACATTATTTGGTTATTGAAGACTTTAATATTCAATCTTCAAGTGACCTTGCATTGTTCATGAACCTTTGCTTTTATGGAATCTTCTTCATCATCTTGATTCTTGGGTTCATCCATTACTTATGTTTGTACGATAACTTTGGAATATGCGGGATCCAGTTTCTTATTTCCTGTCTTTCTAAAAAATCATGCAAATTATCATTAATTTCATCTTGAGATAGATGTTTAACAATCTATTGAAAAAATCATATTGAATCAAAGACATATATTCCATTCTTGATTGAACCTGTAGCTTCAGTTTTGTTTTGATTCTTGATGATGCATTTGATATGCTCATTTATATATTTGAATTCAACTGATATTCGTTTTTCAGCCAATTGAGCATCTGATATAAGATTAGTTGATAGTCCATGAACATATAACACATTCTCTAGTACAAAATCTAAAAATGCTAGGTATTACTCTACAAGTTCCTTGAACTTGATACATCTTATCATCTGCAATTTTTAATGAGATATTATCCCTGACTTCTAAGGATTCAAACCAATGTAAGTTTCTAGTCATATGATGACTAGCCCCTAAATCTATATACCATATATCTTTTTCTCTTTGATTTTTTTGATGAGATTCAAGTGATATAATCTCACATCTTTGATAAGAATTTTGAAGAACTCTTTTATGATGTTGCCCTTTGTATTCAAAAAATATTTTTGATACAAATTTTATTTTTGAACTTTTCCTCTCATAAAGTATGATTTTGCACTTTGATAATTTAGCTCTTGAATAAATTCATTAGCTCTTTTCTCTTTTGATAAGGATAAATTCCCAAGTTCGGATGCACTCTCTATAGCATTCTATATACATAATTGGGATACAGTGAAGGATTCTTTATTGGTGGCAGTGGAATAGTCTAGGGTAAAATAATACATTCCTTATAAATTTAATGTAACATATCTTATCCTAATTCCAAAAAAGAAATATGCAAAATTGTTTAATTCATTTAGACACATAAGCCTATGTAATATGACATATAAGATTATCTCCAAAGTGATGGCAATTTGTTTAAGGCCTCTATTAAACACAATTATTTTAAAAGAGCAAAGAGGATTTATGAAAGGAAGAAAATTTTTGGACAAGATCATAAAAGCTTATGAAGCTATGCAGTCAACAACTTTCCAAAAAGAGAGCAATGATCTTAAAACTTGATATGAGTAAAGTCTATGATAGGGTTAAATACAATTTTATTTTTGTAGTATTAGAAAGTTTGAATTTGGTAAAAAATGGGTCATATGGATTAAATATTGTGTCTCTATACTTTCATATTTAGTGTTGGTCAATGGGTTAGTAACAAAATATTTTAAAGCCAAGAGGCCTTAGGTAGGGAGATCCTCTATCACAATATTTGTTCATTATTATGGTAGAGGTTTTGGATAGGAACTTAAAGGAGGCTAATAAATATGGGTTGATAAGTGGTCTTAAGGCTAGTAATAACATCGACAACATTACCCATCAACAATTTGTAGATGATACAACCCTTTTTGGGAGAACAAGGATAAATGAGACTAGAGCTTTAAATAACTTATTAAAGGAATACAAAAGAGCATCAAAACAAAAGGTTAATAGGACAAAATAAAAAAATTACTTCTTAAACACCCCAACTAGAATCAAAGCAAGGATATGCAAGTTACTTCAAATGGAGGTAGATTTGTCAACATTGTATATAGGGATGCCCTTATTTTAGGGGATAATGAAGATAGAATAATGAAATCTAGTTATAAGTAAAGTTCAAAATAAACTACCAACATGGAAGGTATATGGTTATCGTTAGTAGGAAGAGTGCAACTAATTAAATCAGTCTTACAAGCCATTCCAACTTATTATCCTTGTATACTATGCCAAAATCGATAGAAAAAATTTAATCTATATTATACGATCCTTTTGTGGTCATGTTTACATGATAAAAATAAAATTCCTTTGATGAATTGGAGCAAGGTGTGTGATGATAAAACTAGGGGAGGTCTCAGTTTAAGAGTTCTAATGGATGCAAAAATAGCTCTTAGGGAAAAAGTAATTTGGATATTATACAAAGAGAATCAAAGACAATGGGAAAGACCTCTTCTAAGTATGTTGAACCGAATGACCCAAGCTTAATATTTACTGCATTCTCACTTTCAAATGGTTATGCTCTATGGAATAGTTTAAAAAATATATTGATCTAGTGATTAAAGGTTTGATATGGGTGGTGGGAACTGGAGAAAAGATTTCTATTTGGATGGTACTTGGTGTGACAAAAAATCACTCAATCTAGATCCAATTTTGAAACCATGGGTGAGATTACTTCAAGATAAATATGGTGATACAATTTCAAACATTATTTACAATGAGTAGGAAGGAAGATACAAATGGAAATAATTTTTTTGAAAAGTATACTAGACATTTTTTCTAGGAGACAGGTGAGTAGAAAGATAACAACAATGATTATTCCAAGTGGAGCTAAGGATAAACTAATTTGGGAGTTGAATATCTCAGAAGAATATACATCAAGAAGTAGATATAATGTAAAGCACCAACAAAATGGAAATACCACAAGAATATGGAGAGATATTTGGGATAGCCCAAGCATTTCTAAAGTCAAAATGTTTGTTTGGTTAGTAGGTCATAGAAGAGATGTATTTGAGGACGACCTTATGAAATGGGGTTTTCATGGCCCCTCATGATGTACTTTTTGTAAAAGTGAGGAGGAGAGTATAGACCATATTTTGGGATAATGCTCAATAGTTTAGAATCTATGGCAATGGATTATCAATATGTTTGGTAAATGCATGGTGATGAATGGAAGAATTGAAGAATGGTTAAAGCAATGGTAGAGCACTTTTAAATGTGAGGCTTTATAGACAATTGGGATATATCAAAAGATACAATACTTTGAACCTTATGGTTAGAAAAGAATAGAAGAATATTTAAAGGAAATAAAAACAATTTAGAGATATGAAAAGGAAGATTTTCTTAGCCATAAAGGAGTTTAAACCAACCCTATCAACTCACCCAATCCCTAATCTGGAAGCAAAGAGCATTGATAGATGAAGTCAAGTGATCAAATGGAATTATGATATTGGGTATAGGAGAAACAAAAAGAAGATAAAAAATATAAAATGGAAACCACCAGATGTGGAGTTAGTCAAATTGAATTTTGATGGAGCATCTAAAGGAAATTCATGACCAACAGGAGAAGGATAAATAATTACAAATAATAGAGGAGAGATTTTGTCATTATGCTTCCAATAGTAGATATAAGACAAATAACAAAGTTGATGCTTGGGTAGCTTTGGAAGGGTTAAAAATCTTCAAACAAATGAAATGGAACATAGTATGGATGAAAGGTGATTGACTCAGTAATAAATGCAATTTTGAGGAAAGCAAATGCTCCATGGAACATATAAGAGATAATTCTGGAAATTCAATACCTTGCTATAGAGTTTGACGAAATCAAGTTTACACATACGTTAAGGAAAATAAACAAATGTGTAGATGGGCTAGCCAATAGAGGGGTTTTAATTGAGAATCGTGAAGTTAAAATCTCTTTTCCACGGTTAAAGGAAGTAATAAGTTTAAGTGAAGCTACAAGAGAATGTTAATTGCCTAAATCAAATAATGATTTACTCTAATGTTTTAAACTGGTAATATTTGTTTTATTTTACAACATTAATATGTTTTCATATAAACTATTTATTACAATTTTTGTGATTGCACTTATACTTTAGGAAGGAAACTAACAATCCAGATCAGGTAAAGCAGACTATGATAATGCAAGTTTTTAGAAATATTACTCTACTAAGATAAAGCGGACTATGATAATGCAATGTTTTAGAAATATTACTCTACTAAGATGCAATGCATAGATAGTAGAGGTGGAGTATTGGTATTGTGAAGGTTGTTGTAGAAAAATGTCAATAAGAATGCTAAATTATAGAATATTTATATTCATATAGAAAATTGAAGATCTAAAAAATAAAAATCAAGAATTCAGACATTTTATGAAAAATGATGTAGATATCCAGTTATAGCATCTCAATTGAGATGAGAATTGAATTTGTTTGTAAACTCTCAAGTTCTAAAGGAAAGAGTTGTGACTTGTCAAGGCTGGGGGACCCAAGTGCAACTCCTTGTTCTCCAACAAAAAAAACCTTAACAATTAAAGAATTCAGTCCTATGAGGGATATTGTGGTGGTATATATTTCGGTTTTCATTTAGGAGACCCAAGTTCAAACTTGATATGAGGGGACTGGGACCCCTCATAAAAACCTAAGTTTTTAACTCAAAGTTATTGTCCTGTAAGAGATATTATAATGGTATGTCTTTGGGTCTTCATGTAGGAGATCCAAGTTCAAACCTTGATATCAGGGAACTAGAATCCCTTTTAAAAACCTGGTTCTAACTCAAATTTTTTATCCCATGAGGGATATTGTAGTGGTTTTTCTTTGGGTTTTCATTCAGAAGATCCAATTTCAAACTTTGGTATGAGGGGATATAAAAACTTGTGTTTTTAACTCAATTTTTTTTTTGTATACATAGGGGAGTTGGTTACATCCACACTATTTTTAGTATCTGCCAAGTATAGGGTTCAAACCACATGGGCTGCTCCCAACAAGCCTATACTACCTCGTTGTTGATGACCCGACGTGAGGGGGGCTATCGGTGCTCGGGATTCGTATCATCACCGGTCTGATGCATACTCAAAGAATTTAGATCAAACTACTACCTTTGCAATAGGCATGCCCCCAAGGTTTGGACCTAGGTATCTTTTTGGTAAGTGCCTGGCCAAATAGACAATTACCAATCCACCTAGCCCTTGCAAACTTAACTCAAAACTTATCAGGGGACCCAAGTTCAAACCCTTAGTACAAAGGGCCTTAGACTGATTGTAAAAACCCATGTTTTTAACTCGTAATTTATCAGGAGAGCCAAGTTCAAACCCTAGCATGAAGAGCCCAGGACCCTTGTAAAAGCCAACGCTTTTTAACTCAAAACTTTGTCTTGGCCAACGTTTTTTAACTCAAAACTTTGTATTGTGAGGGATATTGTAGTGGTATATCTTTAGGTTTTTGTCTAAAGACCCGAGTTCACACTCTAGTACGAGGGATCAAGATCCTTTGCAAAAACCCATATCTTTACTTTAAAATTTGTCTTGCAAGGAATACAATACTAGGTTGTCTTGGTTTTTATTCAAGAAACCCAAGTTCAAACCCCGATACGAGGGAACTAGGACCCCTCATAAAACTTGTGATAATAACTCAAAATTTTATCTAATGACATTAGTTCGACCGAATAAATTTCAAACCTCGATTGATAGAGAAAACATACGTTCAAATATTGCCACAAGAATATATGTATAAAAGAATCTTGCCAAAAAATAATACATACTCAAAATAACCACCTACTTGTAATACTACTTTGTAATTAAAAGATTATTAATTAATTTAACATTATTTAATAATTTTAATAGTTGCAAGCTTATTATAGTGATAAGGGCTTAAGTCTCTCTTTGAAAATTTTAAACCTCATTAATACCCAGGAAACCCAAACCCTCTTAAAAACCTGTGTAAACTCATTAAATATTTATTTTTATTTTTTTTATACATAGAAGAATCGACGATTACCTTTCCTTTTTGAACAACTGATCATAGGGTCAAGTTGCATTACCTCCGATTGTAGTGTCAAATCATGGTGCTACCACTATAACCCTTACCTCGCCTCGGTAAATGGCTCAGGGTTGGTACCGCAATCATCAAGCTCGGGCATACTCAGCGGATTCAAGTCAGAGTAATACCTTTGCCCAGATTAAACATGCCCGCGAGGTTTGAATCTAGGTCTCCTTGATACTTACTAACTATTAAAAATTATTTTAAACATATATAAAATTTATTCACGTACAAAAATAAATTATATAACACCGCGCATATATTTTTAAACTTTTAAAAGCATAATCTTTTTTATACATGCGGTATCAATTCATGCCGCTAGACACTCAACACGTTAAAAGTTGCCGTCGAATAAGAATATTTTTTTCATTCTTGTCGTCGTCATAGTAGCAGCGTGTGGAAATGTTTGTATGTTATTTTATGTATAGTAGCAGCGTGTGGAAATGTTTGTATGTTATTTTATGTAGAGAATGAGAAGATATAATTATTTTATTTTTATTTTTTTAAATATTATATAAAATTAAAATAATTTTAAGTAAGATTATAATAATATTTGATGGTTTTTGTTAAAGTAAGATTAGAACTTTGCAGGCAAGGAATAAGTTTATTAGATAAAAATCAATGTTTATTTTAATATTATGATTTGTTTATTTTAATATTTTGATTTCTGTGGGGATGGATTAGGGATGGATCAGTTAGTAGTATTGAGTGTATGTGAATAGGTTACTTCTGATTTGATTCTATGAAGGGATCAGCTATCTCCTACTTGATTATATAAAGAGGTCCAATTAACTGGTCTTTATTTAAGATTATAAAAATTATTAAAAAATAAATAAAACTTGTGCTGTTAGTTTTAGTGTTGTTGGTGGCGTGCAATGGCGGAGGATCGATTCCGACAAGTTTGGAGGGTCCATTCACGCCAGTAACGAGGCATTTGGATCCCTCGCTGCGTGTGCGCAGTGAAGACCTGCCCATGCACCATCCTTTGCTCATGAAAAGAGTGTCTTCCATCTTTTTAGAACAGATTTCCCTCGCTCTTTCCACCCCCGATTCCATGTGGGTCTCTTGGGTCACAGGTAGTACGCCCACACACCTTACTGGTCTATACGCCACATTCAAGTCATCAATCTTCTGTTGTTTTGTTATGCTTACTTAAATTATTCTAGTTTTTAGCTTTCTAATAATATTTGTTTTAGTTATTAAAATATAGTATATAACTTTATTTAATTAAATTTGAATTTTAAATAATTTTATTTAATTAAATATAATATATAAGTTTAGTTGAAGTTAACAAGAAAATGTTGATTGCCTAAGTTAATGATTAAGATTTACTTTAATGTTTTCCATTGGTAATATTTGCTTTATTTTATAACATTAATATGTTTTTTTTTTTAAATAAAGGGGTAAAAATTTATTGATAAGAAGACAAGATTACAGAGTACAACGAAGCCCCCAACCAGGACTCAAATAAACAACAAAATAGGCTAAAACCACCAGACAGGGTCGAAACCCGAAGAAAACAACAAGAACAAACCACATTAAGTCTGGACATCCTTGTGGATCAACTCCTAGAGGCGCTGAGAGTCCCCAACCGGGAGACTCTCCCAGTTATCCATAATCCAAGGACCCGAAAGCTCAAAAGCCCTTTTGGCCAAATAATCAGCAACCCCATTCCATTCCCTTGGTATGTGCACAAAGGAGATAAATTCGAACTCTTCACTAATTTTGAGAATCTGAATGGCCACAGAGGCCAACTGCCAATTAACATCCTCCAACCTTTTGTTGTTTAAAATATTAACCAAAATTTGAGAGTCGGACTCGCAGATGCTCCTGCGCCAGCCAAGAGAAAACCCCCTCTACAAGGCCTCGAGAATCGCAAGAGCTTCCATAAAATTGTTGGAGTGAACACCTTTATAAATGGAAAAGAAAAATCTGACCACGCCAGCAGAGTCTCTCCCAACACCGCCAATTCCAGCATGTCCAGGATTGCCCCTGGACGACCCATCAGTATTAATTTTTAAAACTCCTCCAAGGGGCGGCCTCCACCTACCATCTCTCCAAACTTTCTTGTTGAGCTAGGGAACCCTGCTAGGGCGAGAAGAGTCCGCACCAACCCCAAAGAGACCAAGGGCCTACCGTACCTTCTCCTCCCTAGAGTCCAAAAGAGGATCCACATCACATTTGCTATGGATAGTTTCCTGAACCATACACAAGATCCTTTGCCAGATCTGTTGAACAACCAAATGTCTACCCTGAAAGATGCGATGGTTCTGTTCGAGCCAAATCTGCCAGATGATGCAAGAAGGGCCCAAATTCCAAGCCACCTGGAGGAAGGGGGCATTGGTCGGAGGTCTGCCCAGATTGCTCCAAAACTCCACCAGGGAGAGCACATGAAAACAAGGATGGTTCCAGGCACTCCACCAACGGTGCCAAATGTCTCTGGCAAGGGAGCATTGGAAAAATAAATGAGAAGAGTCATCCTCATTATTACCACAAAGGACACAAAAAGAGGGACCCTGAAATCCCCTCTTCCTCACGTTATCCCAAGTGAGGCATTTATTACGAGCGACCAACCAGAGAAAGAAGTTACATTTAGGCCAAGCAAATCTGTTCCACACCTTTTTCCACCATGTGATAGGGAGGCTCCCAAACTTTTGCATATCAAGAACCTGATAACCATAGGCTACAGAGTAGGTTCCCTTGGGATCAGGGTTCCAAGCCAAAATGTCTTTACCCCTCAACGAAGAGCAGGGCCTCCCCGCAAGAATAAGAGCAAGCACATCTCTATCCTCGACCAATCCCCCTGGGGCCATTCCTATGGATCTTTCCACTTGTACATCTCCAGATTACCAAAAGGTTGGATTCTTTTAAAGTCCTCCACATGAGACCAGCCCGCTTCCAAGAAACAAACGCTTAGGGAACGTAACCTGGGATATTGAGTCAAGATAGGAGGGTGGCCATCCCAAGAATCCTCCCAAAAAAGAGCATCTGATCCCCGATTGCAAATCCAGAACAAACCCTGCTTAATTAAATTAGCCCCTCTTTTCAGAGTGTCCCAGATAACCGAACCTTTCCCAACCAAGCTGACTCTAGGGATCTCAACCTCAGAAATACCTCTCAAGTACTTACAAGATAAGATTTTAGCCCAAATCTGATCTTGAGAAGTACACCATCTCCAGTAGAGTTTCGCAGCCAAAGCCTGCCCAGAAAGAGCCGCCTGTCGCAACCCAAGGCCTCCCTCTTGAACCGGCCTACAAACAGAATCCCACCTAACCAAACTCCATTTAGATTGAGCAAGTTTTCCAGACCACAAAAACTATCTTGACAAAGCATCCATGTCCTTGATAAAATGAGAGGGAGTTGTTTGCACAAAACACCTGTAAATGGGTAAAGCTTGAACAACATATTTTAAAAGCAACACTCTACCCGCAAAGGAGAGCCATCTGACGGTCCAGTGATTCACCTTCCCTCTAAACTTATCAAGCATAGACTACCAAGAAGATCTAGGCAGAGGATGAGACGAAATCGGAATACCAAGATAAATGAAGGGGGGAGTCCCGACCTGGAATCTTAGAATTCTAGCAATCCTGGCTTGAATAAGAGGAGGGGTATTGAAGAAGAAAATAGAAGACTTGTCCTCATTAATCAACTGCCCAAAAGCACCAAGATATATGTCAAGAGACCGTCTAATGTTGCCAGCTTCCCTGGTAGTGGCAACTCCCAACAAAGTTGTATCATCAACAAATTGAAGGTGGGAAAGAGGCGGCGAACTGCTATCCCACTTCCAACCCTGAATGAGACCATGCCTAACCTGAGACTTGAGCAGTCTTCCCAACCCTTCCGCCATAATGATAAACAAATAAGGAGATAGAGGATCTCCTTGCCTCAATCCCCTCGAGGCCTCAAACAGCTCCGACGACTCATTATTAACAAGAACAGAGAACGAGGAAGAAGAAACACAACTCATCACCCATCTAATCCATTCCTCCTCAAAGCCAAAAGCAGCAAGAACTTTCTGAAGAAAGGACCATTTGACCCGGTCATAGGCTTTGGCCATGTCCAACTTAATGAACATAGATTTCTCCTTAGAAGTTTCCATCGAGTGAATAGCTTCCGTAGCAATAACAACCCCATCCAAGATTTGCCGGCCAACAACAAACCCACCTTGCTCCTCAGAGATGATTTTGCTCAACCATATCTTCAGCCTCTCAACAATAATTTTTGTAATGATCTTATACACAACATTGTAGAGAGCAATAGGCCTGAACATATCCAGAGAATTCGCTCCCTCTTTTTTGGGAATAAGCACCACAAAGGTAGCATTTAGGGCCCTTAGCATCTGTTTGTTCTTTTGGGACTCATGGACCACCTCCAGAAGATCAAATTTGATTAACTCCCAAAACTCCTGATAAAACTCAATCGGGAATCCATCCGGGCCCGGGGCTTTCCTTTTTTCATCTTGAATACAACATTTTCCAACTCCTCAAGGGAAATTGGGCCCATCAAATGCTCATTCATCTCTCTAGAAACAATCGAGGGAATACAATTTAGAATAAGCTTTTCATCCTCATCATCTGAGAGGGAGTCCTCCTTGAAGAGAGAGAAAAATACCTCCTAGTCTCTTCTGAAATCTCCCTGAAAGAAGAGAGAAGGGCACCCTGAGAATTCACAAGAGAGGAAATCAGGTTACCATTACGATGAGCCTTAACCGAGTTAAAAAAGAAGGTCGTGTTCCTATCCCCTTCTTGAAGCCAATCCACTCGAGCTTTTTGTTTCCAAAAAATTCTTCCCTCAGCTCCCATTCAACAAGTTCTTTCGTAGAAGCTCCTCCGTGAGTCCATGATCTCTAATCTTCCTTGAAGCTTCTTCCACCTTCTTAAGAGCCACCAACTTAGCCAAGGAAAGGTTCCCAAAATTTAGACTATTCCACCTCTTCAATTTATGCTTAACAAATTGTAGTCGCTTCATAAAGGAATACATAGCGGTGCCATGAGAAGGTTTGCCATTGGTCCACCAACCTCACATGAAATCATGAATCTTAGGATCCCGAAGCCACATAAGTTGAAACTTAAAGGAAGGATTCTTCTTTAGCCCAAACTCAAGAGCAGAGAGTTTGATAGGCCAATGATCAGATCCCCTACCCTCCAGAATCACAGAACTAGAGCTTCTGTTATTACCAATCCAAAAACTAGAGATCAGAAACCTATCCAGTCTCTCTGAGATGGACTCTTCCCCACATCTTCTATTGTGCCAGGTAAAGATCCCATTATCCGGCTTGATGTCAACCAAGTTCAGGGCCCGGATATGAGCACTGAAGATAGAAGAAAAAGGCTCGAGATGATCAACTCCACCACGTTTCTCCTCCAGAAAAGTGATAGAATTGAAATCTCCAACCAAAATCCATGGGTACAGGGGAGCCAGACTTCTCACAAAGCCAATGTGCTCCCACAAATTTACTTTACCATTGTAATCAATAGGAGCATACACATTTGTAAGTAGGATGGTTTCACCAGATTCATTATCATGCCCGATCATCGAAATAGAACATCTACTAGAAATCCAAGTAAGAGGAGAGATCTTAACCGGATCCCATAAACAAGCAACGCCACCAACATATCCACATGCGCCAATACACTGGCATTGACCCCTTCTCCACAACTTGGGAGCAATATTGAACATACTATCAGTAGCCAATTTAGTCTCCTGAATAAACACCACATCCGAAGAATGTACACGAATCAAATCACGAACAACTTTTTGTCTGGGGATATTGTTCAACCCCCTTACATTCCATGAGAGGATAATCATTTTTGGGGGTTAGAAAAATGGGAGTCCAATGTTCTCACCAAGCCTGACTCCACCAAAGTCTCCCCCATTAACTTAATTTTATCCTGGTCTTTCTTTCGACCCACCTTCATATTCTTATCCGAAGCACCTTTTTTAATTGTTTTCTGCTGCAATCCCAACACCGTAGGAGTTTTGCAGTCCAAGGATGACTGCATCAGTGCCTGAGTAGGAGAGAGCACAACTATATCTGTGCCACTTTCCAAAATAGTTTTCCTTCCAGGGCTAGAGCCAACCATATCACCTGTACTCAGAGCCAAAGCCATCTGTTCTTCATTTAAACCCACTAGATCTGATTCCTTAGGTTCCACCTCAAGAAGAGACATCTGATTCGGCCCTGTTATATCTGCATCAGGTAGCGACATTTCAGGTAACTCCATGCACTGATCAAGATCATCTAGTATCTCAAAATGGTTGAGCAGAGCATCTGGCTGGCTATCCTTAAGGGCTCTTTTTACCCTTCTTCCTCTGTTTTAGGGTTTTACAGGAACAAAGCCTTCCTTATCCCGATCCCCTTCCTTTATCAAGGCTTTTTCTTTATCCAAATTTTGTGCAGATCGAGAGGGCCCAAGATTTGAAGCCACAAGCGGGACAAACTTAGGATATTTTCTTTGTAGGTGGTCGTATTCATGATAGATTCGACAACGAAATGAAAGAGCTTCATAGTCAAGTTGTTGAACCCATGTAGACGATCCAAACTGTATTTCAACAGAATCTGGAATAGGATTGTTTAAATCAATTTCGACACAGATACGGGCAACAAAAATTACCTTTTTCTCCATCGTCTGTTGTGATGGTCCAACCGACTTCCCAAGAAGAAGGGCAATCATATGCAAGATGTCGTTTCTCCAAAATTCCAACGGGAGCCACGGGAGCCGAACCCACACTGGAACCCGCGACGGTCGCTCCTCTGACGGGTTGAAACCCACATGCCAAGGTTTAAGAAAGAGTCCAACTTGGTTACAAAAATAGGGACCCCCTTCAAATGCTTTGTTACGATCCACAAGACAAGAGAAAACCACCATAAAATAGCTATTCGCACTCAACATCACCTCCACGTCACCGTCAGGGTTCCAAGTCTTCCTAACCCAAGCCTCCACAAAGGGAAGAGAAATTTGGATGCCCATAAATTTACCAATAAGCGCATGCTTGGTTAAATACTCCACATCTTCCGCCACCGAGTCTGGTTGAACCACTAGAACCGGCCTGGCTTCACATCGTTCCAAACATCCATTGTTCTTTAACAAACGATTCCCGACATGCATTGGGAAATCCTGTTCCTTCCAATCATTTTTAGATGAAAAAACATCACTAGCATGCACGCTCTGTGATGGGCCCGACGCTATCGCAACATTCCTCCAATCCATCTCAATCAACCCATACTCCTGCCATTACTATGCTAAACCCTCTATCACATTAATATGTTTTCATATAAACTATTTATTATAATTTTTGTGGTTGCACTTGTGCTTTAGGAAGGAAACTAGCAATCCAGATCTAGTAAAGCGGACTATGATAGTGCGATGTTTTGGAAATATTACTCTACTAAGATGCAATGCATAGATAGTAGAGGTGGAGTTTTGGTATTGTGAAGGTTGTTATAGAAAAATGTCAAGAAGGATGTTGAATTCTGGAATATTTGTATTCATATAAAAAAATTGAAGAAGATCTAGAAAATGAAAATCAAGAATTCAAACATTTTATGTAAAATGATGTAGGTTTCTAGCTATAGCATCTCAATTGAGATGAGAAGTGAATATGTTTGTAAACTCTCAAGCTCTAAAGGAGAGAGTTGTGACTTGTCAAGGGTGGGGGACCGAGTACAACCCCTTGTTCTCCAACAAAAAAAATAACTTTATATATATAAGCACAAATCTCTTCTTAAAAATTAAAGAATTTAGTCCCGTGAGGGATACCATAGTGGTATGTCTTTGGGTTTTTATTTAGGAGACCCAAATTCAAACTTGGTGCGAGGGGATTGGGACCCCTCATAAAAACTTGTGTTTTAACTCAAAGTTTTTGTCCTATGAGAGATGTTGTAATGGTATGTTTTAGGGTTTTCACGTTGGAGACCCAAGTTCAAACTTTGATATGAGAGGATCGGGGCCCCTTGTAAAAACCTAGGTTTTTAACTCAAAATTTTTGTCCCATAAGGATATTGTAGTGGTATGTCTTTGGGTTTTCGTTCAGAAGACCCAAGTTCAAACCTTGGTATGAGGGGACCAATACCCCTCGTAAAAACCTGTGTTTTTAACTTAAAATTTATTAGGAGACCCAAGTTCAAACCCTTAGTACGAGGGACCCTAGACCCATTGTAAAAACCTGCATTTTTATCTCATAATTTATCAGGAGAGCCAAGTTTAAATTCTGGTATGAAGAGCCTAGGATCCTTGTAAAAGCTAGTACTTTTAACTTAAAATTTTATCTAGTGAGGGATATCGTAGTGGTATGTCTTTAGGTTTTTGTCTAAAGACCCAAGTTCAAACTCTAGTATGAGGGACCAAGACCCTTTGCAAAAACCCATGTTTTTACTTTAAAATTTGTCCTATGAGGTACCATACCGGTGTGTCTGGGTTTTCATTCAAGAGATCCAAATTCAATGATAGCCAAGTTTAAATTCTGGTATGAAGAGCCTAGGACCCTTGTAAAAGCTAGTACTTTTAACTTAAAATTTTATCTAGTGAGGGATATCGTAGTAGTATGTCTTTAGGTTTTTGTCTAAAGACCCAAGTTCAAACTCTAGTATGAGGGACCAAGACCCTTTGCAAAAACCCATGTTTTTACTTTAAAATTTGTCCTGCGAGGTACCATACTGGTGTGTCTAGCTTTTCATTCAAGAGATCCAAATTCAAACCTCGGTATGAGGGAACCGGGACCCCATAAAAACTTTTGATTTTAAATCAAAATATTATCCAATGACATCAATTCAACTAATTAAATTTCTAACCTTGATTAATAGAGGAAACAAAGGTTCAAATCTTGCTACAAGGATATATGTATCAAAAAATCTTGTAAAAAAAAATACATACTCAATATAACTAACTTATTGTGATACCACTTTGTAATTAAAAAACTAAATAATTAATTTAATATTATTTAATTATTTTAAATAATTATAAGCTCATAAGGCTTTGATCTCCCTTTAAAAATTCAAACAAAAAATAAACCCATGTAAACTCATTGTAAAATTATTTGAACCATATATAAAATTTATTCACATACAAAAATAACAGTACGCGTATATTTTTGAACTTTTAAAAGCAGAATCAATTCATGGCGCTAGGCACTAAACACGATAAACGAAAGTTCCCATCGAATAAGAATCATTATTTAAATTCTTGTCCTCGTCATAGCAGCAACGTGTGGGAATGTTTGTACGTTATTTTATTTAGAGAATAAAAAGATATAATTATTTAATTTTAATATTATATAGAATAAAACAATTTTTATTTTTATTATAGTAGTTTGATTTTTATATAAATTATAAAGTAAGATTAGAATTTTACATTAGAAGGAATAAGTTTTAAGGTTAAAATTTTTGATTGGATGAAGTGATCAGTTGGTATCAATTGGTAGGGCCTAATGTTTATGGATAAACTGCCTTGGATTTGATTCCATAGACAAACCAACTGCCTCCCTTCATTCTACGACGAAGTCCAATTAAATTGTTTTTATTTAACTAGCTTAGGTATATAAAATATATATATCTATAAACTCCCAGAGTTATTAATGTGGAGGCGCCTATCTCATTTCTTGAGGGTGTGATAGATAGGTGCCACGAGATTGATAACTCTCGGCGGATACTTTTTTTGATGTCGATTTTTTTAATAAAATATTAATATTGTTTACGAGGTGACTGACCTTCGTGGCTGCCATTGTAGAACGTATCGACGTAATAAATTAAAAATTATAAAAATTATTAAAAAACATTAAAACTTAGATTTATTTCTTAAAAATAAAAATATAATTAACTATTTGATTTTATAATTTTTATTTTTATTTATAATTTATTTAAATTTTTAATTATAATCTTAAAATATAATATAAAATCTTTATTGTTTTTTTGGAATTCAAACTTTAACGTACAGCCTGGACATACCTATCCATTAAGTCATTAATGATTCGAAAAAACAGGTTCCATAATTTAAATTTAGTTCACATTAATACTTTTCTATCTTCTTCCTTTACCAGCAGGAATCGTGGATTTTCTGGTACTTTTATTCGTCGGCAGATACGCCCATATCCTTTTAAAAATTCACGGTAGCTAAGCTTTCAATATCCACTTCGAGAGTGATATAGAGATACGTCAGATGATGTATTTTCTGCGGCGTAAATCCCACGAAAACTATCCTCCTCGAAAGATAAAACTTAAAAGTATACAATGCCATGAACGTTCAAATCATTAACCTGTGCTAAAATTCCAATCAGTGTCTGGACTCTAATATATACTGAGAATATTCCAGGAGACGCCATGGCATATATACCTTGGCAGTGAGCAGCCACTTTCTTGTGGGCGAGCAAAAATGTCAATGTGGGGAACTAATTCAGCAGTGGCGTTAGAGGTGGGATTGCTGTTAGTTTTAGTGTTGTTGGTGGCGTGCAATGGCGGAGGATCGATTCCGACAAGTTTGGAGGGTCCATTCAGGCCAGTAACGAGGCGTTTGGATCCCTCGCTGCGTGTGCGCAGTGAAGACCTGCCCATGCACCATCCTTTGCTCGTGAAAAGAGTGCCATCTATCTTTCCAGAACAGATTTCCCTCGCTCTTTCCACCCCGGATTCCATGTGGGTCTCTTGGGTCACAGGTAGAACGCCCACACACCTTACTGGTCTATACGCCACATTCAAGTCATCAGTCTTCTGTTGTTGTTTTGTTATGCTTACTTAAATTAATCTGGTTTCTAGCGTCCAAAAGCCCGAAGATATTGTTTAACTAATATGTTTATTTAAACTAAATTAGTCTATTACTGTACAATTTCAGTGTCCAACTTTATTCTTATGAAATTTGAATTTTAGAACTTTTATTTAGAAATCCCTTATAAGTATAGTTTAACTGCTGATGTAAGTGGGATACATTTTTGTTTGTGAATGAGATATGAGAAAGGAGTACGGAGTTAGCCTCTGCCACTCCTGAGTTGTTTGATGATGAAGACTTGTTTATATTGTAGAATTCAGATTTAGAAGGGTTAGGGTATATGTTGCCTGTATCCAGCGATATTGTGTGCTTTCTTGTCTGTGGCTAGTAGATACATAGATATACTGGAAGTATGGATAATCATGTGGGCTTTAGAAAGGCCTACCTAACCCACATTGTAGAGGGATCCTTGTGTGGTAGATTCTGTTTGACTTTATAGGGAAGAGAAGCCTATAATTGACCAGGCTATATAAGTATTATCACTTCAGTTTATGATAGGTTTTTTATGTTTTTATATTATATATTTCATTTAGCATTGTAAGAGTAGGTTAAACTCTTAGATATTTATTTAAATGATTTTTTTCCCAGAGAAGTGATAATATCATTGAAAGGGATGTTTCTTTGTGTAGACTTTGTTGTATTGAGTTTGAATTCAAAGGTGCAAGGTATATACGTTTGGAAGGCTGATAGCATAACATAAGTGTCTTTTTCTACACAAAATAAACTTAAAGGAATGGAGAGTATTTTGATATGCATAATGTTTATGGATCTTAAAAAGTTGCTTTTAAGTGAAGGATTTTGATATGGTTTGTAGAAGTAAAGTTTGAAGTAGAATGAAGAAATTAGATATGCTAAAAAAACATGTAGAGCAGCAGTTCATAGACATTAAAAAGAGGTTTGAGCCAAAATTAGAACACAAACAGGTCTTTCAGAAAGTTTTAAAAGTGGCATAGGAATTAAAAAATGTTGCTTGCTATCCCCTACTTTATTTGGTGTATATATCGACAAATTAAAAGAATGGTTAAATTTGAAAGATGATAATGTCTAACTAGGTGTATATATGGTGAAGGTTCTTTTGTATGCAAATGATCCTATTTTGATTGCAAATACAATAGCATGGGTTGAAAGCGTTTAAAGCCCGTGGAACAATTTTGCAAGGGATGCAAGTAAATATGAACAAAACAAAGATCTTGGTTTTCCTCCACCTAAAAGAAAAAAAAATAATTAAATTTTTATTTTGAAGGGATCTCTTAGAATAAGTAAGAGAATACAAATATCTTGGGATATACTTCAATAACAAATTCAGTTAGGAATCATGAAGAATGAAGAGAATTTTATGAGAACGGAGAGCACTTCTTAGATTGCAAAACAGGATTAGAGAAGTAGAATGATGGGATTGGCAGACTGTATGAGTCTTATTGGGTTATTGGTGGTACTATGGGTGTGAAGTCTAGGTTAGTAACACATCAAAATTAAAATGGAGACAAATAGAAAGGATTAATAAATGTTTGATCACAAAAGAATTCAAAATAAAAACTTTAGTTTCATATGAAATGCTTTTAGAAGAATCACATACTTTTCTTCTGAGGCGGCCATTATGATTCGCCTTCTAGGCTATCTAAAAAAGATTAAAAATATAGAAGCAAATAGATGGCCAAAGCCTATAGTTGGAGAAGATTTGAATAGAAGAAAATAATATATGGATGAAATAAAACAACAAATGGATGATTATGTTAGCTCTTAAATTTAACGGGATACCAAATAATTCTAAGCGTATTTAAAAGTCTATGTCAAGGGAGCTATGTACACAAAGAATCAAGGAAGGAAGGAAAAAACACTACCTCCTTGAATACGATCCCACATATAGACACCATTAAAGGGTATATATAGCGGCAAACATCAAATGGAGAACAAAGATGCTTATGGATCAATTACATGTGAAACATGTAGATGGAAGAAACCAAAAGAGAAATCAGAGGAGATGATATGTACCTTACATCAAGGGTAGTGAAAACAAAGAAACAATTGATTTTGGTATGCAACACTTGCAATGATATACAAATTAGTTATGTTGATGCTGTAGCAATGAACTCCATGCATGAACTATTTGAGAAGAAGAGAATAGAAAAAGTAGGGGAATTTATCATCATAATCACTAGTAAAAGATCAGCATTTCTAAAAGAAAATGGATGTGTCAGACTTCTTAGCTTAACAGAACCTTCTTTCTTTTCTAAAAGAGCAAGTGAGATACTATATGTTGATTGATAATACTGCATTTTTGTCTTCCCATAGTCTAGTTGGCATTTTGGATGTTAAAAGCATTCTATTCTATTCAATTAGTACATATTAAATAAGGATGGATCATTTATTGACAAGTGTATCTTCATGTAATTGTGAATATTAGATTTAAAGTTTGTTAACTCAATAAAAGAATTCACTTGCAGTGAGATTGCAATACAACCATGTCTCAACATTTTTTTGAAGATAGGGTTTTCAACAATGATGTGATAACATGTACAAGAAATATACTTTTATGCATAATTTGCTAATGCTTTTCTTATTGAGGTATGTTATCTAAGTGTTCAAAGATTGGGTCGTGTTACATCAACTACTATCACAACTATTGGATGGCACTTAACTATTGGGCTGTCTCTTCTAGTTGCATCTGATTGATGAATGATATATAAAGAATCATGCCTTACATTCATTAGGTGTGTACTTGTTTGTGTTTCATTTTGGTTTGAACTTTTCCATTGCATTGTTTTATTTTGGTTGTGAACACTTTCTTGCAGGGGATGCTCAAATAGGGCCTAAGGTCATGCCTCTAGATCCTTCTACTGTTGGCAGTGAGGTTCATTATGGTACAAAGAGTGGCAAATATGGATTTGTACAACGAGGGTCTTCTTCTGTGTACAGCCAGATATATCCTTTTGAGGGCCTTCTTAACTATACTTCAGGCATAATTCATCATGTTCGTCTCCAAGGTACTTGTCTAATACTCATCCCAATGCATTTTTTTCTTCTTGAGCTATTAAATATTATCTTTATTCTACTTGCAAAATGCAATTTCCTGGTTTTCTTTATTCTTGTCTCAGTGGTGAATGAGGTCTCAAGTTTGGCTATCATGCACTTTATATGTATAGATATAAATATAGATGTCGATATCTTTATTCTACTTGCAAAGTGCAATTTCTTGGTTTTCTTTATTTTTGTCGTAGTGGTGAATCGGGTCTCAAGTTTGGGTTCCATCTATATAGCCTGGAACACTAACCTACACTTTTTAGCACGATTGAGTTCCAAGAGGAAATTCTCAATCATTGGAGGTCAGGATTATTGAATAATTGAGGAATTGTAGCAACTTCCATAAAGAGTCACTGTTAGGAACCTTCAAATAAAAATAAGCATAATTGCAATAGCAATGCAGGAATTAATGGAAATGCTTATAAACTAAATGACCACGAAAATGAAATATCACAATGTGCTTAAGAAAATAACTGGCTGAAAATACAACAGACTTATATATATCAAGCGAAACAAATATCGAAGGCATGTTCAAGGGGGCAACCTCCTTGGAAGTAGAGCTCCGATACAATTTTAGAAAAATATGAGATATATTCTACTCCAAACCCATGTCCTTACATACACTCTTATATACCCCAACCCTAATGCTTAAGGATCGAACCGCGTGAAAGAGGGGAGTCAAGCTACTAATTCCTACTTATAATAAAGGTTACATCATAATGGACCCATACACAGTAGGTGGTCAAGGTGTAAACATACACCAACACTAGACAAGTACATAACAATAGTTGTGTTTGGTTAGGGTTCTAACATGTCCTTCCTCTTCAAGAAGCTTTGTCCTTAAAGCTTGAGGTGAGGAAACTATTGTTGTAGCTAATGAAGCGGCTCCCAGGTGGCATCTTCTTACTGCAATCCATATCACTATACTAGAACATCAATGAGAGTGCAGGTGCAAAGTGTGCGTGTATATTGGTCCATAATAATTGCAGGTTCTTAGATGATTGAGCCTTCCTCATCCAACCGAGGTAGTGTTGATTGAACTTGTATACGGGTGCCAAAGGTCTTCTTTAAAGATGAGACATAGAAAACTAGATGTATAGTGGAAGAAGGCAACAATTCTATCATGCAGGCCATGCGACCAATTTGCTAGAGCAGTTTATACGGTCCATAGAATTTTGGTGCAATATTTTGACTACCACAAACTTTCAATGGTGATTCATTATAGGGTTGCAAGAATAGGAAAACCATGTCCTTGATTTTAAAACTATGCTCATAACGGTGTTGATTTGCTTGTTATCGCATACGGTTTTGTGCCATGGCCAAATTATCTTTGGGATGTTGGAGTACTTGTGCAGGCTCCACGAACGTGGAATCCATTGCTTGAACCTTAAAGCCACCTAGAATGTATGACGGTGTCCATAAACTACTTCATATGATGTCATCTTCGTGGAGTGATAGGAAGTGTTATACTACTATTCAGCCAAAGGAAGCCATTTGACCCAATGAGTCGGTTGCTTAGATGCAAAGCAATGGAGATAAGTTTCCAAGCACTTGTTGACAATTTCAGTTTGTTCGTTGGTCTAGGGATGGTATGCCGAGCTCATCTTGAGTTGTATGCTATTTAACTTGAACAGTTCTTGCCAAAAATGACTAGTGAATGTGGGGTCACGATCAGATAGGATGGATTGGGGCATGCCATGAAGGCGAAAAATGGAATCAAGGAATATTTGGGCAACAATTGAGGCCTTGTAAGGGTGGATTGATTGGGGCATGCCATGAAGGCGAAAAATGGAATCAAGGAATATTTGGGCAACAATTGAGGCCTTGTAAGGGTGGGCTAGAGGATAGAAATGAGCATACTTAGAAGGACGATGAATGTTTTGCCTCCAAACTTTGGGAACACTTCAATAAAATCCATAGACATATTTGTCCAAATGGTCTTCAAAATAGGAAGAGATTGAAGTGTTCTCAGTGTGCAAATAGTTTCACCCTTAACCTACTGACAAGTGTCACATTTTGCAACAAAGTTCTTGACATCCTTTTTCATCCTTGCCTAGAAAAATTTATGTTTAGGCCATTCATGTCTTTAAGAAGCTTGAATGTCTTGCAATCGGAAAACACCGCTCAAAACGGTGTTGATTTGCTTGTTGTCGCATATGGTTCTATGCAATGGCCAAATTATCTTTTAGATGTTGGAGTAGTTGTGCACGTTTCATGAGAGTGGAATCCACTCCTTGAACCTTAGAAGTTAGAACTACCTGGAATGTATGACAAATGTGACAGTGGAGGATGCCCATAAACTACTTCATATGGTGTCATCTTGGTGGAGTGATAGGAAGTATTATACCACCACTCAGCCAAAGGAAGCCATTTGACCCAATGAGTCGGTTGCTTAGATGCAAAGCAACAAATATAAGTTTCCAAACACTTGTTGACAATTTCAATTTGCCCATTGGTCTGGGGATGGTATGTTGAGCTTATCTTGAGTTGTAGGTTGTGTAGTTTGAATAGTTCTTGCCATAAATGACTAATGAATGTGGGGTCATGATCAGATAAATGGACTGGGGAATGCCATGAAGGCAAAAATTGGAATCAAGGAATATTTGGGAAACAATTGAGTCCTTGTAAGGATTTGACAACTTTAATGGCATAAAATCTATCATTTTTTTTAAAACACAGAAGCCTCTTCTTATGGTGGATGAGATACCTAGGATATATAGCCATCAAAACCCCAAAAACATATCCACTCTCCTAATATCAACAACAAATAAGTTGTAATTGAGGGTATAGTATGACTTGAGAGGTCAACATATTACATTAATAACTACACTAAAAGGATAGGTTTCTAAGAATTTTAATCTGGAATTTAGAGTTTAAGTTTTGCATGTTATCTAGTTATAGTTCTTAGTTGCTTTCTTGTTTTAATGATTGTCTTCATTTTTTGTCATGCCGTAGGATTGAATTGGGGTAAGTATGGTGCACAACTCAAATTGGGGTTTATTTGGGGTAACACATGGGCCAGTTATTCAAGTGAGAGCTTATTTGAGGTAACTTCCGTGTCATTGATTCGGAATACTAAGTTGAGGTACTTGTGGGGATATTGAAATTTTTATTGAATCAAAATTGAGTGTCAATTATTTGTTGCCTATGTTTGGGCTGGATAAAGAAGACGAAGTTGCAGTTAATTATGCCTCATGATCATCTGCAACAAAGCACACTTCTTTTTGGACAAGGTTTGATGATGCTCGTCTTTTTGGCCTAAGACCTATTGTGCTTTTAATACTAACATGTATGTTCTATGTGTGGCTGCTATTACAGTCAAGAGTAGTTGACTTGTATTTTTCCCTTGCATGTGGTCATCTAAGCGGCATACATAACTATGGAACCCTCACATCTTACGAACATTTCCCATCTATTCCATTTTGTGTTTGTGTGTGTTTGGCGGGTTGGGGGGGGGGATGACGAAATAATTTCCTTCATATTCACAGCAACCAAACCTTAACATCCACATATATGGATAAATTGCATTCTTTATACCAAAACTCTAATAAGGACATGGTTTTGCACTATAAACTTTAAGCATAGGCATACTATAGGATTATAAGGCATTATACAAGTACCATGACAAGTAGAAGTCCCCCTTAAGATAATGCTTTCTCTTAAAATCCTCTTCCAAAAAATTAAGAAATCTCATATTACCAAGAAGAAGAAGAAGCAAAAACAAAGAGAAATTCTCCATGAACCTTGGTACTGTGACTGATCAAGCACTTTTATGTATGATTTAGCCTCTAATCAATTTTGACATGTCTTGTGAGTGTGAGTGCTTTGTTTATCCTACTTAGCATTAACATAAGCATTCACATAATCGAATGACTTGTTCTCTATAACTTAGACATAAAGACAACTTACTAATCATCCAATGACCATAAATTTTTTATTTCGAATCTCCTTTGGCCCATGACTATTCATTTCAAATAACAAATAAGCTTCAAAAGATGGCTGTGTAAATAAAATAAATTATTTTTTAATATTTTTTTAAATTGTTTATCACATTATGGAACTTGTTCCTATTTTCAAGCAAGGGGAAAGAAATAGAAATCCCCCAAAAAACTACATATCATTCTTAATATATTTTTTTGGGAAAATATTCTTGTCTAGTGATGTCAAATATCTCAGGTTAAATATGTTAATTTAATTTGTTTTTGTAGGTGTACAAGTTGGTGCATGAACATCACGTTTGCATGATTGCATGAATGCATGTGCCACGTCAGCATGTTTGTGATGCATTTGTTCTAGGAGTTTTGTCATATGTGTGTGATTGTACTCAAAGGTTTTGTCACATGTGTGTACCTGACGACATATATGTTTGTAATAAATATAATATAATGTGTTATGTGGTATTCTAATGTTTAATGCGTATGGGTAGCTCAGTGGTAGTTGGGCAGTTTCCATCAGCCTATAGGTTCTCAATACCTATATGCTTGTCATATACCCTGTTCGAGGGAGGATGGTGGATGATCTTGGTCGTTTATGTTGTTGTTTGTATGGTTTGTGTTGTACACTCAACCAGGCAGATGCATTGCAGTCGATTGGAATATGAAGGATACATAATGTGTGTGGAATGCATTTACGTGTATCTGTATCTTTCCACCATGCATTCTATTTCTTTGTGTTCTGCATTCTATTTATATTATAGTATGCTGCATTCTATTTCTTTGTGTGACTTCTTTATTTCAAATGGCTAAACTCAAATATGTTGATGTGTCTTTACATATTTTGGTTGCTCAAGACATTGAGAAAGTGAGAAAAATTACCATCTTGTCACCCTTTTTCTATTTAAAATCTAAAGAAATCAACTCATCAACTCCAAGCCACTCTATGATAAATGACTTGAAGAAATCATCGCAAAAAGTGTAACAAAGAAGTATGCAACAAAATTATTTGGTTTTTCAATTATTAAAGTGTTCTTACATTCTAGCTAGAGTACCATGCTTTTGGAAACATAAAACCAGTAGATAAGAAAATTATATTGATCTTAACAAATCTCACTTTTCATTTTAAAACAAAAGTTCAACCCATTTGAAAAGAATATTATTTTTCTTTGCATGCTTTGTTGATAACTACTTCCTGGACTAATGCTCTTATCAGGAAAATATATATCTTAATGAATGAATCTTACTTTTCCTTTTAAAGCAAAAGTTTAACCCATTTGAAAAATAATATTTATCTTTGCATGCTTTGTTGGTAACTACTTTTTGGACTAGGTTTCTAATCAAGAATATATATATATATATATATATCCTAAAGGAGTATTTTTATTTTTTTTGATTTGGTTAGTGTGAGAAACCCCTACAACCAACGCACAGGGCTGAGCAATCTCCTCCCAACCATGACCCCTCGTAAAGCCGAAAGCTATGCTTATCAATAGGGAATTTAACACACACCCACCCCCTCACACACTCGCCCACGCCGCGGTTTCCTTGGACTCGTTGGCATTTTTGCCACATTAAATTATTTGACAAAATTTTGCCTAAGTATGAAGCTTTAAGGCGGCAAAGGGCATGCAGAGGTGTTGGCGTTTTTGCAGGCCCGAAAAGAGGATGATAAAGTGGATGAAATAATATTTGGATATTTTGTCATTGCAGATCTTTTCGCAAGCTTTTCGACGATATATTATAATAGGTGATCGGGGCAGCGAATCAAAAGTTATGGCTCGGGGAAGCAGAACCAGAAAGCTCAATTTCGGGCCAGAAAATTGGCTAAGGCACAACCAGAATGCTCAGGTTCGCCCGATGCTCAGGTTCGCTCGGCTTTGAGGCGACGACGGGTTTCGCTCAAACTTCAAGGCGAGAACGGGGATCGCCCAGATCTCGAGCGAACCGCAGTAGGTATGCCGAAGTTCGGGCAGATTTTGAGAAGACAGGGTTCGCCCGAGTTGAAGTGCGAGAACGAAGTTCACCCGAACTTGGAGCGAGAACGGGATTCGGGCGGGGCCCGGAGCGAACGTCGGCCATCTGGCGAATGTTGGCCAAAAAGCGAAAGTCGGCCAATTAATGCTCGAGTTCGCTCAAACCTCCAGCAATCCCCAGTTTCGGGCCCCTTACGCGGAGAACGTCGGCCGTGAACCTCAGCGTCGACCAAAATCCCAATGTCTGCTAGAAACTCAATGTCGGCCAGAATCCCAACGTCGGCCAAAGTGCCCTATGTCGGCCAAAATCTCCATGTCGGCCAAAATCTCTATGTCGGCCATGATGCTCAGGTTCGCTCCCCAAATCCAGAAATCCTAGGTTCGCTCCAAAAATCAGCGAACTTCAGCTCCACTCAGGTTTTCAAGCGAGGAACAGCCTGGACAGCGCAAGAATAGCTAAGGGATGGAGTGTCTCGAGTTCGCTCCGAAGATGAGCGAACCCCGGTCTCGCTCAAGGGCCTGAGCGAACTTTAGCTTGCAGCGTTTCTCGAGTTCGCTCTGGGAAGGGTAGCCCTCAGCGAGGTGCATCAAGGCGTAAAAGCGGCTAAGTTAAAATTCCCCCAAGATCGCCCTCGCTCGCCGGCGACTCCCAGTCTCGCTCTCCTCCGGCGATTCTCAGCTTCACCCCGTCATCAAACGAACCCCGACCTCGCTCCGTCAATTGGCAGCAGGGTACCAAGAATAGGCTAAGGCATGTGAGCATTCCCGAGTTCGCCCTCTTTTTGAGCGACTCCCGGAATCGCTCCTCTCCCCGGGCGATTCCCAGCTTCGCTACAACGCCGGGCGATCCTCAGCGTCTCCCTCCTTCTCCAGCAAGCTCCAGTCTTCCGAAAATGTCAGCAAAAGCCTAAGGCATGATGGTGCGTCCCAGGTTCGCTCCACCCATGCACGATTCCTGGGATCGCTCCTTACCTAGGGCGACTCTCGAGTTCGCTCCTTCATTGAGCGATTCTCGTCGTCGCCCTTCCATTGCAGCGAATCCCGACTGTGGAATTCCCAAGGCATAGAGGTCCCCCAAGCTCACTCAAAGTAAAGTTTCTCAGGTTCGCTCGGATACTGTGCGATTCTCAGCCTCGCTCTCTTGTAACGGCGATTCTCAGCTTCGGGCTAGGCATGAGCGACTCTCGGCAGATTTTCAAATGGACTCAGGAAGCGGGGTAGGTAATGAGTTAAAAGTGCATTGATGGCACACAGGCTCAGGTTTCAGCAGGATGCCATGTCAGGTCCCTTAAGCACTCGAAGGGGTAAACTATACCTGCCGCATTGATGAGACACGCCATTTCAACTGCAAGAGTAGTCCGGAGCTGTTCCAGACGCGGGTGAGCCTTGTTTCAGGTACGCTGACAACTGACAGGGGTCAAATCTCACCTGCTTTGGCAGTTTTGGGGATCTGAACATCAATGTAATTTGGGGGGAAAATTCTCCTATAAAAGGGAGTTCAATTCAATGTAAAAGGGGGGGAACATATTTCTAGAGAGCTGCTGTAATCAGACATTTGTCTCTTTCTTGTGTGCTGCCTTCTGCAAGTATTTTTGCTAAATATTCATTTATTTCTCTGATTGCTGTAATTCTGCATTCTGGATTAGAGCATTGGACAGTAAGTGAATCTGGAATTCTTACAGGAGGATACATAGGGAAGAATCATAGTGTTAGTTTCTGTTACATGCTTTGTTTTGATTGCTGTTAGTTTGGATATTAGTTAGTAATTGTGCTGCTTGTTCTTCCCCACTGTTACTGCAATGCCATTTACATTCCTTTCTGCACTTTTCGAATCTCTTTCCAGTTCCCTTATCTAAAAACCCCAGTTAGAATAGAATAGGAGCCGGCCTTCTCCGGAGATTGGCACGGAAGGCATCTCTTCCTTCCGGCCTTTCAAGGTTGGTCCGGGTCTAGGGCGCGTATGCAAACCAAATCCTTTCCTAGGGCGGATTCGTGACCAACAGGACCTCCCGAAGAAGAGCCAAAGCCTGAACCGTTGTGCTGTCCTTTAGGATATATATCCAAAGCCTGAACTGTTGCGCTGTCCTTTAGGATATATATAGAAAGGACTATTTGTTTGGGTTCCTTTTATTGTATTGTATTAATTTGTATACTGTTGTGTGGAGAGTGCCAAGGGGGTTCTTACCATAACTTAAATCAATATTTAGAGATTACTATTCTGATCATATTGAGATCGTTTTTTGGCAATGCCTGTTTTTGAATATATTAGATCTAAATTTAAAAGAATGAATAGTATAGAAAAACAAAATAGTTTTTTAATTTCAAAGGAGAAAGCAAAGACTTACATTTTAGAATTGGTTCAGGTCTCTCTCCAAATACGAAGTACTACTACAAGTGTGGGGACAGTTCTTTGTTGGCTATGAGCAAAGAATATGCATTTGTGACACCACCTTTACAATGCCCATATAGTTATCCTCATCGGATAGCAGTGATTGGAGATTTGGGGCTTACAAGCAATTCATCTGCCACTATTGATCATCTTAATCAAAATGATCCTTCAATGATTTTAATGATTGGTGACCTCACTTATGCAAACCAATATGTTACTACAGGTATCAAAGGGGTATCATGTTTTTCATGTGCGTATCCAGATGCACCTATTAGAGAAACATATCAACCTCGTTGGGATGGATGGGGCAGGTGAGTATTTTATTTCATTTTTTTAAAAATATTATATAGTCATAAAAGGTCTTAAAGTAAGTACAACATTAGATTGAATTTTAGCTAGTCCTCCACTATCCTACTTTGTTAGTTATCTTATACAGTTTCGATAAGTATAATGCAAGAAGACTTGAAGTTGTTCTCCTTGAAATGAAAATATTTTTCTTCACAACTAGGAACATTATATTGTAGGTATTGTAGGCTAATTGTTAAGGATATAAAACTATTTCTATTTTCATTGATTGCATCTGTTGTTCGTAATTTTCTCTAAATCTATTTTCTTCTTAATGCCAGAGTTGTGGAAGTCATGAGTTGTGTACAACCTGCAGAAAATGTTGTATAAATGAATGTTAACTCTCTACTTATTTTTTTTTTGGCTTTTTTTTGGTTGAAAGATTTCTTGTCTTGTATATCATTAAGCATGCTAAAGGGCAAGCATATACTTACCGACATTTCTTTGTCATTAACAATGTTGACATGTTATTAGTAACGACTCATCTTGATTTCTTTGTACACTTGGTGGTTTTGGTACTAAACCTGAATCGAGAATATGATTGAAATATGGGTGTGTCAGATTTCTTAGGTAAATTGGGTTCCTTAAAGTTGCCCAATATGTACTCCTTGTGAACCTCAATGAATGTCTTTAATAACATTGCAGAGCCCAATGAGACCCTAGTAAAAATGTTAAAAAGGAAAATGGGAAAAAACATTATCTAGTCTAGAAGCCTTAAACTTATGTAGTCCTAAATTAACATTATAATCCAAATTCATGTGTAAACAGAAAAGACAAAGCAAGGGACAAACAAAGAAAGATGAGAAGAAATGCCATCTATAAACAAGGACAAAAGTGTTAAGCATAGCAATATAGTTATAGTAGCAAAGGTGAAATAACAAAGAATTTTATATTTCTTTTAAATCTAAATATAAATAAAAGATTGAAGATTATGCTTCTTTGTTTTCCAATCATGACTCTTAACTTGCATATTGCTTCTTCCAAGAGCCCATAGGGTATGCCTTCCTACAGAGCAGTTTTGTCCTCCAAAAGAGTATTATGAGAGAAAGCACACAACCAAGCATGGGTAGTAAAGACTATTCATATCTTTCACAAATAGGTGCATGAGTTTGAAATATGCTTTTGATAGTTTCAAAGACCAATTGTGGGCTACAAAAGGTTACTTCCTACAACTTCCCCTTCTTGATTCCAACATTCTGGTGAACATATTAAAGATGAATCTGTCTTTCTTGTTTCAATTATTAATACTTGACATTACTTTCCTATGATGTTTCTTGCTTATACATTTGAGAAAAAAAGTTCATTTGCCACTTAGAAAAGATGTTACAATCTCAAGAAGTATGATAAATGATCGAATTATAATATTTCTTGCTCAGTTAATTTTGAAATGGCACATGACGATAAGAATAAAGCAAAGTGGAGATAGATTGTTATGCCAAATACACATAGAATGACCCCAGGCCATACTTTAGGACAGATGTTGACAAGTAAAATCTAAAAGAGAAAAATGCCATTATGAAATTAGCAGAAAGCATCATGATAAGGCTGACTTAGGCCATTTCTATGTCATTTTGGCATCCCCAGTTGCATCAGAGAAGGTATGATACATAATGGCAGCCTTCAGCCACAATCATGTTTATCTATGGCACATCATTTCTCTTCTATTGATGCTATTTCAGGATTATTATGTAGTGGTCCCATGGAGGGGCTTCTAAATTTCCTTAGCGGTTGCTGCCGAGAAAATTTAGAATGGTCACATGGAATGTAAAAGTTCAATCTCTGATGCATGTTTTTAAGGAATCTTGATATAAAATAATCAGTAATCTTTTCTGGGGAAAAATTATCAGGAAATATTGACCAGATGCAGGCTCCCATTTGCAAAAGAAATATTAACCAGGTGCTGCAAACTTCTATTCCCCTCTCCAGCAGATGCTCAAAGTATCTATCCTAAAAAATAGCTGCGCCAGAGTTTAATGTTGGAGATTCCAGATTTTATAGGTTTCGCTTCAATGGGTTTTATGTGACCACCTGAGCAGTAATAATAGTAGGAGGGTCTTCCATTGGACCCTGCTCTTACAAATCTGATACCAACAGCTTAAGGTAGGGCAAATTTGTCTAGGAGGTGGTGACTGACTTGAGGAAGCATTCTTGTCTCTTCAAAGCGCTGGAGGAAGGTGACAGTTTGTGTTAGATGCTATAGTCCACTATTCTAGCTTTAGAAAGTTTCACATTATTTCTCTGAATCCTATTTCCTACTTCTAAATTTTATTATTGGCCAAATCTAAACGGCACGGCTTCCCACAAGTATTGTAAAATGTGTTTCTCAACAAAGTAGGATAAAACACAAACACTTGTTGCAGACCCTATATATAAAGAAGAATATCAAACCATAGCAAGTGCCTACTCAGACACAACAAACACTCAGTTTTTCCATCTGATTATTAAATATTTGTACCACAAAGAAGCCTTAATTATACAAACTTACCAAATTAAAAACTGCCTGATCCAATGAATCATAAATAACTCTAGTATGAAGAATTTCATGTCACAAGACTTTGTCAGTTTTCGTAGATTGCCTACTGAACCACACCCACAGCCATACGACTAAGTAGTGTCGAGACCAATGGTTAGTCAATATTATTAATGAGCATGTTTAATGCTACTTTTGCCCAGCTCTCCTTAGAACATTTCTTCATCCCCAGAGGAAAAGGTCATGAGGTGACTCTTAGAAAACATCACGTGGCTCTTCCCTTCACTTTTTGATGAGTCCTAACAACAAATATAGGCTTGTATGTGTTTGTATATACACATACACACATGGACTCATTTGTTCTATATATTTTTATCAAAGTTACTGGATCTGGAAAGCGTCCTGGTTGGATACCCGTATCCATGTATCAGATACGAGTGTGTATATGATACTTCTTGGATGCCGTATCCAAACAGATCGAAGTACATGCCCTTATTTTATCCATCAATAACACATCCAGGTATGGCCTAGGCATATCTAGAGTTGTATTTATGACATGAGATTAAAAGAAGATTACACATTTATTAGAAAATAAACTTAAAATTTAAGAAAACAATGAAAAGTATCTTCTTAACTAATGAAAATTTCCTCTATAAAACTTATGTTTGTGTAAACTTTTTTGTGTTATATATCCGTTCTTTTAGTATATAAAAGATATATGCTATTTATAATGTTGTATTTAGCCGTCTCTATATTAGGGGGTCTTGAAAATTTGTTGTATCCATATTTGTATTGAACAGTCTCTGTTTCCATGCAACTAAGAGTTATATTCTTGTTATATGTTTACTTGAATGTACTTCACAAATTTATAAAGATATATTATGATAAAATGATTTACCTTTGCTTTTTGTAACATGTTTCTTGTTTCATCCCTTCGGGGCCGACCTATGGAAAATTCATCTCCCCTAGTTTGCTGTTCCCTAGTCCAGCTTATGAGGGAAGGCATTGTGTTTTCCATAGAATCATCTAATTTTAACATTGTATGTGATGTGATGTCCACTAATTGTCTAGGCCTTCTTGTCAGTAGGCCTTGTCAGTATGATAGATGGGCTATTTATGATGCTTATCATAATGTTTGCAAGCAGCGTAAAGATAACAGGGATTATCAGCTCACAATCACATTGTCACCAACTGCTTCCCTCTCAAGGGACCTAGCACTTTCCAATACAACAAAACAACCATCACTTAGTGTGCTACCCAGTCAACATACTAAGAGGAGTGATAGCCTAATCCTGATTCATCCTTGAATATAAAAAATCTTATTCATTTGGAGAAAGATTTAGTTAACAGATTGACACCTGCACTACGACTTGCTACTGTATCACCACCCTTAAAAGGGCAAGACAAATTCCTTTTCAAGCAAGGTTATGCCAAAAGAACACCTCACTTTAGGAAAGAAAAACCCACTCTCACGATGCAAATCCATTCAAGCATCCCACAATATGATTGTGTTTATAAGCTTTTGCAGAAACCCATGCTATGTCCACAAGATTGCATCCCATGATTTTTAATCTCCATTTGGTAATTCCAGGTTACAAATTCCATAACCAAAGGAAACCACATTACATCTATAGACAAATTGGTGATCCACTTCGACTTGTACTATTGCCATTTATTGAAGAAACTTGGGATATTTCCTCTTGAGAAGGGAGGAAACAATTAGTATATTAACACTAGTTCCAATGTTTACATTCTCATTATCTGGTGTAATTTTACAATGGTATTGACTAGCATGTTCTGCAGCTCAAGGCTGCAATTGTGTTTTAAAGAAATGAAACTTTCGTTTATGTGTGATTCAGAAAGGAAATACTCTCTTCAACTATGCAAGATGGAAATCTCGAGAAGAGTTCATTACTCTATAAAAGGTGTTAGTCTTTTTTATGGAACTCATTAGTAGTTCTTAATGAAAATACAATTACCCTTTTGTAAGTACAAGTTTCTTATGTGGGTGTATTTCCTGAGGGAATTAATCCATCTTCTCATCTTGCTTGATGAGTGTCGTTGTTCATTCATCATTTAATCATTATGTGTGTCAATCCAGGGCGGTGTCCAAGGCTATATACGAAAGAAGGATCCAACACGGTAAAGATTAGTTCATTCAGAAAACAAGCTTTATTGATGGATCAATTAGCATTTGGGGGGTTTGTTGTGACCTCTAACTCCTAAGAATTGAAATTAACTCCTATTTACCTTTGCAGAAATAAAATTGCAGGAAATGAAATTGCAGAATCTGAAAATGACAGAAAATGAAATGTTGCTAAATTGAGAGTGACAGAAAAGTAAATTGCAGAATTGAAAACACACACACACTTGCATGAAAGTAAATCAACTGGAGAATTTAAAAATAGAATTTTAACTACTGCAAAACCAAATCAACAATTACTGCAAAACTAAAAAATGACAAAAATCTGGAAATTGCTGTGAAATGCAGAAAATGCTGTCAAAGGCTGAAAACTGTGTTGAAAACTACTAAGGAAATGGAAAACTGGCAGAATTCTGCTAACCTGCTGCAGCAAGAAATCAGCAAGAAATTCTGTCAGACATTGCCTTCCTCTGGCCCCTGCAAGTGGCCCTTGCTTCCAGAACCAGAAGAAGGTGAGAAGTTATGCTAAGAAAATCTAGATGCTAATCATCAACGTAAAAATGCCAATTGATATCTGAAGATTGCATCTTTTTATTCAATCTGAAACTGCATTACAGTAATGTAGGAAAAACCTGCAAATTACTGTTTTGCTACAAAGAAACTTCACTCTATGCTAATTTCGGTATTCTATTGCCTATCTATCTATATGCTCAACCATCTAGGAGCTTTCTTATTTATAATATAATGTTGATATGCTTGGTTACTGATTTGTAGGGATTTACAATTGATTGCATAACTATTTCCTAGAATGCAGGAATTTGCTTTGTCAAAACTTTATCCATTCATCCTTGTTGGGCTGCATTTGTTGAGGAAATCACGTTAAGATGAGTTGGGACAACCTCCTAGTCAATTGCCAATAATTTCCTCCACTGATTTGTTGCTTTTTGACCACTTTCGGTTGTTCCTGCGCTATTCCCTATTCCTGTGCCGAAATAACAGGCAGGTGACAATTCATTGCTTATCTGCGCTCCAAACGCATAGGGAGGAAGTTGTTGACCATTTGGATTGTTTTACCTTATCTTGTACACCCTTCTGCATTGGTGGCATGTGTTGGAGTGAATGATTCCAAGCCCTGTTGTATATGTACAGCTGGCTGGAATTTGCATGACTGTGTCCTGCTTTTACCAAATTTCTTGCATTTTAGCCTTTTGACTTGTTGCTTCCATTTGCATCACGTGGCAGTGTTGTCAGGTGGAGAAAGAGTCATGCCTATTCTCCCTCAATTGTTTCCAAGCGTTTACCTCTTCTTTATTTGACAAATTCCATGCCTTCCTTCAAAGTGACAGGTGGCTGGAATTTGTATGGACTGTGACCTGCTGTTTCCAGCTGCCAAAACATGCTCAGATGCCATTTTGGAGTGCTCATAACTTGTTCATCGTAACTCCATTTTTTACCAAATTATGTCCACATGTTCTTGGTTATATGAAAAACATTGGGTTCAATTTTCAACTCTTAATTCCTCATAAATTACTCCCTGCATCGCTGTCAAGTTGGCCTTTAACACAAATTTTTACTAGCATTTCCAGCTGTCAAAAAGTGTGAAACTGCCATTTTGCAGGCCCCATAACTTCCAGGTTACTTGTCCATATGCCTTCAAAATTGGGTCATGTTTTCTCTATATTATGGAGTACCATTGGTATGAATTTGGTACCTTAACTCACTCTGGATCATTCCCAGTAGATCCACCAATGTTCCCTTTAACGCAGATTTGCACCTGTTAACAGCTCCAGAAAAGACTAAGGCATGAACAATGAGCGCAGGAACGATGTAACCTTCATAAATTTTTATCTACAGCTCGGATTGACTTGCTTCAAAAAGCAAAGTTGTAGTTCTTGATGAGAGGAATCTGTTCATGCCATCAGAATGTAATTGCAATACATGTTTTATTTACTACCTAATCAACTGAAACGGTGCATAAAATGCTGAAAACAGTCAAAACAGAGGTATAATGTTCCAAACATAAAATCATGCAAACATATAACAAATAACATATTTTAATCACTATTTGGCACTTTAACTTTGTCATATTTAATATTATGGCAGTTTTTATATGTCAACCATAGTGTAATAATGAGGCATTTATAGGCCTCATCATTGCTCAATCCTTTGGACATATTACCATTATGGGGGATTCTTTGTTATTCAAAGCGACTCAAGCAAAGTATTCTCTAATCCTCCACATAGTTGTCTTCTTACTAACAAGCGAACCCTCTTTTGTTAAATTAGATTTCATTGGATTTGACAAGCACCATACTTAGTAGTTCAAAATTTCATCTTAATCTCTTTCCTTTCTTGTTTGGTGAGGCTATAATATGTGCTAGTTGTTCTTCATGATCATTCTTAAGGCTAATGTGTTAGGAAGTGAAGTCACTATACAGGTGCACAGTCAGCAGAAAAGGAAGCTGCGACAGACTAAACGTCTGGGCTGCTAGACATCTAGGTCAGACGTCTATGCAGCAGACCAGACGTCTGGGCTGCTAGACGTCTAGGCTGGACATTTAGGCAGTAGACCAGATGTCTGGGCTGCTAGACGTCTAGGCTGGACATTTAGGCAGTAGACCAGATGTCTGGGCTGCTAGACGTCTAGGACAGACGTCTAGGTAGCAGGCCAGACGTCTGGGACGTCTAGGCAAGTAGACATCCAGGATAGACGTTAGGACACGAAAGATGAATCGCTTCAGTTGCGCATGGAAACAAATAGTTTTGCGGAGGCTTCCTTTGGGAGAGGAAACAAACGGTTCAGGGTCTTCCCTTCATGCTCTATAAAAGGGACTTGATCCCTTGCATATGAATGTAATGTTGAAAACGTGAATGTAAAGTTTTGCTGAAAATAATAAGAAGGAGAAGTTGCCATTGCCCCATGGTTTTCCTGCACATTGCAGGTTTCCACGTAAATCTTTGTGTTACTTGTGTTGCTTTTTTTTGTTTTTTGTTATTGTGTTTCCACTTGCAGGTATAAAATCTGAAGTTTTTCCTAACATCTGGTATTAGAGCTCAAGGTTTTGTGCGAGTGGGAGCTGCAACAATGACAGGAGGTGTAACCAAGTTTGAGATTGAGAAATTTGATGGCAGGAACTTCGCTCTATGGAAGATGAAGGTGGAGGATTTGTTGGTTCAGAATGACCAAGCTCAAGCCTTGAAAGGGGTCACGAGTAAACCGAGCAGCATGAAATATGAGGAGTGGGCAACGCTTGATAGGAAGGCGGTTTCTACAATCCGTCTCTGCCTAGCGGACTCTGTCTTGTTCAATGTAGCTGAAGAGAAGAATGCGAAAGCCCTTTGGCAAAAGCTTGAAAAGTTGTATGAAACAAAATCAACAACAAATAAGGTTTTTCTGAAAAAGCAGCTTTATAGCTTGAGGATGAAGGAAAGTTCATCCGTTGTAGATCATTTGAATGAGTTTAATACTCTTATCAGTAAACTGGTTTCAGTTAATGTGAATATGGAGGATGAAGATAGAGCTATCACCCTACTTTGTTCCCTCCCGGACACTTGGGATCATATGGTGATGACCATCAGTAATTCATCATCAAGAACTCTAAAATTTGATGATGTGGTAGCCACTTTGTTGGCAGAAGAGTTGAGGCGAAAAACGTCTCTGGAACCCTCAACCAATGAAGCCCTATCTGTGAGAGGTCGATCTTTCGAGAGGAGTAAACAAGGTAGAAAACAATCTAGATCTAAGTCTAAAGGACATAAGCAGAAAGGGAAGTGTTGGCATTGTGGGAAGCCAGGACACTCAAAGAAGGACTGTTGGCAATTAAAGAATGGTGAAAAGCAAAATCAGCCATCAGCTGAGGCCAGTGTAGTAGATTCAGGAGAGACGACAACATGTGAAGCCTTCTGTATCAGTAATAGCAGATCTATTTTATATACCTGGGTTTTGGACTCAGGTGCATCTTTCCACATGTCTCCCCACAGAGACTGGTTTGACAAATATCAGCCATACTGTGGTGGAAAGGTCTATTTGGGTGATGATCACCCTTTAGAAATTGTGGGAAGAGGGGATATAAGGATCAGGTTGGACGATGGTAGAGAAAGGATGTTATGTGATGTGCGACATGTGCCCGATTTGTGGAAGAATTTGCTCTCAATCAAAATGATGGATAAGCTAGGGTATTCTATCACTTTCAATAACAACTACTGCAAAATTACCAGAGGAGCTCTTGTAGTAGCAAAGGGAGAATCTTATGGGACCCTATATCGTTTATGCGGTGATACGGTGACAAACCATGCAACAACAACAACTTCTGTTCAGGATGCAGTAATGCTATGGCATCAATGCCTAGGCCATATGAGTGAAAAAGGTCTGAAAATTCTGCATGACAGAGGTATGCTTTTTGGGATTAAGTCTTGCAATTTAGACTTGTGTGAGCACTGTATTTTTGGTAAACAAAAGAGGGTTTGGTTTATTGCAAGTCCTAGGTAAGAGTTCTGATTTTCTGCAACTTATACATTCGGATATATTTGGACCAGTCCCCACTCAGTCCTTAAATGGCGCCATCTATTTTCTGACTTTTATAGATGATTATTCTAGGAGAGTGTGGGTTTATTTTCTGAAGAAGTCGGAAGCTTTGCAGAAATTTAAAGAGTTCAAAGCACGGGTAGAGAAGAGTTTGGGCAAGTCGATTTTATGTCTCAGGTTAGATAATGGGGGTGAATATTGCTCCAAGGAATTTGATAAATTTTGTATGCAGGAAGGTATTAAGCACCAGAAGATTGTACCATACACTCCACAACAAAATGGTGTGGTTGAGCGGATGAATCGCACAATCATGGAACGTGCAAGAAGCATGCTCAACGCAGCCATGTTGGAGAAAAAGTTTTGGGTAGAGGCTGTTAATACAATTGTTTATCTTATTAACAGGTCACCTACAACTGCATTGGATGGACAGATTTCGGAGGAGGTTTGGTGTTGTAAGCTAGTTGATTACTCTCATTTGCGTACCTTTGGCTGTGATGCGTTTGCCCATGTACCCAAAGAAAAAAGGTCCAAGCTTGACCCAAAGTCAAGCAAATGTGTTTTTCTCGGCTATGGAGATATAGTGAAGGGGTATAGACTGTGGGATCCTACTGCCCACAAGGTAATTATTAGCCGGGATGTAATTGTTGATGAAAAATCCATGCAAAGGAAGGAGGTACAACAAACTCCTAATGTTGTACCAGTTGAAGTAGAAATGAGTGAAGATGAATATGAAAATCAGCATGCTGAAGTTTTTGATCAACATGCAGAACAAGTAGAACAACAAGTAGAGCAGCCACAACGGTCACAAGACCAAGAGCCACAATCAACAAATCATTGGGTTAGAAGATCTACACATCCACAAAAGTGTCCGGAAAGGTATTCTCATGTTTATCAGTCCTCTTTTGCTTTGTTAACTGATGATGGTGAACCTAGTTCATTTCAGGAAGCTAGAGAGTCTGAGAATGCAGAAAAGTGGAGGAAATCCATGGAGGAGGAAATCGAGGCACTTCACAAGAATAAAACATGGGAACTTGTGGATCTCCCACCTGGAAGAAAGACTGTTGGAAACAAGTGGGTGTACAAAGTGAAGAAGAACAACGATGGGTTGTTGGAATGCTATAAAGCTCGCTTGGTGGCAAAAGGCTATGTGCAGAAGTCAGGTATTGAATTTAATGAAATTTTCTCTCCAGTTGTGAAGATGACTACTATTAGAGTTCTACTTGCACTTGTAGCTGCACAGGATTTAGAACTGGAGCAGCTTGATGTAAAGACTGCTTTCTTGCATGGTGATCTCGAGGAAGAGATTTATATGGATCAGCCTGAGGGCTATGAAGAAAGAGGCAAAGAGCATTTGGTTTGCAGACTGAAGAAATCACCGTACGGGTTGAAACAAGCGCCAAGGATGTGGTACAGGAAATTTGACACCTTCATGAAGAGCCAAGGTTTCAGTAGGAGTGAAGCTGACCATTGTGGATACTATAAGAGGTTTGATGATGGCAGTTTTATTATTTTGCTGTTGTATGTTGATGATATGCTGGTTGCAGGCCCCAACATGAAGAAAATCATTGAACTTAAGGCTCAGTTGGCTAGGACATTTGAAATGAAGGATTTAGGAGCAACAAACCAAATTTTAGGGATGAAGATACATAGGGACAGAAAAGGAAGAAAGATCTGGTTAAGTCAAAAGTCATATGTGGAAAATATTCTGCAGTGCTTCAATATGCAGAATGCAAAACCAGTTAGTACCCCACTTCTTCCACACTTAAAGTTGTCTTCCAACCAATGTCCTAGAATAGAAGCAGAGAAGACAAGCATGTCTCGTGTACCGTATTCATCAGCAGTAGGAAGCCTCATGTATGCCATGGTGAGCACCAGATCGGATATTGCCCAAGTAGTGGGAGTAGTCAGCCGGTACATGGCAAATCCTGGTAAGGAGCATTGGAATGCGGTGAAGTGGATATTTAGATATTTAAGAGCCACTTCAGATGTTGCCATTTACTTTGGATCGACAGATTTGCAAGTTAAAGGTTTTGTGGATTCTGATTATGGTGGAGATAGAGATGGGAGAAAGTCCACTACAGGATATACCTTCACTCTTGTTGGTGGAGTAGTGAGTTGGGCTTCTAAGTTGTAGTTTGTTGTGGCTTTATCAACCACTGAAGTAGAATATATTGCAGCGACTCATGCCAACAAAGAGGCAATTTGGCTAGAGCGATTGTTGGGTGACTTCAAGGTAATGTAGGAGAAAATTACGCTGCATTGTGATAGCCAAAGTGCTATTCAACTAGTGAAGAATCCAACATTCCATGATCGCATGAAACACATTGATGTCAAGTACCACTTTATAAGAAATATGGTGGAAGAAGGTAGGATCTTGTTGCAAAAAATCGACACTAAAGTGAATCCTACAGATATGCTTACAAAGCCGATCAAGGTAGAGAAGTTTGAGTGGTGCAGAACTTCTCTGGGCTTGCTGAAAAAGTAACAAGGGCAACATTGGGCAATTGGCACTGGATGAAAATCTTTGGTAGAAGAATTCCTGAATACTGACTTCAAGTGGGAGAATGTTAGGAAGTGAAGTCACTATACAGGTGCACAATCAACAAAAAAGGAAGCTGCAGCAGACCAAACGTCTGGGCTGCTAGACGTCTAGGTTAGACGTATAGGCAACAGACCAGACGTCTGGGCTGCTAGACGTCTAGGCCAGACGTTTAGGCAGTAGACCAGACTGTAGACAGGGGTGAGTACATTCCCGATATGGGTGATGACAGTTAGTATCAGGGTTAGGCAATACAACAAGGTTCTCGTCGGTAAGCTAACTCTGGCTTCAGTCGGCTCAATTAGGACGTCAAGGGTCCAGACGTCGGATGGACAAGTACAGACGTCCGGGATCAGGTCAGACGTCGGGTCTGGCAGGCAGGACGTCTAGCTACTAGACGTCAGGTTAGGGCTGGACGTCGGATGGAGGGGCTGACGGCTAGCCGTCTGGCGGTTACCAGACGTCCGGCTAGACGTCAGACCTCAGAGAACTTGCAACCGCCATAACCGCTCCTGCTCCGGTGCCTGTTCGTCGATAACGGACAGCAAACCTGCAATGACAAATTACCATTCGAAAACCTGCAACATGTCCATCAATGGTTTCAAACCTGCAACAACTCCATTAATGGCAGCAAACCTGCAACTCAACTCAACATTCACTCAATGCATACGCAGAATATGGATCAGAATAACAACCTTTGTATTATGCTTCAATCACAGTTACAACATACAACAATGATCTCTCTCCAAGTCTGAGGCTCTTTCCTTCACTTCTGATGGATTACAAATGTTTGAAAAGGGGGTATTTATAGGGCTGGAAGTTGGTTATCCCAACCAACTTCCCCAACTTCCCAAACCAATTCCCCAACTAATTCTTTTAACTAATAACTAATCAGACGTCTAACTAGCGCTAACTAGCCGTCAGGCCACTAGCCCAGACGTCGCGATCGAACCGGACGTCGACGGCCGATCCGACGTCGCGATCGACCGGACGTTTGACGGCCGATCCGGACGTATGACGTACAACCGGACGTCCGACTAAAACTGGACGTCCGATGACTCATTACAATGCCAACACTTAGACAAAATTGCTCAGTTACATTACAAAATTGTTGGAGAATGTGCCAGTCAGTCCTAGGGCTTAGAACTGTTGTCTACATCTATCCTCCCCTTCGAAGAAGTCGATGTCCTCAGCGACCTTCTCCGCTCCGATGCTGAAGCTCCAGCCTCAGTTTGTTGTACCTCTGTTGGTGTAGCAGCCCTCAGTGCCTGTTCATAGTCCTGAAGCTTTTGACGGTGTTGGTCCCGTTCCTCCTTGAGTCTTTTGGCATAGTTATAATATTTTGCCCATTCGACTTCCAAGTTATTTGCTCTCTCTTCTGTCTTCTTCAGGTTAGTCAGTAGCTCTGTCTCCTTGCTGCGGAACATATCCTTCAACAATTCCTCTGAAAGAGAAGTTGTTGGTGCACCTGGTTGCTGTTTTGCCTTTCGCAGTTCTTCCTCCAAAGCTGCATTTCTTTTCAATAGTTCTTCCTTTTCTTGAGCCCAAGCTCGCTCTTGCTGACTTCTACTGACTGAAAATGAGGCTGCCTGTTTAACCAACAGTTCTTTCTGATTCTTGAGTTGGTCTATCTCCTCCACTGCTGTCTGTAATTGCTGGTTTCTTTCCACCAACTCAGCTGTCAGACTTGCATTTACCGCCCTCAGCCCTTCGTGGACTCGTTCCATGCATTCCATGCCTTCAACTAAGAGTTCATCCTTTTCCAACAGAGCCTTTGTAACCTCTTGCTCCATGATGTCCTTAGCTGAACTGATGTGTTTGATTCCCTCGCCCAACCACTGTAACAAGTGTGCGAGAAAATTCAGCTGTGTATACATGGGTAACAGTTCTGGCACTACTTCCACCTGCGTGCCGTGCTCCGTAGCCCGTGGTGGATTCTTGCCGTGGCCGCAAACGTAAATCTGTTCTGTCTCACAATAGAGACTCGGTGTCTTGTCTGGCAATTCTGCCACATCCTCCATCGTCTGCACTTGGGCCGTGGGTAGTGACCAAGGCTGCTTTGCGTAAATACTTGAAATATCTCTCCGCCAAGGTCCCTGAACTGCCCACTTAACCAATCGGTCAAGCTCATCTTCCACCATGCCTTGCCATTTCTTCCATTGGCCCATACAGGCGTTGCTAAACTGCAAGCTCAGACTCTGCATCACTTGTGCCAATTTCTGAAAACAGAGTGTTGCGTGCTCATCCATCTCGTCTGAGGGATCCATAAAATTTGGTAACCTGAGAAGAATCTCCTGGGACCAAGCATCAATCTGTTCAGCCTCCCGTGCAGTTGCTTTGCCTTTGTCTTTCTGGCGAACAGATGGGCTTCCTGTAGACCGTCCCAGGGCTTCACTGTCCTGTTCTTCCTGTTCTTCATTTTTATTCAGGTCTACCAATTCCGGTGACTGTTCTCTTTCATCCTTGGTAATATCTACTCCCGGAATCTCTGTTGTTGTCTCCTTTGTGGGCTCTTTCATCTCCTTCTCCCACTATTCTGTAGCTGCTGGTCGTAGTCCTTCTTCTACTCCAGAGCTACCACTGATTCCTGCAGCTTTCCTAGCTGCTGCTACTTTCTCGGCTGTAGCAAACATCTCCTCTATAGAGAATGTGCTCAAAGTGTCTGCCAATGTTGTTGGCCTTGCCACTGGTCTATCTGACACATCAGGTGAACCCATGCGACCTATGTGCTCTTCTTCTGCAACAATCTCGTCTTGTCCAACTGGGTTAGCTGTACTTGTCCCAGCTGCCTGATCATGCAGTGTAGCTGCTGCGGAAAACTCAGATTCCTCTCTCTGCTGCAGTTCCCGACTACGAGCTACTTCCAGATTCTCTGCTATCTTTTGTAATGCTTCTTGTGAGAGATTCTGTGGTGGCACGTCAAATCGCCCCTTCTTCTGTCTAGGTTCATCTGGAGATTGGGCTTGCTTTTGTTTCTGTACTTCTGACTCTCGAGTCTGTGTGGCTCCCTTATCCTCCCCTTCTGGCTCAGCCACCAGCTTCTCCTGACGCGGTTTGTGGGAAATCTGTTTTACCCTTGCTTTCTTTGCTGGCGTCTTCTTGGCTGGCTGTGACTCTATCCACCTACAGATGGATGGTCCTTTTGGTGGCACGTCCCTTGAAGCCTCAAAGTCTGGGATGGGAATTTCTGCTCTTACCGCCGCATCCAGAATCAGTCCAATTGCGTGAAACGTCATCGAGAAATTCTTTGTTGTCCTCAGCAGAAACGTCTGTATCCGGTTGGACAGATACGTTGCCCAATCATACTGTTCTCCCCGCTCTATCCCTTGTAAATAAGGAATCAGCCAAATTGGCAGATCTGAACTTCGCTGCTCTCCTGACAGCCTAGACATGATTACATTCATGATCACCTCATACCCTTCATTACGGAGTTGTGGCTGCTTAACTCCTCTTCCGCCGTGGACGCGGAGCATGGCATCTACTTCCTCCTTCGTCAGATTAGTCACACTCATAATCAGCTCCATCGTCTTCTTCGGATCTCTTTCATTTAACACCGGTTGGCCCCTAAGAGGAAGCCCAAAAGTGTGCTGGAAAGCTTCGGGAGTGAATTCAACCTCCAGTGCAGTACCGTCTATTTCTACCAGACTGCTGTGCCTTCTTTCATCATAAGTCTCCAGCATCTGCACCAGATATTCCTTAAAAATCTCCCGGTCAAAGTGAGGAGCCTGCAAAATAAAGTGTACCCCCGCTGCCTTGATCTTGGATTTCACCGGATGATCCCTGGGTGTATCCGCCCACCACTGCCGGCAGAAATCTCCTGTCGGACATACCCAGGTCATCTCCTCCACAGGAATGGGTGCTTTTCCGCTTGGGTGAATCTCTTTGCCTCGGCGGGTTGCCACTTCCGCTGCTTCTCTCCTACCTCTGGACTGTCCAGCTTCCGCACTTCTGTTCTGACTTCTCATTGCTACCTCCTGCTGGTGCCGCAACCGCTTGGCTACCACTGAGTCGGCTTCGGGTTCACTCCGTGCAGAAGTCTTTCCCGCTTTATGTTGTGATGTCCTCATGTCTCCCTTTTTCCACCTAGTGGCCCTAGACGTCAGGTGTCTCAGCCGTCTGGTTCAGCAGACGTCAGCTGCTACGGGCGTCTCCTTCCTGCAGACGTCTGGCTCTGTAGCCGTCTGGTCTGGCTAGACGTCGGATCCAGCCGTCTGGTCGGCTAGCCGTCGGGTGCAGCCGTCTGGAGGTTTGGACGTCAGGTCCTGAGCCGTCGGTTGGGCTAGACGTCCGGTCCTAGCCGTCAGAGTGCTCAGCCGTCTGATGCAACCTTCCACTCCACCTGCCGTCAGCCGTCAACAGCCTTCTTCCTCTGCCCTAGCCGTCTGCAACAGCTGCCGCGTGCTCCTGCTTCTTCTGCCGCGCGCTCTCCTCCTTCACGTGCTCTTCCTTGCAACCTGAAAGCGATGTGAGAAGAATGAAGTCTCTCCTCCTTATATAGCTTCCCAAAACCGTTTCTCAACCGCTCCAACTAACTTGTTTGCATGCATGCGCGACACGTCGACCTTCCTAGACGTCTAGGTGTCCTTATTTTGTCTTTTTCTCTATTTCGTCTTTTTCCTCATTTTTGACTTTTTTGTTGACTTTTGACTTTTTTCTAATTTTTATTTTCTTTTTCTGATTTTTTTTCAAAATTGGCTAGACGTCTACTGTTTAATGTTGTCGGGTGAACCGTATGGCCATGCCAATACGCAGTTCCCAGCCATCTGACGTCTCCCTTTGCCGGTGACGACTCTGTTCTTCAAAACTGTCAAAGTCGTCCGTACTTTCGCTATGAAGTTCTTCCGTCCTCTGACGTCTTCTTCTATTATTCTGACTTGGAGCAGTTTTCGGGTATGGCTGATGTCGGCGTCTTTCTCTTCTTCGTGGAATAATACGCCAGTCCGGTTGTCTGACTTCTTCCGGCTGCTGTCGTACTTCCGACTCTTCAACTTGGTGGTTATTTATCTGTCGCCCATCATTATTATCAGCCTCTTCTTGATTTCTTGTTGCTATCTGGCGAATCTGTTCTATCCAGTCTTCCACCCTTTGTATATCTGCCTCTCCCGGTTCAGCAATCTCGTGATCCAGTTGCTCCTTGATAGTTTCCAAACGTGTACTTGGATGTACCACATTCTCCGGACGACTAGGTTCTGCTATACACTCTCGGTGTCTGCTTGCAAGATTCGGACGTTCTGGGTGAGCAGGTACTAAGGGAACTCGTGTCGTACTCCCGTCACCTCGCCGGATTACTATACAATCATCCATATAGTAATGGATCCATTCTTCATTCTGATCAAGACCAGTCTGATTGTGTTGTTGCTGTCTTCGGGGCCTGTTATCTTGGTGGGGTCGTCTTGCTTGTGGACCTCGCCCTCTGCCTCTGCCATTTCCTGCAACAGCTCGTGCTTGATCCTGTCGTTCAAAATTGGGGTTTCTGTCCCAATTCCTTCTGCCGCGGACTTGGTTACCGCCTCTTCGGCCTCTTTCCGATCGAATCTCCCTAATGTTGGGCTGTCGTACTCCCAGCTGCCCGAGATTCGGTCGGTCCCTCAGTCGTTCTTGACGACGTCTCCGGTTCCTACGAGCTCGCTGAGATGGACCTCTCGGTCTATTCTCAGGAGCACGAAGTAATGGGTTGACTTGGACTAGGTTCTCAGATGGGCCTTGCGGTCCAAACTGAGAACCAGTCGACCTATTGGTAGTCGGAGGGGAATTTCTTCCTCTCAAGCTACCGGGACGGAGGTCAACCACGCTCCTCCCTTGGTCAGGTGCTCTCGGAATTCCTTGCGGTCTCCCGAAGGTACCTAAATTGTTTCTGCTACGGGCCTCGTTTGTAGGTTGTGGTCCAGGCTCAGGTGTTAGTTGTTGCAAGATCCTCAGTCTCCTATCGGCTCTCATCAGTCTTCGTCTCCATCTCCTTTGCTCAAATTGTCGTTGCATGGTACAATGAGCCAAATTCTCCTGGTACTCTTCTGAAAAGACTGAGTCGGTACTTGAGTCATTTCCATCTCCTACCGTGTTGAGGGGCCATACTGAAGTTTCTTGAACCCTCTGCTGCAATCTTCGTACTTCCCTTCTATGTTGTCGCAAATCTAGTGCAGCCATCCGATACCTAGCTACCTCTTCCCGTTCAGTTGGGCGTCTCATGGCTCCAGCATAAGGTGTTCTCCATTCGCGGTGCGGTGGTAATTCTGGCATACCGTCCTCGTTATTTTCCTCTTGTGGGCTTATGGAAGCACCATCTTCGATTATCTGTGCGGTTTCCAGAAATCTGACACCCGCTTGTCGACTGCGATCTTCATCTATCTGCCTCCTACGGTCCGGGTTGGGACTGGCATATGGAATATCAGGATCTTGATTGTCGTCACTGCTTGTTTCTTCCAACCATCCTCCAGTTTTTGGTTTTTCTTGTACTGTTTCGATATCTTTCCATAATATGGCTGCCATTTCCTCCCTGCTTTTCTTATATTCAGCAGTCGAGCTTTGTCCTACTTCCCATACCCTGGATTTTTCTGGAGACTTGCCCAACTCCTGATGTTTTACGGATTCCGTACGTGAGGAGTCTTTCGAATTGAGCACAATGTTTAATGTAGGCGAGGAACTTCTGGAACGGCCATCTATTGCCAAGGCTTTTCCTCTTCGGGTCTCAACTGAGCTAGCAGTCTCGTCTTGTTCTTCTTCTGGTAGGGAAAACAGACTGCTCTCCGAGGAATTTCCCGTTGCCTCTCTTCTCAGTTCCCCCTGTTCCAGCTCAGCCCACTCCGCCAGGCGAGCTTCATGCCTCTGGTTTACCCGCTGCATAGTTTCATCCAATTCGTTTATCACTTGTTCCCGTAGCTGATTATTATACTGCCTTAGAGTCTCATATTCTTCTTGCAACCTTTGTGTTTCCGTTCTCATTCGTTGCATAAGCCTGACTCCGGCTTCTTCGTCTTCTTCTTCTTCTATTGGAACTTCCTGTTGAGCGACCTCTATCAGCATTTGGGGTCGGTCATCTTCGTTGTTATTTGGGTCTTGTCTATCCTCACTCCCAAACAACCAATTCAGGTTCTGATTTTCCTCCTCTCGAACAACGCTACCCTGCTCGCTAGTTTCAGAAGGTTGACTGCCTGAATCCTCTTCTTCTCTCCTGGGAGTTCCAATTCGCTCCAAATTGATCATGTTGACTTCAGCACGTGGCTTATATACCTTCAACTTGGAACCATTGACTACCTCGGGGCATAATGTTCCATCCAATTTCCTTAGTCTAACTGCCCCGTTTTCAAGCACTTCGTCTACCTGGAAGGGTCCAAGCCACAGGGTTTTTAACTTCCCTGGCTTGAGTTCTCTCTTACCGTTGTATTTGAGAACTAGTCCACCAGCCTTCAAATCCATCTTCCGAAGGTGTTTATCATGCCAGAACTTCCTTCTCTTCTGCGCTACCTCCGTTGCCCATTGAGCCATCACCCTTTTCTCGTCCAATTGCACCAAGGCTGTCAATCGCTCCTGAATGCTTTCTTCTTCATTCAACCGGCTGTCGACTGCTACTCTCAAGCTTGGTATAAGGAATTCAACCGGTACCACTGCTTCTAGCCCGTACATCAGTTGAAAGGGTGTGTTGTTTGTGGTCGGCTTATAAGTTGTTCTATACGCCCATAGAACTGCTGGTAGTCTCTCCTCCCAGTCGGCTCCTTCTACTCCACATGTCTTGTACATGATGGAAACCAGGACCTTATTCGTCGCCTCCGCCTGCCCGTTTGCTCTGGGGTAGTACGGACTTGATAGCGAGTGGAAGATCCTGAACTCCTCTGTTAGGTTCTTTATAATGGCATTCACAAAATGGCCGCCTCTGTCACTTGTCAGCTGTAGAGGTATCCCGAACCTTGTAATCACTTGTTCGTACAAAAAGCGAGTCGTGCTTCTTGCCGAGTTGTCCGGTAAAGCCCTTGCTTCGACCCATTTTGTGAGGTACTCCGTTGCAACTACGATATATCGGCATCTCCTCCTTCGACTTGTCTTCAGAGGACCCACAAAGTCCAGCCCCCATCTTTCGAACAGTTCTTGAGGCTGCGATGGATGTAGTGGCATGAAGTCTCTTTTCAACGGTTTCCCTGTTCTTTGGCACGTATCACATGCTGTCACAAAGTGCTTAGCATCGTGAAAGAGGGTGGGCCACCACAGACCTGCCAACAACACTTTCCTTGCTGTCGCATCCGGTCCCATGTGTCCTCCTGCCAATCCCTCGTGTGTCTCCCTCAGGGTCTGTTGTACTTCATCTTCCATTATACATCGTCGAAGTATATGATCCTCCCCCATCTTGTAAAGCAGTCCTGCAATCACGGTGAAGGGTGCCGACTTCGTAATTACCTTTCGTCGTTCCGCTGTCGTCATCTCGTCTGGCAGCTTCCCCGTCGACAGATATTCCTTGATATGCTTATACCATCCTGGTAAAGCATTAATCATGAACAATTGTGCATCGGGAAATTCATCCGGTATTCCTCCCTCTGCAGGTTCCCCTGAGCGAATCCTTGACAACTGATCCGCTATTACGTGTTTCTTCCCTGGTCTGACTACCACTCTAAACACGAATTCCTGCAAGGTGACGAGCCATCGACTCACTCGTCCATAGATCGTTGGTTTATTGATTAAGTATAACAGAGCCTGGTGATCTACATAGAAAGCAAAAGGGTTAGCCAGCAGATAGTGTCTGAACTTCTGCACCGAATACACCATTCCCAATGCTTCTCGCTCTGTTGTACTATAGTTCTTTTCGGCTCTAGACAATAGCCTACTTGCAAAGTATATGGGCTGATCTAACCCGAATTGACCTTCCTGTGCTAACGCGCATCCAATCGCAAAGTTTGAGGCGTCCACATGCACATGGAATTCTTTCTCCCAGTTAGGATAAACCAGGATAGGTGCTTTCACCAAGTGCCCTTTCAATCCTTCAAATGCCACCTGGTGTTCCTCTGTCCATCTGAATGGAACACTCTTCCGTGTAAGCGCATCTAGTGGATGAGATGTCAATGCATAATTTCGGATAAACCTCCTGTAGTATCCGATAGTTCCCAGAAAAGTTTTAACCGAGCTCACATCATGTGGCTCCTCCATCAGTAACACTACCCGTATTTTATCTGGGTCGGGTTTCAACCCTTCTTGGCATACTATGTGCCCTAGCAGCTTTCCATATGGCACCAACAAGACACATTTATTCGGGTTCAGTGCTATTCGTGCTTTCCTGCATAAACTCATGCATTCCCCCAATGCCTTTAAATGTTCCTGTGTCTTCCCATACAGTGACCAATCATCTAAAAAGGCTTTAAAATTCCCTATGGACATTTTATCAAAGATATACAAGATGATCCTTTGAAAAGTAGCGGGCGCATTGCATAGGCCAAATGGCATACGATTGTATGCATATATTCCATTCTCTACCACGAAAGTAGTCTTCAACTTATCTTCTTCTACTATGCTGATCTGATTATACCCCGAGAATCCATCCAAAAATGAATAAATCTCGTGGCCGGCTACTTCTTCCAGGATTGAATCTGTGAATGGGATCGGGAAGGGATCTTTTATAGTTACGACATTCAAACTTCTAAAATCCACGCAGATTCGGATTTTATCTACTTCCCGTTTCAGAGTGATCACAATTGGTGAGACCCACTCGCTTGTCGTAACCTTGAATATAATGCCGGCATCCAGCATCTTGTCGATTTTGGCATTCACCTTTGCTGCATACTTGGGATTCATTCTGTAAGGCCGCCTTCTCACTGGTTGCGCACCTTCTATCAGAGGAATCTTGTGTACGCAGAGTTCGGGTGGTACTCCCTTCAAATCTTTATACGTCCAAGCAAAAACATCCTTATAGTCCATAAAAATCTTAATTGCTGCTGCTTTGAGGACTGGATCCCAATCATCTCCACATTTGATCATCTTCTCTTCTCCTGTCTCTCCCAAGTTCACCTGAATCATCCTTGGACTTTCGTATTTGATCGACTCAGGTTCTTTATCTGCTTTCAGTGCAACGACAGGGTGGGCAGGTTTATCTTCAATGACTGCTTCTCCCATCGTAAATTCTGCAAAGTTCTTGGGAAATGTCCACTTCTCTCGTTCTTTGTCCTTGTCTGCTGCTTTCAGTCTTTTGTTGCTGATCTCTTTTCCAGGTTCTTGCGCCTCATCCCTTTTGGTCTCTATTTCCGCTTCTATGCACAAACATTGGGGAGGGAAAACTTCGTAATCTTCCATCTGCCAGTGTAATAGACCCTTGTCTTGGTCATATTCGTCCTCCGTGCAGTTATCAAGCTGCAACACTCCATCCTCGTCGGGTTCATATCCTGCCTCACCATCCGATGAAGAGGACCCCGAATCATCTGAAGTCGCTATATCCTGGCTCACCGTTTGATTCTTCAGATTAATGATGTACTTGTGTTGCCCTTGTTTGAAGGATAGCCTTTCCTTCTCCCAGTTATGGTTAACTTTGGCTGCTCTCAACCATCCTCGTCCTAGGAGTGCATCATATGCGGACTTCTGCATAGCAATAATGACAAAATCCAACACAAAGTCTTGTTCCGCTATGCGTATCTTCTGGTTCATTAAGACACCCAGTGTTTCAATTCCATACTGGTCAGCTCCATATAATTTAAAGGTCGGAGATCGTAAGGCGGGTTGCCCAATTATCCGCCAAGTCTTTTCCGGCATTACGTTCACACTCGATCCTCCGTCAACAATTACCTGATTCAGCCTATGGTCCAAAACTTCTATTTGAACGATAGCTGGCCTCTTTCCTGCTTCAATCATCAGGATTGTGGGATCGATGAACTGGTCCTGCTTGATAGTTGCTACCTGCCGAGGTTCATCCTTCTTCTTGATGACTTCTCCGATCGTAGCATACAACTCAGGTACGATGCTAAACAAACTGGCGACCTTCATTTCCACCTTCGTGTTCAGCACCTCCGTTACCAAGCCTTCTACTGTTGCCTTCTGCGTGATCTCCGGTCGTTTCAACACTTTCTCCAGAATTAGTTGATCTCGTTTTTCCTTGGCTAATTCTGTGCTTATCATCTCTTGGCCTTCCCACCCCGTGCCTTCTCCTCTCTTTGGGGGGATTGGGTTTCCTCTTCCATCTTCTGGTGTGCTCCCTCCTTACCACTATCCATTCTTTGGTTCCCCCCCCCTCCCCTCTGCCTATCGGGTTTATATTCTGTTTTTGGGTTCTTCCCTTTTTTGGTAGGGGCTTCTTTTGTTGCTGGGACCACCCATGCATTTGCACAGCATCCATATGGTATTGTTTCCACGATTGTTGTTTCTTGCATTCTGCGGCTTGGAGCAATTCTTTGCGAAATGGCCCCATTCTTGACAATTCCGACATTGAATAACCGGTCGGCCCTCAGAGTCATATTGCAATCGGCTCTGGCCTCCTTGTCTTCCTCCCCGACGGTTATTCCTGTATCCTCCACTTGTTGCAGCTTGTCCATTCCTTCCTGTGTTTGGCTGCTCTTCTTGTTGTATGGCCAAAGTTTGATGTCGCTTGTTCTTTAGATTGAATGGACACTCGGCCACTGGATGACCTGCAATCTCACATATGTTACAGTAGGCTTTCTTCGGACAGTCGATATTGGAGTGCCCTTCCGTCTTGCAATCCGAGCACCAAATTTCCTTCCTGTCTTTACGATTTTCACTTTTGGCCTCCTTCAGTATTTTCTCCATTTCCTTCCGAAATGTGTGGATTGTGCTCTGCACCTTGTCTTCAACATCACTGTCTGATTCCTCGGTATGTTTCAAGTATCCTCCAATTCCGGCGGTTGTCTGCTTGCCTTCACTTTCGAAGTTCTTCGCCTTCTCCAGTGCTTCTGCATACGTTGAGGATGGTACTGCCTTCATCTTCTTCTTCCACCTTGGGAGTAGTCCATCCAGAAACCACCGCTTAACCATACCGTCAGCAGGTGTCATCTCCATCTTGTCCGTCAGTTGTTTCAGTCTTCTATTGAAGCTTTTGATATCTTCATCCGTTTTCTGCTTCGTGACGCAAATTTTTGTGATTATGTCAGTGTCATCTCTCATTGGTCGAAATTCTTCTATGAATGCGTTCTTCAGGTCGTCCCATTGTGCAAATGCTTGTATACTCTATCTTTTCAAGTACCAGTCTATCGCCATGCCTCGCAATGTTGCTGGGAACAATTGCAACCATTGTGTGTCTTGATTCACCCCATTTGCTCCCCAAATGGTAGTGCAAGTTCCCACATGTCGGGCTGGGTCTTCTTTCCCTTCACTTGAGAAAGGTGGGCATTTTTGCTGTATAGTTCTATTGGCAAGATTTCCTGCCATAGTGTTCTGGTATACAGGTACTGTTGTGTGTTGAGTTCTTTGTGGTTGCCTATCAGCTGTTGGTGGTGCAAAATCCGCCTCGAATAGCCTTGTACGCGTCTCCAATTGGTCTCTGCTTCGCGACCTTCTTCGCGAATATACCAGACGTGGCTCCGGTCTTCCTCCCCACGAACCTCCGCGTCGGTGCCTCGATACCAGGTTCTCTCCTACAGTATCCTCTGGCCACTCCTCTTCCGCCGGTTCGGGTGTTACCGTCCAGTCGTCAATTACGGGTACTCTTTCTGCTATTTGCTCTTCCTCGTTCTCTGCAGTCACCAACAAGGTTTCTATGTGTGCATTCTCATCCTCTTCAACATTCCATACTCGTTCTACCTCAGGGTGAGACACCTCTGGGGCCTCGTTTGCTCGTAGGTTCGCTAGTCGTGCGCTTCTTCTTACCGGTATTTGTTCGTTGTTCCCTGAAACTAGTCATTCACCTAGTCACTTTTCTATCACTCTGTCTAGACTCTTCGGGTTTTTGATTAGGCAACGACGCCAAATGTAGACAGGGGTGAGTACATTCCCGATATGGGTGATGACAGTTAGTATCAGGGTTAGGCAATACAACAAGGTTCTCGTCAGTAAGCTAACTCTGGCTTCAGTCGGCTCAGTCAGGACGTCAAGGGTCCAGACGTCGGATGGACAAGTACAGACGTCTGGGACAAGGTCAGACGTCAGGTCTGGCAGGCAGGACGTCTAGCTACTAGACGTCTGGTCAGGGCTGGACGTCGGGTGGAGGGGCTGACGGCTAGCCGTCTGGCGGTTACCAGACGTCTGGCTAGACGTCAGACCTCAGAGAATCTGCAACCGCCATAACCGCTCCTGCTCCGGTACCTGTTCGTCGATAACGGACAACAAACCTGCAATGACAAATTAACATTCGGAAACCTGCAACATGTCCATCAATGGCTTCAAACCTGCAACAACTCCATTAATGGCAGCAAACCTGCAACTCAACTCAACATTCACTCAATGCATACGCAGAATATGGATCAGAATAACAGCCTTTGTATTATGTTTCAATCACAGTTACAACATACAACGGTGATCTCTGACAAAGTCTGATGCTCTCTGATTGTCTTCTGATGGATTACAAATGTTTGAAAAGGGGGTATTTATAAGGTTGGAAGTTGGTTATCCCAACCAACTTCCCCAACTTCCCCAACCAATTCCACAACTAATTCTTTTAACTAATAACTAATCAGACGTCTAACCTATGCTAACTAGCCGTCAGGCCACTAGCCCAGACGTCTGGCAGTCAGACCAGACGTCTGACGGCCAGTCCAGACGTCTGGCGACTAGTCCAGACGTTTGACAAAACTGGACGTCTGATAACTTCATTACATTGCAAACACTTAGACAAAATTGCTCAGTTACATTACAAAATTGTTGGAGAATGTGCCAGTCAGTCCTAGGGCTTAGAACTGTTGTCTACACAGACGTCGGGGCTGTTAGACGTCTAGGCAGCAGACGTCTAGATCTATTGCCTAAACGTCTGGCCTAGACGTTTGGGCTGCTAGACGTCTAGGCAGACGTTTAGGCAGTAGACCAGACGTCTGGGTTGCTAGACGTCTAGGCAGCAGACGTCTAGATCAGACGTTTGGGCTGCTAGACGTCTAGGCAACAGACCAGATGTCTGTGCTGCTAGACGTCTAGGAAGCAGGCCAGACGTCTAGGCAAGTAGACGTCGAGGATAGACGTCAGGACACGGAAGACGAATCGCTTCAGTTGCGCATGGAAACAAACAGTTTTGCGGAGGCTTCCTTTGGGAGAGGAAACGAACGGTTCAAGGTCTTCCCTTCATGCTCTATAAAAGGGACTTGATCCCTTGCATATCAATGTAATGTTAAAAAAAACATGAATGTAAAGTTTTTCTGAAAGTAATAAGAAGGAGAAGTTGCCATTGCCCCGTGGTTTTCCTACACATTGCAGGTTTCCACGTAAATCTTTGTGTTACTTGTGTTGCTGTTTTTGTTTTTCTGTTATTGTGTTTCCCAAGGTTCCAGGAGCCTAGGGGACGAGGGGACACGTTTCGGGGACAGCGGGAGACGGCAGGCCGATTTTAGGGGACGGCTGGTATAATACTATAAATTTTTTAGAAATTTAGAATAATCTACAAATTCTACACACAACAAAAATGAAAAATACTAAAAACTTATGAAGTATGCATGTTCTTAAAACGTGTTTCAATCTGAAATGAACTCAGCTATTAGCCTATTACTAAGTGCAGCCATTTCAACAAATGTAACTTGAAGGTTCAGCCAAGGATATCAAGTGCAATCTGTAACAGTAAACCAAAATAGTTGCTATTGCTCAAGTAATGAATGCCACACTGTTCAGCTTTTAACATTTAAACAATAACAATCATCATTTTTAAAGCCACCAATGTTCAAGCAAAGACCATTTTTTAATATTTTTCAGTCACCAATGTTCAAACAAAGACAGTTCTCAGTTTTTACTTTTTGGCCATCAATGTTCAAGCAAGATAGTCATTGGTTTTCACTTTTCTCTGTTCAGGCAAGATAGTTATCTATTTTTCAGCCATCAATGGTCAATCAAGACAGTCATCAGTTTACAACCCTCAATATAAATTATAAAAGCAAGACAGCTTTACTATTCAGTCTTTAGCAATTCTGCACTGCTGTCCAATCACTAAAGTGATATTTAAACATTGACAACCACCATTGTTCAGTTCCCACCATGTAAGCAATGACAGTTACTCCTAACTATTCAAATATGACAGCCTTTTTTTTTAATTTAAGTTTGTATCAATTTTTTTTTTTTTTTTTTTTGGAGGGGGGACAGTTGGGCGTCCCCGGGAACGCCCAGGGGACGGCTGGTCGTCCCCAGGGACGTCCCGTAAAAAGGGACGTCCCAGGGATGGCCACTTGGGAGGGCCTGCCTTCCCCCAAAAGGGGGACAGGGGGAAACATCCCCCATGCCGTCCCCTGTTCCCACGGACGCAGGGGACGGGGGGACGCGTTCCCCAGGGGGGGGGGGCGCGTCCCCGTGGAACCCTCGTGTTTCCACTTGCAGGTATAAAATCTGAAGTTTTTCCTAACATAATGTGCTTCCATTCTCTTCAAAGATTGAGTGATAAATGCTTTTTCTTAGCTTAATTAGGCCTTTGAATGTTGGATAAAGATTGGTTACATTCACTAACTCATGCTTTCTGCTCACTTCATTAGAAGTTACCAAGGTTAAGGTTGTTTTTCATATAATGATAACCATCCACTTGCATCGTTGTCCAAATTAACCAATCTTTTTATATTTCTTAGATTTATGGAGCCATTGACCTCAAGGGTACCTATGATGGTGATAGAAGGAAATCATGAAATAGAGCCTCAAGCAGAAGGAGCTACATTTACTTCTTATAAGGCCCGATTTGCAGTACCATCTCAAGAATGTGGCTCAAACAGTAGTTTCTATTATTCCTTTAACATGGGTGGAATACATTTCATCATGCTCGGAGCGTATGTGGACTACAACAAGACTGGTAAATATGTCTACAGCTGTAAGATTATTTTTCTAATGCAAAGTTGGCATGCTGAAGTGTCAATTTTAATTGCTTTCCAAGGTACATGAAGTTTGTCAACTTAGTATTATGCATATTATGAAGATATCAATATTTAGCATGTACCATGTAAAAATCACCATAAGCAACTTTGAAACTTTACCTTATATAATGTGTGAATTGTCAAATGATGTGAAAAACTATATGTTTCTAAATAATCTAAAATTTTTCCATTATTTCTGTGAAATTAGGCATGCAATATTCTTGGCTAAAGCAAGATCTAGCAAATGTAGATCGAGAAGTTACACCATGGCTAGTTGCCTCATGGCATCCACCCTGGTATAATAGCTACTCTTCCCATTATCAAGAATTTGAGTGTATGAGGCAAGAAATGGAAGATCTTTTGTACAAGTTCAGTGTGGATGTAGTTTTCTCTGGACATGTAAGTGATCATAGCTATGGTATGCATTTTGAAATATGATGCCGTAGAACAAAATTGCTTTTTTATGAAAATGTTAAGATGAAAAAGGAAATGAGAAAATGGATAATTTGTTGAAAGATAAGCATAGCTCTAACATATATAAATTTTTTATTATCTTACATGGCTTTTTCATTGCTTTCATGATAAAAGATTTTCTCCTACGCTTATATTCAAAATGTTTCCATAAGCGTAGGACAAAATCTTTTATCATGAATCTTCTGATTTGATATCTTTTGACAATGAATGCGAACAATTTTTTTCACTCATTTCATTCTAATATCCTATCAATATATTTTTTCTAGTTCATGTGCTTGAGCTAGTTGCTATGAATTTTCAATTTTGTACAAGATAAATCTATGTGTATCCATGCACCCATGCTTTTGTATTTACTAGTTTTTGATTTTGTGGGAGAATATCTCCTTGATTTTGTAGATTTTGCACCATCAAAAGGTAAAGGAGGAAGTCCATTATTCATATCTCTACCTTGACTCACAAATAACATTTTGTTGATGGTTTGAGTGAAAGAGGAGGAAGAGGGGGGGGGGGGGGTTGGGTTTTGTTGGCTGGCAGGCAGTATACCAAACCAAATACAATTTAAACATTAGTTTATCTGAGATCTTATCTGCATAATTCATCATTATGTATTCAATGTTTTGACCTTACATTATACAATTGAATCTTTTAACACGTCTTTATTCATTGCAACTGATTTTTGAATTTCCTTAAATTTTGCATCATAGTATAATAATAAACATTACAGGTAGTATCTTGTTCTATGATTGAAATTTTCCCAGAAATGATGGAGAGATTTTAACATATCAAACGGACATTTCCTATAAATTGATGCCAAAGCAAGCAAAGTTTAGAAGCAATGGACCTCTTTCAGAAAGTTCTTCACACAATTTCAGAGTTAGAGGAACTCTATGCATCACAATTTAATAATCATTTAAGTTTAAAGGACTTGGGATGACAGTAGAGACACAAGTGGTCTGATAGGCACAGGTTTGAAAAAAGTTGTCCTAGATCACCTTTCCTTTTACCTATAAATCCATATGGAGGCAAGTTTATTTTACATGAGAGTAGCATGCAGTGCAATTCTTTTTTCTTTGTTTCCATATCTTGGTGTTGTATTGATTGTCTCTTGGTCCCAATTAAATATGCATTTCTCTACAGTCTCACTTACAACTTCTGTTCACGGCTAGACATTAATAACATCTACTCCATTTCAAGCACTAAGAGGTAACATTGGGCAGATTGATATGGCCATTACAAACGAAGATGTGCCTCTCATAGTGAACACCACATGGCATTCATTGCTTCTTTAACCATTAACAAAGCATATGCATGATCTTACCCACAAGTTCAATTGCTTTATATTCGGTCAGAGCAAATGCTATGTCCCAAGAAAGAAATATAAGATCGTGATTTTGCATAGTCAAACGATCATGTTGATAAAGAAATAAGAGAGGAAATTTTATGAATACCCACAAGTTATCAAAGTAGATCAATGGGACTCAAATACTGCACTTGGTTACAATAGGATGCGCAGATCCAGAAACAGTGCTCCAAAGAACATAAAAATACACTCAGATCCAAATGGCAAACATGGCACTTTTGTGGATGGCACCATGTGGAACATGTACATATCATATAATACATATACAATACAATCAATATATAAGCATAGCACAATGGGAGGCTTTAACTATGCAGAGGATCCTTTGTCAAGAAGAGGTGGATTGTGAGCAAAGGATGCAAAAAAGATCTAGAAATGCATGATTGTCTTCACATTGTAGGCTGTGGACATGGGTAGATGCTGACTTTCTCGTCTTAGCATTGAGAGGAATCCTTAGTAGTTGCTCTATGGGAGAGGCACTATCTCATGGCTCTAAACCCATATAAGAAGAATGTAACTGTTGTCACATTTTGCTAGGGGTAGAAGATTTTTGAAAATTTCAAGTAGGTTGTTGTCTCCCTCTTTCCTCGGTGCAATTTCCAGTTTTCATGTTTCATTTTCAGTTTGTTCATGTTAAGCAGATCAATTTTCAGAATTGGATGTAAAATTTGAAAGAAAAATGCAAAAAGTTTCTAAGGCATGGCTATCCCGCGATCGCCGTCGCTGTCGGGCGATTCTTGGCGGCGCGGGCTGTTTGGGCGATCCATGGTGGAGAAAAAATCGTCTAAGTGTCGACGACCGGGATCGCCGTCGCTTCTCAGCGACGCCCGTCGTCGCACTTCTTTTCAGCGACCAAGAGCACAACGTGAAAAGGTTGAAAATGACTAAGTGTCGCCGCGACTGCGATCACCGTCGCAGTCCGGCGACACCCGTCGCCGCAGTCCTTTTGGGCGCGCGACGGCGGGAAGGGGCTATCCGCCCGTGATCGCTGTCGCCGCCCGACGACGCCCGACGTCGCGCAGTTTTTCGGCGACGCGCGGAAAGGAGACAAAGCAAAGAAAAAATCTAAGTACACTGCTCCCCGCGATCGCCGTCGCTGTGCGCTCTTCTCAGCAGCACTGCAGGTTTTCAGCGACTTGCAGCAAAGGTCCGTCCCGCGATCGCCGTCGCCCATCAAAATTTCTCTAAGTCACTCAGTTTTTGAGCGCTACTCAGCATGCACCCGAGGTCACTCCCAACTTCAGTCTCGGAGATCGCTGTCGCTATTCAGCGATTCTCGGCATCTCCACATTTCTCAGCGACCGTGGGGAAAGAACTCCAAGTTAGTTTGCAAATGGGGCAAGGGGTGCCCATTTTCGATGATCTTCAGTAGGGAGTTTTAATACAAGTAAAGCCGAATTCCCCCCGGTTTTTAGAACTGTTAAGCAGATAATGCCTCCCCAGGTAAAAACAGGCAGATTTTTGGGATTTGGGCACATTCCACGGAGGGTGAAGTGGTACTCCAAGGACAGGGTAGGTGAGCAGTAATGACAAACCTAAAGGCTAAACTGTACTGCACCTACCGCATTAACATAAAGCGCCCCTTTTCAACCACCGAATCTGTCAGGAGTTGTACGAAGTCAGAAGGACCATGCTACAAGCCGATAAGAGTCAAATCTGGCAGCTTTCTGCAGCTTTTGTAGGTTTCGGGAGCTGTGCTCCGATTGTAAAAGGGGGGAAATTTCTGCTATAAATAGCAGTGAACTTGCATTGTAAAAAGGGAGAAACATATTGCTAAGAAGCTGCTGTAGCTGAACACTTGCTTCCAATTCAAAGTATACTTGGCTCTGTTATTTGTCTCTTTCTTTTATGCTGCCTTCTGCAAGTAATTCTGCATCGTGTCATTTATTTTTCTGATTGCTGTCATTTTGAATCCTGGATGGCTGCATTGGCAATTAAGTAGACCTGGAATATTGAATGAAGGATACATAGGAAAGAATCACAGTAATAGTTTCTGTTACATACATTGTTTTGATTGTTGTTGGTTTAGTGATGAGTTAGTGACTGTGCTGCTTGTTCTTCCCCACCTGAAACACATGATATTTACATTTCTTTCTGCATTTTTACAATCTCTTTCCAGTTCCCTTCTCTAAAATCAAAGTAGTGTAGTATAGGAGCCGGCCTTCTCCGGAGATTGGCACGGAAGGCATTCCTTCCTTCCGGCCTTTCAATCTGCTAGGCGAATCTAGGGCGCAAAAGAGTAAAACCCTTTCCTAATGGCGGATTCGTAACCAACAGTAACCATATCAACTTGGAAGTATGTTGAGGCTGAGAGAGCCCCTTCAAGGCTTCTCATCTAAGGGTAATCACTCCCAACAGGTATAGAACCATAAACTTCTAGTCAAGATATTGACAGAAAATAGGTGACCTCCTTGAATCTCTGTATAGGCAATATTATCTCCCTCTGATCTCATAGTATATAGGGCATGTGAACAGAAAGTGCTTCTTTGTCTTTCCTTTCTATATGGAGCAAAGGTAGCAAATCCTATCCCCCCAAAGAATGTGATGGTTAGCTTCATTCCTAAGTTGATGGGGATGTACTCTTATTTGAACAAGGGTGATCTAGAGGCCATGGGACTAGTCATTGCTGATATGATAGGGCAGTGATGATGCTATCTACAATCTATATAAAGTGCTCCTCATAGAAGGCCATCTTGTGTCCAAGATCTTGAAAGGAGAGATCCATGTAGTTTTAGTATATTTCTGTTGAATATCCAAGCTAAAAGACTTCTGAATCACCCCTTTCTCTAGGAGGAGGTGAGGGGTATGTCTAGTCAATACCAAAATAAGGGGAGATGATATATGGAAATCCCAGTAGATTGGAGAAGTGAGTTAAGACTCCAAGTATTGCCCTTTCCTTTGACTAGGGAGATTTATAAAGGTAACTTTCTCTACAAAGCAAAGGGCTAGGAAGAGGTCTCTTTCCTAATCCAAACCGCAATCCTCCATGCATCATAGTCCATAGAGATGGAAAGTGAGTCTAAAGATGCTCTCAAGAAAAACTGGTTGGACTGCAAACTCAACCTGTACAATGCACTCAGAAATTGTATGCTTGTAGCAGAGCATATGCCGAAGCATTATAGTGTGAACACTCTCAGTACAGGACCAATCAGAAGGTCCAAACTCAGCTCCTTAACCTTAGATGTGTAAAGAAGTGAGGGTTTCATGATACAGGTTCATTGAAGCATTGTGAAGCAGATAGAGTGAGGGAAATAGAGGATACAAAATATCAACTCCAATTGTCTCTATTAGAGGCTGATGATTGAGGATGGTACTCCTTACAAACGGGAGAAGATGTAGTGTTGTAATTTCTAGACCTGTATATATAGGTTTATGTGTAAAATATGGACTTTAAGATTAACATTCTGAAATTAAGATAGATCCCAAGTGCAATGTTGTATTAAGTAATAAAGAGATGCAATCAAGTATGTTATAGAGTATTTTAATGATAATTTGACTTTGACCTTTTAATGGGTTTTGAAATCATAAACTACATAATAGATAAAGCCCATTACATAAAGGGATTTCTGAAGGTCTATCACAGCTCTGATGTAGATTTGGCAACCCACAAGAGACGCATAATGCAGTAAATGGCCTTTTGGTATTGGTGTTTATGGAAACTTTAAACTGGACATGAAATTGCTTCCATTGAGAAAATAGAGTTGTTACATTTAAGATGCAAATCTTCCCAGCTTTTCTAGTAATTATAAGCATTAGTGTTGTAGACCATTTCTTGTGATGCAAACCCCATGCCTATTTTTGGAAGAGGAACATTCTGATGGTGGATTTAAACTTTTTCTGTTGGGATATTGTTACAGATGTTTGAGTGAAAAGGGAATGCTCTTCCTGATCCCGTAAGTAACATCTGTGGCAGGAATACTTTTCCATAGTTATAGGAAAATATATAATGCACCTTGCAGGAATAAGATATCTAGCATTCGAACTGTAATGCATAAATTGTGAAGCTTTGTTCTTGACATGTAGGATACTTTTTATGTGCTGCTGTTAGTCTGTAAAATGTACTGAACCCATCTTTCATACGAGATGTCCTACTACCTTACTTCAATGGCAAATTCACTGATTATCATGCTTTCAATTCTAACCCTCTAACTTCTTCCCGTGTTGGAACTCTGCGTTGTATTTTATGAATTCTATGTAAACCTTGGAAGGAAGATAAGTCTCTAGGCTTTCTGGTTAAAATGGATGATCTTTGGTCAGGTTATTTTCAGAAGTCAGTGACTAAACCCCACTACAAAATGTGTCTGCAAGAACAATGGATCTAATAATGTTTCTACAAGGATAGTGGATGATATCTATTCAAAACATGTCAAATAAGACGACTGAATTCCGTATCAGCTTTCTTTCTCGTCTATATGCAATGGAAGTAAGATTTAGCAAGACAAGATATTGTGGGAGACACAGAAATAATGTTCAAGAGAAATATAAAACAATAGCTTAGATGTTATGTGGTACATTGACATGATTTTTGAGGTCTGTGTGATTATATTATCTAGTGGGAAGGTATTTGACAACATTGTGACAGGTACATGCATATGAAAGAATGAACAGGGTCTACAACTATACTTTGGACCCATGTGCTCCCTTGTATATTACAGTAGGAGATGGTGGGAACGTCGAGGGAATCGACACAGAATTTGCAGATGATCCAGGCAAGTGCCCCAAGCCAGAGGACAACCAACCTGAATTTGGAGGTGTATGCCATATAAAATTCACCTCTGGTCCTGCAAAAGGCAAATTCTGTTGGGACAAGCAACCAGAATGGAGTGCATTTAGAGAGAGTAGCTTTGGACATGGCATACTAGAGGTATATCATATAACTCGAATGTGGAATAGAATAATAAATTCTCTATGAATGACTACATGTTTATATTTCAAGTAGTGTTGTAACTTGTATACATTGAATTAGAATTTATTCATGGTTATTTCGTTATGTTTGCAGGTAATTAATTCTACATATGCCTTATGGACGTGGCATAGAAATCAGGAATCATACAAGATTAATGGCATTGTTGGAGATCAAATATACATTGTGAGACAGCCGGAAATCTGCCACCCTCACCACAATTTGAGTATCCAAAGAAGTCCATAGAAATAGTTTACCAAGCAAGCTTACTGCAAACTCTAATGGTCATGTGTTGGAGGAATTTATTATATTATGATAGGTCAAGGCACAGTATATTGCAAATATGAAACCAAGCACAGTATAGGTCAAGTCACAGCATATTGTATATTGTAGGGACTTTGTATAATATGATATTTATAAATACACAACCCTGTATGTCACAGTACATTGCATACATCTTATGTGCACAAACATTTTTTTCTGTTAATTGGCGATAATTCAAAATGGGGCATTCGAAGGGGCCCCTGCCCATTCTACAAGAACCAAAATACATCTTTCTGAATACTGATGTCCTTACATAATGACATGAAAGAAAAATTCTGTAATTTGTGTCCATATCAAAAATCAGAGCAAACTACTATTAAAAAGCTAAAAACCCATAAACTGGACTATATAAGCCAGTAACAATTCTCAGACTATTCTCGGTAAGTATTTCATTACAGGTGACAGCTGACCACAGACTATTATATAGTGGAGTCTGGAGACTCTGGACTATACATAGTGCGAAAGCACCTAGAACAAACAGGATGGTATACTTGACAGATCTACTAATATGCCTCATGAACCACAAAATATATAGATGAGCCGAGGAAGTGAGGCAATTACTGAAATAAATCTGTCATGACCCACTGATTATCTGCCTGTGCTGGGGAAGGTTTTGATTCTTCATTGTTGATCAATCTTTAACACACTCTTTTGTTTAAGCATTCTTGTAAATAATTTCAGTCATGGGCATTTCTTAATGTCTTGATGTGAATGAGCTTGTAAGAGCAAAAGACATTCATCTAGTATTGTCTTTTGTTGGACTGCAATGTCATGTATGTGCCACCTTTTTTACATGTAGAGAAAGAAAAGTCTGGCAAATATGAATTTGCACTGGGCCTTTATCAAGTAAGAACCATGACCTGGGGAAATACATTCCTTCTTCCAGTGCAATAAACTCTTTCTAAACACGTCAAAATTCACTCCTAAGAAACACAATTTGCAACTAGCACAACATATATCAGAAATGTCCAGAAATATTCTTACCCTTTATGCTGTGTGAATATAGAGAGATTTAGCTCTTCCTCATTGTTGAATGATATCCATTCTGGGAAATCTGGACAAGCCCAAATGCTGCCTTATAGGAATGGCATGCAGAATGATGAGCATGAAGTTGGTTCTCTCTGTCTCTATCACTTCTTTGAATGGATATCTAACAAGCAAGCATTTTGCTACTGTGACATAATATCTACTGTCTAAAATAACAAATGGCGAATGGCTAGTAGGGTCCAACTAATTGTATTTTGGCATTGTATTTGTTGATCTTCCATCAGATCTGGTTTATTTCTAAACTGCATGTGAACCCTCAAATCATTTCAATGCAGTGATATCCACCCGTTTCACTGTAATAGCAGAAAATTAGTGCTATTACACCAATTAGTTTTCTGGGGCGAGGATATTCACTGCTGTAAATGCAACTCGGTTTACAAATGCTCCAAATAATGGAAGAGACCCTGGTTCAGTTAAGCCAGAGGCCAACTCCTTGCTAACAGTAGAAGTGTTTCTGCTGCATGAAGACCACTGGTCCTCTTTTGAATCTGATTCATGCTAACTATCTCTGCAATACCACCAATAGTATCACTAGAAGGGTCCTAAGCATCTATAGCCAATCCGGTTTCTGTGGTACTTATTATCCCCGAAGAAGGTACTATAGTTCATATATCTCAGCCAAGCTGAAACTTGCAAGAGTGGCGAGTGCAATAGCACTAATTGGAATAATGATAGATTTGTATGTGAAGGCAACTGCTAAAATGACATTTGCTGCAGAGCCAGTTTTGCTGGAGTGGGGTACTACATGAATAGGGCTTTAAGCATTACTGATATAGAACTCGATAGTGTGATCAATCACAAGTCCAGCCCACAATCCAACAACGATACAGAAACAGACCTTTCAGTTCGTAACTTGTATTGTGGTGAAGGTTAATGGCAATTCAGTTTCGCTTGCATAACAATGCCAACTGCCATTAGTATACTAGAGATGACGAGCTGCATCTTTAGAGACATTTAAATTTCCTTGATAGGCTTGATCTTAAAGTCAGTTGCAAACAATCATATTGAAGAAAATGAAAAAATGAAAAAAATGCATTTACGTACAGCATGCCTCGTGGTGATTTAAAACATATGCAACTCCTTTTCATTTTGTTTTCAGAAATTGTCTGTGTGAAATCAAGGACATCATACAAAGGCTCTGCAAGGCACACAACATTGTTACTGTGAGTTGAATTCATGCTCTGCGCAATGGCTATGACAGCCTGCAAGAATTGAATTCTCTTGATCCTTTACAAGAACATCTCATGATTGTTTTTCAAACAGATGCCCAAGAGTTTCAAGAGGTAGGTGCATTAATCTTTGTGGCAGTGCTCTTTGAATTTGTTAATTATACAAAGGACAATTTTTAAAGCATAACAGAATTAAAATAAGTTGTAAAAGTTAGGGTAAAATTTTTACTACATACGCCAATTATGTAATGACACAAGATTTTGTAATACTTGGATATCCAATGTGTAGGCCAAATGAATTTCCAATGAATTTCAAACCTTCTCCATATATTAGCTCACAATCTCACAATTCAATATTCTCTCTAATTGAGGTGGCCAAATGAAAAGGTCTCACTTATGGATTCTTCAATACATAATTTGTTTTAACCTTCTTGTACTTTTTTGCTAGGGATACAACACATTATTGAATCATAAACATAGGGTGCCTAAGAATAGTTTCGCCTCCCCTACTATGCATTAAAAGCAAATAAACAAACTGCTTCATAGATTATACTAGAATATGCATTCCAATAAATGAGATTACAAGAGAAAAGGTCTCAAGCTAAGTTGGATGAAACGTGGAAACTGGTAAAGTTTTTGAAATGGATACTTCCTAGGAAATGCAAGTCAAACCTTTTGGAAACGCAAAAATAATAAATGAAAAACTAGATTAGAAAATGTGAAATAAATTTTAAAACGAAAACAACAAAGAAAACACTCGACTAAAAAATGTGAAATAAATTTAAGTTTGTAGACAAAATTGAACTAAAGAGATCACCAATGGATGAAAAACACATTTAATCATTAAATTTCACATAGTGTACATTGGTTAATGTCAAAGTTCACCCTTTATGTATTAGGCTATACTAGTCGTATGAAACTCATTACATGGGATATGCTCTAAAATTAGTTCTCAGTCTTCAAAGTGATCAAGATTTATATGAAAACTGAAATCTAACTCCTTTGGCTTCAACAAGTCTATGAGGATTTTCATCATCATCAAGATCTAGTGCAGCCATGTAAATATCTAAGTTAGGGCTTGTAGGACTCCCATATCAATATTTTGTTTGCCCTCTCGTGTACTCTTATTTTTTGAGAGACATAAGACAAATATTAGAATGCAAGAAATCCTCATTTTTTTGGCTTCACCAAGCAAGGAAACCCATATATGCTTTGTTTCCTTTTGGTTGTGGAAAATCTTGCCACTAATGTAAGATTCTATGGTTTCATTTATCCCAACCTATAACTATTTTCAAGTCATAATTAATTTTGTTCTCTTTTTTTGATTTTTTATATATTAACTTCGTTTTTTCGAAAGTGGCGAATGTCTGTCCCATGTGGGCTTCATGCAATACCCACAAAACCTCTAAAAGCCTCGACTTAGGACTTTTTGTTTGTTTCAAAATGACAAAAAAATTGGGAAGGCCCTTGGAAACATCTCTTGGAAAGTTTAGAAAACGATTGTAGGCAAATAACTTGGTATGATTTCATGAGTCCATGTTTGCATGAATGCATGTGTGTACGAATGCACATATACAACTTTGCATGTACAAATGTTGGTGATAGGTCAATAAGAGTTGTCATATGCAAGTATTTTCACATAGTGTTGTTATGTGTACATCACAATATGAGTGTTTGTAACAATGCAATGTAATGTTATAAGGATATTTTTATTGTTTTGATGTACATGTGTACATAAATGAGTGTTTGTAATAATGCAATGTAATGTTATAAGTGTACTTTTAATGTTTTGATGTACATGGGTAGTTCAATGGTAATTAGGTAGTAGCGAACCACCAACCGATTTCATTGTACCCATGGGTGTGCATTTATGTGGGAGGTGCGTGGGAATGCTCTTGGTCATTTGTCAAACTATGGTGTGGGTTGATACTGGTCAAGGCAAGTTTGCGTGTTGTTTCACTACACCATAGTGTATTGCTAATAAATGGACTGTGGAGGATACATGCTATACGTGTAATGTATCCATATGTATCTGCAAATTATTTCCATCGTGTATCCTTGTATATATATTTACAGTGGAATTATATTTTAGTGCGTTATATTCTATTTCTATGATGTCGAACACCAAACTGAGGAGTTTTTAGGAGTTTCCAAGGAGTTTTCAAGTCAAGGACACTCTAATAATTTCCTAAACGTAGAGATGACTACAAATTAAGATACATTCTTTAAAGTATGTTTGCAAGTTCATTTATGGAATCCTTGAAAAATTTTATAGTAATAATGTTAGAAGGCCTATTCAATTTCAATAGTCAAATGCACTACAACTAAAGAACATTGACGTAAGCAATAAATAATACATGACTACAACTACTAGAAAGAAGATGCAATTTGACTAATGATGCTTCAGATACATGACATGGACAACAATTTTCCTATAAATACTATAAGACTACTATTTATATATTGTAGTTCTTTAAAACAAGTCACGGAGCTATCCAATTGATGAAAAGAGAGCATGTAGTCAAAAGCAACAAGAAAACACAATTTTTGTATATTGATGCCCATTCTTTCTCACTCTCTATATTCTCCACTCCAATGATTTTTGAGCTTCCAAATTCAAATTAGTTATATTTATTAAAAATGATTGCATTTTTATCCACTATGATTTTTTAAAGAGGCTTCAAACTAGTTACATCCTAAGTGTGAGGGGTTTTATTCATTCACAATTCACCTTTGTGAAACAAGATTACCTTGCACATGTGAGGATCTGTATGTTAAGGTGGTTAGTTCATTTCCTATTGCTCCCCATGACTTCATATGTGTAAATATTTTTCATATCAATCCCCCTTTGCATGATTATTCTAAAATTTCCATTTAATGCTTCTTACATTTATTGGTTGAAGTTTCATGTGTGTCTTCTCAATTTGTTTATGAAAGCTCTTTTTATATGTGTCCAAAGGTTTAGGGAGTTGAACTCCAAGCTTGGCCAAAAGATTAGGTACTCTTATGTTGTGACAATAAGCATCTTGAATAGCGTATATTTTCAAGTTATGCATGATAGCACATCTTTGATTATGAGCATAGTCATTGATAAAATTCTTTTGCTTCCTTGAGGGCCTTGGGCCTTGATTATAATTATTGAACCACCTTTAGTAATTAGTTTCAACCATGTCTTTCTGATAATAATCAAGAGTTTTCAAACCATTGCATGAGCCTTGTTAGTATGTTGGATGTGATTGTAGGTAAATGATTTGACATATGTTTGTATGGGTGCACATTTATGTGAATGTATGATTGTATGGACATATATGCACATGCACATGTGTTGGTGATATATGTAGATAGAATTGTCATATGTAAAGGTTATCGTGTGGTAGTGTTGTGTGTGTGCATGGCAATGCACATGTTTATAATAATGTAATTTATTATTATTGGGGTTTTATAAATTTTGATATATACAAATACTTTAGTGATAGTTGGGGAGTTGTCAATAGCATACCAGTCCTGTGATATCAACAAGTATGCATCTATGTGGGGGATGCTTGTTGGTTGAGTTGTTTGTTGAAGTATAGTGTTGATCAATGTTGGTCAATATAAGTCTGTGTGTTGTATGTTTGATTGAACCCTGATGTATTGCAGATATTTGTTGCACAAGATACATGTTGTGTGTGCAACATAACCACATGTCTATAAGTTATTCCCGTTGTCTACATTTGTTTATATATTTATAATGAAGTTATATTTTAGTGTGTTGCATATTGCTATATTTTGATGTTGTTGCCTATATGAAGTTGGGTTGAATTTCATGACATGGAGTTGTAACAAACATGTTGGTCAAGAAGGTATGCAACGACAACAATGAGATGACTATAATGTGGTCAATCAACAATGCAATTTAAGTATGTCATTGCTCCTCAAGGGGAGAGAAGATTGGATTTTGAAACAAAAAGTGATTCAAACTTGTTTATTGGTGCAAATGAAGGGCCAAAGGATGAAGGCAGTCGAGTTGATGTAAAGATCTAAGAGCATCATGTAACCAAATAAATTTGTGAAAATGTGTATAATCGAACACGTTCACAAAAACATCCATGCAACCAAACAAGGTGAAGAATGCACATACAAATGAACAAGTTCATGTAGATGTGCAAACAATAGAACAAGTTTTTAAAGATGTGTACACAACCAATATAGATGTCCATGACAAAGTTGTTTGTGATGAGACATGTGACAAAGGCATGCGTCATGATGCAAAATATAAAGGCAAGCATGTCAAAAGAGGTGTACATAATTAAGGCATGCATGCAGGCATGCATATCCCTAGAGGTCCAATCGAAAGAGACATCTATGATGAAGTCATCCATGATGTGATACATGATGAAGATGTGCATAACAATGTAATGCACAATGAAGGTATGCATGATGACACAAGGTGTGACAAAGCACAATGTCATGATAAGTCTGAAAAAGGAGAAAACCTAGTTTGACAAGAAAGGCTAATAGTGGTTGAAGAGAGTTATATATTATACAGTGCATGATGAAAGTTTAGCACTAGAGAAACTACATATTGACTAGTTTTGGCATGATGAACAAGTGTCCCATGTTTCATGGTGGTGGAATAGAAGACCCAATCAGACATTGGAAAAACTACCCTACGATATGAAAGGTGAATGAGCAGATGAATGAACTCGATTGGAAGAGGTCATTCCTTATGATGCTGCATTTTTATTGCAATGGACTGATACATAGAAATGTTAGAGGGCAAGTATCAAACTTGAAAGGAGTTATCAGAAACCTTTGCAAAGAAATTTAAATTTTTTCATAATAATGATAAGGTAATTGTAATAGTCTATAAGATGGAGAAAGATGAGAAATATAGAATCCAATTATGATATGTCACCATCTCAAGCTCCACCTCATGCATAGGAGAATTCATATGAACATGAGTACACAAATACAAATTTGATTTTATAGTTTTTTTTGTTATTTTATGAATAAGGTAGTTTGCACACAATGTGTTTGTAGAAAGTTACCATGTTGTCTTACATGACAAGTGTTTATCATAATGTGCACATGTAGAAGGAGAGTTATGTAGAATCGTTGATAGATAATAATTATTGTTATATAATGAGTCATTAGTTGTAAGTTGGAAGACACATATGAAGAAGTTACATAGTTATGCAACTACCTTTCCTACCAGATTTTTTTTATAAACCCTTACATTTCAATGAATAGACATGAATGTGTGTGTAATGGATGATGAAGACTTGATGTACATATAGACATTGCTAAATTTTGTTGTGTTCATGATGATTTTGTTGTTCATATTATGGATATATTAATGACAATGTGCAATTTCACTTGAGATTTTATCTTTGATCTTTCTTTGCACATGTATGTTGAACTATTATTATTACTAACAACTGCTTTCATTTACTTTTATTGTCCCTTCAAAGATGAATATACTTATTGTGCTACATTTGATGTCATTGTCATAATAAATTTGAACTTGTGACCCTAGTGACGATTGAAGAGGAGAGAACATGAATGTCAAATAATTTGATGCATAGATGTTGGAGACATGATAGTGTATGGATGAGAGAAGAGTTGATGCGAATAAGTCAAAGACTTATGTGATAATAATTAACAAATGAGCAACTATGGAAAGAACATGATGAACAACATATCAACAAACAAGTGCATGAAGAAGTGTGTAATGAACAACTTGCCAATGTGTAATAGCATGGCAAGCAACTTATCAGTCTAGAAGTAAATTCATAAATACAATAAGAATGTACAAAGGAGAGAATTTGTTGATGCATTATCACCATAATTGGAGTACATGTACAACCCTTAGGAGGAGGGAAGCTTTGAGATAGAAAGGACACGACAAATTTGTGGACGATGTTGCTCTTGATGACAAAAGAAGGAACATGAGTGAATGAAATACAACAAGCAAACAAGAATTAGGTCAATGAAGACATTTACACAAGTGGCAAAGAATGCACCAACATGGAGCATGATGGAGAGGATCACATAGCATAATACAAGTTCAAGAAAATGGTGACTCCATTGACAAGATGAACATTGGGGAGTACCTAGAGGTGTAGATGACAAGAGTCAAACACATGGACAATCACAAGGGAGTGTCTAGGATACCTAGAGCAAATGTTTTTATACATACGAAGGAGATCACATAGTACAAGTGCAATAGAAAATGACTAGTAATTTTTTGCATGAGAGAAAGCCCAATCATTAGATAAAATTTTGTCAAGTGGTCTCCTCTATTTGTCTTTACAACTCCTTTTCATAAAAACCAATTTACTCATCTAATGAATGAGAAATTTACAAGGAGCAATGGCCACATTTATATCTTAAGAGCAACTACTATGATTATGAATGCTATATCCTTATAAGGACCTCCTATACTATATCTTGAATCCCACTATAGCTATGGTATAAATAATTTTAGCTTTTAATTCTAGCTGCTACTTTCCTGGTGCTAGGATGATGGATCTCTTGGTCGTACGCTATGCCCTCATATGATCACCATGGAGCCTTTTAAAAGAGAGGGTGGTGATCCGGGAGAGGGCACATTCAATATATTTTGAAAAAGGCACTATTTTAGGGTACACGATTCTCCCTGCATGAGATCAATAGAGATAGGAAAGTCATGGTTTTTTTATGAGCATCAACCTCTATCTATAATGAAATGAGTAATAAAAGAAAAGAATCAAGAGATTCATTGAGATGGTTTATTCTAGGCACTACAACATGAAATGAGGATTTTGAGGCTAGTTGAATGAAATGAAGCTCATCCCCATCTTAATGTCAGAACGATTGCTTATCATATCAGAGTTTGATCCTGGCTCAGCTTATCATATTAGGGTGCTTATCATATTAGGTGCCAGCTATACATAGCTATTTACATGCACACTTAACAACTTATTAATTTAAATGGATAATTTTACAAACAAGTACCTTAGGTACAGTTAATAGTAATGGTTGCAATAGAGGGCTAGTAGAAGTACCCAAAGTTTACACAAATGGGGAGGGTCCCAAATGACATATTGAAACATGCAAAACAATATTGAAAGCTAGTGGTGTGATAGACAAAGGCACATGAGTGCAATTATCTACAACCATGTTAAGAGGATTTTTCATAGACTAGTACCTAAAAAGAAAACAATTCACTATCTAGAACAATTAAAAAAATTATTCAATAAAGAATTCAAATTGCTTTATGATGACATGGAGATCATTGGGGAGATATACACCATGAAGTAGAAGAAAAATAAAAATATCAAATCATACAACTATTGCCTAAAGGAGTTGATCGACAAGATAGAAGTAAAATTGATAGACAAACTACAAAAATAATGGTTCATGGATGGACTACTTCTATGCTACTAAAAGAAGATGAAGGTAATATCAATGACAATGTATTAGGAAGCATTTGATTGAGAATTGGAGCTTAAAAGTGAAATGAAGACAATGGTAGCAGGGAAAAGTGCAAGTCATGATGGCTTATTAAAAAAAGTGCAAGTCATGACAAAGATGATGTGGATTCAGACAATGGGAGAGATCTTTGTGCAACCATCAAGGTAACAGGGGAAGACCTAGATATAATGGTAAATAACGTGAAGATCAAGAAAAGAAAGAGAAAGATGATGTTTGATATGTGTATTGTAATAAGGGCACACAAACACCAATTGCCTAAAGAAGACATTGTAATATTTGGATAGTAAATAAATTTGTGATTGTTGATTTTCCATTCAACTTAAGAAGTGTGCAACAATACATGTTAATAGTATAGGGGAAAATAAAGCAAAAACCTAACACTTCTAAGAGTAGGAAAAATATGATGAGTGGTGGTTATCATAATAATTTCCAAGGAAGAAACATAGTACATAATCTAATAACAGGTTTGGCAGTGGTGGCAAGAATTGATTACAATATGAGCCATATGGCATGCCAATTATACAATATAGAAGGTCTCAAGAGTGGGGACACTTCACGTGGAACTAAAAAAATACACCAACTGGAGGCAGTGGCAATAATGTGACAATGATGTGCCTATGGTATAGCCCCATTAGTCATAAAGAGGTAAATTATTTGAAAAATATGAGTACTAATAACTTACAAAATACCAAATTTACTGACATTGATAAGACAAGGTCAAATAAGGAGAAAGAAAAACATGTGCTTGTAATTACATGCATGTAGGCAAGAAATATAGAGAACCCAATCCTTAACAAAGAGAAAGAAAATGACAAGAAGCCAAGTATAAATGGAGAAAAAATAACAAAGAACAACAACTGGAAATAAAAATAGAAGAAATCCATCACAATGTTGGAGGAAAACTCATAAAAAAAATAGTTGGCATTAGAGGTGTTGAACTTAAGCATTTTAATCGAAATGTCCATCCTACTTTTTATGGTACTAGAGGTTTATGTAGTGGTCACAAAATTGACATGCACAAAGGAGAATATGAATCACCCAACTATTGTAAAACAAACAAACACGGATGTATACATAGACCTAACAATTATGATGATAGTTACTGAGAAGAAACCTACATCGATCCACATCAAGTTGCTTGGGCACAGGATGATGTAGGTGATTGTTGTTGGAGGTTCTACTATGAATTTATTCTTTGAGAAGACGTGGAAGGACTTGGGGACATCATTTTTATGGTCACTCAATTTTTAACTATATGGAGTAGACCAATATAGACATTGATATGAAAGACATATTGAGTGTATAGAAAGTGAAAATCTCCAAACATGTGTTAATCCTAGACTTTGTAGTAATCACCATGCAAAAACTAGCCTACAATGCATTGTTAGGATGTGGGTGACTAAGCATGGTGAATGTGGATCATAATTGGGAGAAGGATAAATGGTACTCAAGAAAGACCAACACAAGTACATGATCAACTTAAGAAATAAGTTTGTCATCGAGAAGTTGGTATATTTGGATGAATTTGGAGAGTCCTCATTAGATAAATAAAAGAGGATGGGAGGACTAGAGTTGAACAAAGAGGGTATGCTAGAATTGGAGGAGTGTGTTGGCTTTTAAACCAAACTATCTTAGTTCCCAATATTTTGGATCTTGAGTAGTCTCAAATATAAGAGCAATCAATATATAAAATGGCCAACATAACTAATAATAATATTAAAAAAAATAGAAAATATGAATATAAATAGCCAAAGTCATTCATGCAATAACATGAAGAAAACTTATAGTAGAATTTATCAAAATATGCATACAAGCTTCAATATTAATGCTTGAATGTTTCATACATTTTCTAGATACATTTCATGGAGCTTTGTCTCCATAATATAACCTTAGAAAGGTGACTCTTCAAATACTTGACTATTGCACTCCTCACATATTTGAGAGTTGCAACCTTTCCTATTCCATACATAAGAAAAACCTCTCATGTTCTTTTGGCTTCTCATATTGCCACTTGTATACATAACTCTTGACTCTCTATTTACATGCACACTTAACTCTATGACACTTGCACACTTCTACATGACACTTACACACTTCTACATGCACACCTAATACATGACATGTGCACTTTCTTATATTACACACTTGCACACTTAATTACATGACACTTGTGCACTTTCTCACATTACACACTTGCTCATATAATTACATGATACTTGTGCATATCTTGCACATAGACACTAAAAAAAAGGGGAATATAAATCACACTCCTAAACTATAAACTCAAACCCTATTTCAATATTTACATTGTACCATAGGTACCATGGGGGTACATTAGCATGTACCAAATAATGTAATATTATCCAACACCCCCCTATATTACATTATTTGATTATTGAAGACTTTAGTCTTCAATTTATTTCCTTCAGAATTTTGTCTTGATATTTAGTTTGAGATTCTTTAATTTTTGCTTCATGTCTTTTGTTCTCCTTTATTTTGTGCTTTGTTTTATTCTTCTTTGGTTTTATTTTCTTCATCTTCAGCCGTGATATAATTGATGGTGTGACTTTTGAACAATGAGTTATTAAGTCATCACAATAATACATTATGGAATTCAAAGATTCCCTATTGAAGCTAACATAAGCTTCATTCAAATCATATGTGTCACAACTGAGATCCTTTTTCTCTTGTCTTTTTTCTTGAAAGATCTCAAAGGTGAGTAAAGACATATACATCATTAAGCATTCTTCAGAAGAAAATATAATGGTGTTTTGTGAATTCCACCATGTTCTAAAAATATTTTCATGAAGATAGCTTATAAGTGTTGTGAACTTTTCATCTTTTGTATTTTTGAGAAATAAAGATAGTTTTTTCTTTAAATCATTTGGCATTTCCTTCTTTCCATCAAAAACATCTATCAAATTTTGTGAGTAAAATTTTAACTTGTTCACCATTTCTTCACTATCTTCATTGAATGCATTTTTAATGATTTCTTCCATAATAATCAATTCTCTTAAAAAAACTTTTGGAGTTGGAAACCTTACAACTCCAAGTTTCAAAACCTTTTTTCAAAAAAAAAAAATTGTAAATTAAAATTTTCAAATCCTTTGAAGTAGGAATTCTTTATCTCCCTAATAATATATAAAATTTGCAAATCTAAATCTTTAAATTTCAAAATTTCAAATTTTTTCTGAAGTAGAAATCCTTATCTCTCCAAAATCTAATAAATTTATAAAATTTTCAAAAATCAAAATTTTAAAATAAATTGCAAATATAAAATATCAATAATTTCAATATTTTTCAAAATTTCAAAAATATGGTTGAAGTCCTTTTAACTCCCACCTTTAAATTAATATTAAATCCTATGGAGTTGAATTCCTTTTAACTCCCTCTCTTAAATAAAAAATTAAAGTTCCTAAGTTTCCAATTCTCCAAATTAATCTTAACTTAGGACTTTAGTGCCAAATTAATATATCAAAAAACTAAGGTAATGTTTCTTACCTTTTATCTTCCTAGCGGATTAGGTCAAGTTGACCATGAACATATGGATATGAACCACATTATTATGAAATGCTCACAATAACAATGTTTTCATGTTACTCTAGCAAATGTGCTCTTAATGACTGTAGCAAGCTAAAAAGTGTTGCACTCTATGATTAGACATTAAACACTTGTGTAACACTTACTTCTCATGCAAACGTTTCTCTTAGAACCTTAACATATTCCTTATGCCACCTATGCAATAGTAATCATTCTATTCTTAGATATTTGAATGAGTCACAAGAAGAAAGATGCTCCAATTGGTTGCTTATCGTCTTCCTCTAGTTGGACTCATTTGTCTCACTCAGAGAATGGTGCTTCGACTGAACTAAATTGTCTCACTCAAGGAATTACACTCTGGATGAATTGATTCGTCTATAGAATTGCTTGCACTTAGTCCAAAACCTGACATTGCTTCTTTTGATATTTTCCTACTTTGCAATGTGCTTTTTAAAACTTTAATCCTCTTTTTTTTCTTCTTAGGATCTTTCTTGAGTTTTTCAATATTTTTCTTATCAGGTTCTTGTTTGAGATCTTCAATATTCTTCTTCTCAGGTTCTTGCTTGAGATATTCAATATTCTTCATATCAGGTTCTTGCCTAAGATTTTTAATATTATCACGACCTTCTTCAGACTACTGCCTTCTATGTGCGATATGCTCTTAGGGTCAAATATACCAAAAAATTAAGCATTCTATTTTTTTAGGTGGCTTTGGCCACTCTATATGTGGTTCTCTTTCTTCAGAGAGAATACAACTAAAACTTACAATGACTTTTGATTTATCCCTTCAATCAATTCTTCAAGCCTTTTAATAGAGTCCTAGTATTTATTCCTTTTTCTTGAATAAAGTCGATAGACTCCGACATTTAATAAAATATTTCTAGAACTTTTTCAAATCAGTGGACGATTTATCATATATCAATCCACAAATTCAAAATTTGCAGCAATATGAATATATGTTTACTTCATGTGACTCTTAATATAAATTCACATTGAAGATTTCCTCCGATGCTAACAATAGAGACTACTCAAAGTAGCTTTGATACCACTATTGGCTTTTAAGCTAGATTATATTAGGTCCCAATATTCTAGATCTTGAGTAGTCTCAAATATAAGATCAATCAATATATAAAATGACCAACATAACTAATAATAATATTCAAGAAAATAACAAATATGAATATAATTTGCAAAGTTGACAAGTGTAATTACACATTTAAGCCTAACAAACATATACAAGTCGAAGGGGAGGAGGAGAAAGTGTTGTTTCCTTTGAATTTATGGAGTATAGTGTTGGTGAAACGTTTATTGATGAACAACCAACACATTATTTTGATGTGGAAAAGGTGATAAAATACTCAAACATCATTAAGTATGAAGGCTTGAAAATGGTGTAGCAAAAACTTGGCGAGAAAGACAAAGAAAAATAGTTCATTATGGGGATGATTGAGATCCAATTTTAAAAATGAGAACTTCTAAAATATTCATGCAACATAAGGAGGTATTTGCATGGACATACAAAAATCATAGGGTATTCCACTAGAGTTATGTGAGCATTGGATCCCTTTGCGTCTAAATGCACAAACTATTAAGAGGAGACCATATACAATAAATCCCAAGTATATATCAAGAATATGCAAGTTGATGATAAGTGAATGGATATCCCCATTGTCACCAACTTAAAAAAAGAGAGTATCTAAATCCACATCTATATGGATTTCAGAAGTTTTAATGTGGTGACAATTAGACTTGTTTTGAATACCGTTTATAGATTCAATTTTGGAAGAAGTAGCAAGGCACAAGATCTACTTATTTTTGGATGAATTCTTAGGCTATAATAAGATAAACATCACCAAGGAGGATAGATTGAAGAAAATTTCTATTGTAGAGAAAGGAGTATATGCATATAACTAAATGCCTTTCAATTTATGCAATGCATTTTCCACATTACAAATAAATAGTCTTGTATATATTTGAAGATATGTCAACAAGTAAATTAAAAGTGTTTAAGATGAGTGGTTACTATACAAGAAGAAATAAGAGCAACTAAATGCATTGGAGGAATGCATAAATTTGTATATGAATGCTTGAATTTTTTTGAATCCAAATAAGTATAAGTTGTTGGTACCATATGGAAAATTATTGGGACATGCATGCAAGAAAAGATTGAAAATGGACCACCCAAAAAATTACATCAAAATGAGTGTGGATGATCCATATTATGTAAGCTCATTGAATTAATTTTAGGATCATATTGGATGTTATACATACTTAAAAAATAAATTCACATAAATAACAAATTTATTGGATGCATTGATACACAAAGATGTTCCTTTTATGTGGATATAGTAGCACCAATAGGCCTTGAAGGACCTAAAGGTAAAGCTGGTTTGTGCACTTCAGTGTTTTCATATTGGGAGAAGGAGATTCATATCCATATTAATGCATCAAAATTTTCAATTGGGTGTGGGTTGGTGCAAGGACAATTTGGGATAGATCAATACACATACTATGCTAGTAGGTTGTTGTATCAAGCATAAAATTACAACATAAAAGAGAGAGAAGTATTGTGAATGGTGTATGTGATGTAAAATTTTAGATACTATTTTCTCCCTAATACCTTTTGTTCAATATGGATCCCAAAGCATTATTATACCTGATAAAATAATTGATAATACACAAATGCGTTAGGATAAAACTCACCATATTGTAGGACTTTGTGTTTCAACTAGTGGGAAGAAACATGTTATAGTGGATCAAGGATTTGATCAAGAAAATCTACATAGAGAGGAGTATCAAATGAATTTTCCAATGTTCACTTATTTCAATCACCGTGCTTTCATCATGGTACAAGTACATTGGAATGTATTCATTGACAAGGAATTGCCTAAATAATTGTTAGTAGCTGAAAGGAGAAAAGTTGTCATTAAATCAACACAATTTCAATTATTGGATTATTGTATAAAGTTGAACTTAATGGAATATTTTAGAGATATGTGATGGATGAGGAAGTTCATGTGATCTTGAAGGGGGGTCATGAAGGGTTGGTAGGAGGGCATATGGGGTCATATGTGACCAAAAGGAATATGCTTTTAGCTATGGTGGCCTACCCTTTATCACAATGAAAAGGAGTTTGTGATAATATGTGATACATGCCAGAGAGCTAGGAAGTCGCTACATCATGAATTCATGATATAACACCTATAATACCTGTAAGAGTTGTTCAAACGTTGGGATTTGGACTTTGTCAATCCATAAAATACCAATAGACAAGGATGTAAGTGCATCATTGCAACAATTGAATATATGATAAAGTGGATCAAGGGAATGGCATTACCTAATAACTCTACCAAAATCACTATATGATTCTTCTACAAGTAGATAATTATGAGGTTTGGAGTGTCTCTTTAATTAATGAGTGACCATAGATGATACTTTGTCAATAAATTCAACAAAAAGTTAACTACTAAATTAAAATTTTCATTCATTGTTAAGTCTGTAATACTCAAGGGCAAATGAGCAAGTAAAGGCAATTAATAAAATCTTATTTTAATATTATACAAGACTTAAAAAATTGAAAGTTTTGATTATGGTAATTTTGTGGGGTTATAGGATACGTTTAAGCTGGTAATAAACCATATCTTGTTCTAGTTGATGTAAGGATAGGAAGTAGTGGTGCTAGTCGAATTATTGATACCAAATCTAAGAATGACAATGGAGAACTATCTTGGTGATCAAGACAACATTGAGGAGAGAATGATAATACTCATCAAGTTGAAGAGAAGAGAGCGATAGTGCAATTGTGAAAACACTTATAAAATATGAAGTTAAAAATTAACGATCTTGTGCTAAAGTTCAATGATAAGGGAGAAATCAATTTAAGGAACTTGAAGACTCTATGGCATGATATATTCTAGGTTGATAAGGTCTTAGACAATGACATAGTGAGATTGAAAAGATTGTATGGGACATAGTATATGAAGACAACACTTATTTAAATCTAAAATTGTGCAAGGTAGAGGCACAAGTGCATGTTATAGACTATAAACCATTAGAAGAGAAGTTGCATTGAGATAAATGTAGTGATACACCAAGTTAGTCCTTGGGGTCTCTTAGAAATATCACAATATTTAAAGTTGGGGAATGTAGTCAAATGAATGAAAATAGTGCAAGGTACAAGATAAATCTAAAGATAATAAATTTGTGGGGCAATTGACATGGTTGAGCAAGGAGTTGGAAAGATGATACAAAAGATGACAGTTGATCATTAAATAGGAAAAATTAAAATCAAAATACCATGGACAAAGGATATTGTTTGTGCATGTGATGTTCCTTGATGGAGAAGAAAATTAGAGTTTGCTTAACAGTAAGAACATGCACTTGATATCAAGACATGTTGAGTGGGGAGTGTCACCCAAATAAATCAACCTAAAATAGAGCCAAGATAACAAAGGAAATAACCTATTGGTAGTTACTAGGTATTTACAATAGAGAATATACAAAGAGATAAAGCAACTACATGAATGGAGTGAACAATTGGATGTTGAAATGGGTGAGTTGTGAAGGTGATATGCCCAAGGGTTGCAACAACTAGAACAAACCACTATAGCAAATGGAATGGCTAGTCAAGGAATAAGTCCAAAAAGTGTTGTTAGATAAATAAGACAAGCAAGAATATATTGGGATATATTGACTACTATTAAGCAAAAATTAAACTTCTAGAAAAAACTACTTGATATAGAATTTCAATGGGCAAAAATTTTGGCAAGTTAAAGTTTGGTGAATTAAATTTTGATGAGTAAAAGTTTGGAAAGCAAAATTCTTGCAAGTAGGAATGGAGGTTTGATAAGCAAGAGGAGTATCAAATGAATTTTTCAATGCTCACTTATTTCAATCACTGTGCTTTCATCATGGTACAAGTACATTGGAATGTATTCATTGACAAGGAATTGCCAAAATAATTGTTGGTAACTTAAAGGAGAAAAGTTGTCATTAAATCAACACAATTTCAATTGATTATTGGATTATTGTATAAAGTTGGACTTGATGGAATATTTTAGAGATAAGTCATGGATGAGGAAGTTCCTATGACCTTGAAGGGGGGTCATGAAGGGTTGGTAGGAGGGCATATGAGGTCATTTATGACAAAAATAAAGATGCTTTTAGCTATGGTGGCCTACCCTTTATCACAATGAAAAGGAATTTGTGATGACATGTGATACATGCCAAAGAGCTAGAAAGTCACTACATCATGACTTCATGATATTAAACCCATAATACCTATAATATTTGTTCAAACATTAGGATTTGGACTTTTCAATCCATTAAATACCAATAGACAAGGATGTAAGTGCATCATTGAAACAATTGAATATATGATAAAGTGGGTCAAGGAAAGGGCATTACCTAATAAATCTACCAAAATCACTACACGATTCTTCTACATGTAGATAATTATGAGATATTAAGTGTATTTTTAATTAATAAGCGATCATAGAGGATACTTTGTTAATAAAATCAAGAAAAAGTTAACGACTAAATTGAAAAATTTCATTCATTGTTAAGTCCGTAATACTCAAGGGCAAATAAGAAATTAAAGGTAATTAATAAAGTCTTGTTTTAATAACATACAAGCCTTACAAAATTGAAAGTGTTTATTATGCTTGTATTTTTTTGGGGTTATAGTATACGTTTAAGTTGGTAATAAACCATATCTTGTTCTAGTTGATGTAAGGATAGGAAGTAGTGGTGCTAGTTGAATTATTGATAGCAAATCTAAGAATGATAATGGAGAACTATCTTGGTGATCAAGACAACATTGAGGAGAGAATGATGATACTCATCAAGTTGGAGAGAAGAGAGTGATAGTGCAATGGGCCATGGAGGTTATCCAAAATTTGTGAAAACTTTGGCATGACAAACACTTATGAAATATGAAGTTAAAAATTAACGATCTTGTGCTAAAGTTCAATGATAAGAGAGAAATCAATCCAAGGAAGTTGAATACTCTATGGCATGGTATATTATAGGTTGATAAGGTCTTAGATAATGACATAGTGAGATTGAAAATATTGGATGGGACATACTATCTGAAGACAACCAATGTTTAAAGCTAAAATTGTACAAGATAGAGGTACAAGTGAATGTTATAAACTATAAATCAGTAGAAGAGAAGTTGCATTGAGATAAATTGAGTGATACACCAAGTCAGTCCTCGGGATCTCTTGGAAATATTACAATATTTAAAGTTGGAGAATGTAGTCAAATGAATGAAAATAGTGCAAGGTAAAAGAGCAAATATAAAGACAATAAATTTGTGGAGCAATTGACATGGTTTTATGATCAAGGAGTTGGAAGAAGTTGGAAATATGATACAAAATATGAAAATTGATTATTAAATAGGAAAACTCAAAATACCACAGACAAAGGATATTGTGTGTGCATGTCAGGTTCCTTGATGGTAAAGAAAATCAATGTTTTCTTAGCAGTAAAAACATGCACTTGATATCAAGACATGTTGAATGTGGAGTGTCACCAAAATAAATCAACCTAAAATAGAGCCAAGATAACAAAGGAAATAACCTATTGGTAGTTATTAGGTATTTACAATAGAGAATATACAAAGAGATAAAGCAACTACATGAATGGAGTGAACAATTGGATGTTGAAATGGGTGAGTTGTGAAGGTGATATGCCCAAGGGTTACAACAACTAGAACAAACAATTCTAGCAAATGGAATGGCTAGTCAAGGAATAAGTCCAAAATGTGTTGTTAGATAAGTAAGACAAGCAAGAAGATTTTGGGATATATTGACTACTATTAAGCAAAAGTTAAACTACTAGAAAAAAACTACTTGATATAGAATTTCAATGGGCAAAAAGTTTGGCAAGTTAAATTTTGATGAATTAAATTTTGATGAGTAAAAGTTTGGAAAACAAAATTCTTGCAAGTAGGAATGGAGGTTTAATAAGCTTGACAAGTTTTATAGTAGATGGAGATATGTGTAAAAAGTACTAAATGACTGTTAATGTTAGGAGCAACATGCCAGGAGGTGATTTTCCAATAACCCTTTGCATGGTATCCATTCACTAAATAATGAAATTATTAGGTTGTCAATAGACAATAGTAGCATAACTCTAATGAGATCAAGAATTGAAGAAGAAAACTAAATTAGTGTTAGTTTGATCTGGGGTTAAGAAAGTGAAGAATGAGAAGTTGAGATGGTTACAATAACTATTGCATATAATTATTGCATGTGCACAACTACTACCACCATGGAGTACCAAGGATGATGATACTAATATATGCTAATTCTAAAGAGGTAGTTCACTTGCCAAACATAAATTTGAGCGCATGAGGAACGAATAGGTTGAATCTTAGCTCAAAAGTATTTAGGATAAAGAAGTGTTAAGAGGATGGAAAAATGGAAAGACACTAGTAGTGAGGCTTAGTTGGAGATCGATGAAGAAAAAAAACACGCTAGTAAGTGCACACAAATTCTAAGTATTCCAATAAGAATGTTTTTAGGGATCTTCTATGAACATACATTGTCTACAAATAATGACCAATCTCCTACAAAGTATAGGTAGGTTGTCAGGCCTACCGTGTTGTCTAGGGTGTGTGAAAGAGTCCATGGGCAATTTGGATGGGTTGTTAGATTTGGTTGGGTTGTTAGATCTCCTAGACCATTTATGGCAATTAAATGATTTCCCAAGCTATAAAAGTGGAATGTCAGATCCCCTAGACCATCTAGGATAATTTTCCAACCTCTCAAGACATTTAGGATGGTCATCTAGCCCCTTGACCTATCTAGGATAACCAAACTAAAGGAGGAGAATATCTAGGCGCATCCTTAGATCATTTTAATCCCAAATGACCCTTAGGACATTAATTAATTAGGGGTTCTTTAGATCCCTCCTTGACTATCTAGGTAAGGTTGTTAGGAATACTAAGGTCATCTGCCCCTTGGGCTATCTAGACCAGAGAGGAAATAGATACGACCATTGGCCTTGACTACTCAATTGTCAAGCTAGATCATCTATCCCATGGGGTTTCCATTTTCCAGTAATAGAATCCTAAAGGATCCAAACATGTGATGAATTAACATGGCATGTAAGACAAAACAAAGTGGTTATATATGAAGTTGAACAATGCAATTGAGGGAATGGTATTAAATATGGCACATGGAGGTGCTGATCAATTTTTATGTAGGCAACAACTAAGGGGTTTTACAACCCTTCAATACATAGAACTGATTGCTTTCTTTTCTTTGTTCAACAATAAAATATTTATTTCTATAATTTACAACTAACCACAAGAATTCTAACTAACAAAATAATTCTCTTAAAATAACAAGTATTTAGACCAATAGCAATTAAAAATCCACATACCCTAGTTCATCCATCAATTATTTACTTTCAAAAATATGCAATAAGACCAATAATAATTAGAAATACACATACCATAATTCATTTATCACTTGAATCATAGAAACCATATCAATAAATAAGTTTTAAGTTAGCTAGCATTAAAACCTATTCACTGAGAATTCACTTAAAATTTCATGAAAATAGAAAACATTCACATCCATGAAATATATAGAATACCTTAAAAAATACTAAAACCAATCCTAACTAAGATTGAATCAAATTTAAAGTTATAAGCATGCAAGAAACTTAAAATATCTAATCTTTTGCTTTTAAATTTTTAATAAAAATAAAAGAAGTTTGAACCCCAAATCATCAAGCCTTCTTCCTAAATAGAGTCTAAAAGGCAGTTAAATAACTACCAAGTCAGCTAGAATAATAATTACGTCCATCTAATGGGAAGCCTTTTGAATAATTTCATGACTGTAAATAGAAATGCAATAGAAATTAAAACTAATGGTTGTGAATTTCTCCTTACGTGATGAATCGATAGATTCAAATCTGCCTATATAACCACACATATTTTTGTTTCTAAAAATTGGGTCTATGAATCATTTATGAAAATATTTCATAAAAAAATTCTCCATATATTTGATTATTTGACCATCTTGTTTGAAGTGCTTCAAAAGTTCTCTTTATGTTGTTCTTCTTCAATTAGGATCCTTTGGCTATCATATGGTTTCTCAATCTTATTTCCATTGCCAAATTGTTCATTTCTCTAGTAGCTTTGTCAATGATGGACTCAACCTCTATTAGGTTATAGTTTCAATATTCAAGATCATAATATGCATGTTGGGAAGCTCTATATAAAAAAATTTCTAGTTGTTAATATACCTTATTTGGTAATTCATGGGAATTTATTTGTTAGGTTTCCGTTATTTTGTTATTCAAACAAAATCATACAAGACTCATTTGTAATAAATGTATGAGCAAATGCATTGTATCAATGTATTGAGTCTAATAAAATAAAATATTTTACCAACATGTGGTATTAGACCTTGTGTTGAGCCATGGGCTGATAGAACAAATACTTTTTGGAATATTTCTTGGAGACCTAGAAAAGAGAGACATGTATCAAAGGAAGAGTATTGTTGTTTGGAAGTTATTTTAGAGACCTAGAGAGAGGAACCTGATAATTGTTTTTAATCATTTCATATGAAATTTTTTGTTGTCAAGTTAAAAGAACAAGAAAGTCTGATTTTAAGAATGTGCTTGATTGAGAAACAACATGATTTGAGTTTAAGAAAAAATTTGGAAAATAATTCATAGAAAGTTTTTTGATATAAGCGATAGCTTGGAAAAAGGCTTTATATAAGCTTTATTATATAAGTGAACACATAAAGCATTTTGAAGCTAGAGAAGGTAAAATATAAATAAATAAAGGCATTGAAGCCAAGCAAGGTGAACATTTTTAAAGCCAAAGAAAGTAAAATATTAGTAAATGAAGGCATTGAAGCCAAGTAAGGTGAACATCTAAGTGCATAATCACCAAATAAAATGAACATTTGAGCACATAATCACCAAAGACTATTTTGAAATTACATGCAAAGCGCACGATCACCTAAAAAGCACGTGTTAGTAGCATGGTTTCCTGAGAGGAAGCACGTGTTAGTAGCATGGTTTTTTGAGAGGAAGCACCTATTAGCAACATTCATTGCCTAAGAGAAAGCACCTATTAGAAGCATTCATTGCATGCAAGGAAACACCTATGAGAAATGTGTTTAGTAAAAATGTTTAATTAAGAACCATTATCTAGACATTTGATATTTCGAAAAAAAGTTCAAAGGAGAAGAGTGCCACATATTCAAAAGAGAAGAGTATCACGTGTTCAAAGAAAAAGAGTCTTACATGAAACTCTATGAGTGCTAGAAAGAAAAGTGTGTTCAAAGAAAAGTCTATGAGTACCTAATATATTTTAGGTACTATTTCTATTTGAAGAGCATATTTACCTTTATAGTGTTGATAAAGGGAACAAGTCTAAAGTTATTTATTAAAGATTTGATTCACTTTTATAAAGTGGATAAAAGTATAACTCTTTAGAGATTTCATATTTAAAAGTATACCTTACATACTTTTGGAAGAATTACAATTTGTTTTTATAGTGAATAATACTATAGAAAAATTCATATTCCAAGGAACAATTCTTTAAAGGACATACTCATTATTTTTAGGAGCTATAAGGGAATATCTATAGAAAATATCAAATATTTTAGTTTTAGTTTTTTTACTTTGAAGATTTTTATTTTAATTATCTGCTATAGCTAAAGCATTAAAGGATCATATTTATACACAGGAGCTATAAGGGAATTGGAAAAACCTTTATGAAATTATGCTATCATATGGAGTTAAATTGTAGTTAAAAGATCTTTATGTGCCATTGATAGTATGTTTTCATTTAAGGAAAGTTCTAATTGAAATCTCTTAGATAAATATATTGAAAGAAAAGATTATAATGGGAGTTATAATGGAGCATTAATTGAATATCATTAGATGATTCTCATTGATGTTTTATCTTGTTTATTGAAGAAATTCGATTGCATAAAGGGATATTTACTAAGGTTCATAAAAATGAAAAATGCATAATAGAATATATTTTTTGGGAACGTATATTTTTAGAAGAAAAAGGATATAAGGTGTACAAGTTTATTTGTTTTTTATGTATCTTACGAACCTCTTTATATGCTATAATACACCTCAACTTACCAAACCAAGTAGTTTGAAGCAACATAAAATGGGAAAAATAAAAAGGAACCAAGCAAATAAACAAAATAATACTAAATGATGTGTCTCGTCAGAAAAGCAAGAAAAAATCCAAATATATGAGAGAAGATATTTTCAATTTTGTGAAGAAGGACATGACGCTAAATGTTGTAAATACAATTTGATAATTCATGAGAGCCAGTTCCAATCACAACAAGATTATAGTATTCAAAGAGCACCTAAATAAAAAACTATTTGTGATGAAAACCTACCAAAAATTTAAATGCATGAGTCACCAATTGAAAGAGAAGAAGAGCAAACAAGAGAACTTTATTTTCAAGATAAAAATAAAGAATTGTGAACATTGAAGTCCTATTGACATTCTATTTTAAAAAAAATCTCAAGAATATGTATATCAAAATTAATGTGGTACTTACCAATGATTCTCAAAGAAGCTAAAGATGGATACTTCTCAACACTAAAGGATTACTTAAGCAATATTCTTGATGAAGCTATTGATTGTTTTGAAAATTTTATTAATTTACCTACTTAAATAGGAAATATATTATATATTACATTACTCTCAATATACTTAAGGGGGAGAATACAAGGCAAAAAGAAATAATTGAAAGGTTGGAGAATAAATCTATGATGAAACATGCTTGTTTTGATATAAGTTATCTAAAACCTATGATGACAGATGATTGCTTTGACATAGATTATCTATGTCCTATAATGATAGATGATTATTGTGATATAAGTGATCTTCCTCAAAGAACATTTTTGCTCTAAAGCCTACAATGGTTAATATTAGTAGCAATACCAGAGATATCTATCAAAAAATAGATGTGTTGCTCTATTGATGACTCAAAAATTCAAATGATAAATTATTCGAATGCTGGTCTTCAAAGAGAAAATTAATATGGTGACACAAAAGAGCCTTTTACAAAGAATAAATATAGCATGTGATACTAGTGATCTTGTACTTTTTCAAGAAGATAAAAATTATGCAAAAAGTAGTTGTATATGCAAAGACAAAGTTTATATTGTTCATAACAATAACACTTTTATTGATGAGAACGTATATCATTATGAGTCTAATAATAAATATTTTGAAAAACATACAAAAAAAATTGACTTTAATAAAATAGGATACAAGGGAATCAATTCAGGATGAAATGAACTAAGAATTCAAAAAGCCATAATATACAATTCATGGCCAAAATATGAATCTATTGGTTTTTTAGGACAAGCAAAAGATAAATACTTGTCAACAATCATCACAAAATAATATATATGTTCTCAAATAAGCAATTACAAATATTGTAAAAAATATGAACATAAATCTGAAAAATATTGGTAGATTCCTCAAAACATATATCAACTTTAAAGGAACAACACAAGGATCCAATTGAACTATGGTTGGATGGATATCATGGAATGAAACCAAATCAAAGACTTTTTATACGAATATTATAAAAGAAAGCCTAGTGTGTTGTTGTTCCCGAAACAATTCATTAAGGCGACCTAGTGATCATAACTCTATGTCAATATAGTAGAGCTAGTGCCAAAGAACAAGCTAGCATCTAAACCAAAAATAACTTCCAGAAACAACTTAAAACTCTTGCCTCCAAATTTAGGGAGGGTAGTTATTCCACTTTTTTCTCTCTCAAATAATGTAATAAGGGGGGATGCTAGGTTATAGTTTTAGTATTCAATATTATAATATGCATGTTGGGAATCTATATATAAAAATATTTCTAGTTGTTAATATTATCTTATTTGGTAATTTATAGGAAGTTATTTCTTGTTATTTCATTATTCAAATGAAATCATACTAGACTCATTTGTAATAAATGTATGAGCAAATGGATTGAATCGATGTATTGAGTTTAATAAAATATACTCTTTTACCAACAATCTAGTAGTACTCCATGAACATGGTTGATTCTTTTTTGCATGAATGTGATCTAAGTAGAGCATCTATGTATCTTAGCAACAAGCAAGGCAAAGTTAGTTATAGGATATGTGTTTTATTATTTGATATTCAGGAGGCCATTTCGAGTGTGTTGGATCATTTCTTATAGCACATTATTTTTTTATTGTTCTTGGTTGATCTTTCTCTTGGTATCCTTGTAAAAAGCACAATTTAAAAAAAACTTAATATTCAAGTTAGACATTTCTCTTATAGCTTTGGTGGCTACACTTATAATGATGTCCTTATGGTTCCCGATGTTGTCTGTAATAGAGACTTATTATTTTAAGGCATGGACTTGAGAAGTAAGTGATTGTACTATAGAGAGGTACTGTATTTTCTCATATGCCACAATATTCTCTAGTTGTGAAATTCTCTCCTCAAGTATTCTAGCATGGGCCATTTCAAAAGTTCTCATAGATTCCAAGGCTTGAATTTGCTGGAATTGGTCAGTGATCCTCTTCTCTAAGTCTATGCATTTATCCTGCTCTAGTTTAACCACTTCAATATGCATTTGACTTATGTCTTCCCCCCAAATTTTATTTGCTAAGGTGATGGTCATCTCTTGTACTCTTTTAGTTCCAACATCATCCTCGAATCTCTTCTTATTCCTATAAACTTCCCCTTCAAAATATTTGGATTATCCATTATAAAAATACTTAACTAATATATCTTCAATTTTAGGGTCTATTAGATATTTATCTTTGAGAACAAACCAACGGGTCTGCCAATTTCTCTAGATTGCTTCTCCTTACTTGTTTTGACATGCTTGGTTATTGATTCTAAACCCACCATGTCACCAATGATGAGGACATCGATTATACTTTAGAATTAGTTACTTCTTAAGTTTACTATTTTATCTAGATTTTCTATGTAATAATTCGTGAACCTTTATTGCTCACATGGGCTTCTAGATAGCTTAGTTTAGCTTCTAGATAGCTTAAGTTAGTAGTTAGGTTTAGATAGCTATATTTTAGCTTAATATTAACTACTTGTTAGGATTTGATTTTCTTACTTATCCCAAGTTGGCACCTTCATGAGATTTGGGAGATTGGCATAGTGTTTAATCTTGGCATCTTGAATACCTCTTTAAACTTGTAGCTCAATAAAAATCACAAGCTTGGATTAGAACCTCAATATTGGTATCAGAGCCTATGATTAGGCTTGGGATAGTTAAGATCTGTTTGCATGTAATTAAGGTCCATAGTAACTTCTAACAGTTTAGGATTGTTGAATGCAACTCTACCACTTAAAGATGCATGCTTAATAACATTCATGATCAACCTTGAAACACAATTATCTAACTTGTCAATCGTTGGATCTTGTTGTTTCAACACTATCATTCTATTTATCACCATTAAGGACATAGCCATGAGATATGGCTTATTCCACTCTCCCCTATTTTGCAACATTAGTGGATGAAAGTTGCTCGACACTACAATCTTGTTGGAGCTTACATGGTACCACACGATGATTTATAGTTTAACAATAAGTACCATTCCCCAAAGAGCCCAAATTTGGTATCATTATATTACATCGGGTTACCAAGTTATCTATTTTTTTATTTGATAGATTTGAGAAGGAATATTGACAAATACCTAACCTACATCTCCATGTGACATTGGTGGCTTTCATAAATCAAAGAAAATTGGACTGATCGATGCCATTGATAATTGATTAGTCAATAGGATTATGATTTCTTTTGGATAATGATGAATTATTATTGATTATGATGACTCTTATTTTTGGATACCACCATAATTACTGCATTAAAAGTGCAAGTTATATCCTATTGTTGGTCCCACCTTATGGTCAAGTGGTGATAACCACATGGATCTTTTTTTATTTTATGTATGAGGTAATGAGGCCATAAGCACTACAAACCTAACAAGCAATAATTTCTCAATACGCCTCACCTATATCTAGAAATAATCATCGAGCTTTGGTAGAGGTAAACTATTGCTGCAATAAGTATCCAAGTAGATGCTTTGATTATAGACAACCACATCTAGAAGGTTCAAAATTTATTTTTTTTACTGGTGAAATAAGCACTTCTATACCTTGTTGGGCATCTATTTCCTTGTGAATATGCTTCTCAATTGAAATGAGTGTGGAACCCTTGACACTTTGCTCATTACATTGATAAAACTTAGAATCCCTCCCTCTATCATCGATAGAGCTTGATTGTATAAATGACTTTAGATGCACATGTGTTGCTGATGTGTTGGACCAATGGAACAACATAAATTAAGACACCTAGCCATAGATGTGGCTATATAAATCAGACTTCTACATGAGATTTGTGATGGGGAGCTCATCACATAGTGTTCTTGGAAGGGTCCATTATCCCACATTCATGGGAAAGTGGGCATTGTGGCAGTTTAAAACTGAATCATCTCACCAAAGAAGGTGAGCACTGCTAGTGGTGGTTAGGTGGTTGCATGCATGCCTATATGCCCATTATGATGGTGGTGGTCGATTGAAATCATGCACATGGTCACTCCTTGCAGTAGTTGACTATAAAAGTGGTGACAAATGGCATTAGATCTAGAATCATTGACTTGGTAGAATTTCATGATAGTTTTGTTATTGACCAGGAGGATCCTTATGGCTGAGCCTTTAAGGCTGGTGGCACCATCTCTCAGTTGAAGAATCAAATTAATTTTTTTTAATTTTTATAGTCACACTCCAAAAGGTGGAACATTTGTGAAATTAGGTGGAACAAGTGGCGTTGGATCTAGACTCATTGACTTGGCAAAATATCATGGTAGTTTTGTTGTTGACGAGGAGGATCCTCATGGATGAGCCTTTGAGGCTACTAGTACCATCTCTCAGTTGAAGAAACAAACCAAATTTTTTTATTTTTATAGTCACACTCCAAAAGGTGGAGCATTGGAGAAATTGGCACCCATGATGAAACTTTTTCCATCTAAATTTTGATTTTTGTCACCAAGGAAGTGATATTTTTTTTTTTGCAATTTTCATAGGGTAATATTGCTAGCTTTGTGCTATTGTTTAACCTCTTTTGAAGAGTAAAATACTTGTAAATTTTATAGAAATATTTTGTAAAATTGCATGGAAAATCACTAATTACTCTTGTTGTGAAATTTTGGAGATAAAATTATAACTCTTCAAAACGTAAGATAATTTTTTGTAACTCTTAGTCCTATGCATGTTGCATTGTAGCAACCCCCCAAAATTGTTCCGAATAGATGCCTAGAAAAAGAGATCAAATTTTGAAAAAACATTTTTAGTGTCTTGTTAGAATGGATTACATAAGATCAACAATGAAATCTAATTAAGCAGATCAAATGATTGCTTTAGCCTAGATAATTGATCTATTAGTCAATAAGGTTCAATACATCACAGTATAAAGTGACCCTAATGTAAAGAATTATCATAATAACCTAAGGATAAAGGCAAAATGTAAATTCAAAACCTTTTATGGATCTTAGGATCCAGATGTCCTAGGTAGTTGGATCATGGACATGGAGACATGGTTCTCCTATACAAATGTTCCTGCTAAAGAAAGTATACTTTGTGAAGCTCAAGTTGACAAGGTTAGCAAAACTTGTAATTATGGAAAGACAAGAGGGTCAAAACCCAATCACCACTTGGGATGGTTTGATCCAAGCCTTGAAGGATACATTTTACCCTTCAGATTATGAACATGACTTAATGGTCAAATGGTATAGGTTAAGACAAACCTATAATATGCTTGTTCAAGATTATGTCTTTCAATTTAATAGATTGAGAATTTTGCTTCATGTGAAGGATCCAACAAAAGCCCTTATCATCAAGTTCACAAGTGGGATACTTGAAATTTTGATGTAGCTTTTAATCATGCATAGTTGGTAGAAGAGACACTTGTGGTTTAGTCCAAAGAAGCTTTTAGACCTCTAAATCAACAATAGATAAATAAGGTAAAGATACCTTCTTCTTCTTCCTCTACTACTACTACCACATATTCATCTCCTTCTCCTTCTTATAATGATAAGAAATTTTGTAATCATTATAAAAGAAGAGGACATAGGGAATCTGAATGTTTCAGGAAGAGGAAGAACCTCATTGTAAAATTTCAATAGGAGGAACCTCAAAATGGTCCCCTTGATATTGTAGGTGATGATATAGAATATGAAAAATCAAAGGCTAAACTGAGCAATGTTACCCTATTGCATCATAAATACGGTTGTGATGGTTTGTTTGTCACAAAATCCCACCTAAATCAAATTTTCTATGAATTGTATATTTGAAAATGGATTATAGATAAATTTGATTGTAAAATTTATAGTCGATAGGCTAAAACTACCTATGCAACCACATCCTCATTCATATTTATTCATATTTACTTGGATGGAAGGATACTGGTTCTACCTCCTACATCACAAAAAATTACACTGTGTCCTTTGCTTTGGGATTGCATTTTATGGATCAAGTCACCTATTATGTGACTTTGATGGATTATTATGGTCTCATTCTCATCTCTATTAGAATGATAAAAAGGATCAATATGATGCATAACCATACCTACATAATGCATCATGTGAATAAAACTATTATTATTCATAGTCTTCCAAATTCCACACTTTTTCTTCACTCACATTGCCCACAAAATAGTGCATTAATATTCAATAAGCCTTATGACACACCTGCTCTAGCAGCACCACCTTCTCATAAGGAGGTGATTCCTACTTCATCATATGTACCTCCTCCTACTCCTCATACTTTGCATCCTAATTTTGAGTGGTCTTATCTTTTGCTACCTACAAAGGTTCTTATTATGTAGCAGACTTCGCAGAACGCCATTGCTCCTCATCAATTTCCTTCATATATTGAAAAGATAGTTATGACCAAATATTGTATTTTAGCATCAACATCTTGAGGTATCTTCGATATTTTTTAGACTAATAATGACATGGTATCTTCCCTTCCATTTTGTCCTACCCATGGGATATGTATTTAACATTTGAGGACTCACCCTCCTAATTCTATTATAAAATCATTGGAGTCCAATGCTTATTTAGTGGGGTGATATAATAAGGACATCCATTAGAATTTAGAATTAGTTTACTTCTTAAGTTTACTATTTTATCTAGATTTACTATGTAATAATTTGTGAGCCTCTATTGATCACATGGGTTTCTAGGTAGCTTAGTTTGGATTCTAGATAGCTTAATTTAGTAGTAAGGTCTAGATAACTATTTATTAGTGTAGACACCAAATTCCAGCCACTTGTCATCCATCCATGTCCTCATATCACAACCACCCATTATATATATATATATATGTATTTACTTAATATATATAATATTAATATTTAATATTATATTTATATTTAATAAATATGTGTATTTATATAAAATCTTAGTCATCTGCCTCATTTTAATCTCAGCCATCCATCCATATCAATCCATGCCACTTACCCAAACTTAATATCCACCCTTCCTCATGTTTTAATCTCGATCACTCATATTGTGTCATCAAAAACCTAATATGTTCAAAGAAATATTATAAAAGAGAAGTCATTCTGATGAATCAAACCCTTAGAATAGTTGGAAAACCCCAAGCTCCCCTAATCCTTAAGCACCCTCATTTTTGAGAGTTCCTTGGATAAATACTTAATCTCTCGTGAAATTCTGCCCTAGCCACTCCACCATTACTTTCATCTCTTACCGCCACCATATACTCACCATTTTCATCATCACCAAACCTTCACAAAACCAGATCTAGTTTTGCGACACTTCCCTCTACCCCCAAACACCCTTAAAGCTAGCCAATCACCTCTAGGCATTTTTGGAACTCTCTAGTGCATCCAAAACCATCGCAGAATGCCCCTGGATGTTTCCCATAACAATTTTGTAGTCCTCCAACCCTCGGGGCACCATTTGAGCATCCTCACGACCATCATCAATAGGAGATAAACCAAAAATTAACATTTCGATAAGGTAAGAATATTTTGTGATTTATTTTACATCCCTACACTTCTATTTTTAGTTATACATTATAGCAACTAGGGTTTTAATTGTTTTATCTTTCTTAGGGCCTCACACAATGGATCCCTTAAAGGTGCTTCTAATATCTTTTTATTGTTGTTTCTATTTGCAGGTACATGGATCATATTTTTGAAAGCATTGAAGCTAGGGTGGCTCTTTTAGGATACAAAAGCCCATCGATAACCTCATTTGGAATGAAGATGAACTCGACGACACCAATAGTGTATTGATCTAGGGTTTTGAAGAACCCTAGTATTTGTAAATTTGTATCACAAAAGCATTGTAAAATCCCATATTGGGGCACATTGATTGTATCATTTTGAGATCCACCCACATTAATAAAAAGCTTATTCATATTATGCAATCTTGTGTTATTACTGTGTTTTTGTTACCTTATATTTTGTATTGGTGTTGTTTGATTTTGATTTGCAAAATGATGATCCCACAAAGGGTTATTCATTTTAATTATTTTTTCACTAATTTCTATTTTTATTTTCATTTTGCAGGTTCCAAAAATTTGATCGTGTAGTTTCTACAAAAAATTAGGGTTTTTGGAAAATTGTAAAATTTGATCAGAGGTTGTGTGGATGCCCTGGAGTGCTCGAGGGATACCCTGGTGCATTCAAGATATTCCCTACAGTGTTCCAGAGAATTTGGAGTGCATTTCATATAGTGGGTAAGAAATACGTAGGCTTCCTTGTAAGCCTGCTTCAAACCTTAACTCATTTCTATCTTATTTGTCCTACTTTTTATAGTAAAATCAACAAAAAGAAAATCATTTATTTTTTCTATTTAAGGCATCTACATTTTTATTTACATTTTAGGCATTTACATCATTCATGCATTGACTATAAATCACATTTATTTTAGATTTTTGTTGTTTTCTAGTGTATTCATTCACTATTTTTGTATGTTGTTTTGCATTTGAAATTACAAAAGCATAAAATAGCTACATAATAGGGTTCAAAATTTCCATTTTTACTTGTCTAAGTTGGAACAAGATCATAATACATAAGTATACTCTTGCACTTTGTGATTCAAGGCGAAAGAACTAGGTGAACCCTCCATTGTTGGAATCACTTGATGATTCAAAGTGGGACTTAAGTGGTGTACCCTAAGTTCTTTTGAGGAACTTGGTATTATTGTTTTTGGCTTCTGATTTAGACCTGTGAAATAGGCTATTTTTAACATTGCATGAACACAGTAGCAAACATAAAATCTTAAAATTAATCACACACTATGAATGTTTCATAATAAACAATAATAAGTTAGATTTCATCACCAACCATTGTTTGAGATTTGACGGTGGTGGACTTCATCTCCATCCATCAATCTCTTTTCTTAGAAAACAAGTCATCCATGAACAATTTTTTTGGATTTCATCACCAGGAAGAATATCATTTGCCATCCAACCATAGATTTTACCTTGCATAATTTATATTAGCACATTTACAACACACAAACCCCACAAAACAAAAAAAATATAAAAGAGATAAAAAAATAAAAATTTGTTGCAAAGCATAGGATTAAAATTGCTTGTTTGATTTTGTGTGTTCTTCATTTGCATTTTATTTTTGCACATTCCACACACTTCACCATCCCATTTGACTCATTAGCTTATGGTTTCAACCCGAAGCCAAGCAAATATTTTAAGTCAAGCCCTTGCCAACCAAACTAAAGAACACAAGCTTATACTGAGAGGGAGGGTGAACAGTATAAGACCACTTTTTACTTTTCTTTCCCAAACAATATTATGCAATATATCAATGGCAATATCAACAAAAGTAATCAAAGCAATGCACAAATCACCACACACAATAGAGACACCAATTTAACGTGGTTCACCCAATGTGGGCTACTCCACGAAGAAAATATTTCACTAAAATTTTCTCAACAAATATCTTGGGAATCCTTTCCCTATTACAATGTTTATGGACCTCTGTCCAAAGGAGACACCAATCCCCTAATCAAGTTTGTGGATCTCTATCCATAGGAGACACCAATCCCCTCAGCTGGTTCGTGGATCTCTATCCATAGGAGAACTCCTCCTCTGCTCTGGTTGGTGATCCTCTAGAAGACTACTACCTCCACTACATTGGCTTGTGGATCTCTCTCCACTAAAGACTCATGTCCTCACTCAAAAGACCTTTATCCTCACTACCCTGGCTAATGGATCTCTATCCACTGGAGACTACTATCCTCTACTCTATCACCTCCAAAGCTTGCTCTCAGCTCTATCTCAAATCTGTACTAAACATAGTCCTTCGGTCTAGCACAAATCTGCTCAATCTCTATCTCTGATCTACACTAAACATAGTCCTTTGGTCTAGCACAAATATGCTCAATATCTATCTCTGATATACACTAAACATAGTCCTTCGATCTAGCACAAATATGCTCAATATCTGTCTCTAATCTGCACTAAACACAATCCTTCGGTCTAGCACAAATATACTCAATATCTATCTTTGATCTACACTAAACATAGTCCTTCGATATAGCACAAATCTGCTCAATATCTATCTCTACTATGGCATAAATCTATCCTCAAATATGCACCATACTCTATCCTCAAATCTATCCTCAAGCCTTAACACAAAGCTTGATCCAATCACAAATCAACTCTGCTAGATCTGCCCCAAACCTTAACTCAAGGTTTGAACAAATCAATCAATCAACTATGCTCACAAGTCTTCTCAAAGACTTACCTCAAATATGTCCACAATTCCTCACTAAAACTTACACTAATCTATCCACAAGTCTTCACCAAGACTTACCTCAAATCTTCTCAACAAGTTCTCACTAGAACTTGCTCAATCTTCTCAACAAGTCTTCACCAAGACTTACCTCAAATATGCTCTATAAGTCCTCACTAGAACTTGTCCAATTCTCTCAAGTCTTCACTAAGACTTATCTCAATTCTATCCAAAAAGTCTTCACCAAGACTTACCTCAACTCTATCCAATATGATTGTAAGCTTCCACAAAAGCTCACACAAATCTATCCTTAAGATTTCACAAAAGCTTCCTCAATTCTGTTCTTAAGTCCTCTCTAGGACTTACTCAAATATTCTCACAAGCTCTCACAAAATCTTGCTCAAATCAATTACAAAACTTGCACACAAAACTTAACTCAATATTTCATAGAAAACCTCTTTCAATCACACTCACAAGTTTCACTCAGAATCTTGTTTATCCATAGAAGCATATAGAGAATTGTTAGAGACTCAATATGTTTCACAATCTCAAACACTTAATCACTTTCAATCTCTCTTGCTTTACCATAGAAACATATAGAGAATGGTTAGAGACTCAATATGTTTCAATAATGCTCAATCACTTTCAAACTCTTTCTCAAATTAGTAAAGAATAATTTGTTTCACAGAACTTGAACTATCACTCCAACACTTCCAATCAACTAATCCACTCAACCAATCACTCAATGAAAGCTTAGTCAATAATGCTTATCAAACAAACCTCACATACAATGATACTCATGATATTTCACAAACCCTAGTTCAAGATAGTTCACATAACAATGATACTCATGATATTTCACAAACCCTAGTTCAAGCACATGAAGGCTCACTCAATATTTCCAACAATGCTTATCAAACAAGGTTTCTAGCATCAACCTTCATTCCAGAAAAACCCTCATCAATCAATATTGGATATCTCAAAACCAAACTCAACAATGCTTATCAAACAATCCTTTTCACTCCAACTCAGCATTCACAACATCCAATCCAACAATATTTTACTCACAAGGAAGATGTACCCATACCTTTTGTTTTGATGGAGATATGTCTTCAAAACCTGTCTTAACCACAATCAAATTTTCTTTGCCAATACTAGGGTTAGGTAGCCACAACCTATCTCAAGATCTCCACAAAATAATTTTCCCAATAATTATTTTACCATACAAAATATCAAATCTCTTAGTACACCTTATAATCTCCAAACTTACATAATATAAGTCAACATCCTTATTAAACAAAATACACAACAATTTCCTTTAAACACCTTATCACTCCAACTTTATAAAATAAATTTCAATCACCAAAAATTAAAATAAAAATATTTTAATTTACTTTACCTTATAACTCCCTCAAAAACCTTATAGTTTCCAACTTACAAAAACCTCTAAGCAATTTCTAAAATTCACAACCTTTGGAGAAGTAAAAATATTTTTAGCATACCTTTCAACTAATCTGCCCACCAAAATATCCTCGATGAGAATCGAACACACGACGTAGCCTCTCCAACACCCTAGCCTCAAGCTAGGCTACCAAGTGGGCTGCATGCCCACATGGAACCTTAGGCGCACGTTTCCACTTTATCCTCCTCTCAAAAAGCGCCCACAAAAAATGAAGACCTCTCCAACAACAAAATATCAATCACGTGGATCGAACCCGCGATCCCTTCCTTGCAAGCCTTAGCACTATCTCAACTACCGCTTGCGCTACCACCGTCAGTGGATATTTCTATCCATGATGATGGCCTTACACCTTAGTCTACCTCCAATCACTTTGAAATGCGAACTTCTCTTTCTCCAACAAATGCAACGCTCGATTTTTCATTCGAAGGTGTGTGTATTCAAGGACATAGGAAATGAAATTTATTTCCTATATTAATACACATGCTCTTGTCTTTTACACATCGACGAAATTCGAATTAGATTTTAAATATTAAATTTAAAACCTTTGCTCCCATTATTAATTTAAATTAAAATTTTAATCAAAGATTAAAATATTTTAATTTAAATTAAATCTTTTATAAACTGCTCATGGGTCTTTTCAACTTGAACCTTGTTTTTCTTCACCTTGTTATTTGGCCCGAAATATTATAATAATATAATATTATTATTTAATTTAAACTTGCTTCTCCTTCCTTGGGTCTTCATCCTTTGGGCCTTTTTAGGCATATAATATTAAAAATAAATATTATATCCTATTCCTTTTCAAGACCTTCTTGCTTTTGGAAAAACCACTTGATGTCCTTAATGATGACGAAATTGAACCAATATGCTTTTGACATCAATGACAACAAAACTACTCAAAATTTCCAACAATCTCCCCCTTTGTCATTGATGGCAACCCCTTTATTTTTACCATTCCTTTTTCCTTTTCAAAAGTTGCTTTCCCTGAGAAACTGCTCCCCCTGAATGAATGCTCTCCCCCTAACTCAAATCTCTCCCCCTTTGTCATCAATGGCAAAGGGCCACCTTTGGGGCTTGGGGCTAAGAATGAGACTCTTAGCTTAGCCCCTCCCCCACCTCCTCTTGAGGTGGTTAATTCTAGGGTGGGAGTATCTCTACTCCCAGCATACACTGATCTTTACCTTTGTCCACCTTCTTCCTCAACTGATCCTTTTGATTCCTCTGACTATTCCTGTTCCTGCTTGTCTCTGGAAGTTCTACTCTACACCACTTAGCTATGTGCCCAACATTATTGCACTTATAGCACTTAATGTTGTGATTCCTTGAAGGTGCAAATGTCTTGTAGTTCCTCTTGGTGAAGCCATATCCATTCCTGTTATGAACCCTACAATTTACTGCCTTGTGACCAAACTGATTACAAGAGTAGCAATACCCTTGAAAAGAGTTACCTGTTTTTGAAATTTCCATATTCCTGTCTTTCATGTGTCCTGCACTGTGTAGCCTTGTGCCCAAACCTATGACATGAGAAGCATCATCCATTGAAACTACCTTGCCTTGACCCCATTGGTCTCTTAGTCTCTTTTACCCTATGTTGCTTCCTGTTCCATCTGTTCCTCATTTGTGCATTGTTCCTTTCCTTGTTGAACTTTCTATTGTCCAACTCATCCTCAGAAGTCTCACTCTCTCTTACACTCTCTTCTTCTGAAGCTTCTTCTTCTTCGGAGCTTGAGATTGACTCCTCTCCTTGTTTTCTTTGTACCTATTCAAAACCAAGTCCTATTTTGTTTGATGAAGATCTTTGTACCTTGATAATATTATCCAAGTTCTTTGAGCTTCTCCCAAACCTGTGTAACTTGTCCTTAGACTCTTTTACTTCCTTCCTTAGTGAAGCTACCTCATGCTCTAACCTTTCACATTCTAAAACCTTTGCTTCTAACTTCTCTTTGAATCTCCTTGTCTTAGCTATTGAGTTGGTTAGATCCTCTATAAGCTTTCCTTTCTCTTCATCACATTCTTGAAATTTAAGCTTGAGTTTTGAGTTTTGCTTTCTTACCTCCCTTAATGCATCAAGGGTAGAAATGAGCTCACCCTCAAGATCAACTTCTCCTTCCTCTGATTCTTCCTCTATTTCTTTGCCTTTGGAACCATATTTATTCCTTTCTGATTTATCTTCTATAGGATCACCTCCTTCTTCTTCTATTTCCAAAAGTAGACTTTCTTCTGGTCCTTCAAGTGTATCTTCATATTCATCATCACTGAAATTGAATCCATTCCTTGTACAACTATCTTCAAGATGACCAAAGTTACCACATCTAAAACACTTGAGAATCATTGGACCTCTCTTTCTAACATTTTATTTTTCTACTATCATAAATAGGGTTTCTTCTTCTTCATTACTTGAAGAGCTTCCATCACTATCACTTGAACTCTTACTTGCCTTGTCTGCATAAAAACTCTTCTTATACCTTTGGAAAAACTTCTTTCCTTGTTTACCTTGTCCATCCCTACTTTTCTTTTGGTACCTGTATTTTCTTGTTTCCCTATTCTTATGATCCTATTTTTCTTCATCATTGCTATTTCCAACCTCTGGACAATCAGTTGCATAGTGACCATATTTACCACAATTAAAACATCTAACTAATTTTATACCTTTATACTTTCTTGAGTCCTTGTTCCTTCTACCATAATTTACTTCTTCATCACTAGATAACTCATTGCTTGAATCTGAATTTTTACCCTTTGTCTTCTTAGTAACTTTGAAGGCTACTTCTTTCTAGGGAATAGGTTCCTCTTTTATTCTCATCTCAAAAGCTGTGAGAATTCCATGTAATTCATCCCTTGTCAAAAGTTCAATATATTTTGACTCTTCTATAGCTGAAATATTTTCACTATACCTTTTTGGGAGTGACCTTAAAATCTTATCACAAACATCTATTTCTTCAACCTTAAGTCCAAGTCCTTGCATGGAGTTAACAACCTCATCCACACGAAGTAGATATGCAACAATGTTTTCCTCATCCTTCATATTTAGGTCTTCAAATGTTCTCTTGTAATTTTACAACTTTACCCTTTTGACCTTTTTATCTCCTTCATATATGCCTTGCAACTTATCCCAAATTTCCTTTGTTGATGTGCAATGCATAACCTTTATAAACTCTATTTCATGTAAGCCTCTTAAAATTCTATTCATTGCCTTTGAATTACTCAGTTGTAGAAGCTTACCATATTTATCTATAGGTGGAGTTGCTGGTGGTATGTATCCATTCTCAATTACTTCCCATATTTCATTTCCAAGTGCCATTAGATGAAACTTCATCCTTGTACTCCAAAGTGCATAATTGTTCCCATCGAACAATGGTGCTGAATTCCCTAAAGATCCATTCTAAGAATCCATCTGTGTTCTTGTGAGATTTTCCTTCAAGTTGTTAAACTCTTTTGAAGGAACCTGCTCTGATACCAATTGAAGAACACAAGCTTATACTAAGAGGGGGTGAATAGTATAAGACCACTTTTTACTTTTCTTTCCCAAACAATATTATGCAATATATCAATGGCAATATCAACAAGAAGTAATAAAAGCAATGCACAAATCACCACACACAATAGAGACACCAATTTAACGTGGTTCACCCAATGTGGGCTACTCCACGAAGAAAATATTTCACTAAAATTTTCTCAACAAATCTCTTGGGAATCCTTTCCCTATTACAATATTTATGGACCTCTATCCAAAGGAGACACCAATCCCCTAATCAAGTTCATGGATATCTATCCACAGGAGACACCAATCCCCTCAATTGGTTCGTGGATCTCTATCCACAGGAGAACTCCTTCTCCTCTACTTTAGCTAGTGATCCTCTAGAAGACTACTACCTCCACTTGGCTTGTGGATCTCTCTCCACTGAAGACCTCTATCCTCTCTATCCTCATTGCCCTAGCTAATGGATCTCTATCCACTAGAGACTACTATCCTCTACTCTATCACCTCCAAATCTTACTCTCAACTCTATCTCAAATCTATACTAAACATAGTCCTTTGATCTAGCACAAATCTGCTCAATATCTATCTCTAATATACACTAAACATAATCCTTTGGTCTAGCACAAATATGCTCAATATATATCTCTGATATGCACTAAACATAGTCCTTCAATCTAGCACAAATATACTCAATATCTATCTCTAATCTACACTAAACATAGTCCTTCGATCTAGCACAAATATACTCAATATCTATCTCTACTATGACACAAATCTATCCTCAAATATGCACCATACTCTATCCTAATCTATCCTCAAGCCTTAACACAAAGCTTGATCCAATCACAAATCAACTCTACTAGATCTACCCCAAACCTTAACTCAAGGTTTGAACAATAATCATACAAATATGCTCACAAGTCTTCTCAAATACTTACCTCAAATATGTCGACAAGTCCTCTCTAGAACTTGCTCAATATGCTCTCAAGTCTTTACCAAGACTTACCTCAAATATACTCAACAAGTCCTCACTAGAAATTGCTCTTACCTCAAATATGCTCAACAAGTCCTCACTAGAACTTGTCCAATCTGCTCTCAAGTCTTCACCAAGACTTGCCTCAAATCTATTCAACAAGTCTTCACCAAGACTTACCTCAAATCTATCCAATATGATTGTAAGCTTCCACAAAATCTCACACAAATATATCCTTAAGATTTCACAAAATCTTCCTCAATTCTATTCTTAAGTCCTCTCTAGGACTTACTCAAATCTGCTCACAAGCTCTCACAAAAGCTTGCTCAAATCAATTACAAAACTTGCACACAAAACTTAACTCAATATTTCACAGAAAACCTCTTTCAATCACACTCACAAGTTTCACTTAGAATATTGTTTATCCACATAAGCATATAGAGAATTGTTAGAGACTCAATATATTTCACAATCTCAAACACTTAATCACTTTCAATCTCTCTTGCTTTACCACAAAAACATATAGAGAATGGTTAGAGACTCAATATATTTCAACAATGCTCAATCACTTTCAAACTCTTTCTCAAATTAGTAAAGAACAATTTATTTCACAGAACTTGAACTATCACTCCAACACTTCCAATCAACTAAGCTCAATCAACTCCACTCAACCAATCACTCAATGAAAGCTTAGTCAACAATGCTTATCAAACAAACCTCACATACAATGATACTCATGATATTTCACAAACCCTAGTTCAAGATAGTTCACATAACAATGATACTCATGATATTTCACAAACCCTAATCATGCACATGAAGGCTCACTCAATATTTCCAATAATGCTTATCAAACAAGGTTTCTAGCATCAACCTTCATTCCAAAAAAACCCTCATCAATCAATATTGGATATCTCAAAACCAAACTCAACAATGCTTATCAAACAATCCTTTTCACTCCAACTCAGCATTCACAACATCCAATCCAACAATATTTTACTCACAAGGAAGATGTACCCATACCTTTTGTTTTGATGGAGATATATCTTCAAAACCTGTCTTAACCACAATCAAATTTTCTTTGCCAATACTAGGGTTAGGTAGCCACAACCTATCTCAAGATCTCCACAAAATAATTTTCCCAATAATTATTTTACCATACAAAATATCAAATCTCTTAGTACACCTTATAATCTCCAAACTTACATAATATAAGTCAACATCCTTATTAAACAAAATACACAACAATTTCCTTTAAACACCTTATCACTCCAACTTTATAAAATAAATTGCAATCACCAAAAATTAAAATAAAATATTTTAATTTACTTTACCTTATAACTCCCTCAAAAACCTTATAGTTTCCAACTTACAAAAACCTCTAGGCAATTTCTAAAATTCACAACCTTTGGAGAAGCAAAAATATTTTTCGCATACCTTTCAACTAATCTGCCCACCAAAATGTCCTTGGTGAGAATCGAACACACAACGTAGCCTCTCCAACACCCTAGCCTCAAGCTAGGCTACCAAGTGGGCTACATGCCCACATGGAACCTTAGGTGCACGTTTCCACTTTATCCTCCTCTCGAAAAGTGCCCACAAAAAATGAAGACCTCTCCAACAACAAAATATCAATCACGTGGATCGAACCCGTGATCCCTTCCTTGCAAGCCTTAGCACTATCTCAACTGCCGCCTATGCTACCACCATCGGTGGATATTTCTATCCATGATGATGGCCTTACACCTTAGTCTACCTCCAATCACTTTGAAACACGAACTTCTCTTTCTCCAACAAATGCAGCGCTCGATTTTTCATTCGAAGGTGTGTGTATCCAAGGGGCATAGGAAATGAAAATTATTTCCTATATTAATACACATGCTCTTGTCTTTTACACGTCAGAATTTAAAATTCGAATTAGATTTTAAATATTAAATTTAAAACCTTTGCTCCCATTATTAATTTAAATTAAAATTTTAATCAAATATTAAAATATTTTAATTTAAATTAAATCTTTTATAAACTGGCTTCACCTTGTTATTTGGCCCGAAATATTATAATAATATAATATTATTATTTAATTTAAACTTGCTTCTCCTTCCTTGGGTCTTCATCCTTTGGGCCTTTTTAGGCATATAATATTAAAAATAAATATTATATCCTAATCATTTTCAAGACCTTCTTGCTTTTGGAAAAACCACTTGATGTCCTTAATGATGACAAAATTGAACCAATACGCTTTTGACATCAATGACAACAAATCTACTCAAAATTTCCAACACAAACCACTTCATCTATGGATTTTTCCATTTTTTTACTTGCCACTTTTATGGTTAACCTTGTCAGTGTGATAAAGATAAGTTGTTTTGGTTTGTCTACGGGTCCATCACACACTATGTATACTTCAAACATTGATGTGTTGCACAAAGCCACCAACATTTCCATTCCAAGAACCGAGTCATCATCTCCCATAGATTATAATGTCATCCACATAGACATGGACCAAGTGGAAGCTCTTAAACGATATGCTAACTATGTTATAGAACAATCAGCAGTCCACCCAGGTATGATTCTTATTTTCAACAAGAACTTACCCATTCCCAACATTCCAACTTCACCCAGGAGTATACTAACCCTCTTTTCAAGGCATCATCTACACCTTCACAAAATTGGTCCATTCCAAAATAGTCATGTGCTCTAATTACTTCCATTCCATCTTCATATACCACTATCTATAGCAATCCATTGTATAAAGCACATGTCAATGTTGCTTTACAAATGCCAGCTTCCACTGCATCCATTACCCCCCATTCAATTGCAATCCCTATTGCAACTTATTCTCCACCTACTTCATCCATTCCAACCACATCCACACCATCTGATTCAGATATGGCCATACAAGACGCATGTCAACATCTTAATAAATTTCTTAAGGAGTGACCAGACGTTCAATATTGTCCCCAAAAAACAAGTACAAGTGTTAAATCTGAAGCCTCAGCCCACTTCCACTCAACCTACATTCTTTTCATCAAATCCATCATGGATATCACAACATTATATGATTTCCATTCCCACACTTCCATCAATGCACACCTATTCAATTCCAATTATTCAATCCATTCATAGTCCTCAAACATCATATCCATTCCATCATTTTCAATAATTCAGTCATCAACATCACCAAATTCAATCCAATCCATCAAATCATTAAAATCTTATCACACCTCAATATTTCACCACTTCATCTCCACAAAATCATCAAGTGATTTAGGGTTTCCACATACTTGGGGAAGACCCTTGAATTCAAGCAATACAAAAATATATTGATAGTCTAATGCAACATACTTTTGGTATGATGAACCAGAAGATAACATTTAGAAAACTTATCAATCAACCAATTCAATTCTCGGTACCATCACCACCATATCCAACAAATTTTACAGTTTCAAAATTTGACAAATTCTAGGGTACTGAGGACCCTAGAGAACATGTGAGCACATTCATCCACTCATGTTTCAGAATTCAAAGTAACGATGCTTTAATACTCTGAAATTTTCCTCATACATTGGGGGAGATACCATAGAGTGTTACAACCATTTACCTCATCATAGTATTTATACTTTTGAACAATTGGTTGGCCAATTTATTGAAAGGTTTTCCCTCAATGTTAAAAATAAATTATCATTGTCTAACTTGTATGGCTTAAAACAATTTAATGATGAGTCATTTGGAGGGTTGTTATTACAAAATTGCCATTCTCCCTACCAATGGAGGAGCTAACCTGATTGTTTACCAAGAGTTGCCTAAAACCCATCTCTTGGCTATTACAATTACAACAGTACAAATCATTTGAGGAAGCTCTTGCCCAAGCTAACATAATTGAGGAGATCAAAATATAAGAAGGTGTTCTAAAGCCCAAAAATAAAGAATGGTAGAATAAAGGCCAATACAAAGGTAGTTACTCCTACCAATCCAATCTAGCCAATCAAGCAAATCAAAATCAAGTGGTCATGAGACAACCGGTGATGGCTCAACAAAAAAACCCATGCAATAACAACCACAAAAAATTTCATATCAAGTAGTTCCTTCACCATCACAACCAGTTCAAAACACAATGTCAACTATGAAAATCGCCAACATCAACAATTTGTTTGAAAAAATTGCCAATACACCCCCTTAGCTTAATCATATACCTCCATATTTCATAGGTTGTATGACACAAACCAACTTGCCTTACCTGAGGTTAAACCAGATGATCCTACCAAGTGTAGTAAACACTATAGAGAACATTTATTTTGTCCTTATCATAGGTAGAATGAGCATGATATAAATAATTGCTATAACTTCAAATACATAGTGCAAGATCTCATTGACTTAGGGGCCATCAAGCTTGATAGTCCCTTAGCTCAACAAAACTAAAACCTTGGAATTTATAAAATACCACTTCCTCATAATGAGGAAGTGCAACCAACAAAAAGAGGGTCAAATACCAAGACTCCTCCTAATCAAGTTAATCATGTTCAACAATACCAAGGTTTTATGGATGCTATTCATGTAGTCACCTAATGTCAACAATGCACAAATCAATAGAATGCACAATAGTAGCCTATTAAATCGCCCATAGCACCACAGGAAAGCGTGTCTCAACCTACCACTTCATCATAACCCATTTAGTTCTCCACCAATCCTTCACAACCCATTCATATTCCAAGTCATCCATATTCACCCACTCATCTTTGAAATCAGCCTCAAATACCAATCGTCTCTCTGAGTAGACGGTTAACCACTAGCCTTAAAATGGATTCAGATAAACTATCTATTCATGAGATTATACAAAAATCTCCCCCACATCGCGAGGCATTAATGGATATTTTAAAATTCCATTTAAATTCAATCTCAAGATGCTAATGCCTTTAGCAATTTTGTGGGGAGCATCCAAACATGTATGGAGCCTTCTGTTACATTCTATGATTTTGAAATTAAACCAATATCATCGAAATCAGTGGATCCTCCATTGTACATCATGGTTCAAATTGAAAGGAATCCATTCAAATGAGTTTTGATTAATACTGGCTCCTTTATCAACATCATCATCACATCTGCTCTCCAACACCTCAATATTGTAACAACCGATAGTTGACACTACATGTACATTGATTTTTTTTAAAGGTTTATTGTTCACCCATTGATAAGTCAGAGTTATAATAATGATCCAAGACAAGATTTTCCCATTAAAAATAAGTAATCCAATTTGCAATATATTAGGTATATAGAAGCACCAACTTCTATAATTTATTTTAAGCCAATTACAAGTAGAAGCACCAAATTCTACATTACCATCTCACCATCCCATACTGGTGAATGAATAATATCATACAAAGGCCTTATTTATTTTATGTATTTGCTAAGTAGCAAGAGAAATCATATGGTTGTATTAAATACTTAGGATAGGAATCCTCACCCAAGGATTACCTTTTTTCCACTTCTCCCCACTATCGATAAAGACTAGTGTTTTAGGAGAATCATCATTCTATTGCATCTTGTGGTTACTTACATATAACATGGGTTAAATGTCTTAAGCATTATTATAAGATTCACTTATCTTCAAGGTGTTGTCAAGTTTGGTGGTGGTGATTCATAGTCCATGAGTTTTAAGTCTTGGGAATGCTTCTTCTGTGTATATATTGTTCATGAATTATCCTTCTTCTAACTATATTCCAAATTCTAGGTTCTATGCATACATTTCTATAAACTTAAAGAAGTAAATATACAAGTAGAATAGAGAAACAATTCTAATGCAACATACTTCCATTGAATATTCCTTCCAAAACTATACATCATCTTCACCTAATTGATATAATGACATAATTTACAATGCTTCCTTGCTATACATCATTTGCTATCTAATGGAGATGCTTACATCAATAGAAAACTTCCTTTCTAATTTACAAAGCAGTAATAAAATACATCCAATATTACATATTTTGGATTTATCTTTATAGCCAATTAAAATTACATTAATAATGAACATAATCAAATATATACATATAACCAAGAGTCTTCAATAATAGCTTCTTGAATCTTCTCTGGTTTCCTTGCAGCTTTGTGAGGTGAGAGATGAGTTTGTAAGGGATCAGGACAACTCTAATGAATAGAACTTGCTCAAATCTTCTCAACAAGTCCACACAAAACTTGCTCAAATCTGTATTGTAAGCTTCCACAAAAGCTTACCCAAAACTGTCCACAAGTCTTCTTAAAGACTTACCTCAAATCTACTCAAATACTTTCAATCACTCTTTTAGAAACATAAGGAGAATTGTTAGAGACTCAATATGCTTCAAATCAATGCTCAATCACTTTCTCAACTCAATTCATAATATAGAATAGTTTGTTTTATGGAACTTGAACAATCACTTCACACATCCACTTGACTAGGCTCAACCAAATCTACTCAACCAATCACTTAATGAAACAACCCTTGCTCACAAACCCTAGTCCAAGCATATAAACATTCACTCAAAATGTTTCCAACAATGCTCAACAATAAATCTCACATAACAATGATACTCATGTTCTAAACCCTAGTTCAAGTTCTTTGCATGACAACCCAGTTCAAAAACAATTCTTATTAAAAAATATTCACATAACAATGATACTCATGTTCTTTTCAAAATCCTAACTCAAGTTCTTCACACAATCAATGGCTTCAACAACAATGCTTATTAAAAAAGGTTCTAATCACAACTTCTTTATTCCAAAAAACCTTGATGCATTAACTCAACACTCTCAAAAGGAAACCCTAATAAAGTCCTTTTCACTCCAAACTTATTTTCTAGAAAACCAACCAATCAAATTAAACTTTGGAAAATGTTCTCATACCTTTTTCTTGATGATTAAGGAATCTTCTAAATCTACCAAAAATCTCAAACACTTCTTTCCAAGCTCAAAGAAATTATAAGGTGATTAATTTCCTCAAATTACAATGCAAACATTAAAACATACATACACCTTATCACTCCATATTTAATAAAATATTCATCAACATTTACAAAAATTAAATTACCACTTACACCTTATAATCTCCCACTAATATTCAATGCACTCTTCTTTTCAAAAACAACCTAAGACAAGAAGCTCCCTTTATCCTTTTAATATTTCAATAAATCAATATGCCAAAACACTTTATTAAAACAAAACTTAACACCTTATTCCTCCAACTAATCAAAAATCATTTCCAACTAATAAACCTTTCATGCACCCTTTTAAATCCAAACTTTAGGCATCATACAAAAATTAAAATAAAAATTTATTACCTTGCATTGGAGTGGAATCGAACATACAATGCAGCCTCAATTGGCGCCCTAGCCATGGCTCCCAATTTCGTGCAAGCTAGGTTCTTGCATGGGGATAAATGAGCACCACGTGCTCAAAACCTTCCCCACTCACCTTGCACAAAATGTGCACCTTCCTTGGCGCTCAACACCAATGCAACTGCCACAAATAAAAATGCTGCCACCAAGTTTCGAACATAGACCTCCTTGCGCCCAACACCCTAACAATGTCCTCTTTGCCACTAGGCCACTTGCCCCGTTGGCACTTAGACTTTCAATGCAAATCCCTTTGATGTTATTCACTGGTGCATAAATAGATTGGTCGTTGTACTTCCTTCCTCATGAATTCAAACATGATTGCACACTTTCAATTATCGAGCAAAAGGATAAATTAAAATACCTCTAAGGCATTAGCTTATATACCAAATTTCCTTCCTCCATGCATGACATCGGTGTTCAAATTGTCTTCAACTATCTTTGGACATCGGTGCTCGAATTTTCTTTGGAGCTTTATTAATTTATAAAATATTTAAATTCTTTTGAATTTAAATTTTATAAATTAAGTCTTTTAAAAACCCTTTGGTTTATTTAAACCATCTTTCACTTTGCACCTTGGTGTAAATAATATTTATTTATAAAATTTAAATTCATTGTGAATTTAAATAATTTATCAAATAAATATTAAACCTTCCTTTAGCTTTGCAATAGAATTTCTTGGGTTTTTATGAAAACCGTTTAACTTATGCTTCCACATAATATTTAAAAATATTATGGAGCCCTTTGCCTTTAACCTTTGCATTGCTCCTCTTGACCTTTGACTTTATTAGAAGCTTCTTCCTGAATATCAATGACAACTTTGATAACTTGTTTCTTGACAAATTTCTGGATATTAATGATGACTTCATCTCTTGACATCAATGACAACTTTGACTTGAGGACTCAAAATGTCCAACAATATCCCCCTTTGTCATTGATGGTAACCCAAATTATTTTTACCGAAAACTTGACTTTTTCTTGTTCTGCTCCCCCTGGCTCAATGCTCTCTTCAAATACCAAATCTCTCCCCCTTACTCAAATCTCTCCTCATTTGAAATCAATGGCAAAGGGTCACCTTTGGGGCTTGGGGCTAATAATGAGCTTCTTAGCTTAGCCCCTCCCCCACCTCTACTTGAGGTGGTTATTTTTGGGGTGGGAGTCTCACTCCCAATTTTCCTTGAAGATACTCAAAAGTTTCCTTTGAAAGTGGCTTAGTGAAAATATCTGCTATCTATTCCTTTGTAGTGACATATTCCAATCTGACCTATTTATCTGTCACCTGTTCTCTCAGAAAATGGTACTTAATTGAAATGTGCTTTGTCCTGGAGTGAATTACTAAATTTTTTGAGATACTTAGGGCACTAGTATTATCACATAGTATAGGAATGGGATGATTATGCTTTATCTTGAAATATTCTAGATTTCTCTTCATCCATAACACATGTGTACAACTGGATACTGCTGCAATGTATTTTACTTCTACTGTAGATAAATATACTAAAACCTACTTCTTACTTAACCAAGAGACTAAACATTATCGAAGAAAGAATTCTCCTCACTTGTGATTTTTATGTCATCATTGCTACCGACCCAATATACATCTGTATATGCTATTATTGTGACACTGTCACTTTTGGGATACCAAAGAGTAAAGTCCATAGTCCCTTTGAGATACCTGAAGATTCTTTTTACTTCTACCACATGTGTTTCCTTAGGTGCTGCCTAAAACCTTACCACTAATCCCACTGACTGTACAATGTCTGGTATTTTAGCTGTAACATAAAATAAGTTGCCAATCATGGATTTGTATAATCTCTGATCTACCTCTAGAGATTCATCATCCTTACTTAACTTGCATCCTGTAACCATGGGAGTACTTACCGGTTTACAATATTCTAACCTGAATTTATTTAACATTTCTTTTATATACTTGGTTTGTGAGATAAACACTCCCCTTTTTTATTATGAAATATGAAGTCCAAGAAAGAAATACAATTCACCAAGCATAGACATTTCAAATTCATTTTGCATGTTCTTAGAAAATTCTTTACATATATTATCATTGTTTCCCCCAAATATTATGTCATCAACATAAACAACCACTATTAATAGATCACTCCCTTAATTTTTGATATATAAATTACTGTCTGCTATTCCTTTTTTGAAGCCCTATTCCTGAAGATACTTATCCAATCTTGAGTACCATGTTATCAGAGCCTGGTTTAAACCATACAATGTATTTTTCAATTTGCATACCTGATCTGGTTTATCTTCTAGTATGAATCCCTCTGGCTATTCAATATAAACCTCTTCTTCTAGAACCCCATTTAGAAATGCTGACTTGACATCCATCTGATATACCTTTAAGTTCTTGAAACTTGAGAAGGCTAAAAACATCCTTATAGCTTCAAGCCATGCAATTGGAGCAAAAGTCTCATCAAATTCAATTCCTTCTACCTGTGCATAACCTTGCATACTAACCTTGCTTTATTTTCGACCACTTGTCCATCTTCATTTAATTTATTTTTGAAAACCCATTTTGTGCCAATAAAATTTTTGTCTTTTGGTCATGGAACAAGTTCCCAAGTTTTGCTCTTCTCTATCTGATCCAATTCCTCATTCATTGCTATTATTTTTGAAATAATTTTATAAATCATATTACAAAGGCTTATTAGATGAAAATTATCAATGTTTTATCTCATTTTTCTTGGGAACCAACTTAATAAAGTGACATTCATCTCACTTATTATAGCCTTCCTTTTTTGGGCCTCTTCAACCACAATTAACATACCACTCTTTACTAAATTCTTAATTTTTTGAAAGAAAATTGTAGGAATTCCATTGAGGCTAGGTGCCTTGTTAGGATGGAAAGAGAAAACTGCATCATGTAGCTCCTCCATAGATATCTTCTTCATAAAGCTTTTATTTTGTTCCTATGTGATAATTTATGGAATATATTACAAAATATTATCTTGTGCCTGCTTATCTTTCCTAGTAACTAACACAATATTTTTGAAATAATTAATTGCTTCCTTCCTTATATCTTCTTTGTGCTCAATATTTATTCCATCTAGAGTTAAATTATTTTTAAGTGATGAAAATAAATGTTTATTTTTGTTGTAGCATGATTTTTTTTGTATTTCTATCTCCTTCCTTGATTCATTTCTCCCTAGATATTTAGAACCAATATGATTCCTCCTTTTTCAATGCATTATGATAATAAAAAATTAATTGTTTTTCTTTCACATAAGAATCCCGATCCATTCCATTAGTTTCTACTATCTCTTATAATTTTTTAAACTTGGATTCAATTTCTTTCTTTTCTTTAAAAATATTACCAAAATATTTGGTATTTCAAATCTTCATTTGCTCCTTTAAATATTTCGTATTTTGGATAAAATTGTACATACATGATCCTTCAAGTTTTGAATCATCCCACCATACCATAACCATTTGTAAAAAATCAAGGTCTTGGATCTACATATATTGGAAGCAAAATGGATTTGGATGACCATTATTGGATAAATCATAAGTCAAAATATTGGGTTAGTGATATAATCCGACTAGCAATAAAATATTTGAATAGATTCTATACTTTATTTGCAACCATTTATTATATAACTAGAAACTATCCACTATTTTTTATATATGAGTTTTCCCAATGTGTCTACTATCCCATGTATACTGAAAACTTGAAGGAATAACATCCCAAAGATCACTTGAATTGGTAAAAGAAGCAAAATTTTGCATTGATTTAGACCACCCTAGAATGCCACCCTTATTTTTCAAAGGAGATAGAACATTTAAAATTGCATCCAATAATACATAGATGAAAATGAATTATCATTGTATTTGTTAAAAATATGCTAAGGTTCTTCCAACATCTTTCACGAGGAGTATCTATAGTTGGAGCATATACATTTATAACCCTAATTCTGATGCTTTCCTCTTTCTTGAAAAATAGTCCAACAAACCAATTAATTTTTGCTTCTAATAATTGCCCATCCCATTTGAATTTATCCCACATTATTGCAATATTGTCTATCTTTCAAATCTTCTTAAAAGCATCCTTGCATTCCTCACTAAATTTTATTTCTTGTATTCAAATAAACTCAAGATATAACAACCTATTGATTCCTTAATAATTTTTTTTTAGGGGTCTTATTCATACCTTTAATATTCCATGATATCATTTTCATCATCATCATTTTTATTTTATTAGTAGGCTTAGTCCCACTTCTCGTTAACACCTATGATATTTTTTTTATTTCGATTTCCAATTTGATATCCTTTTAAGTTTCTTTTTCTATTTGTTCCTACTTTGATGGCCTTCCTCTCCTTTTTATATTCCCACCAACACATCAATATCTTCTCTATTTTCATTGCAAAGGGTATCATAAGTCAAAATAAATTATTATTATTATTATTTTCCAAATGTATATATTAATAATCAATTATTGAATGCATAGGGAGTAAAATTAACTTCTGGACTAGCAAGTGGATCTCTGATCAACCAATTTTAGAGAACAATGAAATTTTTGTCTTACAACCTTCCTTGGACACTTTAATTAGTAGCAAGGTTGAATATTTCATTAACATTTCGTCTGTTTCCAAGCATTGAAAATTTTTCATATTCCAAATGCTAATGGAAAAATCTTTGATGCTTTAGTAGTTCTCAAAACCATCCTAAATGCAATAGTCATCCCCACTAGTAATTCCCCTAACTCCCCTTTTTAGAAAGAGACTGATTCTGGGTTGTTCATAGTTAAATCTGTTCATGGTTTGACTATTTATTATCAAGTGGTTCAAATACCTTATGATCGAGTGTGGATTAAACATTTCATTTTGAAATTTACTCATTTCAATTGGTTGGCCATCCAAAATAAGATTCTAATTATTGATAATATTTTGAAAAGGGACATGATTGTCCCTAACAGATGCTACTTGTACATGAATTCCTAGGAATCTGTTAATTACCTCTTTCTGGAGTTCTCTTTATCCAAGATAGCTTTGGATCATCTTATGTCCACTTTTCATATCTCATGGGTTCCTCCTAATTCATTGAGTCACCTTTTCATCCAATGGTCAACTCCATTCAAAAATCTCAAATTATATTATTTATGGAAAGTGACCCTTCATCATATCTTGCAGCAAGTGTGGCTTGAATGAAATGATAGGGTTTTTCTTCCTCCTCTAAGGATCCCATCTCTGTTGCCAATAAAGCTATTACCTTTGTTGTCAAAAATTCCTAGCTCTTCCATTGTCCCAAACCTCTTGATTCTATATTGGAGTCTATTTTGTTCTCTTCCTTAAAAATTCCCTACAACACTAGTTTTAGTTTTCCATCCCCCCTTCCCAGATTGGGTGCCCATTGGATTCCTCCCCCAAGTGAGTGGTTGAAACTTAACTTTGATGGTGCCTCCAAAGGAAATCCAGGGGATGCAGGTGCAGGTGGTCTAGTAAAATATCACAAGGGTCAAATTATTATGGCTTATGCTGAGTATCTAGGGTATCAAACTAATCATTTTGTTGAAGTTCATGCACTATGGAGAGGGCCAAATCTTCTCAAGGATTATAAAGGCAACCTTTTTATTGAGGGAGATTCTTTTAATATTATAAATGATCTCAAAAACAATAAGGTGTCCTATTGGAATATCAAAACCATTATTCAAGAAGCTAAGAAGTTGTCCCAAAATTTCAATGATATCTCTATCAATCATGTGTACCACGAAGCTAACATACCTACATATATTCTTGCCAATTGGGGAGTTATCCATAAATCACTATCCATTTGGAAATAAATATTTCCCCAAGAAGTTTTAAATGCTACTAATAATGATTTGGTTTGAAATATGTGGTCATAGGTTTTGGCGAGTCATATTCTCCAATAATGACTTTAGCTTTTTTGGCATGATTTATTTCTTTGGGTCCAATTCTTATGGTGGAAGTTTTATGATTAGCATGACTTTTAGTCTTACTATCAGTACTAGTGTTTAGTTCTCTCGTTTCCTTTCTGTGAAGTATATTATGTCCCAAGGTAGGCCTTATTAGTGGGTTTGTCTCATGATGGTCTTATCCAAGCATGTAAATACCCTTAGTAGGTCTAGGCAATGTAATTTGATTTTTTTCAAACAAGATCAATTGCATCAAGTCTCGAGATCCTCTTTTTTACATCTTACAAATTTTGAGAATCATTTTTTACATCTTACCCACCCTACTAGGGGTACCCGCATTGCTAGGGGTACCAACTTCAACATCAATGATCGAACCTTCAGTAATAGCCTCCAACAATGCCAAAGGTGAGCCCGATATGGGCTCTAGGTTGGGATTTTCCATCGGGCTACCAACATTGACAATTATTTGATGTGGATTTTGGCTTATGTACTTGTAAATAATCAAGTGCAAAAGTTTGATAATGATGACTCCTACAAAGATCATGTTTTTTTTTTACAATATAAACAAGGATCCCATAAGTTTATAAGATAATACTACAAGAAGTGGAAAAATAAAAATCCAATGACAAATCCCAAATGCCTAAATATATGCTCACCAATATGTTTGTAGATCACCTAAGAGAGTTTACACAAGATAAAGTTTATCCTTGTGGACTATTTGATTTAGAGATAATCTTAGTCTTTGTTATGACTATTGAGTATTGGGAGTATAAGGATAATAAGAAATATTTTAATACTAAGAACCCCAATAAAAATACTACAGGGGATGGGGTGTGTTACATAAAACTTTTTTTGGTAAGTAAATTTGCTTAATTATAGGGTTTAAATGAGCCCCAAACCTAGATATATAAGCTAATGGCTAATACAGTAGCAAGGAGTAGAACAGGCCTGCACGGTGGCCAAAAAAAAATAGTGCAAAAAGGCCCACATAGCAATAGAGGAGGCTAAGTGGTTTCCAAACAATAAAAATATAAAGATACAAGCTGAGCAATACCTGTGCAGGGGTTGTAAAAACTACTCTATTAGGGTTTGATGAGGAAAAACTGCTTTGCGGGGATGGTAGGCATTTCTGGAGGAGGTCTAAAAAATAGAGGAATGTCGTGATGGCATCGAGTCCATCACAAAGAGTGCATGCTCATGATGTTTTTTCATCTAAAAATGACTGGAAGGAACAATATTTCCCAGTGCATGTTGGGAACCGCTTGTTAAATAACAATGGATGTTTGGAACCATGTGAAGCTAGGCTGGTTCTTGTGGTTCAACTAGACTTAGTGGTGGAAGATGTGGAATATTTAACCAAACATGCACTTATTGGTAAATTTTTGGGCATCCAAATTTCTCTCCCCTTTGTGGAGGATTGGGTGAGGAAGACTTGGAATCCTGAAGGCGACGTGGAGGTGATGCTGAGTGCAAACAACTATTTTATGGTGGTTTTCTCTTGTCTTGCAGATCGCAACAAATAATTTGAAGGAGGTCCTTATTTTTAAAACCAAGCGGGACTCTTTCTTAAACCTTGAAATGTGGGTTTCAACCCGTCATAGGAGAGACCGTGTGGGTTCCAGTATGGGTTTGGCTTCCGTGGCTCCCATTGGAATTCTGGAGAACTAATATTTTACATAAGATTGCCCTTCTTCTCGGGAAGCTGGTTGGACCGTCACAATAGACAATGGATAAAAAGGTAATCTCTATTACCCGTATCTGTGTTGAAATTTATTTAAATAACCCCATTCCAGATTCTATTGAAATACAGTTTGGATCGACTACATGGGTTCAAAAACTTGACTATGAAGCTCTTCCATTTCATTGTTGGATTTACCATGAATATGGCCACCTGCAAAGAAAATACCCTAATTTTATCCTACCTATGGCTTCAAATCTTGGTCCCTCTCGATTTGGACAAAATTTGGATAAAGGAAAAGCCCCGATAAAGGAAGGGGAATGGGATAAGGAAGGCTTTATTTTGGTAAAATCCTAAAACAGAGGACGAAGGGCAAACATAGACCATAAGGATAGCTATCCAAATGCCCTACTCAACCATTTTGAAATATTATATGATCTTGATCAGTGCATTGATATACCTAAAATATCACTACCTGATGCAAATATAATAGGGTCAAATCAGATGTCTCTTCTTGAGGTGGAACTTAAGGAATCAGATCTAGGGGGTTTAAATGAAGAACAAAGGACTTTGGATCTAAGTATAGATGATATGGTTGGATCTATCCCTCGAAGGGAAACTATTTTGAAAAGTGGTACAAATTTAGTTATGCCCTCTCCTACTCAAGCATTGATGCAGTCATCCTTGGACTGCAAAACTCCTACGGTGTTGGTATTACAACAGAAAATAATTAAAAAAAGTTTTTCATATAAGAATATGAAGGTGGGTCGAAAGAAGGACCAGGATAAAATTAAGTTAATGGGGGAGAATTTGGTGGATTCAGGTTTGGTGAGAACATTGAACTCCCATTTTTATAACCCCCAAAAATTATTATCCTTTCATGGAATGTAAGGGGGTTGAACAGCATCCCCAGACAAAAATTTGTTCGTGATTTGGTTCATGTACATTCTTCAAATGTGGTGTTTATTCAGGAGACTAAATTGGCTATTGATAGTATGTTCAATATTACTCCTAGGTTGTGGATAAGATGGCAATGTCAGTGTATTTGTGCATGTGGATATACTGGTGGTGTCACTTGTTTATGGGATCCGGTTAAGATATCCCCTCTTACTTGGATTTCTAGCAGATGGTCTATTTTTATGATCGGGCATGATAATGAATCTGGTGAAACCATCCTACTTACAAATGTGTATGTTCCTATTGATTACAATGGTAAAGTGAATTTGTGGGAGCACATTTGCTTTGTGAGAAGTTTGGCTTCCCTGTACCCATGGATTTTGGCTGGAGACTTCAACTCTATCACTTGTCTAGAGGAGAAATGTAGTGGGGTTGACCATCTTGAGCCTTTTTCTTTTGTCTTCAGTGCTCATATCCAATCCCTTAACTTGGTTGAAATCAATCCAGATAATGGGATATTTACTTGGCACAATAGAAGGTGTGGGGAAAATTCCATCTCAGAGAGACTAGATAGGTTTCTGATCTCCAATTATTGGATGGGTAATAACAAAAGTTCTAGTTTTGTGATTCTAGAGGGTAGGGGATATGATCATTCGACTAACAAACTCTCTACTATGGAGTTAGGGATAAAGAATAACTCTTCCTTTAAGTTTTAACTTATGTGGATTCATGATCCTAAGCTTCATGATTTCATGCGAGGCTGGTAGACCACTGGAAAACCTCCTCATGGCACCGCTATGTATTCCTTTATGAAGCAACTACAATTTGTTAAGAATAATTGAAGAGATGGAATAGACTGAATTTTGGAAACCTTTCCTTGCCTAAGATGGAAGCTCTTAGGAGGGTGGAAGAAGCTTGAAGAAATATTAGAGATTAGGGACTCACGAAGGAGCTTCTCGTTGACGAATCTAAGGATACGAAAGACCTTGTTGAATGGAAACTGAGGGAAGAAATTTTTTGGAAACAAAAAGCTCGAGTATATTGGCTTTAGGAAGGGGATAGGAACACAACCTTATTTTATAACTCAGTTAACGCTCGCCGTAATGGTAACCTGATTACCTCTCTTGTGAATTCTCAGGGTGCCCTGCTTTCTTCTTTTAGGGATATTTTAGAAGAGACTAAGAGGTATTTTTCCTCTCTCTTCAAGGAGGAATCCCTCTCAGATGATGAGAATGAAAAGCTTATTCTAAACTGTAGTCCATAGATTATTTCTAGAGATATGAATGAGAACTTTATGGGTCCAATTTACCTTGAAGAGTTGGAAAATGTTGTATTCAAGATGAAAAAATGAAAAGCCTCAGGCCCATATGGATTCCTGATTGAGTTTTATCAAGAGTTTTGGAATTTAATCAAATTTGATCTTTTGGAGGTGGTCTGTGAGTCCTAAAAGAACAAATAGATGCTAAGGGCCCTAAATGCTACCTTTGTGGTGCTTATTCCCAAAAAAGAGAGGGAAAATTCCTTGTATATGTTCAGGCCTATTGCTCTAAACAATGTTGTGTATAATATCATCACAAAAATTATTGCTGAGAGGTTGAAGATATGGTTGAGCAAAATCATCTTTGAGGAGCAAGGAGGGTTTGTTTTTGGCCGAAAAATCCTGGATGGGGTTGTTATTGCTACAAAAGCTATTCACTCGATGGAAATTTCTAAGGAGAAAAATATGTTCATTAAGTTGGACATGGCCAAAGCTTATGATCGGGTCAGATGGTCCTTTCTTCAGAAAGTTCTTGCAGCTTTTGGATTTGAGGAGGAATGGATTAGATGGGTGATGAGTTGTGTTTCTTCTTCCTCATTCTCTGTTCTTGTTAATAATGAGCCATCAAAGCTATTTGAGGTCTCAAGGGGATTGATGCAAAGAGATCCTTTATCTCATTTTTTTATCATTATGGTAGAAGGGTTGGGAAGATTGTTCAAGTCTCAAGTCAGGCAAGGTCTCATTTAGGGTTGGAAGTGGGATAGTAGTTGGCCACCTCTTTCCCACATTCAATTTGTTGATGATACTGCTTTGTTGGGAGTTTCCACTATCAGGGAAGCTAGAAATATTAGAAAGTCTCTTGACATATATCTTGGTGCTTCTGGACAATTGATTAATGAGGACAAGTCTTCTATTTTCTTCTTTAATATCCTTCCTCTTATTCAAGCCAGGATTGATCATATTCTAAGATTCCAGGTTGGGACTCCCCTTCATTTTTCTTGGTATTCCAATTTCATCTCATCCTCTACCTAGATCTTCTTGGTAGTCTATGCTTGATAAGTTTAGAAGGAAGGTGAATCATTGGAATTTCAGATGGCTATCCACTATAGGTAGAGTTTTGCTTTTAAAATATGTTGTTCAAGCTTTACCTATTTATAGATGTTTTGTACAAATAGCTCCCTCTCATTTCATCAAGGATATGGAAGCTTTGTCAAGACAGATTTTATGGTCTGGAAAACTTAATAAATCTAAATAGATTTTGGTTAGATGGGATTATATATGTAGGTCGATGCAAGAAGGAGGTCTTGGGTTGTGACAGACAGTTATTTTTGGATAGGCTTTGGCTGCAAAACTTTATTGGAGATGGTGTACCTCTCAGGATCATATTTGAGCTAAAATATTATCTTGTAAATACTTGAGAGGTATTTCTGAGGCTGAGATCCCTAGAGTCCGCTTGGTTGGGAAAGGTTCAGTTATTTGGGACACTCTGAAAAGAGGAGCTAATTTAATCAAGCAGGGTTTGTTCTGGATTTGCAATCGGGGATTAGATGCTCTTTTTTGGGAGGATTCTTGGGATGGCAACCTTTATATATTGAATAAATATCCCAGGTTACGTTACCTAAGCATTTGTTTCTTGGAATCAGGTTGGTCTCGTGTGGAGGACTTTAAAAAAATCAATATTTTGGAAATATGGAGATGTACAGGTGGAAATATCCGCAAGAATGGCCCGAGGGGTACTGGCCAAGGACAGAGAGGAACTTGCTCTTATTCTTATGGGGAGGCCCTGTTCTTCATTGAGGGGTAAATATATTCTGGCTTGGAACCCTGATCCCAAGGGAACCTACTCGGTAGCCTATGGTTATCAGGTTCTTGATAAGCAAAAGTATGGGAGTCTTCCTGTCACATGATGGAAAATTATGTGGAACAAATTTTCTTAGCCAAAATTTAACTTCTTTCTCTAGCAAGTAGCTTGTAATAAATGTGTCACTTGGGATAACATGAGGAAGAGGAGATTTCAGGGTCCCTCTTTTTGTGTCCTTTGCATTAATAATGAGGATGAGTCTTCTAATTTATTTTTCCAATGCTCCTTTACCAAATACATTTGGCACCACTGGTGGAGCGCTTGGAACCATCCATGTTTTCATGTGTCGTCCCTAGTGGAGTTTTGGAGTAGTCTAGGCAGACCTCCAACCAAGTTCCCCTTCCTTCGGGTGGCTTGGAATTTGGTCCCTGCTTGCATCATCTGGCAGATTTGGCTTGAACAAAACCATCACATATTTTAGGGCAGTCATTTGGTTGTTCAATAGATTTGGCAAAGGATCCTGTGTATGGTTCAGGAAACCATCCATAGCAAATATGATGTGGACCCTCTTTTGGATTCTAGGGAGGAGAAGGTACAATAGGCCCTTGGTCTCTTTGGGGATGGTGTGAACTCTTCTAGCCCTAGAAGGGTTCCTCAACTCAACAAGAATGTTAGGAGAGATGGTAGGTGGAGGCCACCCCCTAGAGGAGTTTTAAAAATTAATACTGATGGATCGTCCAGGGGTAATCCTGGACATGTTGGCATTGGCGGTGTTGGGAGAGATTCTGCTGGTGGTGTCAGTTTTTTCTTTTCCATTTATAAATGTGTTCACTCCAACAATTTTATGGAAGCTCTTACAATTATTGAGGCCTTGTAGAGAGGGTTTTCTCTTGGCTGGTGTAGGATTATTTACAAGTCTGACTCTCAAATTGTGGTCAATATTTTAAACAATAAAAGGATGGAGGAAGTTAATTGGCAGTTGGTCTTTATAGCCGTTCAGATTCTTAGAATGAGTGAAGAGTTCAAATTTATATCCTTTGTGCATATTCCAAGGTAATAGAATGTGGTTGCTGATTACCTGGCCAAAATGGATTTCGAGTTGTTGGATCCTTGGATTATCGATCACTGGGAGAATCTCCCATCTGGGGACTCTCAATGCCTGTGGGAGTTGATCCACAAGGATGTTCAGACTTAATGTGGTTTGTTATTATTTTCTTCTTTGGGTTTCAATCTAGTCTAGTGGTTTTAGCCTATTTGGTTGTTTATTTGAGTCCAAGCTCAGTTGTACTCTGTAATACAAACTTTTTATCAATAAATTTTTACCCCTTTGTTTAAAAAAAATACCCTTGCAGGGGTTGCAAAAAAATAATTAACTATATGAGAACCCTATAGATAGACCAGAGCAAAATACCCACATAGGGGAGCTAGCAAAAGAAACCTGTTGTAGTTAAAAAGCATCCCACACAAGGGAGCAAAAAACCCAAAAGTGAAATAGAGGCACCACCCAATCCTAAACATCAGTAGCATCTTCATTGGTAGGAGCATATTTGGTCTAGTTCTTGAGAAGTAACTTGAGAGTCTTGTTGATCTTGTCCAAGACATTGATGAAGTTGTTGATGATTATAGTGTGAATTGTGTCACGAGTAGATATACAAGGGTCATAATTACTGTCATCTAAAATGTGGTAAGGGGAGCTCTTCTTGGTATGACCTCTAGGCTTCTTGAGGCAGGTAGACCTCCTACATGGGGAGGAAACTCAATAGGCTTTACTTTGCACTTTGAATAAAAGTGAGTATAGGGTTCAAAGTGAGAGGGTAGATTAGCCTTAGAATTAGGGGTCTCTTCGTCACTATCAATCTCAATGGGGGAACAAGACAAATTGTAAGTAGGTGACTTAAGGGGAGTATTAGAATGGAGTGGTGAAGCAGGGATGGCATGAGGGGATATGGTTTCAACATAGTGGTAAATAATAATGAAGAGGCCTTGGTGAGTAGGAGGGGTAAGGTATTTCCTCTTTCTAGCATTATGAATTGAATATCTGATGGAATGATAAAGGAAATCAAGAATATTGACAGGATTAAACCCCCTGAGATGATTAACTAGAGCAACATGGAAGCTACACAAGGGCTTGGTAGGGTCATCAAAAGTAAGGTACTGTAGGATTGGTATAGTTACCATGGACTAAAGGGTAGGTAGCGATTCCCTCTCAATTGCAGCACCCTTCCATTTGAAAATCTTGGAATTGATCAGGAAATCCTGAAGCTCAGGTTCCCAATTATGGTGATCTCTATACACTGCTCATCCTCTCATTGGTAATTCAGTCACCTCCGCCATCATCTTGATAGTAACATTTAAATGAATATTACGCACGACTACATAACCATTGTTCCACAAATTGAGGAAGGCCTCGATGATATCTTGCTCTACCCCTCTGAACTTACTGAGAAAGGGAATGAATCCATGAGCTTCCAAAAAGGTCTGGGAAAGAGGATCAAGTTGGAGACTAGACGGCTCAAGCAGGGCCATGTTGGTGAGGCTAAGGATAGGGGAGGACCACATAAAGTAAACACAATGCTCCTTACTACCTAGGGCACATAAATATGGATAAAACCAAATTGTACTGAAATAAAATGACCCATGGATGTAAATATAGAAATTTTTGAGACCAGAGCCAACCTTTCTAGAAGCATAGAAGTTTTGATTGGCATACCAATTGGTAATTCTCCATAGGGAATAGACACTGATAAACCCAGACCTGGTGCACAAAATACCACACAAGGGGTAGGGTTGGAGAATGGTTGGGAGACCTAAATACCTAAAAATATGATTCTCATAATTAGTGAGACACAAAAATTAGTAGCTTGATACTTGGCATATATTGACTTTGCTCGATGGCAACTAGTTACACAACCCTGACACACTAGTGGACTTGACATGATCGAAGGGAAACATCATGAGCCAGAACCAATGACAAATCCTACCTTGGAAAAAGGAGTACTTCATGGAGGGGAAAAGGGAAGACCTAGTACCGATAGCAAGGTAGGGAATCCTTCTGTCCAAGAACATTTTTCTATTAAAATAAGAATTAGAGATGAGAAGCATGTTGAAGAAGCTATAGCTATCATTAGATAAGTCGATATGCCAAAACCTAAAACCACATATTTCAAACCACATCATTGTTAGCAACATTTAAAACTTCATGGGGAAAGCTTTCTTTCCAAATGGTCAAATATTTATGAATTACTCCCCAATTGGCAAGGATATTTGTAGGCCTATTGGCTTCATGGTACACATGGCTAATAGAAATATCATTGAAATTTTGAGAAAGTTTTTGAGCTTCCTCGATAATAGTTCTTACATTCCATGAAGACATCCTATTTTTTTTTAGAGTAGTTATAATATTCAGTGAGTCACCCTCAATAAAAATGTTACCTTTGTAATCCTTGAGAAGATCAAGCCCTCTCTACAGTGCATGCCCTTTAGAAAAATAATTTGTTTGGCATCCCATGTACTCAACATAAGCCAAAACAACTTGACCATTGTGATCTCTGACTAAGCCACCCGCACCAACATCCCCTAGGTTTCCTTTGGAGGCACCATCGAAGTTAAGCTTCAGCCATCCACTTGGGGGAGGAATCCAGTGAGAGCTCGTTCTGGGATGGGGGCCTGAAGGATTAGAACTAAAGTTGTAGGGGATATAAAGAGAGGAAAATAGCAATCTAGAATCATGAGGCTTGGGGCAAGGAAAGAGCTAAGATTTTTCAAAGGAAAAGGAAATAGCTTTGTTGGCAATAGAGATAAGGTCCTTGATTGAGGAAGTAAAATCCCTGTTATTTCTTTCCAGCCATAATTGCCATAAAATGTGATGAAGGTACACTTTCCATAGATAATAGAATCTGATATTTTAAAATGTGTTACATCAATTTAAATGATAATTGACATGAATTATAAATTGTTTGCATGCCTATGAACATGTTGACTAAAGCTAAATTTGGACCAAGATTAAGTAATTTGTGCCTCGATGAACTCATGAATATATTCATAGAATGTGCCCACCCCCTAGAATCTCAAATATCATTATAATAATAATTTGAATTACCATATTGGTACAACCACTCTAAATTATGTTTTTGGCATGGGTTTTAGGACATGATTATAATGATTGTATAGATGTTAGAAGGTTATTTTTTAAGCAAAAATATGGGACTACCTTTTAAGTAGATAAATTCCAACATGCTAGAATGAATTTATATGAGCATGAATGTAGGTCTTTACAAAATAAAATGAATCATCCTCAAAATCAAACGTTAGGTATCTATAACATCTCATTCCCTAATAATAATCAATAATGAGATTTAACCTCCAACCTAAAACAACCCTTGATACAATTAATTCCATTCAAATATAAGGGTGTAATAATATATGTGGTCAAAATAATCAAACCCAAGTCTATGGCTTTCCCAAAATCATAATCAACAACAATATGAGCTTAACCCAACTTAGTAGCCAAATAATTAGTAGGTTAATTAGAACTATGCTCAACCTATGGGAGAAAATGGAGATTATATTTGTAGTCAACCTAATATTTCTCAATTTGTCAAAATTATTAAGGTACAACATGAATCAATTGAATATTTAGAGTATAAAATTACCGCTATTACTAGAAACATACCTCAATATAAGAAGTACCAACCTACTAAGGAATAATAATAGAATAAAAATAATTTAAAACAAATCTATCCAAGCTGAGGTTAATTTATCCATTAGTGAAGAGATTCCAAATCCTCCTTTAATTAGTAAGAAACCAATAATACTATAGAAACATCTTCTAAGGTAGAAAATGTTCCTAATAAATCCCTAACTAAGTTTGTTATAGAGTCTTCTAGATAATCATCTATTGTGCCACTATCACACCTTAAACTAAAATAGTGATATAGATGACTAAAAACCACATAGACTCTTGTCAACTAAAATAATCTATTAAAGGCAAGAATGAAAGGAATAAAATTATGGGATATAATAGAGGAATTGCATACAACACCCTATAAAGTTCCATACATTGAGTTGATTTGAACCTCTCCTTATCAAAGCTAGATATTGAGAGATCATTTGGATGATATAGAGATGTTAGGACCCAAGGTCCCTTATTTAAATGCCTATCACTAGATGACCATATGAAGTATAATACATCATTCACATAGAGAAAATTTATTTATCAATGAACATATATGCCTAGATATGATGTTGAGTTTTCCTTTAAAGAAACATAATTGCAACTAATTATTTGACTAGGACTAGCAATCCATCTATTATTATTACAATGATTTACAAAGACTTGGCTATTTTTAGGGCTTTGGTAAATGAAGGAAGTGGTATAGGTTTTATGCCTTAGTATTTCATAGGTCAACTTAATATTCCTTATGAGTATTTATTATCCATAAAAAATAGATGTAGTGCTTATAATGGTATCCCTAAAGACCATATAGGTTACATCTGGATATTATATTTGTAAATCCTAAATATATGAGGATGAAATTTATTGGTTTTTTAATTTTAAAACTAGTCATAATATGTTGTTAGGTAGACCTTGGACAAGAAAAAGTGAGAGTGACGGACTCTTTAGCTTACTAGGTGGTAAAATTTACTTATGGAAACAATATATCTATTGTAGAGGGCGATTTATATTCTTGATATAATTTTCCTCATAAAGATAGAAGTTGCTTCATACCCTCTAGGGATGAAACCCAAAAAGTTTCCATAAATGATCATGAGGAACAATGGACTTCTAAAAGAAAATTATATAAGGGGCATCCTAAATTTTGCTTGAAATATCATAAATAAAGGTATGTATTAGAGGATGATAAATAAGATATAGATATCATTACTCATCCTCCCAAGAAGTAATTGATAACTTTCCACCCTTATTTTATCCTAATAAAGGAGAAGATCCAATTTTATTTTATTAAAGGTTGGCTAAATTGCATAAAATAGCATGTGAAGGCTAATAAGCTTAAGCAAGTTACTCCCTAGAAAAATTATGATAGTATGAGTGGAGAGTGAGAGTGAAAATGAAGGCAATGTTTCTTTTTATATTGAAAAAATTAATTTCTCATCCAGTAATTATATTTTTTATTTCATATGGGTCATTAAATATTCTTTAGAAGTTCCAATATCATTGGATGATGATTTCCTTTAGACATTAAATCATGCTATGTTTCTTATAGTATTTTTATGATACTTAAGCCTATAATATGATGGGATATGATGAATGTCTCAAAAATATTTCTATTTTAGATAATAATAAGAATTTAGACATTGTACTTATTTCTATAGTAGAAAAATTATAATGTAATGTTAAATTAAAATAATTAAATTTAAAAGGTGCACAAGGCAACGAGGGAGAGGGGGAGGGACCTGCTCCCTCTCCCTGCTCCCCCTCCCCTAGTTCTTGCCCAGTTCCCACCTCATCCTAGGTCATCCCACTCTGGGAATGCTTTGTAGCAAATGATCTCCTTGGGGGGAGATCCTTGCCCTCTTTTTGCTCCTTTCCCAGCAATTACAGGATTTTCCTGCTTGAGTCTGGGGCTTGGTGCATCCCAAGGTTTTTCTAGGGTTTCCTGCATGTTTTCGGGATCCTTTACCTGTTCTCCCTTAGGCTTTCCCATGGGGTTTTTTATAGGTTTTTTTCTTGGATCCGATTCCCAGGGCTTTTTTGGGTTTCCTGCATATTTATGGGATCCTTTCCTCGATCTCCCTTAGGCTTTCCCCTAGGGTTTTTTATAGGTTTTTTTACTTGGATCTAGTTCCCAGGGCTTTCTCAGTAGGTGGTGGTTGTATTTTGGGTTTTCTACTACTTCCTGGTGCATATTATGAGGTACTCACTTCATCGGGGTTGGTCTAGGGGGGCCAGTTTCCTCTGTGCCAGTGACTCTTCTCTGGGATGCCTTTGGTTGCAGGCGGGCCCGACCCTTTTTGGTTTCCTATTTAGAGGCTTCTTATTTCTAGATCTACTGCTTGGTGGATTCTTAGAGCATTTGCATGGCCTTGGGGGAGCCTCTTCCTGTGCTTGAGTTATTCCCAGTCCCAGTCCTAGTTCCCTAAAGCTGTTCATAAGCAACGATGGGGGGTTCCTGGTCTATCCTACTAGGGTGCTTAGGGTTATCTATTGCATGTCTTGATATTGGGGATGGGACCTATGATCAAAGCATGTATACCCCTGGCTCCCTTAGTTTAGGCTTTTGTGGATCCCATATTTGTGCATGTTACCGCTTTCCACCTGGGATCTGCAGGTTTTTCATGTCAGTTTCCTATTTGGGGGCTTTTGCTTTCTGGTCCTGCTTCTCGATGGACTCTCAGAGCATGTTTTTGGCCTTGGGGGTGGGCCTCATCTTGTTCCTGAGTTGTTCCCAGTACTAGTTCTAGTTTTTGGAATTGTTCACGAGGAAGGATGGTGGGTTATTGGTCCTTTCTATTGGAATGCTTGGGGTTTTCTTCTATATTTTTTGGTCTTGGTCTATATACCAGTGTGCTTGTAGTTGTGGTCACTCCTTCCTCCTTCAATTTTGGCTTTCGAGGATCCTTTCTTTGTGCATGTTGTTGTTGTCCTTAGCTCCTTTCGGCTTCCTTGTAGTTCAACTTGGTTTGCATGGGGATATCTTGGCCTGTAGATATCCCCAGTAGTGTTGTTCCATTTCACAGGCTCAAGCGGAGGCTTCCCATTGTTGTTTCTTTGAGGGTCCTGATGCCATTTCCCAGGTTGTCCCACTGCTACACCTTAGTCTGTATCTCATTGTTACTAGTTTCTTAGCTCGCGTGGCTGCTTACTGCTCTACTACACCCTAGGTTGCATCCTAGGCCGTCCCTGGGTGGGGATCCTCTCCAAATTTCTAAAGTCAATTTTTTGACTTTTCCCGTTGCAGGTTGAGTGGGACTCAACCTTCCATATGGCTTGCTCACGTGTTGCTATGGTCTGATGGGGAGTTTTTTTGAAGATCTAAGGTGCATTGTATCCACCCCCGGGTGGATCCTAGACTGACAGCAATGGGAGGATGGTGTTTTTTGGTGAAGTGGGTCTCACTAGTTGGTACTAGAATCTGGTCTCTCTACTAGATCAAGGGTTTTTTCTGGTTTTTTCCCTTTTTGTTTATGTTTATTTTCATGTACTAAGGCAATGCCTAAGAACTCAGTGCTACGGCCCTTTTTGTTATAAGGTTTTGGGATCCTCTTAAAAAACCCAGTTTGTATATAAACTTAACTTACCAAAAAAATTAATTAAATTTTAAAATCACATAACCAAATTTGAGAGATATTCATTACAAAATTACCATCTTCTGGAGATGTAACTGGTTATCATATCAAGTCTAGACTTACTTCTATCACTAGTCATGTATTTAATTATTGTTTTATCCTATAAATTACTACTATATTAGAAAATTCAAATCTTTTTTCTCAAATACCATGATTGCCACTCAAAGAGGTGATAGTGGTTAAACCTAAGTATCCTATAAAAATTTACCCTTATTCTATCAAATTTGAGTCTATTTATGACTATATTATCTTATATTTTTTGTCGAAATAGATAAGTCACACAATTCAAAATTTCTTCTTCAAATGCCATGATCATCACTTAAAGAGAATAGTTGCTAAAATTATTTGTTCTATCCAATTTGAGTCTAATTTTGTTGGATCTAAGTATTCTAATAACTACTTATTCTATATATTTCTACCAAATCTAATATATGAAAAAAAAAAAAAAAATTCCACGTTATCATAGTCACTACTTAAAGAGACAATAAGCATCTACAAATAAATAAAATTTAAAATCTATCTAAAATATTTCTTTTGTTGCATATTTTTCTTTTCCTTGTATTAAAATATTTTTTCTATTTAGATGCTTAGTCAAACCAATGGTATTAAATGTTAATGGATCAAAACCCTTCTTGTCTAGATAGATACCTTATGAAAGAAAAGTTATCTCTAGAGTTTAAGGCTAGGATATTTATGGATCCTCTAATAAAAGTCTTAAAATAATTAGCGTCCTATCCTGGCCTGCATGTATCTATATTTCATTGTTACCAAATGTAATCTATAAATTAAAATATAATGGACAAGAAGATGGTCCAAGCATGAAAATACCAAATAACATGTTTTTTGTCCTTATGTTACCTAATGATAAGGCTATCCTTAAATTATTTTATAGTCAATCAAAATCAAGTAATAAACTTTTATTCAACACTCTAAAGAAAATTGTTAAAGAATATAAAAGAGATTGACACTTAAAGTTGTATCTTTCATTGTAAGTATACCATTGCAATAATTAAATGTTTATAGATGTAACTAATTTTTCTTTCGTGTATGACATTGAAGTTTTCTTACCTCTTAAATTTAAATTTCTTTCTTTATGTGTGTTTTTTACAAAATATATTGAGTCATGATAAATACCATCAATAGTATCATGAGATTCACCTTGTCAAACTGACTAAAATTGATGAGAAGCATCTTCATTCCCTTAAACACAACCAAGTTTATGAGAACCATGTTATTAATAATATAACAAGAAATTATATCATCCTAATCTCAATGTTGGGACCTTGTCCTCATGCTTGATAATACACATGAAAAAAATAAACAAAAATTTATCCAAAAGTGGCTTGACCCATACACCATCAAGGAATATTGTGGATTTGGGGAACTAAAATTGTAAACCATGGAATATGGATGGTATTGAGTTGGAATAATCCACCAATTCTATATATAGAGCACTTTTATTTGTAGTTCCTTGCTTGAATTTGCTTTTTTGTTTGCTTGTTGAACTGGTTTGACTACTATTTTTTATAATTTTTGTTTTTTTCCTAATTTATGTGTTTGTTTCTATTTGTATCATGTACATTCTTGACCTTTGTCATATTTTTGTATTTCTATTGTGTCACTCTTAAAAATTTCCTCTAATTTCCCCTATTTTATTTTTAAATGGTGATAGTGATAAAAGTAGTAATATTGACCCCAAACATGGCGATTGTGCTTAAAATCTCAAATTTTTCTTTCTTTTAATAATTTGATTGAAAAATCCCTTTTTTTATCTCTATTTCCTCTTTAAGTGGAAATAGTAATTAAAAAAGCAATTCTGGCTCCAAAAATGGTGATTATGTTGAAAATCTCAAAGTTTACTTCTTTTGATCTTATGGTTATTTTTTCATTTGTTGTTGAGTGGTAGCTATCAATTTTTTCACTAATACATGCTATTATTAAATATTTTTTTCAAATTTATTTTAATTCCTTTTAATAATTATTTCCTTAGCCAATAAGGGGCATCATGACCTCTTAAGTCTTCTTGTGTTTTTATCTTCTTTATTTTAACTTTTATGTCAATATCAATTGCTTTAAGTGCCATAAAGTAAATTGTCTTAGTTCAACCTCATACTATATTCTATATGATATATAGCATGAACATAAAGGTAAAATTCAAAAGTTATATTTCAATAAAATTTTCTAGAAATCTTTGGAAAATCTCACAAATTTAAGATTTACAAAAGAAATTTTTTCTTTAATCAAACATTTTACTATTCTAAAAATATTTTGAACAAAACTTATATGGGTCATGTCCTATTCTTTATTATGGGACTTTTGTGCTTTGTGTATGTTAAAGTGTATGAATTTGTCTCACTCAAGTAGGGGAATTTCTTGTTCTCTCATATGAGAACTTCATACTCTATGTATGTTTTATTTTGTGAGATTGTCCACTATAGTAGAGGTACAACTTACTCTTTTCTATAGGAACTTCATGCTTTGGTTATGTTGTAGTGTAAAATTTTACCCTTTGTCATTAATACCTTTAATACATTACATGAATACATGTTAATGCTACAAGGTCATGTTTATTAGTTAGGTTCCTAATTATTTGTTATGAGGTTTTAATAAGACCTCATTAGAATAGGTTATTTTAATGTGTAATGTCATTTTTTGTTCATTTGAATTTCATGTAATATGGATTTGGGAACCCTAACCCTAATATCATTTTTTTTAATATACAATTCCATATCACAAAAAGGGAGATGTGATTTTTCATTCTCTCCATTATCAAAAATATTCTCCTCCTTTTTTCTTGTTTCATGTGGTTGAGATTGGGTACATAGAATTGATCCTTTCTACAATTGGTATCAAAGCTTGGATGCTTACCCCTCCCACAACCAAGCTTGGAGAAGCATTGCATTTCCCTCTTCTCCTCCTCCACAAATTTATGTCTTGAATTGAAGGAGAGCATGAGGATGTTGCATGATATTTCATAAAACCTCCATAGATTTTATTTTTATTGTAGATATTAGCTTGTATCTCTGTTTGCAGGTATCCAAAATCTAGATCTGACCGAGGTCAATGATCTCTATGTAAACTGATCATATTCATTTTTTACATAGCCATACAACATCCAAAATTTGGATTTTATCAAGTTCAGTGGCCTCTGTGTAAACTAATAATGTTCATTTTTATATAGCCATACAATATCCAAAATCTAGATCTGATCGAGTTTAGCAGCCTATGTGTAAACTGATCATGTTTATTTTTTTTATACAGTCATACAGTATCCAATCTGACAGAGTTCAATAACCTCTATGTAAACTAATCATGTTTATTTTTACACAACCATACAGTCATATCAGCCTCTGTGTAAATTGATCGTGTTTTTTTCTAATAGCACGGTAGGCCTCTAACCTCTCCATTGTACTTGTATAAGTGGCTTACAAAATTTTCCACATTGTTTTTGGTTGACTTATAGCCCTCATTTGTAAAAGTGATCCCACTTGGACGGTGAGCAAGGTCTAGTGGATCACACCTAACATACATACTACCATATTAGCACTATAGTAGCACTCAATTTTTACTCCAAGTCTAATTTTAGTTTTTATTTTCTTTCTTTTAATACAAATTGATTCACATATTTTCATAATCCCTAGAAAGAACACATCTGATGACTCATTTTGCAACCTAACCTCGTGACAAGGTGCCACTTCCTTGGTGGTGGGAAATCTGCATTAAAGGCCCTATAAGTCAAATTTGGTTGGACTTAATGAGAATACATGGTGAAGGGGGTTAGCCATACCCATGAACCTTTGGAAAGATATCATCCTTTTGCCTATGCTCAAAAGACTAAAAAATCTTAATCAAGATTAAAATTAATTCGATCCAATATTCATAATAGTTATGGAATAGAGCATGTACTTCTCTTTAGAGAGTATAACATTGACCATAATAAACTGGGTGGTGACTTGTAGGACTTGGGCTCCATCACAACTTAGATTTCATCACCGGGCATCTATATGTGGGCATCCAAGTGAAGGCATTAATTTGAGATAAGCTCTTTATACCACTCCAAATTTCAACACCTCACCTACTTTCAATCATAATATTGAGGTTACTAGTTTTGCACATCCCACACTTTAGTATTTAGTTGTGTAATATAGTGTTGGAGATATTGGCTTGCACATTCATCTATTGGAGATATTAGCTTTTACATTCATCTGTAGTATTTTAGTTTGGGCTACACACCTTTTTTTTAGTACTTCAAATTTAGCCACATCATCATCCTGTTGCATTAGGTTTCATAGTCACTTGTATAATTCATCATTTGTAAAAGAGATTCCACTTGGATGGTGAGCAATTTCTAGTGGATCGCATTCATTCATTGTTATCCCTTGGCTCATTATTTACTGGCATATTTTACCTCAATCATTTATTCCTTGTTCACACCTTGACACACCTCTTTTAGGTCTTTATAGTATCACAAGTCACAACGACTTCCAAATTCAAATAAAATATTGGATGTACCCTCAAATACAAGGATAATTGGGATCAATGGTTCATAGGCCTTAGGACCACTATAAAATTTTAGAACCTATGGCACAACCTTCTGGACACAAATTCCACACCACCCATAGATATTGTTGGCCTAGAAAAATGATATATAGATGATGATCAAATTTGTGTTGAAATCCTACTTGTCACAAAATATCGCCTTCATAATTTGAATGATGAAGCTAAGCATGATACAACATGGTTAGTTATTGAAGTCTTCAAGAAAAACTTTGACACCAAATTTGACCTAGAATTTGTTCATCTTGTCCTCAATATTAATCAAATAAATATGCAAAAATGATACTCTAGTTCCACCATCAACCTCCTTCTCCCTATTAAATAGGTCATTGATAAAGACTTCAAAAAGTATCACATGGGCTTTCCTCATTTAGTCATGTCTTCAGATTCTATACTACAAGAACTTGCTTGCCAGTTTATCAGCTAGTGGAACCTTAAAAACTCTCAACTTTGAAGCCTTAGCAAAAAGTTTGTTGAACTTGACAAAACCTTTGACACAAACTTCACCAGTTTTGACCCTAATGACTCAACATTTTAGGTGGATGAAGATGCAAATTTGCAAACAGTCAAGGTAAGAGAAGTTGTGGTCGAGGTAAAGATAAAGGACAAGGACAAGATTATAATAATGGTCAACATGAACACTTACAACATCAAACTAGTCAAGGACAACATAGTCAAGGAAAAATAAAATAACCTAGTACCTCTCAAGAAATTGGTAAATCAAATATCATGTGCAAACATTGTAATAGAACATGGCACTATACCACTGATTGTTGAAATGCCACACAAGATAAAGTAGATTCAAAAGCACAATGTGCATAATGTAAATGAATATGACTCTAATCCATATGTTTTCTTAAGTTCTCAATTTGTGCATGTCCATATCATTAGCACATGGGCATCTATATCACCATTTGTTGAACATCCCAAAACATTCATTGAGGCACATTCAAGATATGTTGGCTATGTCATTTCTCATCCCACGTCGTAACCCATTAGAGTTATTCATAGTGTAGCCTCCACCAGTAGTTTGTGGATCATGGATATTAGAGCCACCCAACACATAAATTTCAATAAGGAATTCTTTGAAGAATTCAACTTAGAATTACTTGGTGTAGTTCACATGGTTGAAAAATCCTCTCAACCAGTTGAAGGAGTTTGAACTGTTTGATTGAAAATTCTTGGATTACCTAATTTTTGGCTACTTGATGTTATCTACATCCCTACTCTAAAGTAAAATTTATTTTCACTATCCCCACTTGTCTACCATAGATTTTAGCTAAGTATCATTTCCAAATATAAAACTCTTCGATTCACTCATCCACCCTCCAAAGTAGTGGCCATGATTGATTCCTTATATGGAAAACTCATCAAACTTGCTGGACATCCTGCTTTTGAAGTTCACATTATCAAATTTGATATGGCACTGAATTACACCCTAAATCCTAAGAAACTTTATGTTGATGCATTATGGCATGCTCGCATGGGTCATGTCAAACTTGACCAATTGAGACAAATGGAGTCCATCGTTAGGGGACTACCACACTTCTCTTCCAAACCCATAAAATGTGAAGCATGCATCATTGCCAAATCCTCTTAATAGCCTTTTCCAAAGATTCAGTGGAATTCCACACAAAAATTAGAGCTAGTTCACTCATATATTTGTGATACAATACCTATTAACTCATTAAAAGGCAAAAGGTATTACGCCACCTTCATTGATGACTTCTCAAAGAAGCTATGGATCAACTTTTCAGAGAAGAAATCTAAAGCTTTTGAATTCTTCAAAGTATTCATGGCTCACATAGAATGACAATTAGGTTGTAGAATAAAGACCTTTAGGAGTGAAAATGGTGGATAGTACACCTCAAATGAATTCACATATTATTTTTCCTCACATGGTATCAAACATCAAATGACAATACTAGGAACACCTCAAAAAAACAATGTTGTTGAGCGCATAAATAGGAAAATTATAAACATGGCTCATGCCCTTATTGTCTACAAAAATGTGCCTCCATATATTTGTACTGAAGCCACCTAGACTACTATGCATGTACTCAATATAGTGAGTCCTTTAAAACTTGCCTTGTTCCCTCATGAAAAATGGATTGGACACCCCCCATCGTCAGCCACTTTAGAATATTTGGCTCCATTTTTTATAATTATATTCTTCTAGATCATAGAAATAAACTTGAAGCTCAAGCTATTAAAGACATATTTGTTGGATATCCTATGGATCAGAAGGGATACAAGGTATTCATTCCTTCACACCAAAAAAGTGATTATGACACATGGTTTTGTGTTTGTATAAACTGAATAACAACTAGTTACATTGGATACTAGGGAACACAATCTTCAGGTTAGATCAAAATATGCTAACATATATGATGTTCATATTCCAACCTTTGGGGTGGACATTGAAAATTTAATCAAAACTCTAAAATATATAAATCAACCCATAAGTACAAAGAAACCAAACTGTGATATCGAGTAGATGTTTATATCTTCTGCACCTTATACCCCTTCACATAGTAATGTTGATCACGATAAAAGTATTGTTTCACATCCATCTTCATTAGCATTATTCGTACCTAATGATCCATTCGAGGATCCTGATGAAAAATTTAAGGTCGATAAGACATCCACATTACTCCCCACTTGAAGAATTTGTGAAGCTTGCCAACTCTTAAAGGATATCAAACCAGATGAAGTAGGAAAAACGAGCACAAGAGGTTCCCTCAGAGCAAGAGTGCACCAATTATTTCTTATTGAAGTGGAACCTACAAAAATGCACCTCACTTTGAATAATGAACCTCTCACATAGAAAGAAGCTATCAAACACACAACTTGGAGACATGCAATGAACCAAGAGTATGAATCTCTGATCAAAAATAGTACTTGGGAGTTAGTCGATCTAGCACTTGGAAGAAAGGTAGTTCAAAAAAATGGGTGTACAAAACAAGTATAAATCATATGGCACCCTTGACAAACACAATGTGAGAGTAGTGGCTAAAGGCTTCATATAAAAGTAAGATATTGACTACATTGAGGTATTTGCACCTACCACAAAATGGCCTACAATAAAGATTCATGTAGCCTTAACTACACAACAAAGTTGGAAGATTCATCAATTAGATGTAAATACTGCTTTCTTGAATTATAAAATTGGAAGAAGAAATATACATGGCATAGCCAGAATGTTTTAATATTGTAGGATAGGAGCACAAGGTATGCAGACTCAAAAATTCTTTATATGTATTGAAGCAAACCCCTCATGCTTGGTTCGAAAAGATGTCAGATTGGATGAAGCAAATTGAATTTGAAGTGTGTGATTACCAAGAAATTTATACAACACTGTTCATCAAACACAACAAATATAAATTTACATACCTCATAGTCTTTATGGATGATATGCTTCTAACATGTAACAGTGAATACATCATCAACACATTGAAAAATAACATTACATAGACTTTTATATATCTGATCTGGGATTGATAAAATTATATTTGGGCATAGAAGTAACTCAAGAAAATGGAAAAATATTCTTGACCCAAGAGAAATACATCAACGATCTTATGGACAAGTTTCAACTCAAATATGCATACCCTATGACAACACCAATGGAATTAAATCTTAAAATCATCATGAATAATAACACACTAGAGGCAGATGCAACACTTTACATAAGGTTGGTTGGTAGTCTTGTCTATATTACTAACACAAAACCTAACATCACTTATGCAGTGGGAATTTTGGCAAGGCACATGACCAAGACAAAGGAGAGTCACTGGAAAGCAACAACAAGAGTGTTAACGTATCTAAATACAACCCACAATTCTGGCCTATTGTATGAAAAGAATGCATATTTCAAACTCATCGCATACACAGACTTAAAATTTATAGGAGATAAAGACACTAGGATATCTACATCTAGGTACATGACATTTCTTGGTTTAGCAGTACTTTCATGGAGATTAAAGCGATAAAATACTATAACATATTCTTAAGTAGAAGTCAAATATATTGCTACAACAGACAAGCAAAGAAGTGGTATGGTTGAGAAAGTTGTTACACATTCTCAATATCACTCAAAAAGGTCCTACAAGATTGCATATGGATAATCATCAGCAATCCATATGGCAAATAATCTTGCGTTTCATGACATAACCAAACACGTCAATGCAAAATTCCATAGGATTCAAGAACTTGTTCAAGATGGCACAATACAAATGCACTATTGTCCAACAGTATATTAGATTATTGACATCTTCACGAAGCCACTCTAGAAGGCAAATTTTAAATAGTTCAAATAGCAAATAGGCTTGAGAGCCTCCATCTCCTACTGACATTGGAGATGCAACAAGACAAAAAAGGCTAATGTTTATTCGTAAAACCACCTTCATGTGGAAAAAATTTATTGGTTGGTCTTTGCTCTATCCCATTCATGAAAACCCCTTGTGTGTGCAAAAGTATAAGGGTTGTACTAGTTTTGAAAAATTATAACTTGTGAAAATCCAAAAGGGCATGGGGGATGACCAAATGGTATATGGAGACCCAGTGGATTGGAGTCATATTTCATGGATAATTGGCTAATCGACTACACAAAGAGCCACCTAAGCCACTCATCTACTAAAAAAAATGACCTTTTACCATTAAGGGGGGGATTGAAGATATGTTAATTCTATAAGGTCATGTTTATTAGTTAGGTTCCTAATTAATTGTTATAAGGCTTTAATAAGATCTCATTAGAATAGGTTATTCTAATGTGTAATATCATTTCATGTTCATTTGAATTTCATGTAATATATATTTGGAAACCCTAACCCTAATCCCATTTCTCAATATATAATTCCATATCACAAAGGGAGAGATGTGACTTTTCATTCTCTCCATTATCGTAAATCTTCTCCTTTTTTCTTTTTCCATGTGGTTGAGCTTGGGTACATAGCATTGATCCTTGATACATTATCGTCCCTCTACAGTGGGGGTATTTATTGTTCTTTTCTATAGTAACTTTATGTTTTGTGCATATTATAGTTCATGATATTTTCCACTATAGTGGAGGTGCATCTTGTCCTTTCTAATAGGAACATTGAATAATTACCCTTTTGACATTAAATATTTCTATATTTTATTCTTTATCTCCTAGGTAGATCTTCCTACAATAGTGGTGTACATGTATAGCTCTTTCTTATGGGATTTAATTCCCTAGATATGCTATAGTGTATGAGTTTTTCCACTATACTGGTAGACATTTATTATTTTGTCTTATAGGTATTGATGCTTTGGGAATGCTATAAAGCATATATTTTCTATTGCCATTGTAAGCATATGTACTTCTAGTAAGGATTTTATGCTTCTACAACACTCTAGTGACTATTCATTAGAGTATGACCCACTCTCAACCTTTGGGATTGGTATGCTTGTTGTATTTTTCTTTTGTTAGGATTTGAATAAGAATTTTGATTATAATTATGTTGAATATCTTTTTACTAATAGTATTTTCATATTTGTTAGCCTTTTCAATAGCATGCTATTTTACAATCTTGCTTAAATCTCAACCAACATGTTACACAAACCAAAGTAGCATGCATCAATAAGAAAATGAGTATCATGCACAAATAGACATAAGGATTATTTACATGCTAAGCGTCTACTACCATTAGGACATCATGCTTATTTAATGTCTATTGTGCCAAAATATTTTGTATATCAAGTCAATTTCACTCAAATTTTCTGCATATTATTTTGTTGAATTTTATATGACATCGCAAGATAGTACTTCTAGGGGTTTTAGATCACTTCAAAATAATCTATGTATTTTATTTTATTTTTTTATATACATAGGCAACATTCTTGTTGTATTTTTCCTTTTGTAGTCCTATTTCAGATGTCACAATAGGGGGTAAAAAAATTAGTAATTTTATCCATTAGAAAATTCAAATAATGCACCAAGGAAATTATAAGGTATTTATTTCTATAATTTTGAATTATTATGTTTCTTTTTGTTTATTTCAAATATATATATATTTTACATAGATAGTAGAATTAAAATTGGAAAAAAATAATTAGATATAATTTCTATTTTGTTGATTTGGCTATCACATATTGCTCTTTTTTCTTATGTTCCTAAGGACTCACAAATGGATATCCCATACGGGTTTTCCAAATGTCCTTAAGAAGGTGAAATAAATATTTTAAAATTAGTGCTAAAAACTAACTTGCAAGTGCTAGAGAGCTTTATCCTACTAATAATGGAATATGAATGGACTAACTTTGTTAATTCTTTAGTATAGTGTGTCCAAATTCACAATACTTTCTAGAAATATTTTGAAACATGCATCTACCATGATCATATGCAAAAAATAAGCAAGAGTGAATTAGAGATAACAATTATAAACAAAGTAGAGAGAGAGAGAGAGAGAGGACATGATAAGGAATATATAGTGAGTGCTTGTAGTTGCCATAATATTTCACATTTTATTCACATATATCATACAAATGAGAAGTCATTGGATGTATTTATAGTGATACCCAAAAACCCAATGAGTACTTAACTTCAATCCAACATTAACTTCACATTGAGGTTATCTTTACAATAATAAAATAATAATAAATTACACCATTTAATCTAGATAATCCATAAAGGTGTATTAACTAATATCACTCAGGGTCAAATATGACATATCTATAGGCTTACATATATGATGCTAACATGAAGAATGAATGTAGGCTTATAAATATATTTTCCTATAGGCTACATTAATAGTGCTCATAAGCATTTTTCCACACTTTTAGCCTTAACCTAACAAGATCATAATACACATATTTCAACACCCCCATAATCTGAACTAAGGGGTTAATAAGAGGAGGAATTAAAGGTAACACCTTCCCCCTCCCCCCCATAATGGATTCTCTAGTGAGTCTCTACTTTACCATCTTCATCCTAATCATCATCATTAGAAAGCTTGTGTCTACCTCTCAAGAATTCTATCTTAATATTCTTCAACATTATGATGCAATTTTGGAGTGCCATTACCTTTTATAATACTTACAAGTATTTGACTTCTTTAAAATATTAGACGTATTATTGGGAAACTAAGCCTTAGATTCCACTAATATGAAGTACTTTAAATGAGCTTGTGTATGAGAGAGAGCTCCATAAATTTTCATTATAACTTTATAATTAATAAGATGCTTGAAAAGTCCTTCAAGAGAGATAAGTTATGGATCTTTGATAGTCATAGCATTCACATAATAAACCAATCCAACTATATTAAAAGGAGGAAAAAGACTAGAATCAATAGATTTGGCATAATCCTTATCACCATTTATCTTTCCTCTCCTCTTACTTAAGTCATATTTTAGAGATTTGAATTGATATAGGTAGTCTTCAATACTACTAAAATCTAAAATTTTGGGATTTAAAATTTTATTTATATTTTGTTAACTTCACAAGCACGCTCTTGTTAGATTTTAAGCCAGATTATATTAGGTCCTAATATTCTAGATCTTGAGTAGACTAAAATATTAGAGAAATCAATATATAAAATGGTCAACATAATTAATAATAATAATCATGAAAATTAAAAATATGAACATAAATGGCCAAAGTCATTCATGCAATAATATGAAGAAAACTTATAGTAGAATTGCTCAAAATATGCATACAAGCTTCAATATTAATGCTTGAATGTTTCATACATTTTCCAAATTTATTTCATGGAGCTTTATCTCCATAATATAACCTTCAAAAGGCGACTCTTCAAATAATTGACTATTGAATTCCTCACATATTCGGGAGTTTCACTACTTTTACTAGATTTATTTAGTAAAATGCCTAGTTCAACTTCAAGTTCAAAGAACGATTAATTGAAGTATTTGAATTAGGAAATTTTCTAGAGAGAGTCACCTCAGGTTTTGGAATCAATGATTGTACAAGGATAAAGATAAAGTCCAATTCTACATGCCAATACCAACAACAATGCAAATTGCATTAGAAAGAAAATTCATCAATTTTTAGACCGTGAGGGTTCAATTCCCTCTATTACCAGGTTCATATCTAAAATATTTACTATTCCATACATAAGATAAACCTCTCATGTCCTTTTGGCATCTCATCGTTCCACTTATATACATGAATCTTGACTCTCTATTTACATGCACACTTAACTCTATGACATTTGCACACTTCTACATGCATACCTAATTCATGACTTACATTACACACTTGCACACTTAATTACATGAAGCCAACATAACAATGAATCTAGTGGGAGCCAGCATAACAATGAAGCTAATGGGAGCTAGCATAGCTAACCAAACCAAAAGAACCTGAGTAAACATTGCAGCCAACAATGAGCTATTGAATCTGAAATAACATGAATACAAATAGGTTAATAATGCACCTTATAGGATTTAATGCAATTTTGAATGAGCATGAGATAAAATGGTAGAATCATTTTTTCCATGGGAGTAACATATTTGGAGTGTTAGACTACAATCATAACGTCTATTTTTAGGAGTGTTCATCATTTTTGGAAGCATCATTTATGCACTTAAATTATTCTGGTAGGTGGATATTGAGCTCATCAACATTACCTTTATTAAATGCAATTAAAGTCCTAAGTGAGAGTTTATTTAAATATTTTAAATCTTAGGAACTTTAATAAGTAGGAGATAAAAGGAATACAACATTTTTAGAAGAAAATATTTAAGTGGGAGTTATAAGGACTTCTACAATATATTGAAATATAATATTTTTAATTTTTGATTTTTTTAAATATTTATTAAATTATGGAGTGATAAGGTTTTCTAATTCAAATAGGATTTAAATTTTGAATTTGAATTTGAAGAGTTAGTAGATTTGGATTTAAAATTTGAGTTTTAAAAATATTTGAAGATTTTTAAAATTTTGAATAAAGTGATGCAAAGGCACTCATGTTAATTATGTTTGAAATAATTGATGCCATATTTAAGTGGAGCAAAAAATCCTAGAGATGCATGGAATACATTATGTAAAATATTTGAAGGAAAAAATAAAGCAACAATTTTGAATTTACAATCTCAATTATATTCTTTAAAGGTTAATAGTGGAGAAAGTATAGAACTCTTTCTTCAAAAAGTAGTAGATATAAAGGCAAAACTTTTGACTCTGGGAGAAAAGGTAGAAGATAAATTTCTTGTTCAAGTTATATTAAGATAACTTCCAAAAAGTTTTAAACAGTTAGTTACTTCTTTACAAGTACTAAGTAATGAAACCATATTTTATAATTTAGTCAATATTGTTCAAGAATATGAAGTTGAAAATCTATTCAAAGATGAAATTACTAATAATGCTTTGGTATATAAATAAAATATGCCAAGTAATATTGCTATAGCATCAAACTATTTATCTAAATGGAGGTCAAAATTCTATCATATATGTAAAAGAAAGGGTCATAGTACATATTTTTGTAAATATAATCCTCTGAATCAAGGAAATCAAAATCAACAAAATCAGATGAATATTAAGCAAGGGAATGAAATGAATAAATCCCTGCATCAAATTAAATATCAACCTCAAAATCGATATAGTCAACAAAAACAACATCAATATCAGCCTCAGTATCAATATGGTCAACAAAATTAGTTACAATAAAGAGAAGAAAATAAAAAAGGGAACTTAGTTCAAGAAATTCAATATTTAGAAGAATCAATAGAAGGAAATAAATTCAAAGCTCTTACAATAAAAATCTTAATCAATGAAGATATTCATGAAAATTCTTCAAATATTTTTGAAGATACTAATGTTGCAAATATTATAGAAAAACAATATACAAGAGAAAATATTTCAGAGATACTACAAGGTAATATGAAGACCACGATGAAAAACAATAGAATAAATAGGCAAAAGAAAAAACTCTTAAAGGTTAAGAAGAACATAGTCAAAGGATAATGTCAAGATTCAATGTAGTGCCAAAGCAAGGGCCTGAGAACAAGAGCAAGAATCAAGATTGAATATAAAGAAGAATCCATAGCAACAAAGGATCATGCATAATGCAAGGTTACCCAATAAAATATGAATAATATTGAAGACTAACGTCTTCAACAACCAAATAATGTAATACATGGGGGGTTTTAGAGAATATTACATTATTTGGTACATGCAAATGTACCCCCATGGTACCTTTATGGTACAAATGTAAATATGTAATAGATTAGGGTTTGATTCTATAGTTTAGGAGAGTGATTTATATTTCCTCTTTATGTAATTGTCTATGTGTAAGATATGCACAAGTGTCATATCAGAGTGTAATGTGCAATATATGCACAAGTTCCATGCATGTTAGTGAGCAAGAGTGTAATGAGAGAAAGTGCACAAGTGTCATGTATGTAAATATGCAAATATGTAATGTGAGGATGTGAACAAGTATCATGTATTAGGAGTGAATGTAAGAGAGTAAGTGTTATGTAGAAGTGTGAAAGTGCCATAGAGTTAAGTATGCATATAAGTAGAGAGTGAAGAGTCTTGTATACAAGTGGCAAGATGAGAAGCCAAATAATATGAGAGTTTTATCTTATGTAAATAATAGGAAAGGTTGCAACTCTTGGATATGTGAGGAGTTTGATAGTCAAGTATTGAAGAGTCACATTTCTATGTCTATATTATGGAGATAAAGCTCTATATAGTGGGTAAATAGTTTGTAACGATCATCATAGCAAGCATTTATAATATTAAAGCTTGTATACAAATTTTGAGCAATATTATTGTAAGTATATTTCATGCTTGTACATGAATTATTTTATCCATTTACATTCATATTTGATATTATTGTGAATGTTATTATAATTTATATTGGCTAGTATATACTTTTATTGCTCTTATATTTTATTCTACTCTTGATTAATTATATTTAGACTTAAGATATTATGGCTTAATTATACTAGGACTTGAGATAGTTTGGCTTAAAATCCAAAAACATTCACTACTCAATTGATTCTCCTCTAGTTCTAATAGGATTTTTATATTTTTATTAGGCCAAAATATTTATGAGAAATAGTCTACCATAATATTTTTTTTCTATTTATGATATGACCCTATTTCTTAGTGTTTTAGATGCTAAACAACTATATCTCAGTCTTCTATAGAAATGTAATATTGTATTGCCAATAAGATAGCTAGGAATATTTGGTGGATGCTCATGATTTAGGAAGAGATTAAAATTCCTCAATTTTTTCTAATCACTTTTGATGTGATAATCAGAGCACCATCCGACTTGTTCATAATCTAGTATTCAATCAAAAAGCAAAGTACATAGATATTTGGATGCACTTTGTGAGATGGCTTCATGCATGTATGATGCTTGATCCAATTTTTTGCCTTAGTGGAGTAGATAATTAGAATACTAACTAATATCATTGATGGATTTTGAAGCCTTAATATTCATGTAAACTTACAAGATAAATATTCACATGATCAAATATATTAATGTAACCAGAATAATATGAGATAACTAATATGTAAAATCAAGGCTTATAATATATCAACTAACATTCATTAATAAGTAGCAATATGAATGTAATAGCCCGAATCATACATGTACAAAGCATGTACCACAACTTACAATATTAGTTGCTCAAATGTATGTAATCTTTATTACTCCTCTTTTTTTACAAATGTATCATAAAACTCTCATACAATAATAATGCTTTCTATGCTCACTATGTAGACAATGTAGGCTATGTAGACTATGTCCTCTATGGAGTAATATATAGCCATAGTAGGATGACTCTTTGTATGCTTGACTCTTCCTTTCCTTATGCCAAGTCTTATGACTCTTGGATTCTCTACTTGACACTTGCATACACATGACTCTATCTTGTATGCACACTTGTACATGACTCTTCACATTACACACTCTAATATAAGAACACATGTGCATACTTACATATGAGACACTTGTGTACATTTGCACACTCATTTATATGATACTTGTGCATTTCCTGCACATTATTACATTACATAAAATATTACTCACACTCTAATCTAAGACTTGAACCTAGTATAATATTTACAAGGTGTACCATGAGAGTACATCAGCATGTAATAAAATAATGTAATATTCTCCAACAATCATGCCCAAGGTTCCTTTTGTGTGTATGAAAGACTATTTGGTACAGGAGTGTCCCTTAACGAGGACAACAAATAAGGGTATCTATCCATATCCTTAATTCAAATTAAGGGGGGATGTTGGACCATGTGGTGGTTAATCTTATCTTGAAGCCATAATAAAGTTTTGTATTATATTTTTCATATAATTCCTTTGGGACATTATAAACCTTGGAAAGGCATTTTTATAATATTATATTATTTTAATCCTTGAGTTCAGTCTCTTAACCTTTACCTAAAGGTTTATATTTGAGTATAAATACCTCATTATACTAACCATTTAATTATTAGTTTGAGTTTAATTATATTCTTTGATAGTGTGATTATTTGGTGTCCATGGACATCCCCATAAATTCCACTAGTTATATCGACTTAGGTTAAAATTTATGATGTCATGAAGGGTTTGCGTATTACTATAAAATGTTCTCACTCTCATTTCTCATTGGAGTGTTGTATAATATTGTCTATGGATAGTTATTATTTATGGTTCTTGTAGGCACCCATAATATCTTTCTCTTTTTTATCCTTTTTTATGCTGTCTATATAAGATTTGAGTGGATGAGTTGCTTATGTTCATTTCTAGAAAATATTGTAAATCCTTCTCTTTTTTATCATCTTTTATGCTTTCTATATAATATTTGAGTGGATGAGTTTCTTCTGTTCATTTCTAGAAAATATTGTAAATCCCATCATGGTATCAAAGTGGGTATGGAGTAGGATTACTTGGTCACATAGGAAGTGTATTTAGAGCCTCAAGTCTTTATTTTGATTTTTAGGATAATTTCTTTTCCAAAGTCTTAGAAATTGGATTTGGCATAAAAGAAATTTATGGATCTCTTCTCTACTTAGTCTTCTTAATTATGTTGCATATATGAATGATTTTTTTGAGGAAGCTTATGTGGAGGGAAAATTTAATTTGAATTTTTAAAACTAGACTACCCACCATATTTGTAGTAGTATAGGATCAAACTCATAGGGCATCATATATCAACATTAAATTTTTGAATGTTATGGACTTCAAAAAATATGTGAAATATTGTTTAACTACCCTACAAACCCATGAGTAGAACTAGCCTTCTATCTAAGACATCTTGCATCTATTCTCATTATCCATCTCATCAAAAAAGTGTGCTCTATTGGTAGATTTGTCTTGAGTCAAGAAAAATATTGGTAGGAGGTGGTGGCATGAGATATCTTGCATGGAAGATAGGGGTTTGAAATTCTTTCACCCTCTTTTTTTGACCATATACAAAGCATTTTTAGTCCTCAATGATCGTATTTATAGAGGTACTCAATCCTCTGTTGTATCCACAAGCACTAGTGTAATGGCAGATGAGTGCTAGCAATATTTTATATGGGTGTGTATGGGGTTTCAAATCTGATGTTTTCAGTATAAGTGGATTTGTATCAAGGTAAAATGTGCCTAGTCATTTTTGTTTCCTTTGACATGACATGAACGGATGGCTAGCCCACCATGCATAGGCTATTCACCACCAAGAGGTAGGTAGTTCAAACCTCCCTCTTACTACTTCTTCATTATTTGGTCTTGTTTCACTCAATTTTTAGCCTATGTGGAGGTCAACATGGCATCCAAAAGGAGAGATGATAAAAAAATTTATGTATTGAATTCTTTCAAGCAAATAGACAAAAGCAAGTGGTAGTGATCTAGTGACACAAAAGAGCTAAGATGGCAAAAATATATTGGAGCATTATACAAATTACAGCTTGTCAAGTGGTAGGTTGATATTAACTCCTATTTTTCTAAGGTTAGAGGCTTTAATTTTAAATTTTTTGGGGTCCATTAGAACAATTTTTTGGGGGACCATAACTTTTTTTAGCTTTTGATGCTAAATACTTAATGTAAAATCAACCACAAGATATAAAATGAGCATGCAATATTAAATATATTATAATGGCAATATACTAAGCAGGTAAAACTCATAAGAAAAATTTGTAATAACTCAAAAAATACCATTAATGAAAGCTCACGAAAATAGTATCTTCATACAATATGTGGAGATCTTAAACTCTCCATACTTCTTACATGCTCTACATTGTATCTACTACTTCTCTACTCTATGCTCTCTATCATCTCATATTATCTCTCTCTTTTCCTACAAAGGCCAATATATAATGGGATGTGACTCTTGGCCTTCCACCTACCTATGACTCTTCATCTTCCTATTCTGTATACTCGTGTACACATGGACAACATGCACATTTACATCATTGCACATTCTAATAACACTTGTACATTTATTACATTGCAAAAAGTAAATACTCAAATCCTAATTTAAGACACACTCGTAATCTAAACATGTACCCAAGATGGTACATTGGTATGTACCAAATATTGTAATATATTCCAACACCCCCCTGTATTATATTATTTGGTTATTAAAGACTTTAGTCTTCAATATGGTCTTCATCCTGGTTCTGGAACTTGAGCTCTTCTTTTCTACTTTCTTCATTTTGCTCTATGTCTATATCCTAATCAAGTAAATAATTAGTATCTTCATAAAATACTATTTTGCTAAAAGAGCTTTAAATTCATGTTCGTATATAGGTTCTTCCAATTTCTGAATTTCTTGAATCTCTTGAACTAAGTATCTTTTTTGTTTTCCTTCTCTATATTGTAGTTAAGGATGATTATATTGATTCTGAGAAGTAGATGGATTTTGAAATTGTTGTTAATGTGAATTATATTTATTTTGATATTATCTTGGTTGGAATGGTTTTTTTGATTGGCTTCAAAAATTTGTTTGATTCCCTTGATATTGATTTTTTGGATTGAATCTACAATAATTGGTACTATGTTATTTCTTTTTGCATACTTGATAATATCTATTATTCCATCTTGATCTACCCTTTGAGAATGAAGCAACATTTCCTTGTAGATAATATTTTAAGAATAAGGCATTGTTAGTCATTTCATCTTTCATTGAATTCTCTATCTCATATTCTTGTAGTATATTGACTAACTCATCAAATGATGTATCTTTACTTAGAATTTGTAAAGATGTGACTAAATGCATGTAGCTTTCTAAAAGTGCTCTTAGGATCACTTGGACAAGAAACTTGTATTCTACCTTTTCTCCTAAGGTTAATAATTTTCCTTTTATATTTACTACTTTTCATAGAAATAATTCTATACTTTCACCACTATTAACTTTTAGAGAATGCAATTGAGTTTGAAGATTCAAGATAATGGCTTTACTCCTTCCTTCAAATATCTTGGCTAAAGTTTTCCAAGATTTTGTAGAAGTATTTTTTGAAGTAATGTATGGTTGTATTTCATATGTAATTGCAAATTGTATTATCATAAGTGCTTTTGCTTCATATTCTTCAAACATTTGGATATATTTAGCATCTGTAGTAGGTTTGGTTTTTACTCCTTTAAAAATATCCTATATCTTTTCAACTATCAATATTGACCTCACTTTGTTTTTTCATGAAGTGTAATTAGGTCCTTTAAGAAGTTGGGATTTTAAAAGAATGAATTTACTTATTTTCATGATGATACTTGTAGACTACCTTATATATCCCTAATACTTTAATATAATATGGTCTTGATAAAATACTTAGTTTTCTAAATTTTCCTTTGAGTTGAATCCCTTTTGTCTCCCTAATGTTCAACTTCAAGACAAGCACTTTGTAAATGGAAAGCTAAAGATAATTTTGATGCACTTTCAATTTTTGATAAGGTTCTCTATTTTCAAGACCTTTAAGTTGGATTCCTTATGTCTCATTAATTTGAGCAAGAGACTAATATCAATGTAATTTTCCAACTCTATGTTGTGCTTCAATTTTCAATAGTAAGGTTTCTAAATTTCAAGAATATAATTCCCCAATTCTAAATTTCATAAATCTATGTTGATGTTGAATTCCTTATAGCTCCCAAATAAGAAATTTAGAATCTCTATAAAATATATTTGCAAGTTTTGTGTTCCTAATTTGATGTTGAAAACCTTATTTCTCCAAGATAGCAATATTTGCAAATATTAAAAATACTTCATAAAACTTTATAATTCAATTGCAAAACTTTTCAAAATCTTCCCAAAACTTTTCAAAAACTATTCCAATAATCTCCCAAACTTTCCAAAAATAATTATTCTTGTTTCTAAGGTTTTAATCACTTAATTAGACTACTTATATCTCCTTTGGTATAATTAATTCACCTTAGATAAAATATTGTTTATTATCCTTATTTCTCCTATCCTTTAATCAATAATTCAAGAAAGTATTCACATCACCTTACCTCCTTAATGAATGCATGAATTTTATATGGTCGTAAAATTTTGACCTCTCCTTAGTATTCTCCTTGAAGAACTCTCTTCTCTTCTGCCCTCAGCCAACTATGATAGACTTCAATAAATGTGCATACATCCTTTCTCTTCTCTTTAGGTGCTTTGTGAAATCAAATTCAAACTTTGCTCTTTCTCCTTATCCATTCTTTTGTCAATACAGTGCATGCAATTAATAGCTTGTTTATAAATGCTTCTTCTATCTCCAATGGCTTATGGTGCTCCTCCTTCCATGTGACAAGTGGCATGAACAATTTTATAACATTCAACCAACCTTGCAAATGATAGTTTCAATGCTTCACGCTACAGGTAACATTCTATTCTTCTTTGATTGCATTCTTCTTCCTCTTTCAACACTTGGTCACCTGTGTAACATATTTTATCTTACCAATAAAATTATGCAACATTATCTTCTCTACAATTAATTTTATAAATTCTAGTTGTTAACTTATCTTCTTGGAAATTGCAAAAACTAGACATTTGATTTCCTCCTAATACCTTTTCAATATCTGAATGTTGTCTCTTATGTTTCTTATGTGGAAGCGATGATTCTTCTTCTCTAATGATGGCTTTTCTCCACTTCGATGCTTCTTTACTCCTCCTCATAGGCTTAGTGGCTCCACCTTTCAATGGTGGCTATCTAAAATAGTGCTCCACAAGTGGCTCTTCATGGTGGATCTTCTCCTATAGATGGTGGCTCTTCTCTTCTGCCTGGTGGCTCTTCTAGGCACTACTTGGATGCTTACCCCCTTGTGCTTTGAATTCACCTTGTCTCCTCTCCTATGGCACTCAAAATTTATTGTTCAATGGATATTTCTTCAATATAGTGATGCTTCCACTTGCTTAGTGGCCTCTCCTTTCTCGTTTGATGGTTTCTATTCCTTTGTTCTTTGACTATCACTCTTGAACCTGCAACTCTTCTCCTTACCTTGGCTTGATGCTACTCAGATTCTCCACTCTATTTGGATTTCTTTAACATAATTTTTTAATGGTTATGCTCCTCTTTTGGCACTAATTTCCTAACTTTTTATTCTAATTTTTTTCAGGTTTTAAGATAACCAAGATTTATCCTTCCTCAACTTGGAGACACTAAACTTTAGAACTCTATCTTGTTGGCTTTAATGGCTCTAATATGGTGCTCCTATAACCTTAAAGTAAATTGGTTTTAATGATAAGATAATAAAATTTTGTAGCACCAATGTGGCATACCTTTTGGCCTCCTTTTTGTAGCTAATCCCTTTGGTGATTTGCTTCACCTTTTTGTTGTCTTTCTTTTACAACTTTTGCAGCCTTCCTTTCTTTCACTTTGCAGCTCTAAATTTATCAATTTTGTAGCTCTAGTTGTTGCCTAACTTTTCTATATTTTAACCTTTAATTTGTTGTCTTCTTGCTGTCCTAGAACTCTATAGTTTGTAGATTCAAATGCTTCTAAATCCTCCTTCGCTTTTTTATCCAAAGCTCTCTAAAATCTGCCCTAAACTCTACCAAATGGTAACCCTCTCTTCTCCTTCTAATGTTGCCCAATTTTATAGCACTAAAGCCTTCAATTAACTGCTCTCTAAATCTGATTTGTTCTTCTTTATCTTGTTGTCCTAAAGAAGCATTCAATTCCTCCAAATTGTTATCTTCTTCTATTTTCAAGACTTACTTAAATTGGTTATTTAAGGGCACCTCAAAATCTGCCCAAATCTTCTTCTATTTGCAGCTTTATGTCACCTTCAATTTATTGTCTTGTGACTCTTCAACTTATACTGTAAAAATCAGCAATCTTCTCCTTTGAAAATTAGCCTTCAAATCCTTTATGGCTATCTACAAAAATTTCAAATCTAGTGGCCTCTTCTATCTTATTTCTCCTCCTTAAATCTTGTTGGATTTTTTCTTCCAATCTAACCTCTATGTATGGTATCTTCCTCAATAATCTGAAGGTCTTGAGATCTTCAAGAATTGATGGATTTACCAACATTGCATTACACCATGAGATAGAGATCAAAGTAATAGAAAATCTTATTGAATGAACAGGACTGATACAAAATGAGGTAAACCATGACCCCCTTCATATAGGAAGAAAGGTTCCTTGGTCAACACTCCAACTAGTTGTACAATGGGACACCTTGCACACATGCATAATTACACTTGTGCATATGGTACTTCTTCCTCAAGTAACTAGATAACTTGTACCTAAAGTAATCTAAGTATGTACCTTTGGAAGATACATTTACATAACCCAAATGATGGAATAGAGTCTATTTCTAACTAGAATCCTTTCTAAAAATTTGGTAAACTTCTTGTCAAATCCTTTTCCTTTTTGGGCTTCTTGTCGGATGGCGACAATTGTCCAAATTTCTTCTTTTAAGGAGCTACTCCTTCCAATATTCTTCCTTGAGCTTTCTTCAAATTTTCTCCAATGGCCACTTCTTCAATTTATTCAATAGGGCTTCTCTAGCCTTCTTCTTTCTCCTTCCAAGTTTACTTGAGACCTTCTTCTCTTGGGTATTCAAATTATGCAGCTTCTCCAATCTTCAATAGGACTTTTTCTAGTCATCATCTATCTTCAATCTTTTGTCTTTTGTCTTCCAAATTTAGAATTTCTTCAATGGGGTCTTTTCTCTTAGGCCTCCTCCTTCTCAATATTCAATAGAGTTTATTTCTTATTTCTTCAATATAGAGTCTTCAATATTCAATATTTTATGTGGACCTTCTTCTTGGTTCTCCTCAATATTCAATCTTAAATATTCTATGGGGACTTATTTCTTGAGTCTCCTCTATCTTTAATGTCTACTTTTTCTGCAACAAAGAACTAATACTTGCATAAGGAAATAACATAGAATTTCAGGCCATAGAAGATGAAATTATTCTCTATCCATTGTAGGAAGCTTCTAAAATTTGAAGAACTAAATTTTCAGCAAAAAAAACATATACAGTAGCAAGCAATTACATGCAAATATTCAAATCTCTATAAATCCATAATCTTCACTAGTTATCCTTCAATCTAGTGGAAAGAGATATATGTTGAGTCTTAGTATTCACAAGTTTTCCAACAAACCTATAGAAAGACTCTAGCCAAAAAGCAATTTTAGAAATTTTTAAAATGATATCTCTCAATATCCTCTCAATCTCTCTTATGGCTCTCCTTATCTCCTATCAATCTACCTTGTGCTCTGATACCACTGTTAGCTTTTGATGCTAAATACTTAATGTAAAATCAACCACAAGATATAAAATGAGCATGCAATATTAAATATATTATAATGGAAATATACTAAGTAGGTAAAACTCATAAGAAAATTTTGTAATAACTCAAAAAACTACCATTAATGAAAGCTCATGAAAATAGTATCTTCATACAATATGTGGAGATCTTAAACTCTCCATACTTCTTACATGCTCTACATTGTATCTACTACATCCCTACTCTGTGATCTCTATCATATCATCTTCTCTCTCTCTCTCTTCCTAAAAAGGCCAATATATAATGGGATGTGACTCTTGGCCTTCCACCTACCTATGACTCTTCATCTTCCTATTCTATAGACTTATGTACACATGGACAACATGCACATTTACATCATTACACATTCTAATAATACTTGTGCATTTATTACATTGCATAAAGTAAATACTCAAACCTTAATTTAATACACACTCCTAATCTAAACATGTACCCAAGGTGGTACATTGGCATGTACCAAATAATGTAATATCTTCCAACAACTTTTGCATATAAAAGCGTTTTGAGCCTATTTTCCAAATCACATAATTGTTCAAGCTCTAAGCACTAGTGGCATTAATTTATAGACTTGTGATGGTGTTAGGGATTGTATTGTGTAATATGGACCACAAATCCCTAGTTACTTCCATTAATGGATAAAATTATAATATTTGGTAAACTCAAATGATAAACTTGCTATGAAGTAAGAATCTATGGTGCATCTTTCAATAGGATAAAGTAGTTGTACTCAATGATGAAGCTTAGTACCAAATGGTAGAAGAGGCTCTAGGTTTGTTTTCCTTGATTATTGAACTTGAGTTGCTTTTTCATATTTTAATAGAGTGGGCCTATCAAGGTATGGTCAAAGTTGCATGAAATTTTTGGAAAAGTTAATACTAATGAATTAAATCACTTGGAATTAGATATTTCTTCTCTTAATCTAGTTGAGTTTAGTAATATTGAGGACTATATTATGAGATTCAAGGTTTTAAGGGAATATTATTGTGAAACCACACAATTATTTTAATATTCACAGTAGCACTTCAATATTAAATTATTATTAATAGCATGCAAACAACAATAATTTGGATTCATTTACGATGAACAATATGCAAATATAAAATCTAATCCAGACAATAAGCAAATAATAAATATGGTAAAATTAATGCGACGACAAATCAATACCCACTCAGAGAGGGTAAAGTCCCATAGCAACTTTGAGAGGGTGAAGTCACTTATTCTCAAAATATGCAATTAAATCCAAATTCTTCAATGATACCTACTAAGGTATATTTCACCTTATTTAAAAATAAATTAAACCTAAATGCTCAAAGGCCAAATATTTCCCATAAGGACCTAAGAGATTAATATTTAATAATTAAATATAGCTGACATGGCTATATTGGAACCATAACATGGCTTCATCCCTCAAAATGCTTTGTTCTCAAAGCTGTAAAAGACTAGAAAATGCTCTCAGGCTCCCACATAGTGTCTTCTTTTGGAAGGTCCTACCACTTGATGAAAAGCTCTTGAATTTTTTGAGATCAAAGATGATGCATTTTGGATTGTAATATTGCTTTACGATGAAGAGTTATTCGTGTTATATTTTGGTGATGTATACTAACAGAGATGCAACCACAAGATGTAAAATATGCAGGCTATGGCAAGTATATGATAATGGTATTTAAATATGAAGGAAAATAATAGAATAGGCTTTTGTAAAAACTTAGTAAAATACCATTAATGAAGGCTTATGAAAATAGTACAATGCAATACAATGGAGGACAATGAACACTCCAATATTTTTACAATGAAGATCTACATTGTACCTACACACTACTCTATAGTAACTTTATCTCTATTTATCACACTGTCTCTTCTCTAATCTCTATAGCTCAAGGTACATATATAAGATGGGTTCCTTGGGATTTACTCTACCTATTCCTATGACTCGTACATGTGGACTACATGCACATTTACATCATTGCATATTCTAACACTTGTGCATTTATTACTTCTTCCACAAGTAACTACTTAACATAAGTAAACTTCTAATCTAATATTGTACCCAAGGTGGTACATTGGCATGTACCCAATAATGTAACATATTCTCTAAAACCCCCTTGTATTACATTATTTGGGTATTGAAGATTTTAGTCTTCAATATGGATATTCATCTATCTAGACATTGTACTCTTCTTCTCTGATGTTTGTATTTTGTTCAAGCAAGTAGTTAGGATCTTTATAAAATGCCATCTTTGTTGAGAGAGCTTTAACTTCATATTCCTCTGTGAGTTCCTCTAGTTCTTGAATTTCAAGGATCTCCTGAGCCAAGTGTCCTTTTTTATTCCCTTTTTTATACTGTAATTGAGGATATTTGTATTGATTTTAATAAGGATATAGATGCTGAAATTGTTGTTTATGTGGACTATACTGATTTTGATATTATCTTGGTTGGAATACCCTATTTGATTGGCTTCCATAGTTTCTCTGATTTCCCTGATTTTTATTCCCGGGATTGAATTTGTAGCAATTAGTGTTGTCCTTTTCTCCTGCATACATAATAATATCTATTATTCTATGGTCTTCATCCTTTTGAGGATGAGGTAACATTTCCCTATGGAGCACCTTTTGAAACTAATACATTGTTAGTAATTTCATCCTTCACTGTATTTTCCACCTCGTATTTTTGAATAATATTAACTAACTCATAAAATGAAATATCTTTACTTCGAACTTGTAAATATGTAACTAGATGTTTGTAGTTGTCTGGAATAGCTCTCATGGTTACTTGAACAAGAAATCTATCTTTAACCTCTTCTTCTAAGGTTAATAATTTCCCTTTAATATCTACTACCTTCCTTAGGAATAGTTCTACACTTTCATCATTGTTCATCTTCAGTGAATGTAATTGAGTTTGAATATTTAGAATAGTAGCTTTATTTCTCTTCAAATATTTTTTCTAGGATTTTCCATGCTTCTGTAGATGTTCTTGTTGAACTGATGTAAGGTTGTATTTCATCTATGATGGCAAAATTTATTATCATTAATTATTTTTCATCACTCTCTTCAAAATTCTAAATCTTTGTATCACCTAAATTAGGTTTAGTATTTATACCTTTGATAATTTCCCAAAGCTTCTTTGTAACAACCTAGGTCCACTCACCTGGTTGTAAAAACACAAATTCAAAAAATTTGATTCTCTTTTTAACAATTAGCATAATTTGATGATTACACACTCAAATTTGTATTAGTACCTAGGTATATATGTTTACACTCCAAGATATAATACCATTGCAAACAAAATCTTGAGTTCTCAAGAATGACCAACTTCTCAAAAATAGGCTACCATTTGTGAAACCCATTTTCTCCTAGCTCGAGTTCTAGGTTTTCGATAAGGGGTTGCCCTTCTAGGGCCCATAACACTTGGAAGGGTGTACATTTATTCTCCCCATCTCATATCATGGAGGACTTTGGTCTATGACCTTCTATTTGTCCTAAAAACCACTGACTTTGTCTTCGTTTTGAAGAAGCTTAAAAGCCCATGCTAGAGTTAGCGTATTATACCTATGCTTGATAATGAACCTTCAATTAAGGTGTTATTAGGGTCTTCCAAATATCTGGTTTTGGGTCTAGGCTTCTTAGTTCATACCCTAGTTTATGGTAATGCTACCTTCTACCACTGTACATTCCAACCTCAATGACCAGCTCTCTAATATTAATTTCTATTGGTTATTCCATAATTAGAGTAAAATTTTATGAAAAACCCTCATGTACTACCTCGTACGACAACATGGAATGACATCCCTTACCATCGTTCATTACTCTCTATAGAAAATTATCCATTTATCCTTTAATTATTTCTAGAGAACGGTTGTCCTCGAATTCACAATAGCCACCTCTACGAACTATCAGAGTTGGGTGTTTACACATCATTCTTGATGGCAACAGTTTCTTTTCTTAATTCCTATCCTTCCTGATAGTTATTATTTCTTTTTAGACCATCCTTTTCGATGCCAAAAATAAGATAGATTAAATTCAAAGTGGTTTTCAACCTAAACAACATAGTATTTGATTTGGTGTTGTTTTTCGGTTTCATATTTCCAAATTCTAGTTCTAAAGAAATAGAGTCATACTTTTATTTTTTATTAATAAAATGAAATAAAACTTCAATAAATTTTAGGTCTTCCCTAGTTAAGAAAAGACCCATACACCTTTAAATATTTAATAAGATACATGTCTACTTCCTTATGGTAATTTTCTTAACATAAACTTTCAAATATAACTATACCCATTTAAAAAAAAAAATATCGTTATAGATGAATAATCATGATTATTTCATTTCATAAGTTCAAATAAATCTTTTTAAAATATATTACTTTTAATATAATGATACATTCAATACAAGAACTACCCAATGTAACCTGGATGTTAACAAACTATTTCTAATTATTGATAGCAAAGCTAAAGTGTTATTAAATCTACTATAAAGTCAAAAAGAGACATCATTAAGTCTTTTAAATAGTTTTACCAAAGTTTTGAAACTCCTTTAAAAATAAAATCTAAAAATTCATATAAAACTATGACTAAGATATACTTTTATAAATATAACATTAACTCTCGTATTCAGACAACAAAAGTATTCCACACGTTCCTTAATTAGCAAGCTCATGAAAATTAGATTATGTCTCAACTAATTATTATAAGTTTTTGCTCCAGTATTAAACATTTTCTAAATAAAACAAATGATTTTACACACGTACCTAGGGGTTGAGGTTTTCCAATGGTTTACCACAAAACAACATCGAGACAAAAAGCCTTCTTGAATGCATGGACCCAAAACAACTTTCGGAAAAAGATAATGAATACAAATCCAAGTTTGAATCTTGGAGAATGAATTAATCTTTATGTATCACACATTTTCATATTTTATACATTTTACATATTTGGTCTTTTGTAGAGCAAAACAGGTGAACTACCATAGAGTATTTCATTTTGGTCTACCAATGGTTTTCATTATGGCAGAATTAAAATTCTAGTCATGTTTTGAATACTTAAGTTTATTTACGACAATGGATATCTGGCCCTACACTTTTTTTATCATTATTATAAATATGGATCTTTTTTTAAGGTATAATTTGTGCAATTAGCAAAACTCTAGAACAAACTAAGTTTTCATAACTTTAATTGTTGGACCATTTTTTCTAAGTCTTGGGTGAACACAAAATATAGCTTGTACCTGACGAGAAGTCACAAGGTCAATCCAAAGCATTTCTAACTCTAAGATAGGTTTCCTATGTGCATTTCAAGGTAGAACAATGGTCGGACAAAGTTCTATCTACCATGATTGAAATTTTTTAAGAGCTTTTAATATAAATGAACTATAAGAATGACTATGGGCTTGATTTTCTTTTTAGTACTTTGGTTAATAGACGTATCATAGGCAACTAAGCCCGTGAGTAATTACATAGATAAACTGCGAAACGCTTAGAAAAAAAAATGACCACAATCTTAACATGAAAGCTTATAAGATAGATATTTATTTATTGACCTTCTTACTATTAAACATTCTATTAGCCACTTGCATAAAAGTTAATTTTTAAATAGGTAATCAAAGGTTTATTACTTCTGAAAGAATCATATCTAACGGCTCTGTCATCCACATATATGACGTCTACAAACATAAATATACTGATGATGTAATTTCTACAACGGTATGGACTTCCAAACCAACGAAAAACTGCATTGAAATCATAGTTTTTCCGAGTTAAAGTAAATAGTGGTTTCATCGATAGGAAAAAGAACTACAAAATTGATATACTCACTATTATATCAAAAGAACTTGGAAATCAAAGCGCAATGCAAAATATCCCAAATATATTTTATGAGGTAAAATTTTTAGTGAAAAGTCTAGAAATGTCACTGCCAATTTTAACCATATGATATATTTTACATACTTGAAATCAAACCCTTTCATCTCCTATAATGAGAAGAGACTTTAGATTTTAGAAAATCAAAATGATAACAATTGTTTTGTTTTGGAAGGACGGTAGAAGCGACTCAGGGTTTATATTTCACGTCCAAGAAGATAAGCCCAAAACATCACCAGTAATATTTAACATTCAAAATAACTATGTTCCAACCAGTATATTTCCCTCTTTTTCCCCATCGTGGCGAGAGACAAGTGGTAATTAGCTTTTTATGAGGTTAGCATGGCCACGAAATGAATGCATATATTTACATGAATGCATCAGTACAACAATATGTCGAATGCATCAAATTAACCTATATTATCTTTGTTTTAATACATTCTCCATACAAATCCCTAATTATGTCTTGTTTTACCACAATAACTCTCCTCAAAAAATAAAAAGACAACAATTAAAAATGCATAATTTCCACTATCACATTTTAGCATGTCAACCAGGCAGAGTATACTATCTATTCTAATGTTTTTAAAACTTACAAAATACAGTAAAGCAAGTCAAATAATTGGGTGGAATCCAACCTGGTATGAGCAAAAAAATACTTAGCATACTACAAATCTTAAACCAATACAAACTCACTTCAAGCTTGTGCAACTCTATCACCAACCCTTCCAGAGAAAATTGAATGAAACTGGTTCTATCCTTCCTTTTTAAAGAAAAGTAAAGCATATACATGAAGACACATAGGCCTTGCTATGTTGTGGTTATCTCAAACGGTTGTCAGATGGTAAGATTTTGCTTACCCAAAAAAGGTAAATTTTATCATAAAATGTTACTTTTAATTTTATTCTTATTTGTGTGAATTTCATTTTATTTCCATTATTTTTTTATTATTTATTATTTTGTATTTTTTAAAATATATATTTATTTATATATTATTGATCATTTTAACATGAATATTTGCAAGGTTCAAATCTTGGGCCTCGCCGGACTGAACGCTTGTCCCTTTCTTGGTGCTTTCAGTGGCGTAAAAGGTTTAAAATGATTGTGGCATGGTGGTTATAGGGGCGGACTGCACGAAGATCTGTGTGGCGGCTTTCGGGGTGGACAGTGCAGAATACTATGGCGGCCATAAAAAGCTAGACAACCTGCCCGAATTCGTGGCGGCTACCGATTCCACCATGTAAATACAAAAAAAAAACATGAATATTTGCATTCTTATTATATTATCTTCATCCAGCAAGCAGCATGCATTTAGCTCAAAACATATGCACAATGCATTAGCAGGTAGCATGACATACATGAAATTCCTACAGTGGGCTTCCATGTACCTATGGGCCATGGTGCATAAATCATGACATCATATCCCATATTACCTTATTCTTTCAACCACTATCTCCACTAGGGGTGGGTGTTCTTCTTATCTGGCTCACTAGAAACTTGCACTTGCACTCACAAATGCTTTCAACAATATCACATTCTTTCAATAAAATGGTAATAAAATAGTGGGGATGTTATATTATCCCCCACAAAAATTTAACACAGTCCCTATGTTAGCCAAAATATTATAGAAGGTTTCAAAAATAATCGAACATACACAAATATATAACCAACAATATGCATTATATCAAAGGATGCATGCATTACAACATTAGTACATCAAAACATGTATCATCAATCCAATGTTCACATAAATATCAATTTTCAAACAAGTATGGAAATTGTTGTTTCATTGCTACCACATATTCCCATGTGGCATTTCTTTCTGAGTAGAGGTCCCACTGGACTCTACACTGATCTACAGTTATTTTTCTCAACTGCTTGGTTCTAAATCCTAGAATATTGATGGGTCAAACCTTAATGAGTTGTGGGTCCTATGTCTAGAAGTGAGAAATATCCAGTATGTGTTAAGGGATGGCTATATATTTACAAATGAGGGACACATGGAAAGTATTGTAGATCTTGGACAAATTAGGTGGCAGAGATAGCTTATATGCAATAGGTATAATTTTGTCAATGATCTTAAATGGACCCATGAATATGGGGCTAAGTTTTGTGGATTTGATGGAGATTTTGGTAGGTTTGAATCTTAAGAAAACTTTATCACCAATAGCAAACTCTCAATAATTTCATTTTAAGTCAGCATAGCTCTTCTGACGATCTGCAGCTTCTCTAAGTCACTGGCGGATTTCCTTTAACAGGACCTCCATTTTTCACAATTTTAGGACTGATCATTTCTTGATTGTCCAAGTTATCCCATGTTAAAGGTTTTCTACACCTACATCCATTCAAGGCTTAAAAATGGGCCATGCCCAACGTGGTATGATAGTTATTATTATATGCAAATTCCACCAAGAAGAGATAATTTTCCCACTTATTTTGGTGGTCCATATAGTACATACGCAACATATCTTCCAGTACTTGATTGACCTTCTCAATCTATCCATCCATCTCAATATGGTAAGATGTACTTATGTTAAGCTTTGTACCCCATGCTCGATGCGAAGCTTACCAAAAATTAGAATTAAATCATGAATCCCTGTTAGAGATGATTATTTCAGAAAAATCATGCAATCTCACAATTTCTTGAGAAAAATTTTATGCTATAGTAGGGGCATATTCATGAAAATTTCCCGGTATAAAGTGTGCCACCTTAGTCAATTTATCCACCACAACAAAAATTGGATCATGCTAGAATCAATTTTTGGGAATACCAACTATAAAATCCATGGAAATTACCTTCCATTTTTTTTTTAGAGTATCAAATAAGTGTAGTTGTCCCCCAGGATGTTGATGCTCATCCTTAATTTTCTGTCATTTTAGGAACTTTACAATATAATGAACCACATATTTCTTCATTCTAGGTCAATAATAGTCTTTTTTTAGATTTTTCCTCATTTTCACCACTCCTAGATGAGTAGAGTATGGAGCACAATGTGCTTCTTTCAATATCATTCGTTCTATTGTGTCATTATTAGACACTAGTATGTGATCTTTGAAATATACTAGACCTTCCTTAACTTTGAAATCCATATGCCATCTCGATCCTTGCTCGATATTAGTACAACATTGGTTACAGCATTCATCATTTTTTTGAAACTCTTTAATTTATTCCTTTAGCTCATACTGGCATTGTGTTAATGTAGCTATGTGTCTCCTTCTGCTAAGTGCCTCAACCAGCTTATTTTCTTTACTTTTTATATACTCAATCTTGAAATCATATTCAACCAAAAAATCCATCCATCTCTATTGTCTAGCATTTAATAAGGGTTGGGGAAAAATGTATCTCAAACTTTTGTGATCAGTTTTTAGTTCAAAAGGTTTACCCAATAGGTAGTTCTACCATATTTTAATATCATGGACTATAGATGCTAACTCTAAGTCATGTATAGAATAATTGACCTCATGTTCCTTAATTTTTCTATATTCATATGCCACAATAGCCCCATCTTGCAATAAGACACCTCCTAGCCCTTCCAAAGAGGCATTCGTGCAAACTGTAAATGGTTTACTAGGATCTAGAATTTGAAGGATAGGTGTAGTTGTCAAATTTTCCTTAAGGACTCTAAATACCTCCTCACACTGAGCAGTTCATTTGAATATTTTTCCCTTCCTTTGCAGATTGGTGATAGGGAAGGCAATATTTGAGAATCCTTTTACAAATCATCAATAATATCCAGCCATTCCCATAAAACTTCTTACTTTAGTAACATTGGTAGGAGTTGGCCAATTTACTATAGCTTTTATCTTTTTAGGATCAATTGCTACTCCATCGGTTGAGACTATGTGCCCTAAATATTGTACTTGTGGTGTTTAAAATTCACACTTAGATAATTTTCCATATAATTGGTTTTTCCTGAGAATTTATAGAACTATCCTCATGTGTTGATCATTTTCCTCTTTAATTTGTGAATAGATCAAGATATCATTCAGAAATATCAATACAAACTGATCCAAATATTCCCTAAATACACTATTCATAAAATTCATGAAGTTAGTTGGAGCAATTGTTAATCCGAAAGGCAGCACTGTGAACTCGTAATGCCCATAATGAGTTCTAAAAGTAGTCTTGAAAGTATCTTCTTACCTGATTCTCAATTGGTGGTATGTTGACTTAAGATCATTTTTTGAGAAGATAGTTGCTCCTCTTAGTTGATTAAAAATATCATCAATCCTTGGTAAGGAATATTTATTTTTCACTGTCATTTTATTGAGCATTCTATAGTCGATACATAGTCTCAAAGATCCATATTTCTTCTTGACAAACAAAACTGGTGCTCCCCATTGTAAGACACTAGGTTTGATGTGTCTTTTTTTTAATAAATATTGAATCTAGGTTTTGAGTTCTTGTAGTTCAAGGGAAGTCATTCGGTAAGGAGTTCTAGCTATAGGCGATGCTCCTGATAAAATCTTAATAGAAAAATCAAATTCTCTTTTTGGAGGAAGTCCAGGTAGCTCTTCAGGAAAGACATCTCTAAACTCATTCAGTAGAGGATACTATTGAAACAGAGCAGAGCTAGACTCAATTTTTTTTTTGTTTAATTTACCCACATAAATTCTACACCCTTTTCTTAAGGCTCTTTTAATTTGCATAGCAGTTATCAAGTGGGGTTCCAAATTTATTCTATTACAATGGAATCAAATTCACTAATTGGAATCATCTGTGCAGTCCAACCATCTCTCTTCAAAATTTAACAAAGCTTTGTGAGCTCTAAACCAGTCTATACCTAGGATAATATCAAAAGCATGAAGGGGTGCTACATATAAGAGCCAATTTATTTTTCCCTAAGGAATATCTATTTGAGAGTCAAATAGACACTAGTTGACCACAAAATTTTGTCCAGATCCTTACTCAACTTGCCACCCATTTTCCATAATCCTTAGTCTTATCGGTATATCCCTCACAATGCTAGAAGATATAAAACTATCAGTTGCACCACTATCTATTAAGATACAAACTTCTTTCTTGCATAATTTTCCTTCTAAAATAAATGGAGTGGCTTGCCTTAAAATATTAGGATTACCTGTGGCAGCATAAATTTTATGAGGGGCTTCTTCTGTTGGTGTTATCCTATCATCTCTCTCTGGGAATTGATTTGCATAATGATCCAGAGCTCCACATACAAATCATACATTTGGACCCTTATTATTTTGTGTGTCTCCATTTTTATTATGGTTTACATTATTTCCTTTTTCTTGGTATGTAGACCTTTGTGTAGTTTTCTCTTAGAAATTCCTCGTCTAACAATCCCTTATTACCCTAAAATTTTCCTTTGTTCCTATTGTCCCCTCTATAATGACCACCATCCTTATAATTCTTATATTGGTCTTTTCCTTTAACAAGCTCTAGGTATTTTCTTTTCTTAGGTTCTTCCTTCTCGAATTTCTAGTAATAAACCTTTGTATTTTTCTGGTTGATTTCTTCATAACATGCAACATCAAAAGCTTTTGTCAAATTTTTAGGTTTACCTCATCCAAAAGGGGTCCCAATTTCATGATGTAATCCCATTACAAATTTATGAGCTTTAAATTCTTCTCATTTATCATATTCTAGTGCATATTTAAGTAGTTGGACAAATATTTTAACAATATTCTATTATCGTCATGATTTCTTGATGCAGATTGGTGAATTTAGAGTACTTCTCTATGTAAAATTATGGTGTAAGAATACTATCTTTGAATTCCTTCTCAAACTCATTCCAAGGAATATTAGCAACTTCCTTCTGGTTGGTTTTCTTGCATATGGTCCACCAATCCCTGGTTGTACCTATTAAATGTGTCATTGCCCATGTAGTTTTGGATTCTGCACAAAGAGGTTGAATAGAGAAGTACCCTTCAGCATCACTTAACCAATTGACATTTGCTTCTCCATCCCATTTTCCATTAGATTTAGAAATATCTAGTTTCTTAATTTCTTTCTACAATTCCATGTCGACCTTCCTCCTCGAAGATCCCTTAGGAAATTCACTTATTCTCTTTGACTCCTTACTTTCAGTCAGATTATCTATTATCTTTTGTTGTTTTGTGATAATTTCCTATTGTTGGGATATTTGTGCCCTCTATTGTTCCATATTCTCATTCATTTGATCCCTTTGCATCTCCATTTGTTCCCTCTACTGATTCAGTTGTTCTTACATTAACTAAATCATTTTTGTTATGTTATCATCATTCTGAGTAGTCCTTGATGCTACTAGATCTTTCTCTTTTCTTAACACATGTTGAGGTACTTTGGTAGTTTATATTTGTTCTAAATCCCTCACAAGTCATCTTAGTCCCTTCCTAAGGACTTCTACAATCCCATCTTGCATATTAGCACTTGCTCTTTTTGATATCCCCACCATACCTGGTGACAAAAGAGCTATGTCAATTAAACAGATCACATTTGCAACCTAGGGTTTTTGCAACCTAGGCTCAAGTACCAATTGTAACAACTTAAGTCCACTAACCTGGTTCTAAAAACATAAATTCAAAAAAATTAATTCTCTTTTTAACAATTATCACAATTTTACGATTACACACCCAACTTTGTATTAGTACCTAGGCATAAATGTTTACACTCCAAGATACAATACCACTGTAGATGAAATCTTAAGTACTCAATAATGGCCAACTTCTCACAAATAATCTTCCATTTATGAGACCTATATTCTCCTAGCTCAAGTTTTAGGTTCTCGACAAGGGGTTGCCCTTATAGGGCCCATAACACCTATAAGGGTGGACGCATATTCTTCCCATATCGTAACATGGAGGACTTTGGTCTATGACCCTCTCTTTGTCCTAACAATCCATTAAATTTGTCTTCATTTTGAAGAAGCTTAAAAGCCCATGCTAGAATTAGTGTATTATACCTATACCTAATAACAGATCTTCAACTAAGGTGTTATAAGGGCCTGTCAAATCTTTGGTTTTGGATCCAAGCTTCTTAGGTCATATCCCATTTGATGGTAATGCTACCCATACCATCTACCATTGGACCTTCCAACGTCAAATACTAGCTCTCTAGTCTTGAGTTATGTTGGCTATTCCACAACTGGAGTACAATTTAATTATGAAACCCTCATGTACTATCTCGTATGACAACCTAGAATGGCATGTCATACCGTTGTTTATTACTCTCTATAGCAAAGGATCCACTGATCCTTTAATTATTGCTAGAGAATGGTCATCCTCAAATTCATAATAGCTGCCTCTACAAGCTATCAAAGTTGGATGGTTAACATCCTTCTTGATGGCAAAAATTTCTTTTCTTATTCCCTATTCCTATCGATAGTTATTGTTTCTTTGTAAACCATCCTTCTCAATGGCCAAAATAAGATAGGTTAAATTCAAAATGGTTTTCAACCTAAAAAGCATAGTATTCTCTTTGGCATTGTTTTTCGATTTCAAATTTCCAAATTCTAGATCTAAAGAAACTAGAGTCATACTTTTATTTTCGATTAATAAAATGAAATAAAACTTCAATAAAGTTTAAGTCTGACCTAGTTAATAAAATAACCATACACCTTAAAATATTTAATAATATCCATGCCTACTTCCTTATTGTAATTTTCTTAACATAAACTTTCAAATGTAACTATACACCCTTTTTTTTTTAAAGATCATTATATATGAATAATCATGATTATTTCATTTTAGAAGTTCAAATAAATATTTTTAAATTTATTACTTTTAATTTAATGATACATTCAATACAAGAATTACCCAATATAATGTGTGTAGACACCAAAATCTAGCCACTTGTCCTCCATCCATGCTTCCCCGCCATTTTTACCACCAAAAAATAGCCACTCGTCCTTCATCCTAGCTTTCCTACCAATTTTCACCCATTATTTATATATATTTATTATATATATTTAAATAATAATATTTTATATATATTTAATAAATATATATTTATATAAATAAATTAATCCTAGCCATCCAATTTCATTTAATCTCATCCGTCCATTTACCTCAATCCATGCCACACCCTAAATTTAATATCTACCCTTAGATATGCTTTAATCTCAGCCACACGATTAGTGTCATTGAAACCCTAGAATGCCCTAGGTTGGATTATATATAGGAGCCATTTTGATGACTCAACCCCTAAGTGCCCGAGTTTCCTAAATTTTTGAATTCCCTGAGCCTCTTAGTTCCTAAGTCTCTAGAGTTTTCTAAGTTACCCAAGCTTTCAAAGTGCCTTAGAGTTCCAACCTAGCCTGTGTGCCCTAATTCCACTTCATCCATCATATTTCTTATTCCCTCACTCGCCATCATCATCACCGTATCCCTCGCCTGCATCAGATTTGCTTCTACAGAATCCTCCCTCATTCTTCGAACACATACAAGCAATTTCTACCACCACCGAGCGCCTCTGGGTGCCTCCCTACCAGTCCCAAGCACTCATGGGTGTTTTCTATAGTTGCCAAGAACCCACGAGAATTTTATGTAAACCTTTATGAAAGCTCCCTAGCCTTCGAGTGATGCTAGGGTACACCTTCACATTCAACATACAATGGATCCAACTAGTAATGGACAGTAAGCAAAGAGTAAGGTAAATCCATTTCATTTGGTTAAATTACATACCGTTTATTTTTGTTCATATTTCCCATTGCTATATCTAGGGTTTTAGTTGTGATTTCTAAGAGTTCACATAGTGGAGCCCTCATTATTATTATTAAATCTCTGGTGTTTCTTTGTGTGCAGATTATATAGTATATCAAAAGCATTGAATAGTTGATTAAGCTAGAGTGGCCCAGCATTGGATACACAGAAACCCACTCACACCTCTTGGGAACGAGATGCAACTGAAGACACCACTATCTATTGTAGCTAGGGTTTCAGAGAACCCTAGAAAGATTTGTAATAATTATATCAAAAGGATTCTTAAATCTGTTACCGTAACAATAGAGATTTTAGGCTCCATCATTTAATATAAATCTTATTTGTTGTGCAATATTTAGTTATTTGAATTCTATTTTATTTAGCATTGCTTGGTGTCCTATTTTTAGATTTACAAATGGCAATCATGGTGGGACCCCCTAAGGATTTCATATTCTGATTTATCTTGCCATCTAACTTGTTGTTTGTTATCCTTTTCAGAAGCACGATTTATGCATCTTTAATTGGATCTAGGGTTTCTAAAAGTTCATAGAAGTTGCAGAAAGAGCACAAAATGCCCAGCAGTGCTTTAAGGCTATCTAGAAATGCCTAGGTATATTTAAAAAATACCCAGCTACATTTTACGCTGATTTGGAATAGATACGTAGGTTTTCTAGTAAGTCTGTTGTCTAAAATCCAAGTTTTCTATTTTACGTATTTTTGGGATCTTTGATGTATTTTCAGATTTCAAGCACAAAATGAACAATCACTAAGTACTCTAGAAAATAACTCATATTATATTGTATTTTAGGTTTCTTTTTGCATCCATTCACACATTCCAATTAGGGTTTATGTTTATGAAGCATTCACAAATATAAAATATTGCATTTTGATTACATTTGAATTGACAATCTGCATAAATTAGAGCTACAGTTTAGGGTTATAAGTACCTTTTTTTATTTATCTAAGTAGGGACATCATTAGGGTTCCAATACTATTTTTGCCATTGGGTGAGTCCAGTCAAAGGGGTGGACGAACCCTCCGGTTGTCTTTGACATGGGATCTTATATGGTGTACTTCACACCCTTTAGAGAAATTGGCATTCTCTTGTTGGCTTCTAATTTAGATTTATGAAATCAGTTTCTTCTAACATTGTTTGTCCACATTAATAAATGAAAACCTTAAAAGGAATAATTCATACATAGCATGTTTCACTCAAAATAATAGTGGTTGGATTTCATTACCAACCATTGCTTGAGATTTGGTGATGGTTAAATTCATCTCCATTCACCAATCTCTACCCATAGAAACCATAGGATGCCCCAAAGAAAACTTGTTGAATTTCATCACCAGTAAGAATCTCGTTGCCCTATCTTTGCCATAGTTTTTACCTTTCTTTCATTAAGTAATATTAGAACATAAAAACACACAAGACTAACACTTAAAATGAATGCATATTAAAAAGGAGATAATCAATGAACAAGGTAAGCCACACTGGTTGAAACTTAGCATTGGTTGTTTGTTTCTTTTTTGCTCTTTAAATATTTTAGTTTTATGTTACATTTGATAGTTTAATATGTATTTTTATTTATATTTTTATGGTATTAACAAGAAACCAAAAGAGAGCTATAAATCAAGATAATTTAATGGAAAATTCACCCACTTTCCCTGCTACTTTTGTAGCCAATCCTCAAAGTGTGATACCGATAAATTTGTTTGCGGGACCATCACACACTATATAGACCACTAGTGGTTTGCATAGGCTAACCTATCCATCCCTTCCACAAGATGGACCTCATTCACCCACCATTGACCAAAGCACCACCCTCATAGACATGGACAAAGCAGAGGCTCTCTACAAGTCCACCAACTATATCTTAGAGCCCATTAGTCAAGATCATGCTTCACAATAAGAGCTTACTTCCTCCCAACCATATAGACTCACCCAAGGTTATACTAACCCTCTTTATGAGGTATCTAGTGTACCTTCTTCCAACATACCCCCTCTTCAATACCCAAGTGCTCCTAGCACTTCCCTTCCATCTGCTTACGCTTATGGCTATACTAACGCCTTGCATGAGGAGCATGTCAATGCTGCCTCACAAGTGTTTACCTCTCAAGTTACCATAACTAGTGTAACTTATACCCAAACCAACATCTTCCATCCCATCCACTTTTGTACCCTTGGCTTCTAATAAAGATATTCATGAGGTATGGGAATACCTGAACAAATTATTGTAACATCGTAAAGATGCTCAACAATGAGTACAAATAAACCCTACATCTCAGCCAATCTCTACTCAACCCACCTTAGTTAACAAAAATCCATCTTGGGTACCACCATATTCGATGGTTTCCATCCCTACACCTCCATCAACCCATTCAATTCCTATGAGTCCACCCATCCATAGTCTGCATACATCATCTCCTTTCCTTCATTCACAATCATTTCTTCACCAACCTCATCATCATAAAATTCACTCCATCCCCCCCAATTCATCATACCTCCAACAACACACTCAATCTTATCCATTCATTAATCCATTAACCACATCTCAATTCATTCAATAAGCCAACCAAGGCTTACAATCAGATTGTCAACATACTAAAATTTTACAACATATTTTAACTCGACTCACTAAAATTGAGTTACATTTGAGTCATCATCATCATCTATGTCAGCAACCATGGTATTTGCAACATCCAATTTCATAATCCACATCTCAGGTTTTGATACCTATACCACAATTTCAAAGTCCAACACAATTGGACAAACACACCAAGCATCCCACAAAGCCCCGTCAAGACTACACAGTGCTTTCAGAATCTTATTTGACCATTTTTTGAAGGTTTTATGAAGCACAAGATATTTCCCTTCCAAAAATTAAATCAATATACCCAACCAAATGAGGCAAACACTTTAAGGAGTACTTTTTATATCCTTATCATCAACAAATAGGCCATGACATCAACAATTATTGTGTATTTAAAGACATTATCCAAGATCTTATTGATCTAAAAGTCTTTCCCACAAACAGTCAATCCAACCCATCTGATCAAGATATTGGTACCAAATCAATCAACAAGCATACTAGGAATTCTTAGGATATCACATCCTCCCAGTCATTCACATCATCAACCATCAAAAAAATTGAGGATACTTAAGGTATCACACCTTCCTCGCAAAAAAAAATTAAAAGAGATCATGATAAAATGTTTGTTAACATTAACATGGCTTCATCTTAGCCATTCCACATTAACATGGTTGCACAACAACCATTCATTATTAACATGGCTTCATATTAGCCATTCCATCATTAACATGGCTTTATCTTATCCATTCCACCATTAACATGGCTCCACAACAGTCATTTTCATATTAACAAGGCTGCACAATAGCCATTCATCATTAACATGGCTCCACACCAACCATTTCCACATTAACATGGTTGCACAATAGCCATTGATAATTAATATGGCTTCATCTTAGCCATTCCACATCAATATGACTTCATCTTAGCCATTCCATATTAACATGGTTGCACAACAACCATTCCATAATTAACATGGCTTCATCTTAGCCATTCCATATTAACATGGTTGCACAACAACCATTCCATCATTAAAATGGTTTCATCTTAGCCATTCCACATCAACATGGTTCCACAACAACCATTCCATCATTAACATGGCTTTATCTCAGCCATTCCACATCAACATGGTTTCACAACAACCATCCCATATTAACATGATTGCACAATAGCCATTCATAATTAACATGGATCCACAATAGCCATTGCATTATTAACATGGCTCTACAATAGCCATTCCACCATTAACATGGCTTCATATTAGCTATTCCATGATTAACATGGCTCCACATCCACCATTTCCACATTCACACGGCTCCACAATAGCCATTTCGTGATTAACACGATTCCATACCATTGCCTCTTTCTGTTGATGCAAAAACAAAACACATCATTTGTATTTTTACAATTACTCCATCATTCATTACCATGACATCTTCACATCCACCATTCCAATTCCACACTCATTTCATCACGATCACATCCACTTTCATCCATAATCATTTCATTCTCCAAATCAAAAACCCCTTCTCTGTTAGGGCAAAAATAGAACCAATCCTTGGATTACTCTAAAAATCCTTGCGTTGCATTCCCATTATTTTATCATCTTGCATTTTCACATGTTGGTTGTTTGCCTTACAATCTTGCTAGGCTTGGGGGTAAAAAAATTCAAAACCTTTGAACACCACCCCCCTCGAGAGTAGTCTATGCTTAATGAGATTTATATATATATGTATACATGGCTAATACACAAAAATATTTGCATACATTTCATTCATAACATTGCATTTCACTTGCATCTACATTCCAAAAATAATGCATTTGCCCACATCTCATATTGCATTTCACAAAGTTGCATTTCACAAAATTGGATTTCATACATTACATTCACATCCACATTTCACATTTCATATTAGTGATCATTTATAAAGTTGAAGGTCTTAATTGATCCAATAAATTCGTTTTGTCTTAATCAGGGGCACCTTCACAATGTCATTCACACAATTTCACCAAGTCATATTACCATTTTCACAAACCACATTTCCATAAATTCTAGGTGTTTTAGATCACTTAGCCACTCCTAGTGTTTTAAGAAAATTTCAAAATACATATCAAGTTCTTTTTAGGACCATTACACATCTACACTAATAAAATATTTATTTTTGGGAATTGACTCCAAAACATTCTTGAACCAAACATAATTTCACATCTTAAAAACATCTTGTGTCGAACAAAGATAACATCATACTTGGTATGAACCTCGAAGTGAAAATTTTAATCCTTGCATGTCCCATAATGCAACATAGTCCACAAAAACAATGGTTCTCACCACTATCACAATTCCAAAAATAAAAGAAAGAGTAGGGAAAAATCCCTAACAAAAACTCTAAATATTTTACATCACACACCATTGATCATTGGGTTGTAAGGATCGTACTACATTTCCAGTCAGATAGTTAGGTGGTCATCCCCAAAAATTAAGAGATCAAAAACACAAATTATGGACTATGGAGTTAGCCTCCATCGGAGCTATAGATGCTTGACTGGAAGTGGACTACGCTCATGTGTGGTGACATGTCTCTTTCTAAGAGACCTCTGATCGCACATATAAACAAGCTAGCTTCTTGGTTTCATCCATAATAGGTTCACCCAATTTACTCAATATGGGTTAATGAACTCACTTGCATACACATTGGTTCTTTAATTCCTTGAGTCATTACCATGCTCATTATTAGATAAATGAATGCACTGCACACACATTTGGTCCTAGCGAAATTAGGCAGTTTTAGTGATTTTTTTTATACCACTAGTATATCTGAGTCTCTACAAAATAGTTAGTTTTTCATATCAACATCCATATCTTCTTCCATATCAACATCCATATCTTCTTCCATGACAACATCCATACCATTTCATGAGTCATCCATCCCATTCCACCAAGTTTGGTGCCCCTAATTAAACAACAATGCTAAAAATGGTCAAGAGAAATCTAAACTATAAATTATCATTAAAGCATTAGTTCATTTACATCCATAACACATTATCACATATATTAATATTCCATATACACTTGCATTCCACAAAAGCATAACACAAAAATTATAAGCCATGTATATATACATATAATTCGCATATGCAAAGAATGCTAGAAAGTTCAAACAACATCACAACTTGGGGGTGTGCAAGATCTCACACCTTTTCTCCCTAATCAAGCAAACAAGCACACAACTTGGGGGTGTTAAAGGTATCACACCTTCCCCACCAATTCAAAAAATAATTCAATCATTCAATCACATCACATCATCAACAAGTCAATTGCTAGGTTCAAAAGGTTGCATCCTTTTGTCAAAGGTTGAGCCCTTTGCCTCACATACATCAAATACAAAAGGCTCCAAAGGAACCAAACTCCTTTGATCACAATCAAATCATATCATACACACATCAATTTCTAGATTCAAAAGGGCACGTCCTTTTGTCAAAGGTTGCACCATTTTCCTTGCATTCACACCATCCACATTTGCAAAAATCCCTTTTCTATTAGGGCAAAAACAAAACCATTTAATTACATCACACCTTATCAAAATCCCCTTTTCTATTGGGGAAAAAATAGAATGCATCAATTACATATTCACATCCACTCAATTTCCTAGTCTTTCCCATCGACTAAAAACATGGAGTTTCCTAGCCTTACCCGTCGACTAAAAACATGAAGTTTCCTAGCCTTACCCATCAGCTAAAAACACAAAGTTTCCTAGCCTTACCCGTCGACTAAAAACACAGAGTTTCCTAGCCTTACCCATCGACTAAAAATATGGATTTTCCTAGCCTTACCCATCGGCTAAAAACACAGAGTTTCCTAGCCTTATCCATCGGCTAAAAACACGAAATTTGCTTATTTTCCCATTTATTTTCATTATCAAAATCCCTTCATCTATCGGGGCAAAGAACAGATGCAATCATTTCATTTTTTATTTTCAAAAATTCCTTTATCTGTTGGGCACAGAATAAACACATTCATCACATTTTTTCCCATTTCATAAACCCCTTCATCTGTTATGGAAAATAACAGACACAAGTACAAGTGAACCTTGTATTTAGTGGTTTATCCTATTTAACCTAGCGGTTGTAGTGACTAGTTATCCATGTAATCTAGTAGGATGGACAAATCACCATAAGGACACTTGCATTTTAAAAAATACCTTCATCTATTGGGGCAAAGAACAGACACAATCATTTCATCGCATTTTTCCTCATTTCAAAAATTCCCTCATCCGTTGGGGCAAAGAACAAACACAATCATTTCATTGCATTTTTCTCCATTTCAAAAAAATCCTTCATCTATTGGGACAAAGAACAAACAATCATTTCATCACATTTTTCCCCATTTCAAAAAAAACCCTTCATTTGTTGGGGCAAAGAACAGACACAATAATTTTATCTCATTTTTCCCCTTTTCAAAAATCCCTTCATCTATTGGGGTAAAGAACATACACAATCATTCATCACATTTTTCCCATTTCAAAAAAATCCTTCATCTGTTAGGGCAAAGAACAGACACAAGTACAAGTGAACCTTGTATTTAGCAGTTTATCCTAGTCACCTGGTGGTTGCAGCTACTAGTTATCCATGCAATCCAGTAGGATGGGTAGATCACCATAAGGACACTTGCATTGTCAAAATCCTTCATCTGTTGGGGCAAATAACAAACACAATCATTGTATTTTTCATAGTTATTGCATCATACACATGTCAAAAACCCCTTTCATCTATTGGGGTAAAAATATATTCAATCACTTGCATCCACATATTCAAAAATGTAGTTACTTCAAAAAAATCACTCCACATTGCATCCATCAATACATTTCTCATCATCACATCTTCATGTCACCATAAAATCCATCAACAATTGCATTTACATTCAACATTTGCCAAGTTCACCTACAATCTCAAGTGAACCTCATATCTAGTGGTCTATTCTATCTCCTTGGTGATTGCAGTAATTTGCATCCATGCAATTCAATAATATGAGTAAACCACCATAAGGACACTTGGCCATTTTCATTATCCACTATTTCATTGTTCAAAAATAGAATCAATTTTGGTACCTCATTTTTAAAGTGAAACTATGCCAAGACCAATTTGCTCAATAGTTATCATCGATGGCCTTGTTTGTGGGGCTTGAAACATGTACGAAATCATAACTTTTCATCATTTCATTTTACACCAGTCTCTGAGGATGCAGGCCAGGTAAAGTTATTGAGCAACTGTTTAGGGATTCCATGTAGGAATTACTGCAATCATGAGTGGCCCCGAGGATAGACTATTTTTCTTTTCTTTTTGCATTTGCATACTTGCATTTCAATGACGTCGAAAGGCACATTATTCAATAGCATTGAATCACCCCAAATTTGGGGCAACCACATTTAGTTTTAACTTTCCCACAACAGGATATATCTTACATGATCATGGCATCCACACTTGGAAAAAATCCCTTCATCTATTGGGGAAAAAACAAACACATTTTTCATCACATTTTGCATAAATCCCTTCATATTTTGGGGTAAAAATAGATGCACCATTTCATATTTCTCACCAATATCCTTCATATCGTTGGGGCAAAAATGGTATCACATTTGCATCATTCATTTACATATATTTTATTTCAATTGGCTCGTGAGATTCATCTGCAATCTCATTCGTCAATTGAGGGGGTAAGCTACGCAATAACTCCAACTTCTTTTACCTTCAATTTCATCTCTACATTCCAACAAGAGAGAGAAGCTCCTTCTGTGCCTAGCCCGAGTAGGTGTCTCATATTTTTACATCATATTGTGTTTCATGCAACATGGTACAAAAAGGGGCATCTATAAACACTAAAATCTAGCCACTTATCCTCCATCCATGCTTTCCCGCCATTTCCACCACCAAAACATAGCCACTTGTCCTCCATCCTAGATTTCTCGCCATTTTCCGCCCATTATTTATTATATATATATATATATATATATATATATATATATATATATATATATATATATATATATATTTATTTATTTATTTAAATAATAATATTTAATATATTTAATAAATATATTTATATAAATAGATTTATTCCAGCCATCCGATTTCATTTAATCTCATCCGTCCATTTACCTCAATCCATGCCACACCCTAAATTTAATATCTACCCTTAGATATGCTTTAATATCAGCCACATGATTAGTGTCGTTGAAACCCTAGCATGCCCTAGGTTGGATTATAAATAAGAGCTATTTTGATGGCTCAACCCCTAAGTGCTCGAGTTTCCTAAATTTTTGAATTCCCTGAGCCTCTGATTTCCTAAGTCCCTAGATGTTTCTAAGTTACACAAAATTTCGAAGTACCTTAGAATTCCAACCTAGCCTTTGTGCCCTAATTCCACTCCATCCATCATATTCCTTGTTTCCTAGCTCACCATCGTTGCCACCGCATCCCTCTCCAACATCAGATCTACTTCTTTAGAATCCTCCCTCATTCACTAAATACCTCTGAGCACTTTCTACCACCATCAAGTGCCTCTGGGCGCCTCCTTACCAGTCCCAAGCACCCACGGGACATTATTATTATCCCTTGTATTTTTGATTAATAAAATGAAATAAAAATTTAATAAATTTTAAGTCTTCCCTAGTTAAGAAAAGACCCATACACCTTTAAATATTTAATAAGATCCATGTCTACTTCCTTATGGTAATTTTCTTAACATAAACTTTCAAATGTAACTATACACCCTTTTTTTCTTAAAGATTGTTATAGATGAATAATCATGATTATTTTATTTCAGAAGTTCAAATAAATATTTTTAAAAATTATTACTTTTAATTTAATGATACATTCATAACCAGAATTACCCAATATAACCTATTTAGACACCAAAATCTAGCCACTTGTCCTCCATCCTAGCTTTCCTACCATTTTTTGCCCATTATATATATATATATATATATATATATATATATATATATAAATAATATTTTTATATATATTTAATAAATATATTTATATAAATAAATTAATCCTAGCCATCTGTTTTCATTTAATCCCATCTGTCCATTTACCACAATCCATGCCACACCCTATATTTAAAATCTACCTTAGATATGCTTTAATCTCAGCCACACGATTAGTGTCCTTGAAACCCTAGCATGCCCTAGTTTGGCTTATATATAGGAGCCATTTTTATGGCTCAATCCCTAAGTTCCTGAGTTTCCTAAATTTTTGAATTCTCTAAGCCTTTGAATTCCTAAATCCTTAAAGTTTTCTAAGTTACCCGAGCTTCAAAGTGCCTTAGAATTCCAACCTAGCCTTTGTGCCCTAATTCCACTCCATCCATCATATTCCTTGTTCCCTCACTCGCCATCATCACCGCCGCATCCCTAACTTGCATCAAATCTTCTTCTACATAATCCTCCCTCATCCATAGAATACCTTCAAGTACTTTCTGCCATCGCTAAGCACTTTTGGGCACCTCCCTACCAGTCCCAAGAACCCATGGGCATTTTCTGCAATTGCTAGGCGCTCACAGGTGTTTTATGTAAACCTTACTGAAAGCTCTCTAGCCTTAGGGTAACTGTAGGGTACACCTTTGCCATCAACCTACAACAGATCCAACCAACAATGGATAGCAAGCAAAGAGTAAGGTAAATCCATTTCATTTGGTTATATTGCATACCATTTATTTTTGTTCACATTTCCTATTGTTATAGCTAGAGTTTTAGTTGTGATTTTTGAGGGCTCACAAAGTGGAGCCCTCATTAATATTACTAACTCTCTGGTGTATTTTTCTGTGTATATTAGACAATATATTAGAAGCATTGGATAGCTAATTAAGTTGGAGTGGCTCGACATAGGATACGTAGAAGCCCACTCACACCTATTGGGAGTGAGACGCAACTAGAGACACAACTATTTGTTGTAGCTAGGGTTTTAGAGAACCCTAGCAAGATTTGTAATAATTGTATCAAAAGGATTCTTAAATTTGTTATTATAACAATAGAGTTTTTAGGCTTCCCCATTTAATATAAATCTTATTTGTTGTGCAATATCTGGTTATTTGAATTCTATTTTATTTAGCATTGCTTGGTGTCATGTTTTTAGCTCTACAAATGGTGATCATGGTGGGACCCCCTAAGGGTTTCATGTTCTGATTTATCTTGCCATCTAACTTGTTTTTTATTGTCATATTTTGCAAATTTTCATAAGCGTGAATCATGCATATTTCATTGGATCTAGGGTTTCTAAAAGTTCATAGAAGTTGAAAGAACGTAAAACGCTCAGCAATGCTCAAATACTATAAAAAAATGCCTAGGTGTATTTAAAAAATTCCTAGCTACATTTTACGGTAATTTGGAACAGATACGTAGGTTGTCCAGTAAGTCTGTTGTCTAAAATCCAAGTTTTCTATTTTTACATATTTTTGGGTTCTTTGATGTATTTTTCAGGTTTCAAGCATAAAATGAACAATCACTAGGAAATCTAGAAAATAACTCATATTATATTGCATTTTAGGTTTCTTTTTGCATCCATTCACACATTTTAGTTAGGGTTTATGTTTCTAATGTATTCACAGATATAAAATGTTGCATTCTGATTGCATTTGAATTGACAATCTACATAAATTAGAGCTACATTTTAGGGTTATAAGTATCTTCTTTTATTTATCTAAGTAGGCACATCATTAGGGTGCCAATATTATTTATACCATTGGGTGAGTCTAGGCAGAGGGGTGGACGAACCCTCCGATTGTCTTTGACAGGGGGTCTTAAGCGGTGTACTTCACACCCTTTGGATAAATTGGCATTCTATTTTTGGCTTCTAATTTAGATTTATGAAATTAGTTGCTTCTAACATTGTTTGTCCACATTAATAAATGAAAACCTTAAAAGGAATAATTCACACACAACATGTTTCACTCAAAATAGTAGTGGTTGGATTTCATCACCAACCATTTATTGAGATTTGGTGATGGTGGCATTCATCTCCATTCACCAATCTCTACCCATAGAAACCATAGGATGCCCCCGAGAAAAATTTTTGGATTTCATCACCAACAAGAATCTCGTTGCCCTATCTTCAACATAGTTTTTACCTTTGTTTCATTAATAAATATTAGAACATCAAAACACACAAGACTGACACTTAAAATGAATGCATATTAAAAAGGAGATAATCAATGAACAAGGTAAGCCACACTGGTTGAAACTTAGCATTGGTTTTTTGTTTCCTTTTTGCTCTTTAAAGATTTCAGTTTTGTGTTACATTTGATAGTTTAATCTGTATTTTCATTTATCTGCTTATGGTATTAACAAGAAACCAAAAGAGAGTCATTAATCAAGATAATTTAATGTAAAATTCACCCACTTTCCCTGCTACTTCTGTAGCCAATTCTCAAAGTGTGATACAAATAAATTTTTCTATGAGATCATCACACACTATATATACCACTATTGGTTTTCATAGGCCAACCTATCCATCCCTTCCACAATATGGACCTCATTCACTCACCATTGACCAAAGCACCACCCACGTAGACATGGAAAAACTAGAGACTCTCTACAAGTCCATCAACTATGTCTTAGAGCCCATTAGTCAAGATCATGCTTCACAGTAAGAGCTTGCTTCCTCCCAACCATCTAGTCTCACCCAAGGTTATACTAACCCTATTTATGAGGTATTTAGTGTGTCTTCTTCCAACATACCCCCTCCTCAATACCCAAGTGCTCCTAGCACTTCCATTCCATCTGCTTACGGCTATGGCTATACCAACTCCTTGCATCAGGAGCATGTCAATGCTGCCTCACAAGTGTTTTCCTCTCAAGTTACCATAATTATTGTAACTTGTACTTAAAACAACATCTTCCATCCCATCCACTTTCATACCCTTGGATTATGATCAAGAGATTCATGAGGTATGGGAATACTTGAACAAATTGTTGCAACAGTGTAAATATGCTCAACAGCGAGTACAGGTAAACCCTACATCTCATCCAATATCTACTCAACCCACCATAGTTAACCAAAATCCATCTTGGGTACCACCATATTTGATGGTTTCCATCCTTACACCTCCATCAACCCATTCAATTCCTATGAGTCCACCCATCCATAGTCCTTATACATCATCTCCTTTCCTTCATTCACAATCATTTCTTCACCAACCTCATCATCATAAAATTCACTCCATCCCCCTCTATTCATCATACCTCCAACAACACACTCAATCTCATCCATTCACCACATCTCAATTTATTCAATAAGCCAACCAAGACTTACAATAAGATTGTCAACATACTAAAATTTTACAACATATTTTAACTCGACTCAATAACATTGAGTTACAGTTGAGTCATCATCATCATCCATGTCAACAACCACAACAATTGCAACATCTAATTTCACAATCCATATCTCAGGTTTTGATACCTATACCACAATTTCAAAGTCCAACACAATTGGACAAACGCACCAAGCATCCCACAAAGCCTCATCGAGACTACACAGTGCTTTCAAAATCTTATTTGACCATTTTTTGAAGGCTTTATGAAGCACAAGAGATTTTCCTTCCAAAAATTAAACCAAGAGACCCAACCAAATGAGGCAAACACTTTAAGGAGCACTTTTTCTATCCTTATCATCAACAAACGGGCCATGACATCAATAATTATTGTGTATTTAAAGACATTGTCCAAGATATTATTGATCTGAAAGTCTTTCCCACAAACGGTCAATCCAACCCATATGATCAGGATATTGGTACCAACTCAATCAACAAGCATACTAGGAATTCTTAGGATATCACATCCTCCTAATCATTCACATCATCAACCATCAAGAAAATTGAGGATGCTTAAGGTATCACACCTTCCTTGCAATAAAAAAAATTAAAAGAGATAATCACAAACAATTTGTTAACATGGCTTCATCTTAGGCATTCCACATTAGTAGGCTGCACAATAGCCATTCATAATTATCATGGCTTCATATTAGCCATACCATCATTAACATGGCTTTATATTAGCCATTCCACCATTAACATGGCCTCACATTTGTCATTCCACCATTAACATGGCTCCATAGCAACCATTTTCACATTAACATGGCTTCATAATAGCCATTCATCATTAACATGGCTACACAACAACCATTCATCATTAACATAGCTTCATCTTAGCCATTCCACATTAACATAACTTCATCTTAGCCATTCCACATTAACATGGCTGCACAACAACCATTCCATCATTAACATGGCTTCATCTTAGCCATTCCACATCAACATGGTTCCACAACAACCATTTCATAATTAACATGGCTTTATCTTAGCCATTCCACATCAACATGGTTTCACAATAGCCATCCCATATTAACATGGTTGCACAATAGCCATTCACCATTAACATGGTTCCACAATAGTCATTCCATCATTAATATTGCTCCACAACATCCATTCCACTATTAACATGGTTGCACATTAGCTATTCTATGATTAACATGGATCCACATCCACTATTTCCACATTCACATGTCTCCACAACAGCCATTCCATAATTAACATGGTTCCATACCATTCCCTCTTTTTGTTGAGGCAAAAATAGAACTCATCACTTGCATTTTCACAATTACTCCATCATTCATTACCATGACATCTTCACATCCACCATTACATTTCCACAATCAGTTCATCACAATCACATTCACTTTCATCCATAATCATTTCATTCTCCAAATCAAAAACCCCTTCTCTGTTAGGGCAAAAACAGAACCAATCCTTGGATTACTCTAAAAATCCTTGTGTTGCATTCCCATTATTTTATCATCTTGCATTTTCACATGTTGGTTGTTTGCCTTACAAGCTTGCTAGGCTGGGGGAGTAAAATAATTAAAAACCTTTGAACACCACCCCCTCGAGAGTAGTCTATGCTTAATGATATATATATATATATACATGGCTAATACACAAAAATATTTGCATACATTTCATTCATAACATTACATTTCACTTGCATCTACATTCCAAAAATAATGCATTCGGCCACATCTCATATTGCATTTCAAATAGTTGCATTTCACAAAATTGCATTTCATACATTACATTCACATCCACGTTTCACATTTCATATTAGGGATCATTTATTAATTTGAAGGTCTTAATTGGTCTAGTAAAATCATGTTACCTTAATCAGGGGCACCTTCACAATGTCATTCACACAATTTCACCAAGTCATATTACCATTTGCACAAACCACATTTCCATAAATCCTAGGTGTTTTTGGTCACTCAGCCACTTCTAGTGTTTTAAAAAAATTCCAAAATACATGTCAAGTTCTTTTTAGAACCATCACACATCTACACTAAGAAAATATTGAGTTTTTGGAATTGACTCCAAAACATTCTTGAACCAAATACAATTTCACATCTTAAAAACATCTTGTGTCGAAGAGGGATAACACCATACTTGGTATGAACCTCAAAGTAAAAAGTGTAATCCTCGTCTATCCCATCATGCAACATATTCCACAAAAACAATGGTTCTCACCACTATCACAATTCCTAAAATAAAAGAAAGAGTAGGGAAAAATCCCTAACAAAAACTCTAAATCTTTTACATCACACACCACTGATCATTGGGTTGTAAGGATCGTACTACATTTCTAGTCATATAGTTAGGTAGTTATTCCCAAAATTAAGAGATCAAAAACACAAATCATGGACTATGGATTTAGCCTCCATCGGAGCTATAGACGCTTGACTAGCAGTGGAGTACACTCATGCGTGGTGACATATCTCTTTATAAGAGACCTTTGATTGTACATATAGAAAATATAACTTCTTGGTTTCATTCATAATAGGTTCACCCAATTTACTCAATATGGGTTAATAAACTCACTTGCACACACATTGGTTCTTGAATTCCTCGATTCATTACCATGATCATGATTCGGTAACTGAATGCACTGCACACATATTTGGTACTAGTTGAATTAGGTAGTTTTAGTAAGTTTGTTTGATACCATTAGTATGTCTGAGTCTCTACAAAACAGTTAGTTTTTCATATCAACATCCATATCTTCTTCCATATCAATATCCATATCTTCTTCCATGTCAACATCCATATCAGTTCATGAGTCATCCATCCCATTCCACCAAGTTTTGTGCCCCTAATTAAACAACAATGCTAAACATGGTCAAGAGAAATCTAAACTATAAATGATCATTAGAGCATTAGTTCATTTGCATCCATAACACATTATCACATGCATTAATCATCCATATACACTTGCATTCCACAAAATCATAACATAAAAAGTATAAGCCATGTATATATACAAATAATTTGCATATGCAAAGAATGCTAGAAAGTTCAAACGACATCACAACTTGGAGATGTTCAATATCTGACACCTTTTCTCCCTAATCAAGCAAACAAGCACACGGCTTGAGGGTGTTAAAGGTATCACACCTTCTCCACTAATTCAACAAATAAATCAATCATTCAATCACATCACATCATCAATAAGTCAATTGTTAGGTTCAAAAGGTTGCATCCTTTTGTCAAAGGTTGAGCCATTTGCCTCACATACATCAAATCCAAAAGGCTCCAAAGGAACCAAACTCCTTTGGTCACAATCAAATCACATCATCCACACATCAATTGCTAGATTCAAAAGGGTACATCCTTTTTTCAAAGGTTGCACCCTTTTCCTTGCATTCACACCATCCACATTTGCAAAAATCCCTTTTCTATTAGGGAAAAACAAAACCGTTTCATTGCATCACACCTTATCAAAATCCCCTTTCTATTGGGGCAAAAACAAAATGCATCAATTACATCTTCACATCCACTCAATTTCCTAGCCTTACCTGTCAGCTAAAAACATGGAGTTTTCTAGCCTTACCCTTTAGCTAAAAAAATAGAGTTTCCACGCCTTACCCATTGGCTAAAAATATTAAGTTTCCTATCCATACTTGTCGACTAAAAACACAGAGTTTCCTAGCCTTAACCATCATCTAAAAACATGGAGTTTCCTTGCCTTAACCATTGGCTAAAAATATGAAGTTTCCTAGCCTTACCCGTCGGCTAAAAACACAGAGTTTCCTAGCCTTATCCATTGGCTAAAAACATGAACTTTTCTTATTTTCCCATTTATTTTCATTATCAAAATCCCTTCATATGTTGGGGCAAAGAACAAACACAATCATTTCATTTTTCATTTTCAAAAATTCCTTCATCTGTTGGGGCAAATAATAGACACATTCATCATATTTTTCCCATTTCAAAAAACCTTTCATTTGTTAGGGCAAAGAATAGACACATTCATCACATTTTTTTCCCATTTCATAAACCCCTTCATCTGTTAGGGCAAAGAATAGACAAGTACAAGTGAACCTTGTATTTAGTGGTTTATCCTATTTAACCTAGCGATTGCAGTGACTACTTATCCATGTAATCCAGTAGGATGGACAAATCACCATAAGGACACTTGCATTTTCAAAAATTCTTTCATCTATTGGGGCAAAGAACAGACACAATCATTTTATCACATTTTTTCTCATTTCAAAAATTCCCTCATCCGTTGGGGCAAAGAATAGACACAATCATTTCATCGTATTTTTCTCCATTTCAAAAAAACCCTTCATCTATTGGGGCAAAGAACAGACACAATCATTTCATCACATTTTTCCCCATTTCAAAAAAACCCCTTCATTTGTTGGGTAAAAGAACAGACACAATCATTTCATCGCATTTTCCCATTTTCAAAAATCCCTTCATCTATTGGGGCAAAGTACATATATAATCATTCATCGTATTTTTTCCATTTCAAAAAACCCTTCATCTGTTAGGGTAAAGAACAAACACAAGTACAAGTGAACCTTGTATTTAGTGGTTTATCCTAGTCACCTGGTAGTTGCAGTGACTGGTTATCCATGCAATCTGGTAGGATGGGTAGATCACCATAAGGATACTTGCATTGTCAAAATCCTTCATCTGTTGGGACAAAGAACAAACACAATCATTGTATTTTTCATAGTTATTGCATCATACACATGTCAAAAACCCCTTTCATCTATTGGGGCAAAAATAGATTCAATCACTTGCATCCACATATTCAAAAATGTAGTTTACTTCAACAAAATCACTCCACATTGCATCCATTAATACATTTCTCATCATCACATCTTCATGTCACCATCAAATCCATCAACAATTGCATTTACATTCAACATTTGCCAAGTTCACCTACAATTTCAAGTGAACCTCGTATCTAGTGATCTATTCTATCTCCTTGGTGATTGCAACAATTTGCATCCATGCAATTCGGTAAGAGGAGTAAACCACCATACGAAAACTTGGTCATTTTCATCATCTACTATTTCATTGTTCGAAAAAAAATTAATTTGGGTACCTCATTTTTAAAGTGAAAATATGCCAAGACCAATTTGCTCAAAAGTTTTCATTGATGGCCTTGTTCGTGGAGCTTGAAACACGTACAAAATCATAACTTTTCATCATTTCATTTTACACTAGTCTTTGAGGATGCAGGCTAGGTAAAGTGATTGAGCAATCGTTTAAGGATTTCGTATAGGAATTGTTGCAATCATGAGTGACCCCGAGGATAGACTATTTTTCTTTTCTTTTTGCATTTGCATACTTACATTTCAATGACACCAAAAGGCACATTCTTCAACAACATTTAATCACACAAAATTTGGGGTAACCACATTTGGTTTTAACTTTCCCACAACAGGATACATCTTACATGAACATGGCATCCACACTTGGTAAAAATTCCTTCATCTATTGGGGCAAAAATAGACACTTTTTTCATCACATTTTGCACATATATCTTCATATTTTGGGGCAAAAACAGATGCATCATTTCACATTTTTTACCAATCCCCTTCATACTATTGGGGCAAAAATGATATCATATTTGCATCATTCATTTGCATAGTTTTTTTTCAATTAGATCGTGAGATTCATCTGCAATATAATTCACAAATTGAGGGAGTAAGCTACGCAATAACTCCAAGTTATTTTACCTTCAATTTTATCTGCACATTCCAACAAGAAAGAGAAGTTTCTTCTATGCCTAGTCCGACCAGGTGTCTCATATTTTTGCACCATATTGTGTTTCACACAACATGGTACAAAAAGGGGTATCTGTAGACACCAAAATATAGCCACTTGTCCTCCATCCATGCTTTCTCACCATTTCCACCACTAAAACATAGTCACTTGTCCTCCATAATAGCTTTCCCACCATTTTCCACCCATTATTTATATTATATATATATATATATATATATATATATATATATATATTTAAATAAATTTATTAATCCCAACCATCTGATTTCATTTAATCTTATTCATCCATTTACCTCAATCCATTCTACCCTTAGATATGCTTTAATATCAGCCATACAATTAGTTTCATTGAAACCCTAGAACGCCCTAGGTTGGATTATAAATAAGAACCATTTTGATGGCTCAATCCCTAAGTGCCAGAGTTTCCTAAATTTTTGTATTCCCCAAGCCTCTAAATTCCTAGGTCCCTAGAATTTTCTAGGTTACCTAGACTTTTGAAGTGCCTTAGAATTCCAACCTAGCCTTTCTGCCCTAATTCCACTCCATCCATCATATTTCCTATTCCCTCTCTCACCATCCGCATCCCTTGTGTGCATTAGATCTACTTCTATAGAATCCTCCCTCATCCGTTGAACACCTTCGGGTGCTTTCTACAACTATCGACTGCCTCTGGGCACCTCCCTACTAGTCCCAAGCATCCACGAGAATTTTTGCAACTGCCAGGCACCCACAGGTGTTTTACATAAACCTTTATGAAAGCTCCTTAGCCTTCGGGTAATGCTAGGGCACACCTTTACCATCAACCTACAATGAATCCAACCATGAACTAACAACAATCAAAGAGCAAGGTAAATCCATTTCATTTGGTTATATTGCATACCGTTTATTTATGTTCACATTTCCTATTGCTATAGCTAGGGTTTTAGTTGTGATTTATAAGGGCTCACACAGTGGAACCTTCATTATTATTACTAACTCTCTGGTGTTTCTTTATGTGTATATTAGACAATATATCAGAAGCATTGGATAGTTGATTAAGTTGGAGTGGCGTAGCATCAGATACACAAAAACCCACTCACACCTGTTGGGAGCGAGACGCAACTGAAGACACCACTATTTGTTGTAGCTAGGATTTTGGATAACCCTAGCCATATTTGTAATAATTGTATCAAAAGGATTCTTAAATATGTTATTGTAACAATGGAGTATCTTATTTGTTGTGCAATATCTAGTTATTTGAATTCTATTTTATTTAACATTGTTTGGTGTTGTGTTTTTAGTTCTACAATCTAGATATTAAAAAACTAATTCCAATTATTGATAGCAAAGCTAAAGTGTTATTTAATCTACTATAAAGTCAAAAAGAGACATCATTAAGTCTTTTAAATAGTTTTACTAAATTTTTGAAACTCCATTAAATATTAAATCTAAAATTTTGTATAAAACTATGACTAAGATATACTTTTATAAATATAACATTAACTCCCTTATTCAGACAACAAAAGTATTCTACATGTTCCTTAATTACCAAGCTCATGAAAATTAGATTATGTCTCAACTAATTAGTATAATTTTTGCTCCAGTATTAAACATTTTTTAAATAAAACAAATGATTTTACACACGTACCTAGGAGTTGAGTTTTTCCAATGGTTTACCACAAAACAACATTGAGGCAAAAAGCCTTCTTGAATGCATGGACCAAAAAGACCAAAAACAACTTACGAAAAAAGATAATTAATACAAATCCGAGTTCAAATCTTGGAGAATGAATTAATATATATGTATCACACATTTTTATCTTTTATACATTTTACACATTTGGTCTTCCGCAGAGCAAAATAGGTGAACTACCAAAGATTATTTCATTTTGGCCTACCAATGGTTTCCATAATGGCAGAATTAAATTTCTAGTCGTATTCTGAATACTTAAGTTTATTTACGACAATGGCTATCTAGCCCTACACTTTTTTATCATTAATATAAATATGGATATTTTTTAAGGTATAATTTGTGCAATTAGAAAAACTCTAGAACAAACTAAGTTTTCATAACTTTAATTGTTGGACCATTTTTTCTAAGTCTCGGGTGAACACAAAACATAGCTTGTACCTAACGAGAAGTCACAAGGTCAATCTAAAGCATTTATAACTCTAAGATAGGTTTCCTATGTGCATTTTGAGGTAAAACGGTGGCCAAACAAAGTTCTATCTACCATTATTGAAATATTTAAGAGCTTTTAAGATAAATGAACTATAAACATGACTATGGACTTGATTTTCTTTTTAGTACTTTGGTTAATCTTTATACGTAGCACAGGAAACTAAGCTCATGATGAATTACATAGATAAACTACGAAACACTTAGAAAACAAATATGACCATAATATTAACATGCAAGCTTATAATATAGGTATTTATTTATTGACCTTCTTATTATTAAACACTCTATCAGCCACTCACGTAAAAGGTAATTTTTAAATAGGTAATCAAATGTATATTACTTCTGAAAGCATCATGTCCAACGGCTCTGTCGTCCACATTTATGATGTCTACAAACTTAAAAATATTGATGACATAATTTCTACAATAGTATGGACTTCCAAGCCAAGGAAAAACTGTATTGAAATCATAGTTTTTCTAAGTTAAAGTAAATAGTGATTTCATCGATAGGAAAAAGAACTACAAAATTGATATACTCACTATTCTATCAAAAGATCTTGGAAATCAAAGTGCAATACAAATGTATCCCAAAAATATTTTATGAGTCCAAAATTTTAGTGTAAAGTCTAGAAACCTCACTGTCGATTTGAACCATATGATATATTTTACATACTTGAAATCAAACCCTTTCATCTCCTCTAATGAGAAGAGAATTTAGATTTAAAAAAATCAAAATGATAACAAGTGTCTTGTTTGGAAGGATGGTAGAAGCAACTTAGGATTTATATTTTACGTCCAAGAAGATAATCCCAAAGTGTCACCAATAATATTGAACATTCGAAACAACTATGTTCCAGCAAGTAACTTTCCTTCATTTTCCCCATCGTGGCGGGATACAATTGGTTAATAGATTTTTTTTATGGGGGCAGCATGGTCCACGAAATGAATGCACTTATTTAAATGAATGCATCAATTCAGCAGTCCATCGAATGCATAAAATTAACTTATATTATCTTTGGTTTAATACATTCTCCATACAAACCCTAATTACGTCTGGTTTTACCACAATAACTCTCCTCCAAAAATAAAAAGACAACAATTAAAAATGCATAATTTCCATTGTCACTTTTTAGCATGTCAACCAAACAGAGTATACTATCTATTTCAATGTTTTTTAAACTTGCAAAATATAGTAAAGCAAATCAAATAATTGGGTGGAATCCAACCTGGTACGAGTAAATGAATACTTAGCACACTGCGAATCTTAAACCAATACGAAATCACTTCAAGCTTGTGCAAATCTATCACCAATACTTCCAGAGAATATTGAATGAAACTGGTTCTATCCTTCCTTTTTAAAGAAAAGGAAATCATATAGATGAAGACACATAGGCCTTGCTATGCTAGATGGTTATCTCAAACGGTTTCCAGATGGTAAGATTTTGCTTACCCGATAAAGATAAATTTTATCATAAAATGTTACTTTTAATTTTATTCTTATTTGTGTGAATTTCATTTTATTTCCATTATTTTTTTATAATTTATTATTTATTTTTTTAAATATTTTTTCAAAATATATATTTAGTTATATAATATTGATTCTTTTAACATGAATATTTATATTCTTATTATATTATCTTCATCTAGCAAGCAACATGCATTTATCTCAAAATATATGCACAATGCATTAGCAGGTAGCATAACCTACATGAAATTCCTATAGTGGGCTTCCATATACCCACATGCCATGGTGTGTAAAAAACAACATCATATCCCACCTTACTTGATGCTTTCAACCACTATCTCCGCCATGGGTGGGTGTTCTTCTTACCCAGCTCACTGGAAACTTGCACGTGCACTCACAAACGCTTTCAGTAGTATCACATTATTTCAATCAAATGGTAATCAAATAGTGGCGATGTTACATTCTCAACTATTAAAATTACCCTCACTTTGTTTTTCCACGAGTAATTTAGACCTTTAAGTAGTTGAGACTTTGTAAGGATGAATTTATTTGTTGTCATTATGATCCTTGTTGGCTACCTTATATCTCCCTAGTGATTAGAGTATGTTATAAGTTTGGTAAAGTTCTTAATAGGAAAATGTAACAACCCCAGTTGTCACTACTCAACCACTCAATTTTTTTTCCACACTTACATTTTCCATGAGGCAAGAGACATAGTCATGACCTAAGATAGACTCATTCCATTTGGATCAAAGCTTATCAAGGCATATAGCATCAAGAGCTATTGAGACTTGATCAGAGTCTCTTAAGGTAGAAGTGATCAGCTTCTACGAAACCCTCATACCCCATTGGTATGAGAACGCTGGCCAAGCGTAAGGTTTCATCCCATAGAAGGGAAATCACCAATAAACATACTGTCCACCAAGATCGGTACGTAGGTGAATGCCTTGAAGATGGAGAACCACACCAATGGAAAACCATCATAGATGAAATAACCTTATTAGTGGTTATTCATAGGTCTTAGATATGATCCTCCTCATCTAGAAGAGATTTCTAAGACAACAGTATCACAATCGTGATAAGAATCCATGGAATGCCATCTTAAGTATGATTATATAACTTTAAGTCTATTAAACATATTGTCACCCTTTGTTTGCACCTTTTTACACAGGTATTCAAGGACAATACTGTCAAAGTCCCCCTCAGCCTAACATAGCTCTAGGAATAAGATTTTTTGTAGCAAACAATCCCGGAATAAAATTCCAAGGTCTAATTTGACCATAATGAGTATGAGGTGAATATAAACTAATGGAGCCCTTTTATGGTAGATTATATTCATTATAACCATAGATCTGAAACATCACATTAGAGATCCACTTAAGCAGAAATTATATTCCATTATGAATAGCTTCTATGAATTCCACACATCTATTGAATACAAGAAGTAAAACTAATTATCTTCATCATTAACATTTAACCAATTTAATCCAGAAAGTAAATGGCACAAACACATATCATTAAATCATCTACATGTTAGAAATTATGCATACATTCTTAGCATCATAAATGAAATTGTTGAATGAATAGTATTCAATTGTAAACATGCATAACTATCCCGTTATATCATTTAACCATCTCATCCACATATATCATTTTCATTTTGGAAGTAAAAGCAATAAGAACAAGAAATAACACATCAATCCACAAAATAGAGTGACACAATGTTTTATCCTGGGAAAACCCTGACGGGAAAAACCCAGCCTCCAAAATGTATTCTTTCCTCATATTCATAAACTTAAGATACCAAGATTACAAGTATAGAAGGGTATCTACCGATCCCTTTTAATCAGATACAAGTCAAGGAATACCATTATTCCATCTCATGTTTATGATGCAATTAAGGAAGTTTCCCAATTCCTTTCTCTAAGTCATCATTTTAACATTAAGGTATTTCTCATACCAAAAAGGAATCCACCTGTTCCTTTAAAATCAATGATGCAAATTAAGGAAACTACCAGTCCCTTTCTTAAAGTCATCATATGAATGTTAATATTTTACATATGTTTATGATAATCATTGGAATCACATTTTGGAGAAGTCTCATCGACTTTGGAGGGAACCTTATAAACTCCCTCAAGAATGAATACAAATCCATTCTTCTCTTCTCTAAGTTTCCATACTAAATGTATGAAGAAGGAAGCCTATAACTTCCTCAAGAATGGATTCTCCATCCACCCTTATTTAGAACCTTAATCATATTAAGGTAGTATTTATCTCACATTTTCTATGCATCAAACCAAGAATAGATCCTTGTCTATTCTTTCCTTAATTATTTATTATAGATTTCATGGTTTGAGAGGATTCAATCTCCTCTCATCCATTCTAACTTCCAAATCATACCAATTTCCATAAATACTATGTATGGTCATTAATCGTATGATTGGATATAATGAGGAAACCCCATAATTTCCTCTAAATATTCTTCTGAAATTTGCAAACATTTGATTACATTAAAATATAGAAAAAGGGTGTTATTTCCCTTTCCCTACCAACTGGTTATATATTTCCACTATTCATCTACTATTCACCAGTTACTATTCACTGTTCACTATTCACTACTATTCACTGTTCACTATTCATTGTTCACTATTCACTATTCATTATTCACTATTCACTATTCACTTAGCCCCCATTGGTTACCTAAGCCCCTTCTCACTTCTAACTCCTAGCCACCATGTGGCCATCCATTTAACCTACCATGGGTTAATATTCACCCTAGGTTGGTTAGTATACAAGGAAGACCTTCCTAGTTCTTCCATATAGAGGGACCCCCACATCACTTAAAAAATTCAATGCTTTCTTTTTTTTCAGCAAATAAACAATGTATTCCCTCAAATATAATTAAGCATATCATCAGTATAGATTTCCATAAAATATCTATGCATCTCAATGATATATTTCCATGATATGTCAAAAATTCTGTTATCTAAGTATTACCATAATACTTTTAAAAGTCCATTATCTTAGTATTTCCAAATTACTCTAGAAAAACTAATATCTAAGCATTTTCATTATATATTAAGAAGGCTATCCTCCAAGTATTTCTGCAATACTTTTAAAAGTCTACTTTCTAAATATTTCCTCAATACAAAAGAAAAATGATTATTCATGATTTTGTTTATCCTACAGAATCAAATGTAACATCACTTCTACAAAGAAGAGATCCAACCTCATAAACCAAGTTGGGTTGTACTAGTCTTCTGTTGTTAGTCTCCAAAGCTTGTCTCCTACCTCCTTTTTGTGCTCCCATCCATGCTCACTTCCAGATCTACCTCTTTAGTCCACTCATATTGGCCAAATGCCTTTAATTTAGGACTTAGTACTCTCCAAAGACTTTTTGGTTTCTGATCTACCAATAAGGTAGAGAGCATACTCCCTAAGTCCAAGATTTCCTAGCCTAAACCTAAATCTTAGTACTCTCCCAAAGATTTTTGGTTTTTGATCCACCAAAGTGGAGAGCATACTCCCTAAGCTCCAAGATTTCCTCGATACTCCTTTCTTCCCAAGGTGTCCTCTATTTATAGGAAAATTTCCCACTTATGGCCAAATAGTGGCCTTATTATTTTATTATTAAAATATGCCTTGGGTCCCTTAAGACTTATCATGTCACGTAGAGGGTAATCCAGGAAGTGAAGGGTCCAAATAAGGATAAGGTAGGTGACCTTCTCTTGTTTTGTGTTCCCTTTTCATGGGAACAAATACAAAACTAATACTATTGAGGTATAGAATAGATACAAAGCTAGGACTATTAATGATAATAGGAGAGATCTCCCTTTTATTTCCACCGATGTAGGGAAGCCAAATGGATAATTCCCAAAAGGATGGGATAATTCTTATATTTTTTAATAATTCTAAAGTCCTTTAAAGTTCAATAAAAATTGGGTCCACTTTGTGGACACCTAATTATTTTAATAAAAAGGGTGGCTATCTACTACTATTTGATAGACGGGTGTTGCAAGATTGAAATTGGAAGAATCCCACCTACCATTCTAGTCATCCTAAAGCTACCATGTGGAGTATAAGCCAAAAGTAGGAAACAAAAAGGGTCCTACTAAGGATAAGATAGGTGGTCCCTTTGTTTTGTTTTATGTCCCCCTTTGGTCCACATCCCTCCAAAGCATCCCTAATTAAACAATAGAGGAGAGAATCTCACCTTTCTCTCCACCAACCAAATTATGTCGTGAGGGAAATAAGATAGGCTTTTAGTATTAAATAATACTAGTGCCTAATTTGGTCCAATAAGAATTGGACATTTAATTACATTAAGATTAAATGCAATTAACCTTATTATTAAACATTAAACATGCTTAATTATTTTTATTATTTTCCCTCCTAAATTCCTTCAAAATTCCTTAATTGAAATTTTGTTAAATTCTTTAGGGTCTATGACCCTTTTTGTTGAACATTAATTGATCCCAAGATCAATTAATGTCCTATTGATAGGGTTTGAGGGTAACGGGTCGTGACATACACCCCCCTTAAAATAAACACAGTCCTCTATGTTTGTACAATTTCCTTAATTGAATACATTTAATTAGCAAAGGTAGTATTCATCCTGTTGCTATACAATTTGAATCATCAAATTTTTATTAACTTTCTGCCTCTCATCCTTGATGGTCAGCTTCATCTTCCATCCATGAGAGCACCTGGACCTACAAAAATGCAAAATATCAGTAGTACCATGTCCTTGTAAACAATATAACATCCATTTTGCATATCAACAAGTATTGAAAGCATCATCAATACACAATATTAACATAAAACTACAGTTTTGACTCATTTCAAATTGCACAAACAATTGATCTAGAGAACTGTAGTATTAGAATTTGCAAAATGATGTTACAAGGATATCATGAAATTATGCATTTGTACCTTACTAGACATAAAAAGTCTTGTTAATTTTATCAAAATTCCCACCAAGGAGTATCACAGTATAATTTGGTTAACCTTTGGCATGAATTAACCTAAGAAAACCAAGTGCTAACAAAGATACAACATAATTTCATAGTCTCAATTCAGGATATTCACATATATCCTGGTATGCATTTTGTTACCAGAGCATCCACCCAGATGTCCCCTGGTGTTTACCATCATGGAGAAGTCCCATACCTTCTCCAAGAATGGACACCAATCCATTCCTCATATTCATTTGATCAGATAAAATTCAACATTCATGCATTCTTTTGTATTACATACTAATTAAATCTATCATAAACAATAATATTCAGATAACATTCAAACAAAAATATAAAATTCAAAAATTACTAATGTTTATGCCTCATCCTTGGCATCAATAAACTATTACAAAATGATGGCCTACGTGGTCTTAAGATTGATGCTCCTGGGTCTGTTTTCCTCCTTGTACTATGCTGGTACTTACGGATGGAGATGGTGGTGGAGCTACTGCTCCAGCAACTACCAGATCACTACCTCCCCTTCTCCCAAGCTGTGTATTAATAGTTGGTTGTGATGGGAGGAGCATACCATGATTCATCAAGGCAACCAAACAAGATTCCATGAATGTTGCAGTGAATTCTTCCCTTAGTTGATGAAATTGAGGATTTTCTGTGAGCATGGCTGCCATTGTTGTTGCTCTCCAATTATTTCTTTGCAATTTTTTAGATCTAAGTCGATCCCGCTCTGCTATGGCAGCATCTCTCTCTATTATTAACCTTAATCTTTCCTATGCCCAAGCATCCTCCAGGGCATGTTGCACTGGAGATTTCCTCTTTGTCACATTGATGGGTTTCCTAATTCTTACCATGTTTATTCTGCCTGCTAAATCTAGCACTGCTTCAGGTCAACTTCTACTCTTCAAGGTATATGCAATAATAGATCGGTAACCAATAGCAAAAGAATCATAAGGCACATAATGGGGTTCACTCCACTTAAAACTAGTATCATCCAGATGAATCCCACCATAAATATGATCGCATTGAATGTCATGGCGTAAAAACTACACAAATTATCGTTAGGTCCATCCATATCGATTTTGTTCATACATTTACCAATCGTATCCTGAAAATCCTGAGGTGAATCATTTATCCTCCATGATACACTCTTTTCTTTGGCTTGATTGTCCTATAAATGATTTTGTGTTGACTAATCAAGACACATCATGCCTTTTTCAATTTTTGAGATGGCACGTGTCCTCTTATTTTCATGTGAAGTCCTATCATTGTCTTCTCACGTAATTCCACTAGTTATTATCATGCACTCTTATTTTAGTGCTCTATCATCTAGTACGCTTCTCCAAATCTAGACAAAATTACCTATTAATATCAAACATTCTTGAAGAGAAAGATATTCCCTTTCCTTCCTTTGATCGAAAGCCAATTTAGCCACAATGTTTATCTATGAGGAAGCTCAACATGAATTCTATGAGTCTCTAGTTTGGAATCCTCGATACTTGCTTCGACATAGGGGAGAATTGCATAATTTCTTACAAGATCAAGCTATCGAAGCTCGAGATGCCCTCCTATCCATGGATCAGATTTATTGCAATACTTCTATCCAAGATTCTCACTACGATGTTTGGTTAAGGAACAATTCCCATAATTACTTAGCGTTTGAGAGTCCTTTAAGTCATTTTGAGTGGTTCGACCAATTTTTTAGTTGGCCTAACTGGACTTTCCATGTCTCGTTTGGAAATTCCTGGTTGCATCCTATAGGTGATCCACTAAATATCCCCTTTCATTTTCTACCATCATGTTATTTGGAGGTAGTGAAGAAATATGTCCCCACTGGAGAAGCAACTTTTTGTAGTAGTCTTTACCAGAGCCTTCTCTATCAGAGATATGTGCAAACTCACTTGTTCTGGGAGATTGAGAATAGATTCACTTCAACTCGATGTCTGACAGAAATGGATCTTCTATTACCTCGATCTCATGGCACTCCTTGGCCATATTATGCATTTGATAGATACTTAATAATTCATTATAATGTTCCTCCTCCAGTTGTTTACTCAGAGCATGATTGGTCTCCAAACCAGGATGTTGATAGTTCAGACTCGGATTGGTGACATGATGTTTTTCCTCGTTACTATGTCCAGATCCTAGTTCTGGCATCGTTGTATACAATGTAATTCTTAATAAAGCATTCTATGTTTTGGTCCATTATTTGATGTTCTATTTTCCTTTGAAAAATAATACCACATGTATGATGAGTTGAGGAGTTTCCTAATTTAAATAGCGTAGTACGCTCCTATGCTTTCGACCACCGCCCGAGTGGTCGGGTGGCATACCTTACTATCAAGCTGGGATACTCGGATTATTGGAGCTGATTGGCGGAGTTCTGATACAAGTCTCCCCAAAATTTATCATCAAGTATGAAGTTTCGGGTGAAATTTGGGGTGGTTTCCATGCCTAAATGTGTCCTTGCTTCCTTTCGCCATTCTTGGGTTTCCATGACTTCCAGAGTTATGGTCCTCCTCTAGCATATCAAAGTTTTAGGTTCTGGTGTTGCTAGATGGCTTCTTCCACCATTTCCTACACCTTAACCTCTAATTGGAAGACCCCAAAGTGTATTGTAACATTGATCAAACAAAGAAAACATTATTTTGCTTATTTATTGCTCTTAAATTGCTAGTAGTTAGTTTTTCAATGACTAACTTATATTCACCCGTGGTGATAATTCCTAAACTAGATTTTAGTCATTTTCGACAAGAGCTTTATCTCTTTTTGGCATTTACTATCGAGTTCTCATATATAGAGGATAATACCATATGCGTCATTTCATGCCTCATTTTAGTGCTAAAATATTGTGAAGCACATCCATTAAATTACAACAAAGAAAGTGGTATTTCTAACCATGGTAAAGGTTTAGGGCCATGACTATCTCTGGGTGAACTGTTACTACTCGAAATAGTAATCCACCAGAGTTCGTTGTATTTGGTATGTTCAGTCTCATGGCCTAAGGCCAAAATGTAACAAAAATTAATTAAAGAAAACATTCTTTTAATTATTTCATTATCTCACACTTGAAGATAAGGATTAGGCAACCCAAAGGTACAGATGTCGAGTGAATTCCCAAAAGAGTCTAAGGTACACCGCTTAAAACCCATACAAGGGGGTTCGCTTAGCTCTTCCACTTTCGAACGACTATGGATCTACTCGTGGGGGATAGGTACTCAGACATCATCATCCCAAGCATTGACCTTGACCTTACCAAGTGTGCATTTTAAAATTGTGGAATTTTCTCTCGAGTTTAGTTTCATGCCCCAAGTCTTTGCTAACCTAGACCTTAACTAGAGTCCATTAGTTAGCCTGGGCTCTGATACCAACTGTAACAACCCCAGTTGTCACTACTCAACCACTTTTTTTCCACACTTACATTTTCCATGAAGCAAGAGACATAATCATGACCTAAGATAGACTCATTCCATTTGGATCAAAGCTTATCAAGGCATATAGCATCAAGAGCTATTGAGACTTGATCAGAGTCTCTTAAGGTAGAAGTGATCAGCTTCTACGAAACCCTCATACCCCATTGGTATGAGAACGTTGGCCAAGCGTAAGGTTTCATCCCATAAAAGGGAAATCACCAATAAACATACTGTCCACCAAGATCAGTACGTAGGTGAATGCCTTGAAGATGGAGAACCACACCAATGGAAAACCATCATAGATGAAATAACCTTATTAGTGGTTATTCATAGGTCTTAGAGATGATCCTCATCATCTAGAAGAGATTTCTAAGACAACAATATCACAATCATGATAAGAATCCATGGAATGCCATCTTAAGTATGATTATATAACTTTAAATCTCTTAATTTTTTTTATTTATGGGTGAACATAATGGAGCCCTTTTAGGGTAGATTATATTCATTATAACCATAGATCTGAAACATCACATTAGAGATCCACTTAAGCAGAAATTATATTCCATTATGAATAGCTTCTATGAATTCCACACATCTATTGAATACAAGAAGTAAAACTAATTATCTTCATCATTAACATTTAACCAATTTAATCCAGAAAGTAAATGGCACAATCATATATCATTAAATCATCTACATGTTAGAAATTATGCATACATTCTTAGCATCATAAATGAAATTGTTGAATGAATAGTATTCAATTGTAAACATGCATAACTATTCCGTTATATCATTTAACCATCTCATCCACATATATCATTTTCAGTTTGGAAGTAAAAGCAATAAACAAGAAATAACACATCAATCCACAAAATAGAGTGACACAATGTTTTATCCTGGGAAACCCTGACGGGAAAAACCCAACCTCCAAAATGTATTCTTTCCTCATATTCATAAACTTAAGATACCAAGATTACAAGTATAGAAGGGTATCTACCGATCCCTTTTAATCAGATACAAGTCAAGGAATACCATTATTCCATCTCATGTTTATGATGCAATTAAGGAAGTTACCCAATTCCTTTCTCTAAGTCATCATTTTAACATTAAGGTATTTCTCATACCAAAAAGGAATCCACCTGTTCCTTTAAAATCAATGATGCAAATTAAGGAAACTACCAGTTCCTTTCTCAAAGTCATCATATGAATGTTAATATTTTACATATGTTTATGATAATCATTGGAATCACATTTTGGAGAAGTCTCATCAACTTAGGAGGGAACCTTATAAACTCCCTCAAGAATGAATACAAATCCATTCTTCTCTTCTCTAAGTTTCCATACTAAATGTATGAAGAAGGAAGCCTATAACTTCCTCAAGAATGGATTCTCCATCCACCCTTATTTAGAACCTTAATCATATTAAGGTAGTATTTATCTCACATTTTCTATGCATCAAACCAAGAATAGATCCTTGTCTATTCTTTCCTTAATTATTTATTATAGATTTCATGGTTTGAGAGGATTCAATCTCCTCTCATCCATTCTAACCTCCAAATCATACCAATTTCCATAAATACTATGTATGGTCATTAATCGTATGATTGGATATAATGAGGAAACCCCATAATTTCCTCTAAATATTCTTCTAAAATTTGCAAGCATTTGATTACATTTAAAATATAGAAAAAGGGTGTTATTTCCCTTTCCCTACCAACTGGTTGTATATTTCCACTATTCATCTACTATTCACCAGTTACTATTCACTATTCACTATTCACTTCACTATTCACTGTTCACTATTCACTATTCACTATTCACTATTCACTATTCACTTAGCCCCCATTGGCTACCTAAGCTCCTTCTCACTTCTAACTCCTAGCCACCATGTGGCCATCCATTTAACCTACCATGGGTTAATATTCACCCTAGGTTGGTTAGTATACAAGGAAGACCTTCCTAGTTCTTCCATATAGAGGGACCCCCACATCACTTATTTATTCAATGCTTTCTTTTTCTTCAGCAAATAAACAATGTATTCCCTCAAATATAATTAAGCATATCATCAGTATAGATTTCCATAAAATATCTATGCATCTCAACGATATATTTCCATGATATGTCAAAAAGTCTGTTATCTAAGTATTACCATAATACTTTTAAAAGTCCATTATCTTAGTATTTCCAAATTACTCTAGAAAAACTAATATCTAAGCATTTTCATTATATATTAAGAAGGCTATCCTCCAAGTATTTCTGCAATACTTTTAAAAGTCTACTTTCTAAATATTTCCTCAATACAAAAGAAAAATGATTATTCATGACTTTGTTTATCCTACAGAATCAAATGTAACATCACTTCTACAAAGAAGAGATCCAACCTCATAAACCAAGTTGGGTTGTACTAGTCTTCTATTGTTAGTCTCCAAAGCTTGTCTCCTACCTCCTTTTTGTGCTCCCGTCCATGCTCACTTCCAGATCTACCTCTTTTAGTCCACTCATATTGGCCAAATGCCTTTAATTTAGGACTTAGTACTCTCCAAAGACTTTTTGGTTTCTGATCTACCAATAGGGTAGAGAGCATACTCCCTAAGTCCAAGATTTCCTAGCCTAAACCTAAATATTAGTACTCTCCCAAAGCTTTTTGGTTTCTGATCCACCAAAGTGGAGAGCATACTCCCTAAGCTCCAGGATTTCCTCGATACTCCTTTCTTCCCAAGGTTTCCTCTATTTATAGGAAAATTTCCCACTTATGGCCAAATAGTGGCCTTATTATTTTATTATTAAAATATGCCTTGGGTCCCTTAAGACTTATCATGTCACGTAGAGGGTAATCCAGGAAGTAGAAGAGGGTCCAAATAAGGATAAGGTAGGTGACCTTCTCTTGTTTTGTGTTCCCTTTTCATGGGAACAAATACAAAACTAATACTATTGAGGTATAGAATAGATACAAAGCTAGGACTATTAATGATAATAGGAGAGATCTCCCTTTTATTTCCACCGATGTAGGGAAGCTAAATGGATAATTCCCAAAAGGATGGGATAATTCTTATATATTTTTTAATAATTCTAAAGTCCTTTAAAGTTCAATAAAAATTGGGTCCACTTTGTGGACACCTAATTATTTTAATAAAAAGGGTGGCTATCTACTACTATTTGATAGACGGGTGTTGCAAGATTGAAATTGGAAGAATCCCACCTACCATTCTAGTCATCCTAAAGCTACCATGTGGAGTATAAGCCAAAAGTAGGAAAGAAAAAGGGTCCTACTAAGGATAAGATAGGTGGTCCCTTTGTTTTGTTTTATGTCCCCCTTTGGTCCACATCCCTCCAAAGCATCACTAATTAAACAATAGAGGAGAGAATCTCACCTTTCTCTCCACCAACCAAATTATGTCGTGAGGGAAATAAGATAGGCTTTTAGTATTAAATAATACTAGTGCCTAATTTGGTCCAATAAGAATTGGACATTTAATTGCATTAATATTAAATGCAATTAACCTTATTATTAAACATTAAACATGCTTAATTATTTTTATTATTTTCCCTCCTAAATTCCTTCAAAATTCCTAAATTGGAATTTTGTAAACTTCTTTAGGGTCTATGACCCTTTTTGTTGAACATTAATTGATCCCAAGATCAATTAATGTCCTATTGATAGGATTCGAGGGTAACGGGTCATGACATAAAATTAGCTTTTTGGTTTACTTTGAGTTGAATTTCTTTTGACTCCCTAATGGTTTTATGATATAATGTTCAACTCCTAATTTCATTTATCCTTATGAACTTTTCAATTTGATGAATTTCTCTATGGTTGGATTTATTTTATCTATTTAATGTGAGTATGAGATAAGTATAAGTAATTAATTCGAACTCCTTTAAGTAAATAATGAACTTTCTTTTATCCCCTTATTATTCAATAGTTTAATATTTATAAATTCTACTAATCTATGTTTGATGTAGTATACCTTATAACTCCTTAATTTTAGAATTTTAGAAATAATAATATTTGCAAAATAATTTTACTTTTTGTTTCCTAGATATAAAACCTTATCACTCCTATTGCAAATTGTAGACACCAAAATCCAGCCACTTGCAAGTCATCTATACCTTCCTGTCAGCCACATGTCGGTCATCCACCTTCCCGCCATTATTTGGCCCAAATCCACACTTTCCCGCCATTATTTGGCCCAATTTCACCTTTCCCGCCATTTTTCATCCCCAAATTTATTTAAATTAATATTTATATATATATATATATATATATTAATATTTTAATATTTTAATATATATATTTAAATAATAGTTTAAGTGATTTAATCTGAGTCGTCCATCCTTCATTTAATCTCATCCGTCCATCCATCTTAATCCATTCCACAACCAAGATTTATTCTCTACCCTTGGATCCGCTTTAATCTTAGCCACACATTCAAAGTGTCGTTAAAACCCTAAAGTGTGCCCTAAGAGTGGATTATAAATCGAGTCACTTTGATGGCTCAAACCCTATCTTCTTCGCCTATGTCTTTTGCTACTTCTATCTCTGATTCGAATTCTTCTACGATTATCTCCTTTCTTTCGCTACCCTTTCGCCGCATCTATCGTCGTTTCCATCATCGCTTTCGCCGCCATTCCTTCTGTAGCACTCTGCAGAATCTCCCATTCCTATCGCAAGTGCCCACGGGCGTTTACCCCTTCACCAAGTGCCCACGGGCGTTTACCAAGTGCCCACGGGCGTTTACCAAGTGCCACAGACTCAGATCGGTGTCTGTAATCCAGATCCAGAAGCACGCGGGCGTTCGACGAGTGCACCAGGGCGCCTTCCGCAGCCTATTCTGACAACAACATTACTTCCGGGTGTCACATGGTCTAGTCGCGTTAACAGAGAACAGGTATAAATTAGTTTAAAGCAAGTAGCCGTATTTTATGTATTAATCTGTTATTGATTTCCTGCATTCCATTTTTATAAGGTTTTAGATTTTTTCTGAGGGCTCACGCAGTGGAGCCCCCTCTTTAATTTCTAACTCCTTGATAGTGTTAATGTGTGCAGGTTTTTGATGACAGATCCAGTTTATTGATGGCAGCTGATTAAGCTGGAGTGGTCCAAGCAAGGGATACGACAAAGCCCACTCACTCTATTGGGATTGAGGATACGTTCTTCGAAAGCGCCACCATTCATGTCAGCTAGGGTTTCGGAGAACCCTAGCATAATTTGTAACTGTGTATCACAAATAAAGGGTTACAGGCCCAGTTGTATTCAAAAAGGAGTTTTTAAACTCCATCGATTAATATAAATCGTTTGTTTTGTGCAACTATTCTGTACTCCGTTATTGTGGTTTTATCTTTTGTTTGGCGTGGTATTTTTAATCTACAAATGGCGATCACGGTGGGACCCCCTAGGGTTTCATATTTTTAATACTTTCTTTACTAATCTGTTCTTGTTTTCTGTTTCATTTTGCAGGTTCCAAAAATCATGAAATTCGCTGTTTCAGCGAACTAGGGTTTCTGAGTTTGCAGAAAACGCAGCAGACGCAGAGGGGCATCTGGAAGTCCAATACGAAACGCAGAGGTGCATTTCAGCCTGTGCAGACTCCCATGGGCGTTTGAAGTCAGTTTTACAAAAAAGCGTAGGCTTCCAAGTAAGTGCTATACTTTTTACGTTTTTGGTTTTTCTACCATATTTTGTTTATTTTTCAGATCATTACTTTAAAATGAACAAAAACTAAGTAGTCTGGAAAAAAACAGTTATTTTTAATTACATTTTTCTTTGCATTGCATTATTGATTGTTGCTTGCATTAAAAAAAAAAAAAATTTGCATACCTAGCTGCATATTAGAATAGCTACGAATTATTTGTTTTAATTATCTAAGTAGGACTATTGATTGGATGTCAATAGTACTCCTGCCATTGGGTGATTCCAGGCAGAGAAGTGGACGAACCTTTCGGTTGCTCCTTTGATATCTGATATCATTGGTAGGTAGGGGGTTTTAAACGGTGTACTCCACTTCTTCAGAGGAAATGACATGTTTTCAGTAGCCTCTTGCTTAGATCATTAGAACTTCTGATTTATAGCCTTGTATGTACACATTAGATAATTAAAACATTAAAAAAAAAAAATTCATTGCATTTTCATATTGCATTTAAAACAGTGATATCTAGATTTCATCACCAGGTATTGCTTGAAGTTTAGTGACGGTGGAATTCATCTCCATCCATTAAACTTCTGCCTTAGACACCATAGGTCACCCCCGAGCAAACTTGCTTGATTTCATCACCAGTAAGAATCTCGTTGTCCTTTCCTAGCCATAGTTTTTACCTTCTTTTGTGAATAATTCTAGATTAGATCACATGCAAAACTCATAAACCGGACACTTAAAATTTACTACAGATTAAGATCAGAAAATAATTAATTAACCGCAGGTAAGACACATTGGTTGAAACCTAGGTTGTGATTGTTTTCTGATAATTTTTGTAGTGTAAATTTATCATTCTAGTTTTGCATTTTTCTTTTCTGAATTTGTTTAGATTTATTGCTTCATGGTTTTAACAAGGAATCAATCCAAAATGTTAAATCTAAATAATCAAATGGGAAATTCATAGAACATCCCCACCACCAACATGGCCACTTATCCTAGTGAATTTCAGGCAGGTTTGCCTGCAGGTCTTTCACGTCCTTCTATCGTCTATCACATGGCCATGCCCATGGAGGAAGACAATTCCTGTCATATTACCCACATTGATATGGACCAAGTGCAAACTCACTTAAGAGATGGCACTGGCTATGTCCTTGAGCCAATCCAAGATTCCCCTATGCAAGATTCTATTTTTTAGCAGGATATTGCATCAACCATACCCTCTGGTTTCACTCAGGTCTATACTAACCCTTTTTTTGAGGCTAATGTGGTATCTGTTCAGTTGGCTTCATCTCCAACATCTTCCCGGATGCTCAATTGTTCTCCTTTGGAGACAAATGTAGTGTCTTCACGACCACCTTCTCCCCCATGTACCCGGGTGTACACCAATTCTCTTTATGAAGTTGGTGGAAACTCCAACCATAACCAATTTCAACCCTCTTCTTCCCAAACCATTTATGGTTTCACCCTACCTGGGACACAGTCTACTATTCCTTCCCAGGTATCGCCTACTTCAGCCACCTTCATTGCCCCTGCTATGCAGTCTTCTGTGACTACCATGGCAGCTTGCCCTCCACCTTCATCCAATCATCCCACCTCCCTTGGGTTAGAGATTAATAAGGTTAAGGAGTATCTCGACAAATTGATTTTGCAACAACAGCAACAAAATGCTCAACCATCTGTCGTAGTAAAACCTACACCCCAACCAATTTCTACCCAGCCAGCTTTTATTAGCTCAGGCCCCACCTAGGTACCCCAATCTTCGGTGGTGTCCATTCCTACCCCACCTTTCTCCCAACCCAGTCTAGTTCATCATTCAAACCAATCACCTTCTTTCCGGTATCATCCATACCAACAACATGTCCATTCTACACCGCCTAATCCAGGCAATTTCATCCCATCTCATCAATTTTCCACTCTTCCATTACATCATCATAATCATCAAACGAGTCAGAATTTTAATGAAGATTATCGAATCCATGCTATGCAACAACAGATTGACAACCTTATGCTTAACACGCCTGGCTCATTTAGTCAGAAACCTATGCTAAGGTCGTTGATCAATCAACCAATTCATCCTTCGGTACCTTCACCACCATATCCGACTGATTTCACATTATCGAAGTTTGACAAATTTCGAGGAACTGAGGATCCTCATGAACATGTGAGCTCATTCATGCATTCCTGCTTTAGAATCCAAAATAATGACGCTCTTATGCTCAGAACTTTTCCTCAGACATTAGGGGGAGATGCTTTGTACAGTGGTATAATCATTTAGCTCACCATAGCATTTATGCTTACGAGCAATTGATTAATCTATTTTTAGAACGATTCTCCCTGAATGTCCAAAAGAGAGTTTCATTGTCCGACTTATACAAGCTCAAGCAACATGACGATGAGACTGTTTATGACTTTGGAAACCGTTGGAGGGCTATCATTAATAAATTGCCATTCTCCCTACCAATGGAGGAGTTAACCAAAATGTTCACCCAGAGTTGTCTAAAACCTATCTCTTGGTTACTCCAATTACAACAATACAGGACTTTTGAAGAGGCTTTGGCCCAAGCAAGTATCATAGAAGACATTAAAGTCCAAGAGGGTGTTTTAAAACCCCGTAGAAAAGAATGGCAACAAAAGGGCCAACAACAAAATAATAATTATGGCCAAAACAAACAAACACAGGCTAGTACAGCCTCAAATGTTAACCAAGTTAATCAAGTGGTGGCAAGTCAGCCCGTAATGGCTCAACAACAACAAGTAATGCAAAGTCAACCGCAACCAATTGCTTATCATGCGGTACCCACCCCTACTCAACCAGCTCCCAATACTGGGCCAACCATGGAAACTCGACCTTGGCAAAACAATCGTCCCAAGCGACAAGTCACACCTTTAGATGAACCATATGCGGTCATATTCAAAAAATTATATAGCACAAATCAATTAACGTTACCTGAGTTTAAACCTTTAGACCCATCTAGAAGGGGGAAGTATTACAAGGAGTACCTATTTTGTCCTTATCATAGGCAAAATGGGCACGATATCAATAATTGTATAGCTTTCAAACATGTGATCCAAGATCTTATTGAGATTGGAGCCATTAAATTGGATAACCCCTTAGCCCAACAAAATCAAAATCTTGGTATATTTCAAACACCCCTTCCACATTGAGAGGAAGCTCCAACAACTTCATGGGGAGTAACTCAGGTAACTCCTCCTAATCAAGTCAACCATGTACAAAAATACCAAGGTTTTGTGGGTACTATTAACATAGTAACCCGGGGTCAAAGGGAAAACCAACCAAATCAGAGTCGAACCACGACCACTCGTACAAACTCCCGATCCACCTCGAGTAACGATGACCCAACGACGTGCTAGTACTTCTCAATAACCGCTAAATCATTCTACTCAACGCCAACGACCCATCATGTCATTGAGTAGCCGGTTAACTACCAGTTTAAAAATGGCTTCGCCAAGTTATCGATCTATGACCTCATTCAACAATCTCCCCCGCATAGAGAGGCATTAATGGAAATATTAAAGTCAATCGAGCTTCAAACTCAAGATACTAATGCCTTCAACAACTTTGTGGGGAGTATTCAAACATGCATGGAGCCCTCCATCACTTTCTATGATTTTGAAATCAAACCTATGTCAACAAAAAATATAGATCCTCCACTACATATCATGGCCAAGATCGATAACAAGCCATTTAAGAGAGTCTTAATTGACATCGGTTCCTCAATCAATATCATCACAACATCGGCGTTGAGTCATCTAAAGCTGTCGCCATCCCTTATCACAAAGTCGAATTTTACTCTTAAAGCATTCAATGATGCTTTATCTTCCACGGTTGGCACGATTATCTTGCCCATTGAGGTAGGGGCCCGAACTTTGCATACCTTGTTTCACATCTTGGAAGGGACCATGGCATACAATGTATTGCTTGGACGACCTTGGCTTAGGGAGATGAGATGTGTCCCTTCTATACTGCATCAATGTCTAAAGTATGTATATGAGGGACAGGTTCATTGTGTACCTGCTAACACGGAACCCTTCAAACATTGCAACTATGTCTCAAATCCTTATGAGATTGTGTTGCCATCCACTCATCTTTTCTTGACCCCATCTATTTCTTCTATACCATCTTCTTCTAAAGCTCCCATTCCTAAGGAGCCACCCATCATATCGCAACCATTTTCCTCTTTCGCTATTCCATCTCATTCACCACTTTCTTCATCAACTAATCTTCCTTCTTCTTCATCAGTGACCACATGCACATGTGGCCATGACCAATCATCTCTTTCCACGTCATTACCCCCTTCTTCTACACCTTCTTCAACATCACCTATTATTCCTCCATCTTCCCAACCATCACCGGCTGATGTTTCACAAGTTAGTGAAGCGACAACCCAACCAAATTCTTCCAATTCTTCTATCCCACATTCTTCTATTCCATCATCTAGTCCATCTCCCTCCCAAGTCAAGGTCCATCTCATCGATGCGGGTATTGGTGAGTATGCCATTCAAGATGTCCACATCACACCGTTCAATGTGCAAACAGTTAAAGATTTTGGTCGTCCACATGACCAACATTTATCCATTGGATCGGTTTATAACATGGGTTCTATGCCAAATTCCATTAATTTTGTATATGGGGGAATAGAGTCATCTTCTAGTCCTACCACCATACCGAACCCAAGCATCCAGGTCCTGCAAATATCAAAAGGATGGAGGGTTTTCCCTCTCGCTATTTCCACGGACATAATTGGCAGCAATTTGGCCTAGGTCGATACGAGCAAGGGGCAACTGAACGCATCGATATGCCATATCAGAGACCCACTGAGCGTTTTGGTCTGGGCTACCAACCACTTCCATCCCTTTCTTCTTTTGAACGAGCTTTTCAAAGCATTAATCTTAATTCAGAAGAAGAAATCCTCCACCCCGACGAATCCGAAGATGAAGCCTATGAAGAATTTGACGTCATGTCAAATGCTGATGAATCTGAAGAAGAGTCGGCGCCCATTGTTCCCCTCACTAAACAAGACGAGTTTTATCTCCAATTGTTCCCTCTCCAAGAGGCCATCTTTCGCTTGCTTCTTCCACAAGAACGAGGTGAACCACCCCCGCCACATCCATAAACCATAATACAAACCTGTATTATATGTATATACTAAAATAGTGGTTTTCACCACTACCAAAAACAAAAAAAATTAGAAAATTCCAAAAAAAAAAAAAAAAAATCAAAATATATTAAAAAAAAAAATATATACTTTATTGCTTTATGTATGTGTGTAATAGTGGTTTTCACCACTACAAAAAAAAAAAAAAAAATCTCAAACTAAAAAAAAATAAAAAATAAAAACTGAAAAACTATGTTGTTTTGCACTTCAGGTCTTCCGAGGTCTTCACCGGTTTTCCCTTCCATTTCGCCATTCTTTCTTTCATAAGTTGACAATGAATTTTGAAGACTTATTCACCTCGCTCCATAATCCATATGATCCGGATAAGCCAATCTCGATCAATCCAATCCTGATTGACATGGATTGGATTTCATCCCCTCCATCTATTTCAGAGTTCATCCTTTTCGAGGAATTGTTAAAGGCTTCCTCCAACTACATTCCTCCTTCACCTCCACATTCACCTTCATCTTCTAAGCCAGAGGTTTTCTAGGTAGACATAGATGAGAGCAAGGCACAGGAGCTTGATGACATTTTAGATGACATAAATCTGATCCCTACTCCCCATCAACTTGAGGAAGGTTCCCACATGTCTATTGAAGAAACTATCGATGTAGACCTTAGTCCAGACCAAGATAATACCCAAATTGTGAAACTGGCTAAAATTCTATCATCAGAGGAACAAGAGCAAATGATTGCTCTACTCAAGCGGAAGAAGGAGATATTTGCATGGTCTTACAAAGACATGCCAGGCCTAGACCCTAATTTGGTTGTCCATAACCTCACCTTACAAAAAGATGCTAAACCTGTCAAACAGAAACTTAGGAAAATGCATCCTACCATGGCTCTCATAGTTAAATCGGAGATTCAGAAACTTTTGGATGTTAAATTTGTCGTCCCGATTGATTATCCTGAGTGGCTTTCTAACATGGTACCCGTTCGCAAGCCTAACGGGGGGATACGTGTTTGCACCAATTTTCGATATCTAAATAAAGCGTGTCCTAAGGATGACTTTCCTCTTCCAAACATTGATACTCTTGTCGACACCTGTGCTGGTCATGAAATGCTTTCGTTCATGGATGGATTTTCAGGATATAACCAGATTCGAATAAACCCTGAGGATCAACACAAAACAACATTTACCACACCTTGGGGAACTTTTTTTTACAGGGTGATGCCCTTTGGACTTAAGAACGCAGGTGCAACCTATCAACGAGCCATGACTTATATTTTCCACGATTATATGCATAAGATTATTGAAGATTATGTGGATGATTTATTGGCAAAATCTAAAACTCGACAAGAGCATTTTGATGTATTGGAAAAAGTTTTTGATAGACTTCTAGAGCATAAAGTAAGGTTGAACCCTAAGAAATGTGTCTTTGGTGTTACCTCAGGAAAACTCCTAGGTTTTATTATCTCTAAACGAGGTATTGAGGTGGACCCAAACAAGGTCAAATCCATTATGGAAATGTGTCCCCCAACTAATTTGAAGGAGTTGCATAGTTTACAAGGAAAGATTAATTCAATCCGTCGCTTTATTGCACAACTTTCTGATAAATGTAGGCCATTTTGCCACCTACTACAAAAGGGGGTACAATTTTCAGAAAGCCTTTGATGACATCAAGCAGTACTTAGCATCTCCACCAGTCTTAGCTCCGCCTCGTCCAGGGGTCCCTTTCAACCTTTATATCTCAGCAACGGACTTTGCCTTAGGGACAATGCTTGCACAAAAGAATGAACAAAATCGCGAGCAAGCTATCTATTATATTAGTTGAACATTGGTAAGCTATGAAACCCGATATGCTTATGTGGAAAAATTGTGCTTAGTAGTGGTTTTTTCCACTAAGAAACTTCGTCATTATATGCTTAGCCATACAACATATGTCATAGCTAGAGAAAACCCTCTGCGTTATATGATGTCTCGCACTTATAATAACACTCGTACCGCTAAATGGATAATGTTGCTTACCGAATTCGATCTTGAATTCATTAGCCAAAAATCCGTTAAAGGTCAAGTTATAGCCGATCAACTTGCGGAAGCTCCGCTACCTAGTGATCATCCTTTGATTATTGAGCTCCCGAGATGATTCGGTATTTGCTATCACTTGAACAAGAAGAGGACATCATTCGGAGGAAGATGTTGACATCACGTTATTCTTTGATGGCTCTAAGTGCGTGAAAGGTCGAGGTGCTTGGAGTTGTGTTTCATACACCTCAAGGGATTCCCATCCCTTTATCATTCAAACTAGACTTCCAATGCACCAATAATACAACAGAGTATGAAGCCTTAATTTTAGGACTTCAATCAGCCATAGCTATGAGCATTAAGCGTATTCGGATATTTAGGGATTCTCAACTCGTGGTTAAACAAATTATAGGAGAATACCAAGCCAAAGAACCTACCATTAAGCTTTATCATGATGTAGCAATGAAGTTGCTCTCTAAGTTTGATTGGTATGAGATCACTAGTTTGCCTCGTTCGACTAATAGATTTGCGGATGCTATGGCCTCTCTTGGATCATTGATTCCAAAGGACTCCCTTGGAGAGGTACAGCCCCTAATCATTTCCACAATCTCTAAGTCTACAATTGTCCGTGCTGAGTCTAAGGGTGAAAAATATGTTTGCTTTATCCATTCGGATCCATATGAGCCTTGGTCTAGTGAGATAGTAGCCTTCCTCAAGTTTGGAACACTCCCATCTGATTTGTCTCGAACTGCTCACCGCTATTTTAAGCAAAAGGCAGCTCATTTTGTTCTTTTGGGGGATGTGTTGTATAAACGTGGATATGATGGAGTACTCCTCCACTGTCTAGAAGCAGGTGAAACACATAGAGCTATTGCTTGAAGCCCATGATGGTACTTGTGGTGGTCATTTTAGTGGAATGGCCATTGCGAAGTGTATTTTACGTATGGGGTATTATTGGCCCACTATGGAACAAGATTGTTGCAAATATGTTAAACAATGTAAAAAGTGTCAAGAACACGCTAATTTAATCCATATACCATCACAAGCTTTACTGACCCATCCAAAGCCTTTGGCCCTTCTCACAATGGGGTCTCGATTTAATTGGAAAGATTTCACCGCCTCTTCGGGACAGCATACTTTCATCATTACGACCACTTGAATACTTCACAAAGTGGGTTGAAGCTATTCCTCTAACCAGTACGACAGGTCCTAGAATTGTGGAGTTTATACTTCACCATATCATTTGTCGTTTTGGTATTCCCTCTAAAATCATTTCTGATAATGGCAAGTCTTTTAAGAATAAGGATGTTCAAGCTCTTTGCGAAAAGTATAATATCCAACATAGTTTCTCAACTCCTTACTACCCACAAGCCAATGGACAAGCTGAAGCTTCAAATAAGACAATAATTGCTATTCTTAAGAAACTCGTTAAAGAAAATCATAAATATTGGCATACACAAATCCCATTGGCATTATGGGCTTACAGAACAAGCATCAGAACTCCCATTGGGGCAACGCCATTTTCTTTGGTCTATGGAGCTAAAGCAATCATGCCTCTTGAGCTCGAGATCCCTTCCTTGCGAATTTCTTTGCAGGAATTTATCGATGATGATACTGCTAGACAAGCACGTCTTGATCAACTCACACTCATAGATGAAAAATGAATCAATGCTTTAGAGCATTTGCGAGTTTATCAAGACCGATTGAAACGTGCTTACAATGCCAAAGTTCATCTAAGAGAATTTCAAGTAGGAGATCTTGTCCTTAAAGAGAATCGACAAAACACCAATGCATTGCCGCATCTTCGAGATAAATTCGTGGCTAATTGGTTAGGTCCATATATGGTCACTGAAAGAGTGGGTAATAGAACTTATAGACTTGCCAGTTTAGAGGGAGAGGAAGAACCCGAACCACTTAATGTTATACACTTGAGAGCATTCTACGCATAGTTTGAATTTTATATGTACATATATACATGGCTTATAAAAAAAAAAAAAAAAACAAGTAAAATAAAAATAATTTGCATTTCATTGTTAGTTGCATACATTTCATTCAAAAACATTGCATTTCATGTGCATACATCTCATTGAAAACCATAACATCTCATTTTCAGCCATAGTTGCATATCATGTTAGAGACCATTCTATCTTTTGGATATAAAATTTGGTCAAGCAAAAGTCATGTTGCCTTAATCAGGGGCACCTTTATAAAATCCATCAAACCGAATTGTCATTCGTACACCCATTTTCCATTTGCACATATTTACATTGCCAAAATGTTTTCAGTCACTCAGCCATTCCTAGTGTTTTAAGCAAAATTTGAAATGCATGTTAAAGTTCTCTAGGGCCATATCACAAATTACACTAAATAAAATCTTAAGTATTGGGAAATGATTTCAAAAGCGATCTTGAACCTATCACATTTTCACATCTTAAAAACATCTTGTGTCAAAGAGAGATAACACCATCCTTGGGTTGTGCCTCGAAGTGAACAGGGTAATCCTTGTATGTCCTATCATGCAAACATAGTCCATAAAACAGTGGTTCTTACCACTATCACAAGCAATCACAAAATATAAACATAAACAGAGTAGTAAGGATAGGGTAAAATTCTCATCATACTTCGGTTGAGAATCCGATTCCCCAAAGCTCTAAGGAAATGAACATTTTTCACACACCACTGATCCCAAATAAGTTGTAAGGATCGTACTACTTGTCCAGTAAGGCGGATAGGTAGTCATCCCCAAGGCTTACAAAGGTCAAAAACAACATGGACTATGGAGTTAACCTTCACCGGGGCTATAGACGCTTGACTGGCAATGGAGTATACTCATTGCGTGGCGACATGTCTCTCCTCAAAGAGAGACCTCTGAATGCTCATACGGACAAACTAGCTTTGGGGTCTTCTCCATAACAGGGTTACCTAATTTGTGTAAGATGATGTTAATGAACACACTTGCACACACACAGGTTTTTTATTGCCTAGAGTCACTACCATGCTTACGATTTGGTTAATGAACTCACATGCACACACATTTGGTCCTAGTTGAATTAGGCAGTATTAGTAAGTTTGTTTGATACCACTAGCATGTTTGAGTCTTTGTAAAACAGTCTTCCATATTCTCTTCCATATCAACCTCCATATCTTCTTCCATATTCATGTCATTCCATACGTCATTCATTCACAAGCTACCAAGTTTGGTGCCCCTGATTAAACAATTATGACAACAGTTGGCTAAATCTAACTATCTAAAAGTATGAGTGCTTCTTAGTGCATATTTTATTTACTTAGTCTCGCATTAATCATCTATAACTTTGCATTCCATTCCATCACATATGCATTAAAACATATAAAAACATGCATCACAAAAACATAGGCATTCACACAAAAGAAAGTAAAACACTAAAAATAAAAGCCATGTATATGTATGTATAAAGATCAAAACGTACAGTGAATGCCAAAAGGCTACAAAATACAATAGAGCACCAAGGCTCATAAAGAGTGCATCTAAGCACTAAGCTAACCATCAAAAGAGGATCCCTGTGACCTAGTAGGAGCCCTAGACCTAGTGGTGTGCCTAGACTCACTACGCCTGGAGACAGAGGAGGATGGAGGATCAGGCAACACAATGTGATGCCTAAATAATGTGTCCTCCAGAGCCTCAATATAATGAGTCCTAGATCTAAGTCTAGATATGTCTATCCCGTGTCGTCGCTCTTGCTCTGCTAGCTCTGCCTGGAGTCTCGTCACCCTGTCATCCTGGGGCACCCTAGTCGCTCCATCCAAGTCCGCCTACATCTGGGCCATCCTCTCCTCCTGAACAGCTATCAGGGCATCCCGCTCTGCAACCTATTGCTCCAACCAAGCTATCCTCTCATCCCGGACAGCTAGCATAGCATCGCGCTCTGCTATCTACTACTACAGCTGTGCCAGATCATCCTCGTGCCCGCTAGGGGGTACCTCTCTAGTCTCTCCAGCGGCCTCTCCTAGGCCCTCGCCATCATCCTCCTCATCATCTCCGCTCCTCGGTTCCTATCGCACCATCTTCCCCTTTCACCTTAGACTATCAGATCGAAGGCGGGGACCCTCCCTGCGCTTGGGAACCTCTGCGGTTCCCTCGTCCTCTCTAGCTCCAACAGCCACCAATGGTGGCTCCCACCTCGGCTCTGCGACCATCCATGCTGCATACTCAGCTGTTACCCCGACATCATCCACGTTGAGGATCTCCATGTACTCATCATCCTCTGTCGCCTCCCTCCATGGCTCGACACACGGTAAATCCCCCTCTAATCTGTGCCTTCGGTAGCGCACTGGCTCACCGGGGACATCCTGTCTCAATCCGACCTGGCGGAGCACTCGAGACATCTGTATGTACTCCGCCTCACTGTGGCCCCGACCCACTACCCATTTGGCCTATCGCACTCGTCTCAGATGCTCTCCATCACTGATCCACCTTGCCTCCTGCCAGGGCCTCCAAATGACTTGGGCATCTATCAAGTCTACCCATAAACTCCTATACCATTGCCCCGATCTCATGGGGCGGCTCAGCTGTCTCTCCTCCGCCACTGGCCATCTCCTACCATAAGCCTGGCTCATGTCCCAGTAAGCACATGGCAACTCCTCCGATCGGGCCACTCTGAAGTGCTCCCAGCCCCAGCATTGGAGAACCAAATTGCAGCCTAGGCCCTTTCGGCCCTGCCTTCAAACCTCATACAACTCTCGGTACACCTGCACCAATAAAACGGGTGCCCAAGCATACACTACCCTATTAGTGAGCATCTCGCTCACTACACTCATCAGGTTCCATGGAAATCTACACCCGATGATGTTCGGGGCCACAATTTTGTCCAATACGAACATCATCAGAGCCTCCACCGCTACCAACTCCTTGGCCGTATACATGGCCAAGTAAGGAATCCCCCCGCTCTCCGTTCGGATCTCCCTCCAGTCATCCCCAAAAAACTTGGCCATCTCTGTGGCCCTATCTCATCCAACCTCCACCTGCACCCCCTCCACGGGAACCTTGAGGATGCGATATACATCCTCAAGTGTCATCGTCATCTCTCCAGTCGGGAGCTGGAACGTCCCCCGATCTGGATCCCACCTCTCGGCTTTGGCCGAGAGGTACCCCTCATCTGCCCGAACTACCTCCAACCGGGCTACCTCCGCTAGCCCTACTACTTCCAATGTCTCCCAGTCTTCCTGGGACAATGACCTCCTCATCCCCGGAATGATAGGGGAGAATTGGTGTCGTGCCTCTAACACCCTAAGCTGCAAAACAACAAAACAAAAATTGGTTACAAATTTTTTTCCAAAAAAAAAAACAAAAACAAAACAAATAAAAGTACTTGCTTAAATAAACAAATACCTCATCTGGCTGCACTGGTGTGTCCGCTCCCATCTCCGCCATAGCTCCCGCGTGCTTCACTCTCCCACACAACCTTTCACTTCACTTCACTTCATTTCACTCCCTCAGACGCACTTCTCTCAAGCTTGAACGCACAAATGAGCGAAATTCTCGTTGAAACTGTTTAAATAGCTGGTTTTGGTGCCCTGAAATGTAGTGGGGCGTTTCATGGCGCATTCAGATGCAGTGGGGCATTTCATGATGCATTCAAACACCAGCGGGCATTTCTGCCACCTCCAAATGCATACCGGCGTTTGATGTCAGTATGGAATAAAATAACAAAACTTACAAAATTGAAGCTTACCTCCTCCAAATTTCATCAAATTGCATCCATCCATTCTTCTTATCATAATAAAACATTTTGTGAAGGTTACAACAGTTTTGGAAACAAATTTTGTCATTTTGCTCAAAAAGTGCATCATTCATCATTGATTTACAAATTGGGTTAAAAATGTTCAAAACCTTCACAAAATTAACCACATTCATCAATTCTTCTGATCTATCGTTAATTTCATTCATTCTTATTTCATCATGCATATTTTTGCCAAATTAAATTAAAGTAAACCTCGTATCTAGTGGTATATTCTATCACCTTAGCGATTGCAGCGATTTGCATCTATGCAATTCGGTAAGAGGATTAAACCACCATAAGGACACTTACCATTTATCATCATCAATTATTTCACCGTTTGAAAATTGGAAATCAATTCTGGGTATCTTACTTTTTTAAGTGACCTCATACCAAGATCAATTTGCTCAACAGTTGTCATTGATGGCCTAGTTCATGGGGCCTTAAACGTGGACAAATCTTCAATATCATCATTATTTTGAGTCTTGCTAGAGATTAAGGCTACCTAGGTTGATTGGTTCCGACCCGAGGAATTATCCATACGATCATTAGGAGCATCTCTGAAGTTCTGGACTCTTTCATATTGCATCTCTGCATATCAATGGTGCCAACAAGGCAATTTCATCAACAGTATGGATTCACCCACAGGAGTTGGGGCATCCGTTATCAATTTCTAACTTCCCTATAGTGGAATTCATCTTACATGATCATGGAATTTATAATTTGGAAAAAATCCCTTTATAACCGTTGGGGCAGAAAACGGTTCATCTTTCACATCACTCATATTGTCTTCAATCATATTCTTTTCTGGTTTGTACACCAACCCCTTTTCTGTTGGGACATAAACAGATGGTTCATACACCAACCCCTTTTTCACCGTTGGGGCAAAAACGGTTCATTTTCTTTCGAATTTCTTCCAATTGGCTTGTGAGAACCATTCTCGCTCGCCAATTGAGAGGGTAAGCTGATAAATTTCTTTGGTCTTCAAAGTTGTTCTTTAGTCTTGAGAGAGAGTTGCGTCTGATCCAGCTTTTCAGGTGTCCTGAGTTTTTGTGCTGCATTGTGTCTTCACACAAAGCAGCTCAAAAGGGGCATCTGTAGACACCAAAATCCAGCCACTTGCAAGTCATCTATACCTTCCTGTCAGCCACATGTCGGTCATCCACCTTCCCACCATTATTTGGCCCAAATCCACACTTTCCCGCCATTATTTGGCCCAATTTCACCTTTCCCGCCATTTTTCATCCCCAAATTTATTTAAATTAATATTTATATATATATATATATATATTAATATTTTAATATTTTAATATAAATATTTAAATAATATTTTAAGTGACTTAATCTGAGCCGTCCATCCTTCATTTAATCTCATCCGTCCATCCATCTTAATCCATTCCACAACCAAGATTTATTCTCTACCCTTGGATCCGCTTTAATCTTAGCCACACGTTCAAAGTGTCATTAAAACCCTAAAGTGTGCCCTAAGAGTGGATTATAAATCGAGTCACTTTGATGGCTCAAACCCTATCTTCTTCGCCTATGTCTTTTGCTACTTCTATCTCTGATTCTAATTCTTCTACGGTTATCTCCTTTCTTCCGCTACCCTTTCGTCGCATCTATCGCCGTTTCCGTCGTCGCTTTTGCCGCCATTCCTTCTGTAGCACTCTGTAGAATCTCCCATTCCTATCGCAAGTGCCCATGAGCATTTACCCCTTCACCAAGTGCCCACGGTCATTTACCAAGTGCCCATGGGCGTTTAACAAGTGCCCACGGGCGTTTACCTTCAACCACAGACTCAGACCGGTGTCTGTAATCCAGATCCAGAAGCATGCGGGCGTTCGGCAAGTGCACCAGGGCACCTTTCGCAGCCTATTCTGACAACAAAATTACTTCCAGGTGTCGCCTGGTCTAGCTGCGTTAACAGAGAATAGGTATAAATTAGTTTAAAGCAAGTAGCCGTATTTTATGTATTAATCATTATTGATTTCCTGCATTCCATTTTTATAAGGTTTTAGATTATTTCGAGGGCTCACGCAATGCGAGCCCTCTCTTTAATTTCTAACTCCTTGATAGTGTTAATGTGTGCAGGTTTTTGATGACAGATCCAGTTTATTGATGGCAGCTGATTAAGCTGGAGTGGTCCAAGCAAGGGATACGACAAAGCCCACTCACTTTGTTGGGATTGAGGATACGTTCTTCGGAAGCGCCACCATTCGTGTCAGCTAGGGTTTCGAAGAACCCTAGCATAATTTGTAACTGTGTATCACAAATAAAGGGTTACAGGCCCAGTTGTATTCAAAAAGGAGTTTTTAAACTCCATCGATTAATATAAATCGTTTGTTTTGTGCAACTATTCTGTACTCCGTTATTGTGGTTTTATCTTTTGTTTGGCTTGGTATTTTTAATCTACACAAATATTATAATATGTATATTCTAACTTAGCGCAATTTGAAATATCATTCAAGGAAGTATACTTATGGATTTTGCTTTCTAATTTCTAAGGTTGTAATTTGCCTATCTTCAAGCAAATAATAGTAAGTTTCAACATTAAATAATAAACCACCTTATGACTCCTAAATCTTAACAAAAGCAATTATAAAATTTATATTAAACTTTACCTTCCCTTTGAATGAATTATGTTGCACTCTGATTGATTCTTCGGATTGAATCTATTCAAGCTTGCATGTTGGTTTCACAAGTCTCCTACATATGATTCTAACTTGAGAAATTAATGTTCATCATAGGTACACTCCTCAATAGATGGTCTTACACTTTGACCACTACTAGCTTGAATTACATTATTGTCATTTTTCCTCATGTACTCATCCTAGACTTTAGGTATTAAATACCTTACTCTTCTCTTGTAACAAATTTCAAATAATGATTTCTTGCTAGCAATGAATGTGTTATGATCTTGGAGGAGTTATTAGGATGGTGCCAACCTTATTCGAGCATCAAATAATGATAATGTAATGGTCTATCAATCTTGAGTGCTCATCTGCTTGAGCGTAGACATTATAAGGGAGTTCAAAACACTTTATCTCCTTGGTGCCAAGTGGCACTTGATTCCTGGTGATGTCGGGATAAATGGATGCACCTTATTTGCATGTAATCAAATGTTTCAATGTTTGTTTTAACCTTGAATATTATCTTGGCTTCTTTACTTCCATGAGCACCTATTATCTAACTTTGTTCATAGGTTAACTTTGCTTCTTGGAAATGGTTATTTTCCAATGTCGATTGATGGCCCTTCAATTTATTCTAGTACCTGGGTAACTCACCTTGTATTTTCCAACTATTTCATGTTATCTCTAGCTTGTACTATTGATGTTTGGATTATCTTGTTATATTGTGTTTGTTGTTGGTTTTGCGTTGTAATAAGTGTCCTTTGCAATGTTTTGCTTTCATCTAGTTGTAGCACTGGGCTATGGTGTCTTCTAGTACCTTGATGAGGTGGATATCGAGCCCTATGGATGAATATTCGCTCAAGCACCATGGGTTGTGTTTTTTCTTTACCAACAATGAATATCGATCCCTTCGATTGGCCTATTTCTTAAGTTCCTTTGCTAGTACTTACCATTTGTAAATGTTGTATGTTAAGTCTTTTTTATGGCTCTTCACTAAGCACTTCTGAGTGTGATTTCCTTCTACCAATGACGAACGCTTGTAGATGTAGAGGATAGGTTATGTAATGTGTCCTTAGTACACTCAACATTTATCTACCTTTGATGTAATAATAGAGATAAATTTTGGTGCTTGTATAACCCTGTAAAATGCTCCTTAGTTGTACCTAAAATATGAAACTCTCCTAGTCTCATTTTATATCTCCTTCTACTAGTTTTGATGGTGGTTTTCTTCTCCACTTCTTGGAGGAATATTACCCTATTTGGTGGCTTCTCTAGGCCACAATAAGTTGTAGGTTATGTGTGCTCAAATAGTGTCTCTAGACACTTTGATAGTACGTTGACTTGTGCTCTTTGGTTTTCCACTCTAACTTAACAACCAATGCACATAATAACCTTTGAGAGTAATGAGTTTAATGTAGTTAAGAATAACTAAAATAGTGCAATAGTAATCTCACCTTATTTCTCCTTCAAAGTAACTTGCAAGATGCACTAATAGTAACTCTTAAAGAACTCTCAAATGCACTAATAACCTTTGCAACTTTCACTTAGTAGTAATGTCTTCTTTGTTGTAACTAGATAATAGGAAGATGATATTTTTCTTTCTATCGAAATATATCTAACTCATATATTAATGTGCAGGTATTAACCTTTAAAAAAACTTTCTTCTGCACTCCCTTTGAAGACTTTAACATGCAACCTTCTCCTTTCAACTTTAACTCTGATATGGTGCTTAATGAAACTTAATAATGAACTCAGTAACTTAATGTTCAGTAATGAACCTATTGCACCAAATTTGCTTACCTTAACAAACTCTGTAGATGAAGGATTGCAAGGTGATTAGATTCACCTTATTTTTACCTTTTACTGGATGGAATTGCAGCTCTTCTTGGTTGTCCAAAATAGCTCTTTAGCTCACCTATTTGCAGCTATGAAACCCTCTAACTTGCTACCTTGAAACTGTAGTAGGTGACTTCAATTCTTCTTCAAGATGTATCTTAGAAATCTAAACTTTTGCAGCTAGTAATGTTGTCCTAATTGCTACCCTTTCATAGTCAATATTTTTTCTAAAATGTTGTCCTTGAATCTCAAAATTTGGAGGGAACCCTCCAAATCAGCTGAGATTTTCCTTCAAAACCCTTCAGTATTCTATTGTAGATTCAACAAACCCCTATCTCCTTTCTCTATGAATGAGCCTTCTAGCCTTCAAGGGTAATCTTCAAACCTTTCAGGTTTTGTAGTAATGTTTGGCTCTTTTATATTTTAGTCTCCTTGTCAAATTCTGACTTCAATATAGGCCTTCTTCTCAAGAATCTGAAACTCTTGAGGTCTTCACCAATATCCTCCAAAATTTGGCAAGCTTCTTGCCAAATCTATCTCCATTTGGGCTTGTTTTCATATGGTGATAATTATCCCAAAATATTCCTTTATCAAGAACTTCTCCTTGGTGGTAAATTTCTCCAATGAGTTCTCCTAGGAACTCCTTTAATGGCCTTCTCTAAATCTCCTTCACCAAGGCTCACCAAGCCTTCTCCTTATTTCTCCTTGAGACCTCTTCTCTAGGGTCTTCACTCTCATAGCTTCTCTGGTCTTCACAATGAGACCTTTCCTTCAACATTCTACTGTGGAAGTGTTGGCAATGAGATCTCCTTCTTGGATCTCTAAAATATGTTATTGTTGGAATCTGGAATGGGACTTGTTGCTTGTCCTTATTTAGTCTTCTATCTTCCTGGATTTGAAGTTCTTCAATGGGACCTCTTGTAGGTCTTCTCTAGATTCTTCAAGGTGAAGTCTTCAATCTTCAATGGAGATCACCAATCTCCTATCTTCACCAAGACTCTTCTCTGGAGTCTCTTCTTCATGGATTCTGCTGTAAGGTTGCTATGGCCTTTTCCTCTATTCTGCAATCTGTAGGTTTCAATTTTCATTGGAGATCACCAATCTCCAATCTTCTCTTGGACTCTTTCTCTAGAGTCTCTTCTTCCTTGAGTCTGCAATAAGGCTGCTATGGTCTTTTCCTCTCTTCTATAATCTTTAGGTCTACAACTCTTGTAATGGGACCTTTTTTTAGGTCTCTGAAATCTTCAGTCTTCTACTTATTGTTACAAGTGCTGGAATGATTCTAATTAAGATATTCTTCCTAGAGCTGTGTAGGAAGCTTCCCAAATTTCTCTGAATCTCCTTTTCCTACAACAAGATGTTAGAAACTAGAATGGAAGAATCTATAATTCTGGAGATAATGAACTTCACTAGTTGATTTGTCAATCTAGTGGAATTAATGTTGAGTCCTAGTCTTCACAATTTTTTTTGCAACTTTGTGGAAAGACTCTAGTCACCTGCACTCTCAAAAATTCTAGAACTGAGATTTCTTAACTCCTCTCAATCTCTCTTTGTGGCTCTTCCTATTTCCTATTGATCTACCATGTGCTTTGATACCACTATTAGATTTTAGTGATGTATACTAATGGAGATGCAACCACAAGATGTAAAATATGCAAGCTATGGTAAGTATATGATAATGGTACTTAAATATGTAAGAAAATAATAGAATAGACTTTTGCAATAACTCAGTAAAATACCATTAATGAAGGCTCACGAAAATAGTACAATGCAATACAATGGAGGATAATGAACACTCTAGTATTTTTACAATGAAGATCTACATTGTACCTACACACTACTCTATAGTAACTTTATCTCTATTTCTCACACTCTCTCTTCTCTAATATCTATAGCTCAAGGTACATATATAAGATAGGTTCCTTGGGATTTACTCTACCTATTCCTATGACTCATGTACATGTGGACTACATGCACATTTACATCATTGCACATTCTAACACTTGTGTATTTATTACTTCTTCCCCAAGTAACTACTTAACATAAGATAAAATCCTAATATAATATTGTACCCAAGGTGGTACATTGGCATGTACCCAATAATGTAATATATTATCTAACAATTCAACCTTGTTCATCAAGTAATGGAAGCTCTATCTAGGACTACACCTTTTGGCCAATAACTTGTTTGAGATAGGATACATGAAAAACTAGATGGATGTAGGAAGAGGGTGGAAGATCTAATTGAAATGCTACTTCACCAATGCAATGAACCACATTGTAGGGACCATAAAATGAAGGATCCAACTTTTTATTAGACTTGATCTTCAAGGACAATTGTTTATAGGGTTGTAGGCACAAAAATACCATATCTCATACATTGAATTATCATTCAGAAGGGTGTGATTCTTGTTTTTGCTTCATACGGTTATAGACCTAGGTCAAATTATTTTTAAGAAGTTGAAGCATAATTTTATGTTATTGTAGTAATCATCTACTTGGGCCACTTTTGAAGATCTTAGAGCATATTTTGTGATTGATGGAGGTTTTTGATCATACAAAGCTTCAAATGGAGACATATTAAGGGAAAAATGGTAGGAAGTATAGTACCACCATTGTACTAATGAAAGTCATTGAACCCAATGATATTTATTATCTTGAGCAAAACAACAAAGGTAAGCACTCAAAAATCTATTAACAATCTCTATTTGACCATTAGATTGGGGGAGATATGAGGAAAACATATCTTGGTACCACTAAGATGAAACAATTCCTTACAAAAGTTTCAAGTGAATATAAGGTCATGGTCACTCACAATTATTTTGGGCATACCATGTAACTTAAAAAAAGAATCAAGAAATACCTTGGCCACCTTACTTGTTGAATAGAGATGTTGTAGTGCATAGAAATAAGCATACTTGGAAAGGTGATCTACTACCACAAAGACAACTATTTTTCCCTCTCATTTGGGAAGATCCTCAATGAAATACATAGATATGTGCTCCCATTGGTGGTTAGGGATAGGCAAGGGTTGCAACAATTTAAGAGATTTAATTATTTTCCCTTTATTACATTGACATACCTCACACTCAGCCACAAACATATTGGCATCTAATTTTAATCCTATCCAAGAAAATTATTGCTTCATCGGGTGGTATGTTTTCAAGAATCCTAAGTGTCCTTCTAGAGGATATGCATGCAATTCTTAGAGAATATTTGACTTAAAAGTCAAATATTGAGGAAGATATATGTAATCTTTTTATGAAGCACTCCATCCAAATATGATAAGTAAGAATGCAATAATGATCCTATTTTCATATCTTGAATGATTTGAGTAGTCTTTGAATTAGCAAGCCAATATTGTTAAACTTGAGAAAGCCATTGCATACAAGAACTAGAGATGGCATTATTAGCCACATCATCCTTTTATTTGCAATATAAAGCATCGACCACCACATTTTCCTTACCTTTATTATATTCAATGACAAATCATAACCCAAAATTTTAGTCATCCATTTATTTTGTTCAGGGCATGAGAGATGTTATTCTAAGAAATGCTTCAGCCTACTATGGTTAGTCTTAATGATGAAATGACTACTCAACAAATAATGCCTCCATTTCTCTATGGTATATAAAACATCTAGCATTTCCTTCTCATAAGTGGAGTGTCTGAAATTTAAAAATATCTAATATTTATTTTGGAAGCATCACACTCAATGAAAAAGGGTTTGCTAAAATTAGGAGTGTCCAAAACTGGAGTGGAACACATAGTTTCTTTGAAGGCTTGGAAGGCCAAAAAGTAGCTTCAGTCCAAACAAAATTATCCTTATTGGTAAGGACAGTGAGATGCATGACAATATTGCCATCATTACGAATATTTTTTTTGTAATAACATATGATTCCTAGAAATCTACATTTTTTTAAGGGATTTGGATAAGGACTAATCTTGAATAGCTTTGATTTGGTGAAATCCAGAGCACAAGTCTAGTTTAGTGAAATATCTAGCACCATGAAATTCATCTAATAAATCATCTATAATAGTGTTAGAAAACTTATCTTTGATAATGATCTTGTTGAAAGGACAAAAATTAGGACACATATACCATGAATTATCCTTACATTGTATCATCACCATCATAGAGGAATATGGACTGATGCTTGGACAAATAATTCCATGATGTAACATTTATTGGACCAATTTCTCAATCTCTAACTTTTGGATTTGTGGATAGTGATAAGGACACACATTATGAGGTTGACTACCAGGAATCATATGGATGGCATGATCATATGTGTGCTTAGGAGGTAGACCACTTGGATCACTAAAGACCTCCTCATAACTATCCATAATATTTTTGAGATCCATTGGAAGAGTTGAAATAGATTAATCCAAGGATTGAACCTCTATGCAATTCACTTGGTCAAGGAATCCATAACCATATTTCTTCATGGCTATATTGGAACCATAACATAGATATTGCATCTTTTGGAGACAAAAATAAATATAACACAGAATGCATTAAGATTATCCTTTCTAATCTCTTCTAATCCTTTCAAATGTTGAACCTAATGGTTCATATGATTCCTATATTCTTAGAATCCCAAAATACTTACTCTTGATCAGATAATTTCTCTCTTAATTCAATTTCAAGTTGTAATGTGGAATTATATTGGTGGAACTCCTCAAATATAAGCTCACACAAAGGAATTCCAATCTAGGGAAGGTAAGACCTAAGGGCCCATAGGCAAGGCTAAGTCTTCAAACAAATGGAGGACCACTTGTGGGTACCATAAATAGGAGGGACATCTAAAAAATAATTGCTTACTAGATCTATAGAATATTGAAGGTAAATTCTTGAAGCAACATGGAAGTCTTTTAGATGATGAGAGGCATTTGGATGGGTCTACCTCAACTACAGGGGCCCACTAGAGCATCCATTATGTGAGGAAGTTATTATTGTAACTGATGTATTCTCTCCTTGGCTCCTTAGTTTAGATTATAGGGGGTGTTGAATTTGTAATTTGATTCATGGTCAAGAGTTAACACTAACCAATGTATTGGATAGCCTAAGGGTATTTCATCGTGCAATATACTTATTATTTTATAATATTTTTCTATCTAAGCCTAATGGGCCATGGTTAACCTTGTTATGGTTAAACCTCATTTAATATTTTTAATTAACCTAAATCACACTTGTTATGTTAGCTTAGGTTAAACTTTATAATGTAATTAGGGGTTTTGGTATTGCTATAAATACCCCCTCAGACTCCTCATTTCTCATCAAAGTGTTGTATACTATTATCTATGGATAATGATTGTTTATGGTGCCTATAGGCACCCATCATATCTTTCTCTTTTTTTCCTTTTTTATGTTTTTTGTATAAATTTGAGTGTATAAATTGCTTTAGTTTGTTTTAGAAAATATTGTGAATTCCATCACTTTATTGTGATTACTTATGAATAGTATGGTCTTTTATGACCTAGGTGTCAATATTTTATTTTATTACATTAGGATTTATCCTAGCTTATGCCTTTATAAATTATATTAGTGTAGTATATTTTTTAAATGCTCTCTTAATTTCTACTTAGATTAGGATAGTTGCAACTTTAATTTGATATTTGTTGTTTTGTTGTCTTGGATTAAGTATTTTTTATATCTTGTAGTAGTTCTAGTAAATGTATGAAATACCCTCTTTCTTCTACAAACATTATGGTGAAGCCAATGTAAACTATGCTTTTTTAAGCATTTATTTTCTAGTCTTTAGACACTAGGGTTTGGTAGGTTGGTTGCTATAGTTTTTTTCAATGGCTACCATAGTTGCCATAAGCTATTATAATTATTGTTGTATCTACCTCCTTATCTTATGGCTCTTATTCTTTATTTTGTAGGTGCATGTAGAATAGCCAAATCCTAGAAGAATTTTTATCAAGATGAATTTCAAACTAATTACTTTCATTATAAGGACCATTTTATCAAAGATGAAATTTATTTTAGGAATATGACTTATGATGAAGATGATGATAGGGATCCCATAAAAATTTATGATAAAGCTTACCAATCTAATAAAATTTATTTTAGATATTACATATGATGAATATGAGGATAGGGATACCACAAAATATTATGATAAACCTTATCAATATGATGAAAATTATTTTTAAGATCTTATAAATGAGGAAGATGAGAATAGGGATACCATAAAGGACCATGATGAACCTTACCAATCTAATTAAATATATATCAAAGATCTTACTAATGACGAAAATAAAGAGGAAGACCCACAAAATCCATAGAAAGTCCCTATTTATCTAATATATTAGAATACATTATGACACTAATGAATAGTATGCAAAAGCAACAAATTCTTGTGCAATAACAACGTGAGGCCATGTTTTAACTCCAAATAGATTTGGGTACTTATAATTAGTAACAGGTTACTGAAATCCTTTTCTCCATCCCATCCTTGGGACTTTGTGATGTTTTTCCCATTTATACAACTTTCCATGAATGCTCTCAATAGGGTTATAGTTGCTCAAACCTTAGTTTCCCCATATTGTCCTTATGATTTTGATGAGTCTCCACCCTCACCTTATCCTTTATATAATCTTATAATGTATGTTCCTATAGCTCAATTTCAAGACCTAGAGGTGAAGGTTGTTGACCTAAACTATGTTGTGAAAAGTCCTTTTTTCCATAGTAAAACTCAAATTTATAAGTCAAATAGTTTCAATCATTCTTAAGAGTCTGAAAAGCCATCTAGTTTTAAAAAATGGGATGCAAAATCATCCACATGTGAAAGTTATGATTTTAGGAAGTTTACCCCAAAAAGTTATCCTAAAGGGATGTTTAAAAAAAACACTTCCTAAACATTCCTCCTATTTTTATCAAGGAAATAGTCATAAAAATCAATGCTTTTATCACTCTAGTTATATATATGAGCCTCAATTTAATCTTGTTAAAAATCATGAGCATGTTAATTAGCCTTTTTATCCAAAACTCCCAAGGATGTGGATATTTACTACAAGTCTTTGGAATTAAGTTTCATTCAATTGCCAGAGCATATGACCCAATTTCAAATATGGTGCTTTCAAAGTTGTTATGGATAGTGTTTCTAACTAACATACTAAATTTATCAAATGGCATTAGCTCGACTAGTTAGATTCCTAATATTTAAGGAGACACAGGTTCAAATCTTGCCAAGTGAGACATAGATAATATCCAAGTTGTTGTAATACCACTATGTGGTGATGATGTAGTATGAGTGGGACCCATTTCAATCCATGTAAATAATTGAAAATAATGTTATACCAAATTTAATTTTGATTCTCATACTATTCATATTCATATTGATTGTTTTCTCCCAAAAGTTATTATTTTTTCAAAAACTCGAGACCATGATTAGAAGTGACAAAATTTCCACTAAAGGAGACAAGTGTAGCTAAATTGGAAATTTTTAAACCCATTTATTCTATGTCTATTCATAATTTTTGACTCTCATAATTATTTATTAAATCAAATACATCAAATAAATTTTAAAATTTTCATCATTAATTTGTTGTTTAATTTGTATGTGATTTTGATAAATATGAATCTCTTGATCATAATTTTTCATTAGGAAATTTTGTTAAATCCAAAGAATTAAAAATTCCACTAGTTCTTCTCCAGATACTACAATTGCCACATGAAGAGGTGATTGTAACAACCATAAATCAATAGAATTCAAGGTCTAATCAAAATCTCTTTATAGTTGAGTCATGTTCTCTATTCTATTCTACAACATTTTGTATTCATATATTCAATTTTACAAGTGGTATAAGATGTTGATAACTCCTACTCCTTGTCTAGCTAGGCATCTTATTGAGATATTGTTCACTAGAATTAAATTCTAGGATAGTTATAACTTTTTTATTAAATGTTTCTAAGCAATTAAAGCCGCTCTTAGCCTACATTTCCTTGTCTTTCATACTTTTCAAAAGTAATCTAAATCCTTATCTCAGTAGAGAGATAAGGGGTAGGGAAATATAGCTTGTATCCCTTCTCTGTCTAATGATAAATATAATAGCAAACACTTGTTAGGCTTGTTTAATTTTATATTATCATTTAATCATTGAAGAAACCAAAAACATTTCACAACAAAACTGTAGAAAAGTCTGACACTTGAAGTTGTATCTTGTATTGTGGGCATGTTATAACAATATTTTGAATATCCATAAGGGCATTTTTTTTTAATTGTTTATGGTACTAACGTTTTTTAGCTCTTGTGGTTAGAATTCCTTCTTTATGTATTTCTTTGAAAAATTATAACATTACAATCTAACAAAATATATGTTTTTCTTCCACTTTTGTTTGTTCATATGTTGCTTACTTATTTTTGTCCATTATTGATCTTTTCTATATTCTTGTTGCATTCTGTTTTCTTATATATCATGTCTCATTTTCTAACAAGGGGCATCACAATTTTTTGTGTTTTCATTGTCTTAATGTTGTGTCCTTTTTTGCAAGCAGTACCATGGTTTCTTTTATTGTCTTAATGTCAATACAAGTTGCTTTAAGTGTTATATAGCAAATCGCCTTAGTTCAACCCATGCCATCTTCTCTTGGTATGTGACCAAAACACCATTTGGTAGTGATAATGCAGTAAATATTAAGCTTGGATCATTGGGCTCAACACATTTACTTAGAATAATTCTTACCCATTGTATTTGACTCTCTTTGTATAATATCCAAATTAATTTTTCCCTAAGAGCTAAGTCTGCATCTGTAAGAAATATTAAACCTATACCTTCTTTAGTTTTATCATCACACACCTTGCTCCATTTCACCAAAGGAAATTTTCTTTTATCATATAATCTTGACCACAAAAATGACTGCATAATATAGATTAAAAAAAATTCTATCGATTTTGGCATAGTATACAAGGACATATAATATGTTTAAATAACCTGTAAGCCCAATTTTATTTTATGCACTCTTCTTGATAACAATAACCATCTACCTTTCCATGCTAGTATTTTATTCTAAACTTTACTTATAATTGGATTCCATAATTCTATCCTCATTCTCCCCTCAAATAAGGGCATCCCTAGATAAGTTGTTAAATTTTCCTCCTCCATTTGAAGTAACCTACAAATCCCTACTTTGATTCTAGTTGGGGTGTTTAGGAATTAAATTTTTGAATTTTGTCCTATTAACTTTCTTCCCTAATGCTCTTTCGTATTACTTTAATAAGTTATTTCAATATCTAACCTCATTTATCCTTAACCTCCCAAAAATGATTGTATCATCTACAAATTGTTTATAGGTGATGTTGTCGATATTATTACTAGCCTTAAGTCCACTTATTAGCCCATATTTGTTATCCTTATTCAATTTCCTACCCAATACCTCTACCATAATAATGAACAAATATGGTGATAAATTATCTCCCTAACTAAGACCTCTCTTGGCTTTAAAAGTTTCTATTACTAATCCATTGACTAGAACTAACTATGAAACTGTAGAGACATAATCTTTAATCCATATAACCCATTTCTTCCCAAATCCAAAATTTTCTAATATTACAAAAAGAAAATCCTTTTTAAATATATCATAGGCTTTACTCATATCAAATTTTAAGATCGTTATTCTCTCTTTTATTGAAGTTTTTGAATGCATAAATTCATGAGCTATTATGATCTTATCCATAATTTTTCTCCATTCACAAATCCTCCTTGTTTTTTTGAAATAAGTTTCTCTAATAGTAGTCTTAAATGATTCGTCATCACTTCAGAGATAACCATATAAGTCATATTACATAGGCTTATGGGCATAAAAGAATCAAATAATTCCACATCCTTATTTTTTGGAATCAAGGTAAGATATGTTGCATTTATTTTATAAGGTATGTATTGTTTTACCCATGACTGTTCCAATGCCACCAATAAAGAACCCTTAACTATATTCCAATTATGTTAATATAATGTTGCAAAGAGCCCATCCAAACCTTAGGATTTATACTTATCAAAATAGAAAAGATTTAAATGAACTTCTTTCGGAGTAATAGGCTTCATCATTTTTTTATTGTCTTCATCTTGTTTAATTGAAGGTACTTCTTGTAGTAGTTTATCATTAAGAACTTCAAACTCCTTTGATCCTAGAATATTTTGGTAAAACAACCTTACCTCCTTTCTGATTTCACTTTGGTCTTCAATCCAAACCTCTTCTATTGATTTAATTCTACTAATTCTGGATGTTGATCTCTCTACTATTGTCATCCTATGAAAAAATTTGTATTTTTATCTTCTTTTAACCAAGTTTATCTCAATTTTAATCTCCAAAATTTCTCTTCCTTACTCAAAATATTATGATATTCACTAAGCAACTCCCTTTCCTTCGAGATTGGATTATTATGATCACCTTTTTAGAATTTTGAAATTTTATATTTTAGTTCTTTCTTCTAAAAAATGTTTCCAAAAGTGTTCTTGTTCCATTCTTTTAATCTAGATGTCATTGATTTAATTTATTTTGGAAGTGTATACAACCCATCGTTTCTTGAATAATTCCATGTTTGTGCTATCATATCAACAAATTGAGGATGGTCTTCCCACATCTGCTCATATTTAAAATATGATATTTTTTAATTCACTTACCACCATTTTAACTCTTATTGGCCAGTGATCTGAACCAATCCTTGTCAAGGTATTAATTTTAGCACAAGTCCCTTCATCTAGCCAATGATATGAGAGAATGCACCTGTCTAATTTTTTTGCTATTAGGTTTTGGCCTCTCCTATTTTTGGTCCAAGTATAGTTGTCTTCTTCAAACTCAACCTCCCATAGATTATTGTTTTGAATAAAAGCTGAGAAATCTCTCATACTTTGGGTTAATTTCCTAATTCCCCCAAATTTTTCATCCAACTTGGTTATGGCATTAAAATCTCCTATGATCATGAATCGGGTTTCTTGGTCTTTACTTCTCATAAAGGCTTCAATCCCACTCCATACTTCTAATCTTCCTGACTGAGTTGTAGGTCCATAGACATTGATAAGGATGAAATGAATATCTACAAAGTAGCATGTGACTAAAGAGGCTATCCAATGCCTAGTTTTATGAATGGTTACACAAGAGGTTCTAATAGGATTCCAACATGTTAGAATTCCCCCTACCACTCCTTCAGAATCCATAGCATCCCATTCACATCTTGCCCATATTGCTTTCATAGTTTTGGAAACTTCTTCCTTTGTCATTTTAGTTTCCTGGATACAAAGAATATCAGGCTTATTACTTAAACAAAGGTCCCTGATACACCTCTACTTTGAGGGGGCATTAGCACCCCTTATATTCCATGAGATGGTAATCATGTCTCATTAGGGGCTATTGGCCCCACCTATGAATTACCAATATCATTTTGTTGTTTGGTAAAGAGAAGTTCAACCAACTTAGTTTGTGTTCCTTTCTCTATGTTTGCTCTTGCTTCCCTGGATCTCGCTTGATAATTTGAGGGTTTTCCTCTTTTTGCCTTGCCTATATCAGGAGTAGGTCTTATTATTCTATTCCTCAATATTCTTTCACAACTTTATTTTTCATTATATTTATCCTCTCCTGGCTCTACTACAGAAGCTTTTGACTTGTCCTACTCATTTTCTAGTATTTCCTTATTAATGGTAGAGGTATTAACATCTAACACTGCATTTTCTCTACCAATTTTCTTCTCCTGAATGGTGCATGGTACTTCAAGAGAGTCTTCAAAATATGATGAGACACATTCCTTAGGTTCATCGAGAATGTTCTTTCCTAAATCAAGATCATACTGAATAGATGATTCCTTATTAATATTTTGAACCTGTTGTATTGTGTCCTCTAAGCTCTGATCTTCTTTTTCTTCATATGCTAAAGCCTCAAAAGAATTAGAATTTCTTCCAATATCCTTCCTTATTGGTCTCCATTATTTATTTAATTTCATCTATCTAGACCTATTTTTTGGAAGTTGAAAACCATCCTCATCCATGTCCATTTGTAAGTTTCTCTTGCGGTTTTCTACATATGTTTATGTTGGACTCTTCTTAGGGCATGATCTCTCAATATGCCCCACCTCATGACATCTTCTACATCTAAAAGATATGTTTTCATAATCTATGGTTTGGGTCCACAACTTACCCCCATACTTAAGAATGATTGATTCTGGTAAAGGTTTACTTATATCAATCATGACCAATATCCGAGCATAAATAGCCAAGAATCCATCTTTTGTAGTTTTTGAAATCTCAAGGAATTCTCCCAGAGTGTTGCCTATTTCCTTGAAGGTATCCATTTCCCAAAATTCAATGGGCAACCCATACATCCTAACCTAGTACTAGGGATAGATTTACATTTTAGGTGCAAAGCCTTCATACCAGCGGGTAAGGAAGAGTCCTGCTCTTCCCATAAACCAAGGACCCTCTTTTAGGATTCTATCTCTTTCCTCCCTGGAAAAAAAATGGCTAGGAAGAAACCTTTGGGAAGAAAGGATAGACTCACTCCTGGAGACTTCCAACTCCTATCAATCCATTTTCTCAAGGTCGAAGCCCCTGGCCAAGACCCATTAAATTTACCAAAAATTATTGTATCTTTGAGCAACGAGGATCACCTCTCTATGAGGCCCTCACTAACCTCTACTACTAGGGATGATTCTAAGGATTTAGTTATAAATCGATCCATGGGAAGGAAACTATAACTCAAAATCTACTGAAATTTACTAGAATATCCTATAGTGAATATAATATTTGATAAAAAACCTATAATAATTTGCATGCAAAATTTCTAAGATAAAGAAGGGGAAAAGGAAACTTAGCTAAAAATTTTTATGCCCAGACATAATATCTTGCCTCACTGATGCCCTAGCTCTCCATTGCTCCTCCCATCATCCGAACCCTGGTTGATAGATATCTACAATTTTATTTTTTGTGACTTGAAAAATCATCACTACCCTTGTTCTGGATGGCTGACTTCATAGGGTTGTATCTCCCTCAATATTGCTTAGATTCCTTCATATGACCACTCATTTTAAATCTCTTCAAATTCTACACAAATTGGTCCAAGAATCATCTGAATTGGACAACCCTTCACAAAGATATGGCTCCTAAAGGATGAGATATTTTTAAAAAAATTGCCCTAATGTTGCCCTAGTTTTAAATGGTTGTATTCACCTAGGTGTTGTAGGTGAGTTGGAGAGGAGAGGGCAATGCTCCAAGGGAGTTCCCAGGTTCAAATATCCACCCTACCAAAAAGCTAAATTGGGTATCCAAAATCCAATTGATAATGTTGGTGCGGGCAGGGTCAGGTGCGACCCCGGGTGACTTTGACGGTGTAGAACCCCCTGTTCGTGGTCTCTCAAACCAAGGTGGCTCCATAAGGGATTTTTTGCTTAAAAAAAATGGTTGTATTCATATGGTCATATCTCCCTCAATACTATTTGGATTATTTCAAATAACCACTCATTTCAAAGCTCTTCAAAATCCGCATAAAATAGCACAAGAATCATTTAAATCAGTAAACTCTATGCAAAGATGTGGCTTCTCAAATATTTTTAAATCCTCTATATGTATTCTATGATATCTCATTTTTATTGTGGTGATATTGCAAGCAAGATAGAATAGAAGCGAGTTTTTAACTATGCTTATTTTAAATTAGTATGGTCCTTGATGCCCTAAGTGTCAAGTAGTTGATTTTATTGCATTAGCATTTATTCTAGCTTATGTTTTTTAGATGATCTTAGTGTAGTATATTCTTAAATTCTCTCTTAATTTTGCTTAGATCCTAATAGTTTCAACTTTAATTTCATAATTATTGCTTTATTATCTTACTTTAAGTGTTTTGGTATATCTTGTAATAATTATGGTAATTGTATGATATATGCCATTTTCCCTAAAAATAAAGAAAAAATCTATAAAAAATCCAATGATTGATTGAAACCTTATCCTCTTATTTTTATCCAAAATCACAACCATTGACTTGTAGATGTTCAATGGTCAAAAATTATATTGATTTGAGTAATAATTCTAGATATTGGATTTCTATAAGCAACTTGATTGAAGGAAATGACCTCAAATAAATAGTAAATGAGCTTCAAAATATGCCTCACGAGTTATAGTTTTCTATTTTATAGAAAGGATGAGTTGATTTGGAATATATAAAAACATGGAGAATACTCAATCAAGTTATGACAAGGATTTCAAATAATTATAATTTCCTACTCCTAACGACTTCCTTTAAGAGAATATTTGACTGCTTTGTTGGAATATATTACATTATTTGGTACATGCTAATGTACCACCTTGGGTACATATTTAGATTAGGAGTGTGATTCATAGATTAGGGTTTGATTATTTACTTTATGCAATGTAATAAATGCACAAGTAATATTAGAATGTGCAAAGTATTCAATAATGTAAATGTGTATCATAGTCCATGTGCACATGAGTCCATATAATAGGAAAGTGAATATTCATAGGAAGATGGAAGGCCAAGATTCACATCCCATTATATATTTGCCTTTGTGTGAGCATTATAGAACAATCTCATCATTTTCATAGTAGAAGATAGAGTAAAGTAGAATACAAGTTTGCTATAATGTAGAACTTATATGGAGCATGGAGTATTAGTCATCTCCTCATTTTGTATGAAGATACTATATTCGTGAGCTTTCATTAATGATAGTTTTATGAGTATTTATAGATGTTTCTTATGAGTTTTACATGATTTGCATAGTACCATTATCTTATATTTAATATTGCATGCTCATTTTATACCTTGTGGTAGATTTTACATTAAGTATTTAGTATCAAAAGCTAGCAGTGATATCAAAGCCACAAGGGAGATTGATAGGAGATAGGAAGAGCCACAAGAGAGATTGAGAGGAGATAGAGAGATCTCATTTTTAGAATTTTTAAAGTTATTTTTTAGCTAGATTATTTCCACATGGTTGTAGGAAAACTCGTGAAGACTAGGACTCAACATAGATCTCATTCCACTAGATTTAAGGATAACTAATAAAGTTTATTTATTTTTAGATATTTATATATTTGCATGTTTTTGCTTGCTAATATCTAATTTTTTGTTGCAGAAAATTAATTCTCATATTTTGAGAAGATTCCTACAACAGATAGAGAAAATTTTCATCTTCGATTGCCTAAAATTCTATGTGCTTTTCTCATGCAGGGATTAGTTCTTTGGTGCAAAAAAAGTAGACATTGAAGATAAAGGAGGTCCAAGGAAAAGGTCCCATTGAATATTGGACAAAGAGGAGATCCAAGAGAAGAGAAAACATTAAATAACTTCCATATTTGGAAGATAGAAGATTGAATTTTGAAGATAGAGAAGGACTAGGAAAGGTCCTATTACAAATTGAAAAGCTACATAATTTGAAGACCCAAGAAAAGAGGTCTCAAGCAAGATTGAAGGAGAAAAAAAGAAGGCTAAAAAAGCCCTATTGAAGAAATTGAAGAAGTGGCCATTGGATAATATTTGAAGAAAGCTCAAGGTTGAATATTGCAAGTAGGAGAGACTTATAAAAAATAGGAATTTGGGACAATTGTCTCCATTTGACAACAAGCCCAAAAGGAAGAAGGATTTGGCAAGAAGTTTACCAAGAAATATTTTTGAAGACCTCAAGACATTTAGATTCTTAATAAATAAACCAACGAAAGAGGCTATATTTGAAGTCATAATTTGACAAGAATATTGGAGGAGAAAGAAGTTATAAGAGGCCACCAGATTTGAAAGTTTTGAAGACAACCATAAAGAATTTGAAGGCTGATTTGCAAAGGATAAGATTGTTGTTTTTGCAATAGAAGTTGAAGAGTCACATGATAGCAAGTTGAAGGTGACATATAGCTACAAATATAAGAATATTTGGATAGATTTTAAAGTGCCCTTAAACAACCAATTGAAGGAAGTTTTGATAGCAAAAGAAGGCAGCATTTTAAGGATAAGAGAAGGTTTATATTTAGAGAAGTTCAGGGAATATTTGAGAGAGCTTTGGATAGCAAAGTGAATGAGGATTTAGCAGCATTTAAAGCTACAAACTATAGAGTTCTTGGATAGAAATAAGGTCGCATTTGCAACTGCAAATTTTAGAGGTTGAGAGAATACATTCAAAGGAGAATTGAAGCTGCAAAAATCAGGTTCTCAAGCAAAAAATTAAAGGTTAAAAGGCAAAAAAGCTAGGCAACAATTAGAGCTGCAAAATTAATGATTTTAGAGCAGCAAAGAAAAAGGAATTGAAGCTGTAAAATTTTACAAAGTTGGGGCAGAAAATAGGTGAATCGAATCACCAAGAAGTCTAACTACAAGAGAAGACCAAAAGGTATGCAATATTGGTGCTATAAAAGGTCATTATTTGAACATTCACATTAGCTTATTATTAAGTCTTTAAAAGCACCACATTTGAGTTTATAAAGTAGCTAAAGGAAAGGTCTCAAGTTTATATCTTCAAAGTTGAAGAAGATAGCATTCACAAGGGATTAAAACCTGCAGTAAAGAATGGAGAAGTTAGATATAATATAAAGAAATGAAAAATATCAACTCCTTACTATCTCTTGGAAAATAAATAAGCCAATATTTTATAGAAAATAATAGAGGTATTATACTATCCAAAAGGTAAAAGTTTTGGCACAAATTAAGGAGCTTGGAGTCACCAAAGAAGAAACCACCAAGCATAGAGCTGAGAAGGAGTTGTTGTAGAAGAGTAGCCAATGAGGAGGAGCCATCATGGAAGAGAAACCACCATTACCAAGTCTTGGTGAAGAGGAGCCACCAGAGGAGTGGTAAAAAGAAGAGGTGCCACCATATTGGAGAAGAAAGCCACCATTTCAAGGAAGCAAGAGTAATTGTTTAAGAAATACTAAAAGTATAGGGGGCAAGCAATCAAAAGGTATGAACTATTATATCCCTAGAGCTACATACAATAGCCAACAAGCATCGTGAGTTAGCAACAACCAGCAAGGAGCCACAAAATAGCAAGGACAGGTCACAAAAGTTCCATTAGAAAGTGAAGCGATGCAAGAGGTGAAGGGCCAAGGTTATTTGATCGTTAAATATTGGAAAATAAAGTGTCATCTTGAAAATGACTACTAGAAACATAACCAATGATAAGTGAGCACTATTAAAGCTTGTTAACATCAACCAATGTAAAGTCAAAGTGTCATTCATAGAAAATTAAATTAGGTGAAGCATCAAGTATTACTCAACAAAGAGAAGGAGCATTACAAATAAAAGAACAAACGCCATAGAGTAGCAGTATGTTACCAACTAAAGTGGAACATAGGAGCATTACAAAGAATATAGACGTTACACAGAAGAGAAGTGCCACCACCTGGAAGGACAAAATATATTCTAATAGGAGAGTGAAAGAGTTACATTACCAAGTGTCATAGCATAGAAGGTAACTCCATCTAATGTAAGCAAAGTGAAACGTATTCTTTGCATGAAGGACAAGTCATACAAGCATACTCTTGAGATAACAAGGTAATGTAGGTGAGGGAGTGCAGGACAGTTGATGCTAAGAGAAACCAACCAGCAATAGGAGGACATTCAAAGTATTAGAGAGCACCATACATAAGAGAGAATATTAAATGCAGTGAAGGAGGACGTAGTATTGCATTAGAGTTTGGAAAATAGGACAGCGTCTAAATTAGAGTGTTGAGGATATGATTGTACCTTAGGCTTAATTATAAGCCTAAGTTATTATTTTATTATTATTTCCTATTTCTTGTACTTTGTATTCACGTGAGGCATAGTATGCCCATGTTGGAAATAGGTTGTTATTTGTTGGATGTTTAGTTAGATTGTTAGAGTTGTCCTTTGTCTTCTAGCAGTTAGTTGACATCCTTGTTTAGCAGATTGTTATCTATTAGTTAAGTGGTTGGTCATGTTTGGAAAATTGTTACAACCACTTAACCTATGTGATTTCATTGTAGCATTATATATTTCATTGCACTCATGAATAAATCAGCTTCACGTTTGAGTTCCATATCAGTGGTAATCAGAGCCGAAGGATAAATATTTTGCAAGGAGGGCAAGTTGCCACTTCTTTGCTAGGTGTTTAATTGAGTTTTATAGCTAGTACATCATATCCTAGGTAGGTTCTTGCATGAAATTGGTTTGAGGCCAACCGCAATATCATTTTTGTGAAGCTCAAGAGGTGGCAGAGGGTAGAAATTACCCCTACATCAAATAGCCCTGGCAGGAACCATACGGTAACCAAAATTGCCTTGGGTTGGCAAGAAAACTTTTTTTGTTTGGAGAAATTTTTCTGCTTTAAATATCAAAAATCATTTGCATATATTTGAAGGGTAATTGTAGAGTTGAGGTCAAATTGTGGCCAAAAGAGGCTTTGGTGTTTCTTGTCGAAGGGTGCACAAGCAAAATTTTGGTGCACAAAATTTTAGAGGTTTATTCACATGGAGGCTCCAGAGGGTTGATCAGGTGGTATTGGAGAGATTGTTCTCCCAATATTGTTGTATTCCCTCCCTTTTTACACATATTTTCCAAAAAAAAATTGGACCGATCAACTCTTTGGCCGACCGACCACCCCCACTGACAAAATGCCTACCGATCGACAGAGGAATGGGTAACCCTACCCTCCCTCATCCTTATACCTCTCATACGCTCCCAAATATTTTTCTCTATCACCATCCCATATCCCTCACCCGACTCCTCCTGGCTCCCTTTTTTCTTCACTTCCATCATACCCCCTAGTGCATGCACTGCCCATTGTTGAACACGGGAGGGGATCTCGTGATTGATAGGTGGTCGATTCCATTGTAGTCTACCTCGCAAGCAAAAGGAGGAGACCTTCGATGGGGTGATCGCACATGGAGAGAAGATAGAATTCATAGGCAATGAATGAAGAGGCAGTAGAAAGGAAGATCGCATCGTAGATAAAAAAAAAATTACAGGAGAAATTTTTTCAACTCCCTAAGGCCTAAAAATGGACCAATAAGAAGCCCTCAAACCATTACGCAATTGTATTCGAACACATGGTGTTGTGTGATCATTGGATATTTTTTGGCACGCTCATCCTTTCTTTAGCATGAGCTCAACGTCGTCAGTGACTTCACAATTTTCCAACGGCAATGCATCATATCCAACATGAAATTAGTTTTTACAGTACTCTGAACTTGCGTTTACCCACGGTATTTTTCAGGCCCTCTGTAACATGTGACAAGAAACCATAGCATGCTAGATTTCAATTATTTCGATGGATTTTTCTTGATTTTGGTGTCCATATTGATGTTCTGACAAAAATTCACATCTATCGACCAATTCCTACCGATCGACGATTGCACAACGGTCCGGTGATAGTGTGAAAACTCTGACAGTTTCAAGTTTTGCGATATTTTCCCATTTTTTTGGTAAAATCTAACAGTTCACGTTTCCATCATGAGGTGTTTTTCGGTACTAAATCCATTTTCGTCAGGCATAAGTGTTTTCAACAACCCAGATATCGCATAAGTAGGAAAAGCAAAGCAGTTTAATTTTCCTTGCATTGAATTATCCTACATTGGGTGTGTTTGGGCCTGATCAGGATTTAAAAGAGTGTTCACACTCATAGTTGAGTGACCACCACTCATAGTTGTCATAAAGGCCTACACGCATGGACCAATGGCTATTGCTTCACCGCATATTGCACACCACTTAGAGGATCATCAATCGAGGACCTTTCTGACACATTGCAAACAGTTTTAGTGAGCGGTAGAAGATTGATTTTCAAAACTTTATGGAATATTATCCCACATTGTCAAGGTGGACGATCGCAAGATGGTCTAAAAGAAGGAGCGCACATATTTGTAGGTGTCAAGTTGCTCACCCTACTCATGCTCATATGCTCAGTTGCACCTCCTTGGGATGCCACTTGGCAGATTTAAAAATTTACCATTGGTGAAATTTGAAGAAACCAGCCATTGACCGGAGCTAAAAAACCAATTTTTTAATTTTGTCACCAAGCAGCAAAAATAGCAAAGGTGATATTTTACGTAATTTTTTTTTGCAAATTTTCAGCCAAGGTGATATTTTCTGTAATTTTTTTTTGCAAATTTTCAGCCAAGGTGATATTTTCTATAAAAAAAATTTCAAATTTTCAGTCAATTTTTGCACAATTGATCTAATAGCAAAGGTGATATTTTTTGTAATTTTTTTTTGCAACTTTTCAATGAAGGTGATATTTTTTGTAATTTTTTTTTGCAACTTTTCAATGAAGGTGATATTTTCTGTAATTTATTTTGCAAAGTTTCAATCAATTTTTGCACAATTGATCTATTTTTTTCTCCACAAATTAAATTTTTGCAAGGATAAAGACTATTTTTCTCAATATTAGTGCTATTTTTATTTTACCGATTGCAAATCTAAAGGGTAATTTTATAATTGTAAAATTTGATGTAATTTTATAAAAGCACTAAATAGCCCATTTTTTGTAAATTAGAAGGTAATGTTTGTAAATCTAGGCGAATTATGCATTAGGAAAACTTGGAAAATTGTTCCTAGCGAATTGTGCATTAGGAAAACTTGGAAAATTGTTCCTAAAGCCTAGATGGTTCTTGCAACCATTTTGTAGTCCTCCTAGTCTGGCATATACACGTAATCAAATGGCTACCGATCTCAAAACAAACATGGAAAACCTTACTATTGTAGTAGACATTTTGGCAAATAAAGTGAAAGATATTATTTTGCAATTGACTCCTAGTGATATCAAAATTCATCATAATCATGCCAACAAAGCAAAATGTGAGGTCAAATTGTATGACGAATCAAGGGATCTTGATGTCTTGTCTACATGGATTTTAGATATGCAAACTTGGTTCACTTATTCTAAAATTCTTGAAGAGGACCAAGTTACTTTTTCCACAGTCAAACTCATAGGCCTAGCAAAAGTTTTAATTGTAGAAATACAAAGCCATAATATTGTCATGACTTGGAAATAAATGATCCAGTTTTTAAAAAACACATTTTTTCCACAAAACTACCAAAGTGACCTCACTACCAAGTTGTATAGATTGAGGTAAGTCTATAGTATGTTTGTTGTTGACTACATTTTCAATTCAATAGGCTAAGGGTGCTTCTTGGTATAAATATTCAGAAGAGGATTCGATTAACAAGATCACTTGTGGATTGCAAGATTATATTTTTCAGGGAAATCAAGTTCAATGATTTCCTCATTTTGGATGTCGAATTCAAGCATGCCATTCTCGCAGAGGAGAAATTTGGTGCCTCTCAAAGATCTCAACAAGACAACAGTTCCAAAGGCACAAATCATAATCAACAAAAGGTGAAGAACACTTCTCATTCTTCTTCTCCTCCCACTTCTCCTAAAGCACATTCTTCTTCTTCTCACTCTAAATATCCTTCTTCTTCAACAATGTATTGTGATTTTTATAAAAAGTAAGGTCATACAAAAGCTAAATGATTTATTTTTGAAATAATGAAGAAGAAGAAGTCTCTAATTATACAGCCTACATATGAGGAACCATAATATGGTCCCATTGTGACTACAGGGACAGAAGAAGAATATCCTGATTTAAAGGGTAAACTAAACAAAGTTACCCTCATGACAAATGTTTCGGCACAAGGGGGTCGTGACCATTTGTTTATCACTAGAGCCCACCTTACACATGATTTTTATGTGGATTGTATCATAGATAATGGCTCACAAAATAATCTCATCGCGAGGCTCGTTGTTGAGAAGTTGAAGCTTCCCATAAAGCCACATCACCAACCATATGCACTTGGGTGGAAGGATGTAGACTCCACATATAACATCACACACACTTGCACCTTGAATTTTGCTTTTGGTGATAATTTTATGGATAAAGTAAGATGTAATATCACTGACATGGATTGTTGTGGACTATTGCTTGGTAAACCTTATAAATTTGATAGGAATGCACTATATCATGCTAAAAATAACACATACACTTTGTATTTGCATGATAAAACCTATTTGATACAAAGCACTATACCCACATCAAATTTGATGCTAAGTTGTAGGTAAGTTCGTAAGCCATTAATTCAAACACTTATTTTTGCTCCTACTTGCATAAGTCCCACACAAGAGAAAGAACAAGCACCATCAAAGGCTCGTGATAAAGAAGAATTTTCACTTTCACAAAATGAACAATCACAAGATCTCATGGTTAAGGAACCCATCACTCTCACTCATGAGAATGATACCAACCATTACATTGGCATCATTTTGGGTACACTTAAGAACACACAACCACTTGCTCCACATAAGTTGTCTTTGGCTTTGCCCTCTTCCATCATTGCACATATAGAGGAGAAAGCTAAGGTCACTTCCTTCATTTAGCACCAGTAGAGCCTTAAGGGCAAGATAACACAGGACTTTCAGAAGACTCGGTAGGAGTAGTAGTACTCACTCATCTCAAGTTGGAGATAGATTTTGGTGTCCTTTGGATAAGTGGTACTTTTCAAAGATACCATATCAGGATACTCCTTTGGTACCTGAACCTGTCATCAACCCTACAGTAGTAGTGGCACCTGATTGTCAGCTTTCACTCACTACATATAGAGTTTTTGAGATGAAGACTCATCACACTCGATAGGGTTCTTCCATTTCTTACCTTGTCATCCATCGTGATCACTTTCCACATATGTCTTATTGGATTCCTCACCATCATATGGCCCATGACTTTCCACATCTGTTGAGATCATTGGGGTCCAATGCTTCTATGATTGGGAGAAGTGTTGAGGATATGATTGTACCTTAGGATTAATTATAAGCCTAAGTTATTATTTTATTATTATTTCCTATTTCTTGCACTTTGTATTCACGTGAGGTATAGTATGCCCATGTTGGAAATAGGTTGTTATTTATTGGATGTTTAGTTAGACTGTTAGAGTTGTCCTTTATCTTCTAGCAGTTAGTTGACATCCTTGTTTAGTAGATTGTTATCTATTAGTTAAGTGGTTGGCCATGTTTGGTAAATTGTTACAACCACTTAACCTACGTGATTTCATTGTAGCATTATATATTTCATTGCACTCATGAATAAATAAACTTCATGTTTGAGTTTCATATCAGTGCAAGTTGCATAATAAAGGAAACATAGGATAAGCAGACCAAATACATAGCACGCCATAAATGAGAAGGTCCATAAATTTTAAATCAATTCACATTTGCATAAAGGTCAAGGAGCTATAAGGAATACAACACTAAGGTTGAATTTAGATAATTGTTTATGCATGAGATTAATTAAATAAATGAACGTATAAGGAATTGCATTGATGAACTATAACCTTAGATGTTTGAATGCTTTGAAATATTTTTTAAGTAAGAAAGATATAATTTGAAATCTATTTGAATTACTTTATTCAAGCATAGAAATATTTACAAATAACTTAACTTGGAGGAATAAGGACTTCTACATAGAAATTGAAATATTAAATTTGCAAATACCCTTATATTCTAAATTTCTAAATTAGGGAGTTATAAGGAATTCATCACCATCATAGATTCTTGAAATTTAGAAACTATATTACTAAAAATTGAAAGATATAAAAAGTACAACATAGAGTTGTCAGAAAGTTTGAAAACTACATTGGAATTAGTCTTTTGCTCGAATTAAGGAGACATAAGAAATCCAACTTAAAGTACTTGAGGATAGAGAATTTTATCATTTAAAATTGCATCAAAATTGTCTTAAGCTTTCTATTCATAGATAGGGAGAAATAAGGTAAATACTAGAAGTTGAACATTAGGGAGAAAAAAAGGATTCAACTCAAAGGAAACCTTAGAAAGCTAAGTATTTTATCAAAGTTATTTTACATTCAAAATACTAGGGAGCTAAAAGGAATTCTACCTAGAGATTTGACTATTGCTTGATCATTCTCCAAACATTAGAAAAACAATATATACTAAAAATTTTGAAGAATTGAAAGTTAGAATTTGATCAAATACTCAAATTTAAAAGTTAAAGAGATTGGGAGACATAAGGAATACAACATTTTTTTAAGATAATGGATATCAAGAGGAACATATCATCACAATGTATACTATGAAAGGATTCAGGATCAAAATCCATACAATATTCCATATCAAAAATGTAAAATTATTTAAAGCACAAATAACTCTACAAGTCAAAATGGAAAAGATATTCAATATATTGATTTTGGTGCAAGTCACCACATGATAGGAAATTTACTATGGTTTAATTGCCTTGAAGTCACTAACAATCTTAGGTTGAAAATTGTAGATGGAAAAACCTATCCTACACATGGATATGGGTGTGTAACACCTAGTACATCATTTTTATATCTTTTGTTATGTGATGTAATGTATGTTCCTAGATTAACATCAAATATTATTTCAGTAGTCAAATTGATTGAGAGCAAAAGGATGGTTGATTTTAGATATATAAATGGAGTCAATAAGTGTATCATTATAAATCAAGATGAGATAGAAGCTACAGGATCAATTCACAATGATATATATGCTCTAGATTCAATTGAGATTTCACAAGATATTTTTGTAGTTCAAAACAACACTAATGGATTTTTTGAGGAACAGATTGCAGGAAATGAAAAATTTATTTATCATAAAAGTCGAGGAGAAATTAAAAATTCAGAATGAGAAATGTGAGAGGAAAACAATACTTTGGATGACTTAGCTACCTATATATTAAAGAAGAAGAACAAGAACCTAATCAAGTTGAGGAACATATGAAAGACGAAGATCCATATTGAAGACTAAAGTCTTCAATAACCAAATAATGTAATACAAGGGTGTGTTGGAATATATTACATTATTTGGTACATGTTAATGTACCACCTTGGGTACATCTTTAGATTAGGAGTGTGAGTCATAGATTAGAGTTTGAGTATTTACTTTATACAATTTAATAAATACACAAGTAATATTAGAATGTGCAAAGTATTCAATAATGTAAATGTGCATCATAGTCCATATGCACATGAGTTCATACAATAGGAAAGTGAAGAGTCATAAGAAGATGGAAGGCCAAGAGTCACATCCCATTATATATTGGCCTTTGTGTAAGCATTATAGAACAATCTCATCATTTTCATAGGAGAAGATAGAGTAGAGTAGAATACAAGTTTACTACAATGTAGAACTTGTATGGAGCATAGAGTATTAGTGATCTTATTTTGTATGAAGATACTATTTTTGTGAGCTTTCATTATTGGCAGTTTTCTGAGTATTTATAGAAGTTTCTTATTATCTTATATTTAATATTGCATGCTCATTTTTATACCTTGTAGATTTTACATTAAGTATTTAGTATCAAAAGCTAGCATGCTTGAGGCCCTTTCTAAGGCCTTAATATTCTTTTGATTGGTGATCCAAAGAAAAATTATTCTGAGTGAGAGTCTAGAAAGAAGAGGATATCATTGACGTTTTAGGTTTGACTTGTGTAAGTGGGACATAACTTTACACAAAGATATGGCTTTAAAAAATGGAGAAGTTTTCCATAAAAAATTTACCAAAAAATTGTAATCCACAAAACATCTCCACTTTGCTAGAATTGTTACTCTGATAGCACTTGTTATGAAACTTTGCTTCTCATAAATATAAAGGCATTCACAATGTGTTAAATTTTAAATAAATCAACCATGGTAATTAATCCATACAGGACAAGATGTGATTATACCATTTAGGTAGGGCAACACCAATGTTATTCTTTAAGGAAGGAACCACTCCATAATATCTCATAAATTGAAATCCGCTTCACAGTCCAAGACTATTACAAGAGAATACTTGATATGATTGATGATTACAATGACGATACCCTTTTTTAATATACCCATCTTCTAATGCTACTTTGGGGAGCCAATCCCTAAACCCATGTCCCACTTATTATTATAATATAATGTTATGGTACCTAGAGATAGGAATATGAGGAATATGATATTATATCATGTATGGGGTATTATGGATAGTTGGCATGGGCCACACATAACCCAAAGTTGATTGTATTACAATATTATATTATAATGAGTGGGATAAGGGGTTAGGAGTCAGCTCCCCAAAGTAGAATTAGAATATGGATATATAAAGAAAGGATATTGTCATTGTAATGATAAATCAATGATATTGAATATTCTCTTGTAACATTCTTGGCTCGTGGAGAGAATCTCATTTTTGGAGATATTGTGAGGTGGTTCCTTCCTTAAGGAATATCATTGGTGTTGCCCTACTTGAAGGATAGTATCACATATTGTCTTGTGTGGATTAATTATTGTGGTTGATTTCTTTAATATTTAATATATTGTAAATGTCTTTATATTTATGAGAAGCAAAGGTTCATAGCATATTAGCCCATTTATATCTTCATTGTCCCTTTCCTTACACCATTTGATACTTTTTTTTTTGTCCCTTTGCTTACACCATTTGATGTTACTTTCCAAAAAAATTATATATTGGGTACCTTTATCGAATAGTTGATGAAATTCTAGATCAATTGCTTCAAAATAATCACTCCATGGAGGATTTTTCCTAACAATTATTTGTTGGAATCTTTGACTTTGAAAGAATAATAGAATTTTTTTAAATAAATCTAGAAATCATGCCAAGTTTAGAATTATATTATTCCCTCTCTTAAAGAATGTTTACATGTGGTGCTCATTATGAAAATTTTCAAGCATGGAAAAAGAGGTGGCAACCTTTTAGTTACATTTTTTAATATACATACAAGGGTTACTGGGACAATGGAGTTAATACAAAGGATCTATGCCTATTTATGGTAAAATAAAAATATTCAAGAGAAGGGATCATTGAAATTAATTTTGATGATCCTTCCAAAGGAAATTTAAGGAAACTTAATAGTGGTAGAATATTTCAAAATAATGAAGACAAAATTCTCCCCACTTACTAAAATCACATACAATTTCAACTAACAACTATGTAAAAGCTTAGGTGTTTATTATAGGAATAAATATTGTTATTGTAAAAAGGATGAAGATATATCTTAATCGGGTAAGATTCACAAATGATTATTAATGCCACCAAGAAAAACTTATATGAAAATTAAATTAACAATATTATTATTTTCTATATTCATCAATTATTGTTGAAGGCGCTATTTTAAAACTGTTAGTATGCCTATCTTGAAACTATTAGCATGCCTCTACTGAAATAAACAAGCTAGCAAATAATTTAAGCATGGTGTTAACCTTTGTCTTGACAAAATTAAAAATTTAGAAGATAATTAGCCAAGGGAGTTTCAATATGATAATGAAACAATATCAAGGAGTTGATAAGGGAAACTTGGCAAAGGAATATGAAAAATATATTTGCTACAAAGATAAGGTAGATATGATCTAATTAGCTTATTTACAAAAATTATATTAAATATTATAATTGTTTTCTAATGTGACCTCAAGTGAAGTAGTCTTGGGTTCAAGTCTCAATGGGTGTAACGGTCCTATGTGTATGCCCAGTCCTAGCATCACTATGAATAAAATCCACAAAATCAATGATAACCTATTAAAAAAGAAAATAGATTAAATATTACTTAAATTTATTTATATGTAATTTAATGAATTACCCCCTCATAAAAACCCATGTAAACTCAAATAAAAAGAACATGTAAACTCAATTTGTTTGGACCAATGAGGGATATTGTAGTGTTTAAGTCGTTGGGTTTTCACCCAAGAAACTCATGTTCAAACCCTGATACGACGTTCTAAGACCTCTCAAAACCTGCATAAACTTAACACCCATGTAAATTTAACACTTTTAAGTCCGACAAAGACAACATAGTGGTTAGGACTTTGGACTCTCTTTGAGGAGGTCCAAGGTTCAAACCATGATGTATCCAAAAGGTGGATGGTAGTGGTTGAATGTTTGTCAGTTGGTTGTCCCAGTTTGATGCCCTGAAGGGTTAGGGGTCTCTTGACTTCGTCTAACCCAACAAGTTTGGATTTATAGTGGCAACATCCAATGGTGTTACCAGCTTTCATATGTATTAAAAAAATTATAATTAATTAGAAATAATAAAATTGAAAAAATAGAATAAAATTTGTGTACCAACTCTTCTATGCATTAAAAAAAAGTGGTTAGGGCTTTGGCCTCTCTTTGGAGAGGTCCAAGGTTCAAACCACGATGTATCCAAAAGGGTAGGGTGGATGGTAGTGGTTGAATGTTTGTCGGTTGGTTGTTCCAGTTCGATGCCCTGAAAGGTTATGGGTCTCTTGAATTCGTCTAACCAAACATGCTAGGATATATAGTGGCAACATCCAATGGTGTTATCAGCTTATGTATTAAAAAATAATAATTAATTACAATTAATAAAATTAGAAAAATAGAATAAAATTTGTGTACCAACTCTCCTATGGCGGAAAGTTGTCGCGATATCGCGACATGTCGCTTCGTCGCGGCCAAGGGAGGAAAGGTGTCGCGATATCGTGACATGTTGCTTCGTCGCGGCCTAGGGAGGAAAGGTGTCGCGATATCGTGACATGTTGCTTTTTCGCGGCTAAAGGAGATAAGGTGTCACGATTTCGCGACATGTTGCATTTTCGTGGCCAAGGGAGAAAAGGTGTCGCGATATCGCGACATGTTGCTTTTTCGTGGCCAAAGGAGAAAAGGTGTCGAGATTTCGCGACATGTTGCATTTTTGCGGCCAAGAGAGAAAAGGTGTTGCGATATCGCGACATGTTGCTTTTTCACGACCAGAGGAGAAAAGGTGTCGTGATTTCACGACATGTTGCATTTTCGCGACCAAAGGAGAATTGGTGTCGCGATATCGCGACATGTTGCATTTTCGCGGCCAAAGGAGAAAAGGTGTCGCGATATCGCGACATGTTGCTTCATCGCGTCCGAGAGAGAAAAAGTGTCGCAATATCGCAACTTGTTGAATTTTCGCGGCCAAAGGAGGAAAATGTCGCGATATCGTGACATGTTGCTTTTTCGCGGCCAAAGGGGAAAGGTGTCACGATATCGCGACATGTTGCATGTTTGCGGCCTAAGGAGAAGAATAGTGTCGCGATTTCGTGACAAGCTGCATCAACTGTCCATATCGACCCCCTGCTAGCTAGTTAATGGTTCAGGAGATTTGGCTCCATTGCAAATCTTCTTCTACTATTGTATGCTTGTGTTCTCTCTGAATTCGGCTGGGAAGAGTCTCTTCCCTTATTGTAATTGATCTTTATTTTAATATAAGTTTTTTCAAATTTTTCAAAAAAAAACTCTCCTATGTATAAAAAATTAAAATTACAATTAATAAAATTGGAAAAATAGAATAAAATTTGTGTACCAACTCTCTTATGTATAAAAAAATTCAAATTAGAGTTAATAAAATTGAAAAAATGAGTTACAAACTTACAACATTGGTAAAAGTTTTTGGATTTTCATTCAAGAGATCCAAATTTTTAAACATAAAAAATGAGTTGCAAACTTACAGCGGTAAAAGTTCTTGGGTTTTCATTCAGGAGACCCAAGTTTCACAAAAATATAAAGATCATAGAATTGACTAATATATAATAAATAAAAAATGAGCATCCACGTGATGTGGTCTACCGGCAAGGACACCACTTGCATTATCAGTGTTGTAATCGGGTTCAATCCCCACAACCGATATATATGTATAAGAAATATTTACTTAATAAAATAAAAAGATTTGAATCAAAGGTGGAAAGTAAGAAGTTTTATTAAGTAAATCAAAGAACCAATCCTAAGAATCAACCTTAACATTTCATCAAATTAAAAAAATAAAATAAAACTTTTTGGGTCCATTTTTAACACATCATTAAAATCCACAAAAATATAAGACCATAAATTGACTAATATAAAAAACAAGGGATTTGAAGCAACCGTGGGAAGTGAGGAATTTCATGAACCAGAGAGTCAACCTTAACATTTGGTTCAACGATATAAGCGGATTTTTAAGGCAAATACCAAGTTTAAAATTTTGATGATTAATAAATAGATAAATATTAAATTATTATTGTATATTAATATATTACGGTTGATTATAATATATATTAATTTTTTTTTATATAGGTAATTATCTTTCCTTTTTAAACAATTGGTCACAAGTTCAAAGATCAAGTAACATTGTTTTTCGATAGCTTAACACACACTCAGCAAACTTAGGTTAGACTACTACCTTTGTGAGATTGAACATGCCCTCAAGGTTTAAACCTAAGTCTTCTCTTGGTAAATACCCAACCTCTTACCAATACACTTAACCCTTGAGGACTATTAAATTATTATTATATATATACTATGATGTCGGTTGAAATTTTATAACCATGGTGTAGTCTATGTAGGCCTTTTCTGATCACTTTAAAAATAATTAAATAAAAAATGTAAATATGATCTTAGTATGGATTAAGAGATAAAATATATATAAATATTATTTATTTTATTTTTATGTAAAATTATTTTTTAGATAAAATTTGTGTAGTTTTTATTTGTAATTTAAATCATATTGTGGAAATTTAAGACCTTGGTATAACTTTAAAGGAAGGAAACAAATATGCTAATAGGCTAGTCAATAGAAAGGTTTTAATTAAAAATCGTGAAGTTAAATTTTATTTTCCTTAGTTAGAGGAAGTAATAAGTTTAGCTAAAGCTGACAAGAAAATGTTGATTGCCTGAATTAAATAATGATTAAAATTTATTTTAATGTTTTCATTGGTAATATCTATTTTATTTTATAGCATTAATATACTTTCATATATACTATTTATTACAATTTATGTGGTTAGTTGTGCTTCATAAGGAAACTAGCAATCAAGATTAGTAAAGTGGGCTATGATATTGCAATGTTTTGGAAATATTACTCTACTAAGATGCAATGCATATATGGTAGAGGTGAAGTGTTAGTATTGTGAAGTGTTGGCATCCCTACCACGTTGTTTGTGAGAAAAAAATTTTATGTAGTAATCTCTTCTTCCTTGAAACTTTGTTTTTTTAGAATGTATTCCTTCTTTTCCACATTTTGTTGTCAAGATTTTTTTGTTGCGCTCAAGGAAGCGTGCAGTCCTGTCTTTTCATTCATCATGCAGTGTCCTCCAAGTTCTCACGGCAAGGTCCAAGTAAATTCATGGCTTTTGAAAGACAAGAGTTGTTTCACACCAGCGCTTCTATTGAAATCTCATTTCAACCTCAAAGACATAATGGAGACTGGTTAAGTTGGCCAGCGTAATTTGATTTTGGAGAAAGAGTGGAGCGCAGGCCCATTTCGGGCTAGAGGTCGGCTGAAACTGAGTGGGGCCCAAGTGTTTTCGTCCCAACTCAAGAGCGCAAGTCAGTTTTGGAGTTTGTTTGAGCAAAAGCGCCTTTGTCTTTTTATCAAGAGCGCAACCCAATTTCGGATAGAAATATAGTGTGGGGCCCAATTCCTTTTTGCCCCAACTTAACAGTGTAATCCCATTTTGGGTCTAGTATGGGTGAAAGCGCCTTTGACTTTTCTTAAAGTCATCATAAATCTGTTTTAAACAGTGTGGGGCCCAAGCACTTTCACCTCAAATCAAGAGTGCAACTCAATTTCGGGGTAAGAAGGGGCGAAAGCGCCTTTTTTGTCTTTCTCTAAAGTTAATGCAATTCAGTTCGGAGAAAGTTGCAAGTGGGGCCCAATTCCTTTTTGTCTGAACTCAAGAGCACAATTCAGTTTCAGAGTTAGTTTGGGTGAAAGCGCATTTGACTTTTCTTAAAAGTCAGCGCAATTCTATTTCAAGCTAAGGAGAGGCAGTGTGGGGCCCGAGTGCTTTTGCCTCGATTTTAGAGTGCAAGCCCATTTTGGGCTAGAAGACAATGAAACACAAGTGGGGCCCAAGTGCTTTTACCCCCACTTGAGAGCGCAAGCTCTTTTCGAAGCTTGTATGGACGAAACGCAAGTGGGGTCCACATCAACAAAGCTCCTCTTTCTCAATCAAACTCTCATGCTTTTGTAAAAATCCCACATAAGTGCTTCTCAACGACGAAATTGAGTTTCGAAGGCACGCCTTCACCCGTTTAAGTGCAGTCGATCAGAGAAGCATCCAAATCCAATCCTCTCGGATTTCAAAATTTGATTTTCTGTTGAGACGGTTCCAGCAAGTGAGGAGATGGTGCTACGGGAAAATCATGTTGTCGCATTGAATCCATGTAACTACTTCTCAGCAAGTCATCAAATTCGGGCCATGCTTCATTACTTTTTGATGAGTGTTGGAATCCAATCTTTACTACCACCGTGATGTTTTATGGTTGGACATTTATGTCTTAGAGGTGGAATCCTCTATAAAAACTAGCAATTCTAATGTAAAAGGATGGACATTTTGCTAGAAAACTGTTGTACCTGAACTTTGCTATGAATGCAAAGAATCCTTGGCTCTAACTCTAGATCTCTTTTTATGTGTATGTTTTCTATCCTTTATTTCTATTAAATTTGCTTCTTTGTCTGAGGGCTATAATTCTATGTTTAGATTTAGCTTCATATAGAGGGTGAATGCTAGAATAATTTTGGATATTGTGCATATAAGATATATTCTTTGTGTGAAGTGTTATTGGTTTATAGTACAACTAAGTAATCGTGATGCCTGTTCATCACCCCCGTTCATCTAGATTGAAGCCACCCATCCCTTTCAGTCATTTATCATTTCTTTCCTATTTTCTTAATCTCAAATCCCCAAGTTAGAATAGTAAGGGAACTAGCCCTCTCTAGAGATTGGAACGGGAGGTATTTCTTCCTTTCGACCTTTCAATGTTGGTCGGGTCTAGGGCGCATGGATGAAACATTCTATACCTAAGGCAGATTATTGACCAATAGTTTCTGGCATGCCCAGTGGGACGCAAACGTTCCACATCAAGTGGTATTAAGAGTTGATGTTCATCTTTTTGTTGTCAAGTAAGAACATATGGCGACTCAGCCGAACTCAAAAGCCTTCGAATCTTGAAACCGCTTAAAATTCCTCCCCTTCATGATCACAAGATCGAAGGCTAGAAATATAGAAGATACAGTTGAGTTCTTTGAGCTCAACATTGACACGTTGGGAGCATCCTAGAGTAGTCCCCTCGACTGTCTCCTTAGTCACAACACCCTCGCAAGTAGCTGGTATATTTTTGCAAACTCCAAGTCCTTCCAGCACAACAACTAGATTGTCCCCTCAACCAAACCCTCTGGTCCATATGGCATAGGCTCTGCCCAGGCAGTTTCCAGCCTAGAATCATTCGAGACCATTCAATCTACAGGCTTAGAACCAGCTCCCAACTGCAGTTTTAAAGGCTCTGCCCACGTATAACTGTACGGGAAAGATAGCCTATGAGCATGTCCAAGATGTCGTTGCGCTAGCAACCATCCATCACATCACATAAGAAGACATTATGGTAAGACTGCTAGTACTCTCACTCAAAGGTAAGATTCTCTACTGGTATTGATTGTTGTCGCCCACCATCGTTGCATGGGATCAGTTAGCAGAACAATTGATAAGGGGTTTCAATGAACAGGCGGACCCTTTCTCCTTGTTACACCAGTTCACCACTATTCAAAGGCACCCTCAAGAAGAGGTAGAGGATTTTAATGTCAGGTTGTTAGGATCCTCAATCCTAACATTATTAGTTAGTATTAGTTAGTATTATTAATCATTTAATTATTATATTATTAACTTATAAAGTGAACCATCACAACCCTTCATAACGTGAACCATCACATCTCTTCATACGTGAACCATCATGTCTCTTCACCAACGTAGCTTTAGGGTAGATATATATATTAGGTTGGCCATCCATATCAAATCATCCAAGAAGAAGAATAATAATCATAGATTCTAAGGAGGGAGCCCCTTTTGAGTGGCCTGCGATTACATTTACATTAATTTGTTAATAATTTTATAGTAAGACCTTGGGGTCTTACCATCCGGATCAGAGCTAGATCAAGGAGCAAATTCACCATTAAAATTTTTTCCCACCGCACATTTTAGCTAGTCCACATTCGCGAGGACACAAACAGCATTCACGCTTCACGGATCCATGTCAAAATCCTCATAAAAAATTAAACCTTCTCCTAAGGTACGAATTAAGTTGTCTTACACCCAAATTGCTTGACCTTTCGCGTGGTGACCGGTGGCTATTTTGAAAAAGCTAAAATCTTCAACGCAGCATCAAGGTTTTCGACGTCCGAAATGCAAAGGAAAAAATTAAAAAATAAAATTTTTTATTTTTATTTTTATTTTTTTGCTCACCTGTACCAAGTCATATTGATCGTTACCTACACCAACCGCAATGGCTGAAGGACGATGATCACTGGATTCCATTCATGAGAAAATGCAAAAGGCTCGCTGAAGAAGTTCAACAGGAAAGAGAGGAGAATACCCGTAACACAAGAGAACTCTTCGAGAAAATATTTGCAATGGATGTTAAACTTGATGCCATCAATCAAAATCAGGCAACAACACATGCAAATTCACCCAACCACGGGTCATCAAACCGAGCAATGTTAGGAGGTCCACAAACTTCCATTCTACCACGGACGACCAAATTAGACTTCCCAAAATTTGAAGGAGGAGACCCTACAAACTGGATCTACCGAGCAGAGCAATATTTCTCACTAAATCAAATTCTAGAAATGCAAAAAGTGCATATCGCCTCCTTCCACTTGGAAAACGATGCCATCCAATGGTACCAATGGTTCGAGAAAACTAACGGCACTCCGACATGGTCAACATTTACATAGAATCTATTAGTGCGATTCGGCCCTAGCAAGTTTCAAAGCTTTACAAGGGCCCTCACTAAATTATGCCAAACCACTTCGATAAGCGAATACCAAGCAAAATTTGAAAGGCTAGCTAATCGAACATCCGGATTAGACGCTGCCTTCTTTCAAGAATGTTTTGTCAATGGATTAAAAGAAGAAATTTGAATAGAGGTGCAAATGTATAACCCTACAAACATGTTAGAGACCATCGGCTTGGCGAAATTAGCGGAGGACAAAATCAAGGCACGAAATCGGTTCACAAAACCAACTTGGGGGAAACCATCAAACACTTATACCAACCCCAAACCAATGCAAAATGGATGAACCCAAAACTCCTACACAACCCCCAAAATTAACCCCGCTCTACCAATTAAGCGTCTGAGTTTCGAGGAAATGAAGGAAAGACAAGCTAAGGGTATTTGCTACCATTGCAATGAGAAATTTGATAGAAATCATAAATGTGCCTCACAAAAATTATATATTCTAGATGCCACAGAGGAAGGGAATTCTACTGAAGAGGAACCTGAACTCGAAGTAGAGGTATTATCCAACACACTTGAAAGTGATGAAGAAAATGCACCAAAGGTTTCCTTCAACGCCCTTGCCGAATTTTTTGCCCCTCAAACAATGCGAGTTAAAGGGTATTTTAAGAAACAAAACCTTACCGTGCTCCTAGATTCTGGTAGCACGCACAATTTTATCGATCCAAAGGTGGCTAAACAAGCAAATTGTTTTATATACCCTTGCAATAACTTCGAAGTGATGATTGGAAACGACAAAAAAATTGCATGCAAAGGAAAATGCAAAAATATAAAACTAACTATGGGGGTTTATAACATGAAAGGCGACATGTACGTCCTACCCCTAGGTGGGTGCGACATTGTACTAGGTGTACAATGGTTACGAACCTTGGGCGTAGTCCAATGGGAATTTGATGAACTATGGATGAAATTCACAGCAAAGAACCAAACCTATATTATCCAAGGCCTGAAATCAGGACCTTCCCAAATCGTCAGCTCGCATAGAATGGAGAAAATTATCCGAAGAGGAAACAAAGGAATGGTCGCCCAATTATTTTCAATTCAACCTAGTCACAAAGAAGACGAGACACCGAAGTTACAAAATATTTTAGACCACCATAAGGTGGTATTCAATGAACCAAAAGGACTACCTCCACAACGAAGTCACGATCACACTATTCCACTATTTCTAGGGCATCAACCTCCTAATATTAGACCTTATCGTTATCCATACCTCCAAAAGACCGAAATAGAGAAATTAGTACAAGATCTTCTTAAGGCAGGAGTCATTAGACCTAGCAAAAGCCCTTACTCCTCTCCAATTATTTTAGTTAGAAAAAAGGATGGCTCATGGCGTTTATGTGTCGATTTTCGAGCGCTTAATAAAATGACCATCAAAGATAAATTTCCTATTCCGGTCATAGACGAGCTATTAGATGAACTCCACGGGGCAGCTTATTTTTCCAAGTTAGACTTACGGTCAAGCTACCACCAAATACGAGTCAATGAAAAGGATATTCCTAAGACGACCTTTTGCACTCACGAAGGGCACTACGAATTCTTGGTGATGCCATTTGGCCTGACCAACGCTCCTTCTACCTTTCAAAGTCTAATGAATAAGGTATTTCACCCTTTTCTTCGTAAATTTATATTAGTTTTCTTTGATGACATTTTGATTTATAGCAAAACATGGGAAGAACATTTGGACCATGTTAGACAAGCGTTCCAAATCTTGAAGGAAAATCAACTTTATGCAAAAAGATCAAAGTGTTCCTTTGGAAAACAAGAAATTGAATACTTAGGGCATATTGTCTCAAAGGAAGGAGTTATGGTAGATCCTTCCAAAATCGAGGAGGTGAAAAATTGGCCTATTCCAAAAACCTTAAAAGCTCTACGTGGGTTTCTTGGACTAACGGGATATTATAGAAAATTTGTCCAAAATTATGGTAAAATCGTTGCTCCTCTAACAACATTACTTAAGAAAAACGCTTTCAAATGGTCGTCTAAAGCGGATGAGGCCTTTATCACCTTGAAAACTGCAATGTGTACCACCCCTATTCTAGCCATGCCCAACTTTTCTAAACCGTTCATCATTGAAAGTGACGCTTCAGAATAGGAATGGGAGCCGTACTCATGCAGGATGAAAGGCCTCTAGCTTTTATAAGCAAAGCATTTTCTCCTAAGAATTTAGCTCGCTCTACGTATGAAAAAGAGATGTTGGCGATTTTCCATGCTATTCAACATTGGAGGCCTTACCTTATTGGCCAACATTTCATTATACGCACTGACCATCATAGCTTGAAGTATTTTTTGGAACAAAGGACTAATACCCTGGAACAACAAAAATGGGTTACTAAACTTCTTGGCTATGATTATGAAATTACATATAAAAATGGAAAGGACAACATGGCAGTCGATGCACTTTCTAGAAAATTTGAAGATATGCCTCAAGTCCATGCTCTTTCCTCCCTTATTCCTAAATGGGTAGATGAGGTGCATGAAGAATGGATAAATGATCCTACTATCCACGCCTTAATTCAACAACTTCAACATAATCCTAGTAGCAAACCTCCATACACTTGGAAGGATAATATATTAAGATACAAAGGGAGGATGGTCCTCACCCCCAATTCAACTTATCGTGAAAAAATTCTTCATGAGTTACATACCTCACCCACTGCAGGCCACTCAGGGTTCTTAAAAACCTATAAAAGAGCCACTACCTCCTTCTATTGGGTAGGAATGAAAAATTACATCAAAAACTTTGTAAAAGAATGTGAAGTTTGCCAAAGACAAAAGGGGGAGACCCTCGCTATTCCAGGATTACTTCAACCTCTTCCTATACCCACCAAAACATGGGCAGATATTTCTATGGACTTTATTGAAGGATTACCAAAATCAGGAGGAAAAACAACCATTTTTGTAGTCGTTGATCGTTTATCTAAATATGCCCATTTTTGTTTCGTGGCTCATCCTTATACCGCTAGCACTATAGCCCACCTCTTCCTAGATAACATCTTTAAATTACATGGTATGCCCTCCACAATTGTTAGTGACCGCGACCCAACTTTCACTAGCACATTTTGGAAGGAATTGTTCAAATTACAAGGTACTCAACTTCGTATGAGCTCCGCTTACCATCCTCAAACCGATGGCCAAACAGAAGTTGTAAATAAATGCTTGGAAACATACCTTCGATGTTTTTTTTCTACTCAACCACTCCATTGGGTAAAGTGGATTTCACTAGCGGAATGGTGGTATAACACTTCATACCATACGTCCATCAAAATGACTCCTTATGAAGCACTATATGGTCAAACACCACCATCCCTCACTTCCTATATTCCAGGGACTACAAAAGTCCATGCGGTGGAAACAGAACTTGCTAATAGAGATGACATACTACGGATCCTAAAAGAGAACCTACACACTGCCCAACATCGCATGAAGCAGCAAGCCGATCAACATAGAAGTGAACGTAGTTTCCACGAGGGTGATATGGTTTTCTTACGTCTCCAACCTTACCATCAATCCTCTCTTAAACAAAAAGGTTCTCAAAAGTTAGCACCCAAATTTTACGGGTCGTATAAAGTTCTCCAACGTATTGGGACCATTGCTTACAAACTAGAGCTTCCTCCCTCTTCCAAACTTCACCCCGTATTTCATGTATCTTGCCTTAAGCTCGCAGTTGGAGCCCATATCACGACACAAACCACTCTCCCTGAACTCTCCGATGATGGAGTACTTCTAGTCGAGCCAGAAGCTATCTTGGATTGCCGCTCTCGTCACCTTCATACTCGTGATATCATGAAAGTTTTAATCCATTGGAAAGGTCTACCTTTAGAAGACGCAACGTGGGAAAATTTTCAAGATATCCAGCAGCAATTTCCAAATTTCCAGCTTTGAGGACAAAGCTCCTTTAAGGGGGGTGGCATGTTAGGACCCTCCTAACATGTCCTAATTACTTATATTATTTATTAATTATATTCTAGGGTCACAACCCTTCACTCTTACAACTATTAGACTAGGTATTTAAATGCAATCCAAATATGATAATAAGGCATCATCGAACAAATATATAAATTAAGTCTATTGTGGGTTTTCTACCTTACAATCAAAAAGTGATTCAATATAAAAACGATTCCTCCTTCCCGCACCATTTAGTTTCATACCATTTGGTATCAGAGCCATGTGGGACCCAGTCATGTGGGAATTGCTCAAAGATCTTCATCAAATCACTTTTGTGCGTGAGTATCAAACTCGGTTTGAGGATATCACCAAACACAACACAATATTGGATGAATCAATTCTCATCAATGGCTTCATTAGGGGATTAAAAGAGGAAATTAGAATGGAGGTGACAAGGTTCAATCCCTATACCATGATGCAGACCTATGGATTGGCAAAATTAGCTGAAGATAAAATCAATGCACAACAACGATTAGGGAAACCACTTATGGAAAAATTGTCGACCACTTACATCGCTCCCAAACCTATGCATAATGGAAGGGCACAAAGCACTTACACAACCCCCAAATCTAACCAAACTTTACAAATTAAACATCTTAGCTTTGAGGAGATGAAGGAACGACGAGCAAAAGGACTCTATGATAATTGTGATGAACAATTTGGACCCCACCATAAATGTGCTACACTAACATTGTATTTATTGAAGGAAGTTGATCCCTGTCTCTCCATAGAGCAAGTAGATGAGGTAGTTGTGTCCGAAGCGACCAATGCACCTACTCACCGCAATGAAGACAATGAGGTCGATGTGCAAGAAGTGATTGATGTACCAAGCAAGGATGAGGTAGACATACCCAAAGTGATCAATGCTAGCCAAACATGCACTCTACAAGACCTACACATACCTTCCTCACCAATAGTGAGTTCTTGCCATATGACCAAACCTATTCGAAACCAACGCAGAGTGACTACACACTCCTTCTCCATTGGCTCTACCAAGGAACCAAAAAAGGATATGAAATCATTACCATCACTTTTGATGCATCATTCTGAATTATTTGAGGAACCCCAAGGGTTGCCCTCCCATCGTCATCATGATTTTCCTAAGGGAGATTCTACTATTGTTCTTGGCAACCCCCTGCTAATGCTTCATCCTTCTCGATATCCCTGCCTACGAAAGGATGCCATTAAAAGAGTCCAAGAACTTACACAAATCCTTCTTGGAAAACAAAGGACAAAGCTTCTCACTTTGAGCTTTGAGGACAAAGCTCTTTTTAAGGAGGGTGGCATGTTAGGATCCTCAATCCTAACATTATTAGTTAGTATTAGTTAGTATTATTAATCATTTAATTATTATATTATTAACTTATAAAGTGAACCATCACAACCCTTCATAACGTGAACCATCACGTCTCTTCATACGTGAACCATCATGTCTCTTCACCAACGTAGCTTTAGGGTAGATATATATATTAGGTTGGCCATCCATATCAAATCATCCAAGAAGAAGAATAATAATATAGATTCTAAGGAGGGAGCCCCCTATAGTGGCAAAGCGATTACAAGGGAGCCCCCTTTGAGTGGCCTGCGATTACATTTACATTAATTTGTTAATAATTTTATAGTAAGACCTTGGGGTCTTACCATAGTGCTCGAACCTGACAGAGAGTTACTGATGGCCTTTGAACCACCCCGGAGCAAGCAAAATTTTATTACCTAAGGGCTTTTCATTCTAACATCAGCATGAGCATCTGACACACTAATATCAACATATTTCCTACCTTGTACGCACAGGCACAAAAATTTGAGGTCAATTTAGTCGTTATTGGTAATATACCTCCAAAAATTACTATGCCATTTTTTCAAACTTACCCCAAAATTTATATCCTAGTGCATCCTCTCAGTCATTGCCTACATCCCCAATGTACCCTACTCAGTTGTGGAATCCCAATACTTCTAAGAACTAGACGGTACTCGTCTCACAGTTTCAAGCACCCATTATTCCCCAACTTCCAACCCCTATCCCATAGCTCATATTACCTGCACCATTGGCACCGTTGCTATTACCTGTGCCTCCAGCAACTGCAAATCCAAACCAAACCAAATAATTGCAGCATCTGCGATCATCAATGAGGATAATGGCAAATGAGATCGCCATCTTAAAATGGAGGCAATCTGATCAGAGTTTCAATCCAAGGAGATTCGCTCCTCCTCCCCCAATTAAAAGAGAACAATTTGCTTCCACTAGTAGGGCTCTCGAGAGAAATACGGCTATGTTGGATAATTAATAAGTTGGTCCATTTGATAGAGCTTATTCGTGCTCCACCTGCAAATGACCCGCACAGCAAGGAGACTTGCATGGTCCATTTGAACTATGTGTACTAACCCAAATTTTTTGTGCCCTTACCTTCAGGCTAAAGGATCCGTGCTCGGAATGGGGATGTGAGAAGGATGGAACAATACCTCAGACTGAGAGGCCCTTTGAAGGTCGCGCCTCTCGGGGGAGGGGTATAAGGGTGAATTTTTTACGAATGGTGGGGTTCACTAGGAAACTTTGAGTGGCAGTTTCCACGCCTAGGTTGAAAATGATTTTGATGTGTTCATTTTATACTCGATCATTCATAATCCTAGGTTGGCCAGAATGAATCTAAGCTATTCTATATGAAAATGTCAATTTATATGAATATAGAAAGCATGAATGAATCCTAAATACTAGGAATATACTAAATAAGAAAGAATGCACCTGATTTTGGATGTCTGATGAAGATTTTGAAGCTTGTAGGAGTCCAGATCATCCCAAATATGATAAGATCATCTTCAATTGTACAGAATCATCCCAGATTATAAGCGGTTGTCTAATATCAGACAAGATCATCGTCGATCTGACGAATTCGTTAGACGAATTCATTAGAAACCTGCAATCACAGAAACAGACACCAAAAACCAAAAATGCTACTGCAAGAATAATGCAAAATGATAGAAATGATAGTATAAATGCCTAACTAATAAATTTGGATAGCATATTAAAGGAAATGCATTGTTTTAATAACTTATTTTAACTTTATCATGCATTTATATTAAAATGAAGTGAACTCCAGGATGCAGAATGAAAATAATCAAGCTAATGCATAATAAAAATAAGGAATAAAGATGAGAAATGCAAACTCAGGGCTTTGATTGCCCCCAATCTGAACTGCAATCGATATCGCCTCCAATCGTACGAGATCGTCATCAATTTGCGACAGGATCATCCGAAATCATCTGGAATCACCTGCGATGATCCGAGCTTCCTCTAGCTGAAGCATAGTGAAAACCTACAATGAAAACTTAAAACTATGAGTGCAAAGCTTAAATGGTAGGGAAAATCAACCAGGGAAAGAGTTAGGAGGAGATCCAGGCAGGGGATCCAGGGAGTCAGGGGGATAAACTAAGAAAATCCTAGTTTATATAGGATTAGGGGGAGGTTAGGAGGTTGGGGATCATCCCAATATAGGAGATCTCCAACGGAGGAATCTCCAACTGCGCAGACATGCTTTTGTCCAAGTTGGAGAGGCTGTTGAAACAGAAGCTAATTATGAAAATTTGGTTTTGGGACGAAATCGGCTGGACGTTCTGTTCCAAAAAAATTCGTCCGATCTGGGACGATTTCGTCTGATCAGCGACGATATCGTCCAACTGTCAAAACAACTCCTAAAAATGGCACAAAAAATGGGGTGAGCGGTTAACGGGCGGTTTTGGGGTTAAAATTCAAATTTTTATCTTTTTACTAAGGGTTTAATTGTGCCAATTTTAGGGTGCTACATTTTGCCCCCTCTTTAGTGCATTTTTTGAAGAAAATGCGTTAAAGACGAGTTCTTCACGCTTTACAAGAAAGCAAAAATTTACCTAATTTTTTAGACGACGATTCTAGGTTGAATCGTACGACTGCTTGCTATGGTGCCCCCTCCGTGTTTTTACCCAAATCGAACGTTTGAGGTAAAAGCGCAAAAAAGCAAAATTTTAAAAGAAAAAGTTGTTTTTTTTTTAAATAAAATTAAAAAATAGGGTAAAACCCTAATTCATTATTACTATTCATTTTTGTTGTTTTAGAGCTCTGCAGGCAAAATGGTGGAAACAGCGCACAGATCGACAGAGGTCCGACGCGGATTGCGGGTAAGGATCTAAACTTGATGAATTATGTTTTTAATTTGATTTGTGTGATTTTTAATTTAAATTTTGATTGTTTTTGGGGCATCGCGGCCATTTTTAGGCCGTCGATGACGTCGGGACAAAATCGTCCCAATTTCATCAAAATCGTCCCTAGATCGTTGATTTCGTCTAGAGGTGAAATATGCGAAATAGGGGCGATCTCGTCCAACAAGGGGCGATCCCCAAGTTGAGAAATCGAAGACGATTTCATCCTACCAAGGACGATTTGACTCAATTTAGTACGATATCGTCCAATAGTGGACGATATCATTTTTTTTAAGATGAAATTGATTTAACTGATTTTAATGATTATCTATTAATTATTTTTGGTGTTTTATTGTTTATCTTGTAGAGGGGATTACTAAAAAGTCGAGAGTGGAAATACGGGGGGCTAAGAGATGATGTAGCCACGCTTGATCAAGCGGAGTGAGACCGACTATTAGAGGTTGGGCTACAGCATGTGGCAGAGATGCCACAAATACCTACAAACATGGGGCTAGTGACAGCCCTAGCAAAGAGGTGGTATCTGGGGTCATCTTGCTTTCGACTACCGACAGAGGAGATGGCTTCCACTCTAGAGGACGTATGGAGGATTTTGAGGATCCCCATACATGGACGGTTGATGACTCCTACGGCTAATCAGGGCCATGCCATGATGCGACTGTGCGGAGACCCTAGCTTCGCCCTAGAGAAGGGCGAAGTGAACATCGAGACATTACGACAGATGCCTAGGGCATCTCGATTGACTCAAGTTTTGGCAGGGGTAGTGGGTGGCTTACTGCTATGCCACCAGAGCGGATGCAGGTTACCATGGCTACTCTCATATGTGGTCTACGATATGAGAGACCACGGCTATAGATTTGCTTGGGGTAGCTTTGTGCTATGCCGCTTGTATAGGATCCTACACGGGGTCATATACAAGGGAGGTCGATGTCTGGTTTTGACATCACTGCTATAGGTTTGGTGCTAGGAGCACATTGCGGTGTGGATGCTGGTAGGGCTTCCACTGACAAGGGTTGACCAGGAGAGACCCCGGGTTTTCTATTGGTGGCTCCAGAGAGGGTCACAATGGTGGATAGATATTTCGATGTCCCGGAGGTTTCTAGATGACCTCATCCCTGACTAGATCACCTGGAGGCCATGGAGAGAGCACCTAGGGTGGGGAGAGGACGGGAAGGAGTTGGCTCGCATTAGGCGAGTCTTCTGGCTGAGGATGGAGTGGGGAGAGGTAGAGCTCCATCGCTATTGATATTCACACAATGACACTGAGAGGGGGGGGTGAATCAGTGTAGCTATTAATTTTAATATCTACAGCATTTAATATGAAATAAATAGAACTTGAAAACTAGAAAAACAAATTGAACAAGAGAGCACACCACAACACTCAATATACCGAGGTTCACCAATTTGGCTACTCCTCAAAAATGACTGCTTGGACTCCAATCTAAATCCAGTCTTTGCAAAATACCAATTTTACAACTACTTTACCAGCATCTACTGGAAGGAGCACCAACCCCTTAATTTTTTACAGCAACAGATGGAGCACCAACCCCTAGTACCAAGCACCAACTTGGACTGCAATTCTAATCAATTTAAAATGACATAAGAATTTATTCACTTCATGCACGACCCTGACTGGTCTGCAATTAACCCAACTCTGCACACTCTCACGGCTCTGCTAATTTTTCTCTTGACTCTTTTCTAACCCTGTTTTTACAACAATTTCCCTCTTACAACAGCAACATTATTCTCTGTATGACTGTTCTTTTATAACCTTCCTTTTCTCATCGGGACTCTTTGACTTCTATAGCATTTCAATCCTGCATACAGTCGGATGACATTCTCGAGCTGTTCAAATTCTTTTTCTCTTCCCAATAAGCGGTTGTTCGAATTCTTTTTCTCTTCCCAATAAGCGGTTGTTCGAATACATCAAATACGACCATTCGAATACTTTTTCTATTTTGCATATTTGGCTGTTCGAATCCATTCAATACGGCTGTTCGATTCCAAGCAATACGACTATTCGAAACCCTGCAATACGGATGTTCGAAACCCTGCAAATTCGGCTTTTCGAATGCTGCAAAAATGTCTTTTAGAAAGCTTTTTCGATCCTTCATATTTGATTCTTCGAATGCTTTTCCGATCGTGCATATACGATTGTTCTAGTGCATGACTAACACTTGTCAATCTGTAATTGCAGATCTGACATCAATTACTTTTTACGTAACTGGCTGCATGATTTTCCTGTCTGCTTTTTCTGACACGTGTCACCTTGCATGCTTTTTTAGCTTTTACCCGCCAAACTGTTACCTGTCACGATATAGCGACACTTTTTGTAGTCGTACCCTTCATGCCCTTGCTGTCGCGAAATCAAGACCATTTTGGCTTTTGAAAGCTTTCCCTTTGTTCATGTCATGAAATCGTGACACTTTGAACATTTGCTAACGTCATCCTTAAGCATGTCGTGAAATCGTGACGCTTTCGGCTTCCTAAAGCTTCTCTCACAACTTGTCGTGAAATCGTGACACTTTCAGCTTTTGCTGACGTCATCCTCAATGTTGTCGCGAAATCGCGACGCTTTTGGCTTCCAGTAGCTTTCCTTGCACCTTGTCGCGATATCGCGACACTTTCAGCTTTTGCTGACGTCATCATCATTCTTGTCATGAAATCACGACACTTTCAGCTTCCAGCAGCTTTCCTTGCACTCTGTCGCGAAATCGTGACATTTTCAATTTTGTTGACGTCATCCTCAGCTTTGTCACGAAATCGCAACGCTTTCCGCTTCCGTACACTCTTCTTTTCCAGCAACCGCAAAAATGGAACATGTTGCGAAATCGCGACGTTCTCTGCTTCCGTACAATCTTTGCTTTATGTAGTAGCGAAATCGCGACAACTTTGTGCCTTGTGCTTTCGACTTGCTACATCTTTTAGTTTTGCAATTTTGACTGGTAGCGAAATCGCTACACCTTTGTTTCCATACATTTTGTCATGCAGGGAAATCGCTACACCTTCTTGTTTGTGCCTTTTCACTTGTAGCGAAATCGCTACACCTTTGTTGTCATTTGTTTTAACATGCAGCGAAATCGCTACACCTTTGTTTTCTGCACTTCCTATTTGTAGCAAAATCGCTACACCTTTGTGCCTTGCATTTCCATCATGTAGCGAAATCGCTACACCTTTGTTGCCATTCATTTCAACATGCAGCGAAATCGCTACACCTTTGTTGCTGAGCATTCTCTCTTCTCTTCGGGTCGCGAAAACCCGACGTGTCGCGATATCGCGACACTTTTCGTTGCAAGCTCCTTTCCTCCATTTATGTCACGAAATCGCGACATCTTTTCACCTTGCTTCCTTCTCTGCCAGCATGTCACGAAATCGCGACAGTTTGCCTTTCACTTTCTCTCTCCTCGGCCATGTCGTGAAATCATGACAATTTTGGCATGCACTTTCTCTCTCCTCGGTATTGTCACGAAATCGCGACAATCTTTCTTGCATTTTCTCTCTCCTAGGCAATGTCGCGAGATCGTGACAATTTTTCTTGCATTTTCTCTCTCCTCGACAATGTCGCGAAATCGCGACAATTTTTCCTACATTTTCTCTCTCCTTGGCAATGTCGCGAAATCGCGACAATTTTTCTTGCATTTTCTCTCTCCTCTGTTTTGTCGCGATATCACGACAGTTTTCTTCCTTGTCTTTTTTTGTCAATTTTTGAATCTGGATCACCTCTATTTTCCTTGAAATTCACTGCACTTGATCTGACTGACCTCTGAACTGCATCAACTACATCAATCTGTCTGTGTTGACAACAATGACAATACTTTTGCAATTCTTTTGCTGCACCTTGCTCAACAGCTATGACCGAGTTTTGAGGCAGTTCAATCTACATCAGGGGATCCCTTCTCTCATACTACGAGTACTCCCGAACTATCTGGGATAGTACTACACTAAGCGGGGCTCCAGATATGCAACGATTTTGGAGTCAGGATGCGGACGATGCCCCCATTCAGCTAGTGGATGGGGACGACGCTGGGGTCGTAGATGGGTATGATGCCTGGTACGCAGGCATCCGCCCTCCTCGGATGACGAGGGTGAATGGTCCGATGCACGTTGTGGTGCAATGGATGGGGAGGCAGCACCAGGCTACTATCGATGTAGCGAGGGGTCGTGAAGGGAGGGAGCAGCGACGGTCTCCTCAGGAGAGATGTCAGAGAGTGCCATAGGCTCCGAAGAGACCGTAACAGCTAGAGAGGAGGGAGGAGGGGCTCCCTTCATAGCAGAGGGAGAGGCCACCATCGCCCGATAAGGGCAAGGGTATCGAGGTGGGGGAGAGCAACGAGATGGTGGCTCTCGGGGCTGAGGTTGCCCACCTCTGTGCTCAGGTGCAGAATCTGCAAGATGAGGCTACATGACTCAGGGCTCGGAGCGGAGGGGCGAGCACTCAGGATCTGGCGTGGTCTATTGCTCAGACCACGTTCTACCAGGGATTATACTATCACATGGTTCCATAGGGGCAGAGGATACCACTGCCAGCTAGCATTGCGGAGCCGATCATGATGGGATCATCGAGGACGTCCTCACGATCGACGGTGAGGACCCGCGACACAGCACGAACCTCTATGGGACCACCTCCTCCATGCTAGGGTAGGGGAGGAGATGAGGCTGAGAGCTCGAGGGCTTCTCGAGACTAGCTGCTCTTTGGCTATAGACTGTATATTTTTGAGAGGATTGAGTATGCCAGGGTATAGATTGTGGCATACCAATCCAGTTTTGATATGATGTACATATATTTTTGATATATATATATGATATTTTTGTGATATGACTTGTCCATATGTTTTATGATGCTTTAAGTTTTGAATTGTTGATTGATTATTCATGTAATTATGTCGTTGGAAATAGTATAATTTTATGTCATGCCATAAAATTTAAATGAAATAATCTGATGTAAACAAATTGGTTGTTTGTGGTGTGATTTAATGAAAAATAAAGGGACTTCTAACAATAATTTCAAAGGACATTGTCGTTGTTATATGACCATTTCATGGAGTCGCCACTCGCTAGGTCGTCAAGCTAATCCCAGTATAGAAATATTGCTAAAAGTAAAAGAGTGCTTAAGAGACTGTCTTAAGACTTTGTGTTGTGATGATGAAAAAATGATGATGGTGATAATTTGTTTTCAGATTGTCATGAAAATATTATGCATGAAATATTAGAAATATGATTTTTGCTAGGCATAAAATTCCTAAGTGTGATAGAAATTTGAACAATTGCCTAGGAATTATACCATCGTCGCAAAACTGAATGTTGACATAATGAAATGAAAATAGAAAAAGTGTTCGTTCTTTTTAAAGCACAATTGTGGAACATAATGATTTAAGCCATATGTTTTTATGAATTAAAATGAATGGGAAATAAAACTAGAACAATGGTTTGCGCTAGGCATAGAATTATAGGTATAGACTTATACCATCATCGCGAAATCCAAAAAATAATTTTATTGCATAATTGATTTTTGATTTTGAGATAAACAGAAAAAATATATAAACGTGACTTTATTGCTAGATTTTTGAATATGTTGTTGAAAGAAATTTTGGATTTTTGAAAACAATGTATGTAATTGTTTTTATACGAAACAGATGTTCTTTTAAATAAGAAGATGAAATTATTCCAAAAAGAGTTGCAAAAATATTTTAAATTATCTCAAAGACAAAATGTAGATTTATAAGGAACCCTCATGTGCATATGTGAGTTCATTGCTGATCTTGATTTATCATAATGATACAAAATCTCTCAAATACAAATGTGTGTGCAATTGTATTGTTCATTTACCAATTTTGAGCAAGATAATTTGATACAAGTAATTTGAATTAACCAAATAAGTGTTCGTTGACCATGATTTATATGCATGTAACCGTACCAGACTACTATGTAAGTCGGGTCATCAAGAGCTAGCTGATCCATAAGCGGACATAGGTCTGTACAAAAGAAGGTCGCTAATGTGACGGACATATCACCACGCTAGGAGTTACCCAAGGCCAAGCGGGTTGGGCACAAACCACCTGTTATGGGGCTTACCTCACAGTTTTCGAATAATTGAGAATTCCAGGGATTCAAGCTCATTCACCCTTCTTTTCTTTTCAAGGGGTAGGGAAAGGGATTTTATTGCATTTTGCTTTTGCTTTTTCTCTTCTTTTCGTCTCTCTTTTTTTTTTTGTATTTTTGCTTGGAACTTGAGATAATGCTGAAATATTGCTGCGATGGTACAAAATGATATTTTTTCTTTTTCTCATTTTCTTTGACTTTTCTTTTTCTTCCTATACTAGGGATACTTGCTCGGATTGGCTGTAGAGCAAGGGATTTTTATTCGGGTAGGGGTGAGCTTGTCCTTTTGTCAATTCTCAAAGATTCTAGACCATGTGCATGATAGGATAGCAGGGGAAACTTTTCGCTCAAGAAACCACTTCTACTATGTAGCATCATATTGAATTTGCAATGAAATCATTTTAATGTGAAGAGATATACTTGGTTCAAGTAAATAACAAGATCAATTCTCTATGCTCAAAACTTTATTTAATTCAACTGTGGACTTTGATATAAGAGAGATTAATAATCATACCAAATAAAATCAAGATATTTATTCATGTGAGTGTGAAAGTGCGGGATTCCAAATAAATGCTAATTTATCCAAAATAATTGAAAATATGACTGCAATACTTCAAGAATTGATGGGTGCAAAAAATGTTTTTTGAAGATTTTGATGATTTTGATTTTTTTATATTTTGATTTTAATTTATGAATTGAAAGAATAAATAATATTATTGTTTTTTTGAAATTTTTATATGGATGACTAAAATGAAACAATATGCAAAACAACAATATATACAATGATGAAATGACCAGATTTATGCATAATAGCGTTTAAGATGCATAATGTTCATAGGTTCTTTAAGATCTTTACCATCTAAGGTAGCTAATATGTATGCTCCCGATCCGAATTTGGCAGTGATAATATATGGTCCAAGCCAATTGGGCTCGAATTTACCTTTAAGATCTTTAGTTGCATTAGTATTTTTTTATTTTCTTTTAAGACAAGGTCGCCGATCTCAAAGGATCGATGATGAACTTTCTTGAGGTATGCTCGTTTAAGCTTGTTTTGATAGGCTCGAAGATGTTCCAAAGCATTGATGCGCTTCTCATCTAGGAGTTCCAGTTGACTAAATCTGCCAGCATGATATTCATCTCCTACTTGAGTATCTTGAAGTAGTAGAGCCAAAGAAGGAACTTCTAATTCAAAGGGAAAAATTGCTTTAGCGCCATAAACCAAAACAAAAGGTGAAGTGCCCGTGGGAGTACGAACGCTAGTACGATAAGCCCACAGAGCAGGATATAATTGAATGTGCCAATCACGGCCAGATTTATTGACCAGTCTTTTGAGGATTTTAATTAATGTTTTATTAGATGCTTCTGCTTGGCCATTACCCTGAGGATAATAGGGAGTGGACCAACGATGTTGAATTTTATATTTTTGACATAATTTCTTGACATCTTTATTTTTGAAACAAGTTCCATTATCCGAGATGAGATTTGCAGGAATTCCGAACCTACAAATAATTTGATTAAAAATAAATTTGGAAACTTGGGTTCCAGTGCAAGAAGCTAAGGGCATAGCTTCAACCCACTTCGTGAAATACTCGGTGGTGGTTATGATGAATTTGTGTCCATCAGATGACATAGGATTAATTTTTTCGATAATGTCTAAGCCCCATTTTGAAAAAGGCCAAGGAGATGAAATAGCCTACAGTTCTTGTGCAGGCGCATGGACAAGGTCAGCATGTTTCGGGCACTTGTCGCAATGGCACACGTAATCATGTGCATCATTCTCCATGGTAGGCCAAAAATATCCTATCCTAAGGAGCTTCTTAGCAATGGCGCTACCACTAAAGTGTCCCCCACAAGATCCATCGTGGGCTTCACTCAAAGCTGATCTAGATTCTTCTAGATTCAAACATCTCAGTAGGATACCTTCAAAAGATCTCCTATATAACGTATTGCCAATTATTACGAAGCGACTTGCTCGTCTACGTAATAACCGGTGCTGGTTTCTATTAAAACCTTCAGGGAAGGTCCCATTTTGAAGAAAATTGAATATATCAGTGTACCAAAGTTTAGGAGTAGTTTCATTGATTAGAAACACATCCAAAGGTTCTAAGCATGATTTATTTGAAGCGGGTTCCTGGAGTCGACGAATAATGATGGTAGCATATTCGTCATCTAACTCCAAGGGTAAAAGAGATGCAGCTGCAGCCATAGCGTCAGTCGCACGATTGCTAGTTCGAGGAATAGCTTCCAAGGTAACTTGATCAAATAAAGATATTAATTGTAATACATATGCTTTATATGGATGCAATTTATCATCTCTAGTCTGATAAACATCATTAATTTGATTTATAACAAGTTGAGAATCATCAAAAACTAATAGATTTTTAATTTTTAGTGCCAAGGTAGCTCGTAAGCCAAGGATTAGAGCTTCATACTCAACAGTATTATTAGTACAAGCAAACGTTAATTTAAAGGACAGAGGGATAAGATGTTTCTATGGAGATATTAAAATAATACCTGCACTCGCCCCACTCATGCATCGGGCTCCATCAAAGTATAAGGACCATTGCTCTGGATGGTCTGCCTCTAGTTTAAGGCATTCATCAGGAAACTCAATGATGAGGGGATGGGTAGACTCTAAGGGTGCAGCAGCTAATTGATCTGCTATGATTTGACCCTTAACAGACTTTTGTCCTATAAACGTGAGTTCAAACTCGCTTAGCGCAAGAACCCACTTTGTTGTGCGACCAGATAAATAAGGTCGACTCATGAGATACCGCAAAGGATCGGATTTAGCAATAACATAGGTTTTTTGACTGAGCATATAATGGCATAATTTTTGTGTAGAAAATACGACTGCTAGACATAACTTCTCTAATGCTGTGTAGCGGGTTTCATAACTAATTAAGGTTTGGCTGATATAATAATTAGCACGTTCTCTTTTCTCATCATCAAGTTGAGCTAACATAGCTCCTAAGGCAAAATCTGAAGCAGAAATATACAAGATAAATGGGTGATCAGGTCGAGGCGGTGAAAGCACAGGTGGGTTAAGAAGATATTGTTTGAGGAGTTCAAATGCTTCCTGACATTCATTGTCCCAATGGAAAGAGACATCCTTCTTAAGAAGCTTAAGAAAGGGTCCGGTTTTATCCGCCAGCTTATCGATGAAGCGACGGATAGCTTGAAGCTTACCTTGTAAACTCCGTAATTCAGATATGTTTGTGGGTGCGGGCATATCAGTGATAGCCACAATCTTGAGAGGGTCAATTTTGATGCCACGTAAAGAAACTATAACCCCCAATAATTTACCGGACTTAACTCCGAATATACATTTAGCTGGATTCAATCGGATAAGATATTCCCTTAACCGATTAAATACTTTTCTCAAGTCATCTAAATGGTCATCTTCTTTAGTAGAACGAGCTATAATGTCATCTACATAATCATGTAGTATATCATGCATCATATCATGAAAGATATAAGTCATGGCTCGTTGATATGTTGCACCTGCATTCTTCAAACCGAATGGCATCACTTTCCAACAAAAGGTTCCCCAAGGGGTAATAAAGGTTGTTTTAGCCTGATCTTCAGGAGCTATCCTGATCTGATTATAGCCAAAAAATCCATCCATTAAGGATATCATTCCACTCCCAGTAGTAAAATCAATGATCTGATCCATATTGGGAAGAGGGAAATCATCTTTAGGGCATGCAACATTAATATCTCTAAAGTCTGTGCAAACCCTAACCTTAGTAGCTTCTTTCTTAGTTACTGGAACTACGTTCGAGATCCATTCAGCATAATCAATGGCTTGTATAAAAATAACATTTAAGAGTTTTTCTAACTCCCCTTTGACTAGTAAGGCCACTTTAGGATGCATTTTTCTAAGTTTTTGTTTAACAGGTTTAGCATCCGGATGGACTACTAGGTGATGCATAACTACAAAAGGGTCTAATCCTGGCATATCTTCATATGTCCAAGCAAAGACATCTTCATATTCTTTAAGAAATGCGATGTATTTATCCTATTTTTCTTGACTCAATTCTGATCCAATGTTGATTATGTGAGGATTATCCTCAGTTCCAATGTTAACTTTTATGACATTTTCTACTTCCATGTGTAGATTTTTCTCAAAATTAGGTGGGGCGGGTGAAACGCCCAATTCTTGTAACTCTTCCAAGGTTAGCTTGGATAATTCATCTTGAGGAGTCGTGGCCTCAATCTGGGCTATACTAGGTATAGAGCCATCAAAATAAAATTCATGATGTAATAATTCCTCAATGGAGACATCATGGAAGATATCTCCCTCCAACTCATCGTCGGATTCAACGATCATCTCGGGGTAGGCTATAGATAGCATATTACATGTAAATGGCTTATTCATTAAATGCAAAGCATCACGTTTATCCAAATAATCTTGGTAACATATGAGATGGTCATCATCCTCAAATGGGAAAGGCTGACCCTTACGAGGAAATAGGCCCACACCACATCGGGCGGGCCATGGTTCTACCTCAAAAGGTTCTTTCATACCATTTTGGAAAGGTCCCAAACCTTTCCCTTTATATCCCAATTTAAGCATTATAGATTTGGCTTTAATATACTCATTAGTAAAATAACATCGAGCATATCCATCATAATGAGTCTTGATGTTTCTGGGTATTCTACCCCAGTCATATCCCTTATAAATAAAAGCATAGCTCCCGACTTGGTAAATACTTCCCATAGGTTGTGGGAGGCCCAAGGTATGAGGAGATGGTGGCAAATTATTTAAAATAAGGGAATCTTGCATAGCAGCATTCATTTTCTCTGATATAAGAATTTTAGATAAATCGGGTAAAAGCTCGTCAGTAAGAGCATAAGAGGTAGAAGGAACATTTCCTACATCTTCTGATGTGGAAACTATGCCTTTGGTGGATGTAGATGTTGTAGAGATGTCGATGGATGAGCCTATTATAGGTATAAAAGTGATAGGAGTAGAACAAGAGGCATTGGCTGTGGGATTAGGATCTTTTTGAGGTCCTAATGTGGTTTGTTTAGAGGATGGTTGAGTTGTATGTAGAGGTGGAACTGATGGAGAAGAAGTAGATGGCATTGTGGGTGTGTGTTTCACACGTTTAGATGGATAATGAGAATTAGGGTGTGTGGATGACAGAGCAGGGCAAAATTGAACTCCAACAGGTTCTGCCAAAGCACACATATCAAAGGGTCTAGGATCACCATGAATGGTAACCAACTGATTCTTAAATTCGAATTTAACACATTGATGTAAAGTTGAGGGAATGGCTCGCATTGCGTTGATCCAAGGGTGACCCAAGAGTATATTGTACGATGCAGGGCAATGTACAATAAACACGGTCGTATCCAAGGTTCTCGGACCAATTTGCAATGGAAGGGTAATAACTCCACACGTTTCTTGTGTTTCGTCATTGAAGGCTTTTATGATCATATCAGTTCTTTTCATTTCATCACTTCTAAACCCAAATATTTGGTAGAAGTCAAAAGTGCAGATGTTTAAAGATGAACCATTATCAATCAAGACTCGTTTAACTGCTACATCTCCAATTAAGGCAGTAATATATAAGGGGTTATCCTTATGTAAACTATGTTGAGGTATGTCTCTATCCCGAAAGTCAATACAATCAACTTCACGAGTTATTATAGTATTAGCCATGGCTTCAGGTTGAATGTCTTGTGGTACCATCATCTGGCTTAATGTGAGCATTAATTCATCTCTATGGGTAGGAGAAGATCTTAAAAGGTCCAAAAGAGAAATTCTAGCTATAATATTTGATAGTTGCTCATTAATATTATAAGGAGGTTTAGGTTGAACATTAGGTGCCTGATTCCATTTATTAGGAACTTTCAAAACAAATGGAGTTGATCCATCATTCTGCATTTGATCTTGTTGAGAGTTTTGAGCCTCTTGTCTAGTAACAACTCCGATGGTACCCACAATATTATTCTACGGATGATGAATGGGTCTTGGTCTAGCATTTATGGCTTGCTCATTAGAAAGTAATTGGTGAGACGATGGTCTAGTAGTGACTCTTCTTGGAAATGGTTCTTCTGGAACCATATAACTTGTGATGGGGAGAATAGGTTCCGACTCATCTTCAGAGCTATTCGATTGATTTGATGTGATTTCCATATCACTCTCAGTCTCGTATTCTGTATCACTGAGATTAGGTGTCTGGATATTGTATAGAGGCCTAGTTGTAACCACGGATAAGGTTGTGTCAAATATTTTTGGCTCATGAGCAGGTAAATGCCCACTAATAGTTCCTACATATCGGGTAGGAGGGGGAACATTATGATGTTCAATTTGATTAGCCACTTCCTTGCCATGTTTTGGTAAAGGATGTTGAAATATGTCCAATGACTGATTGGCATTCTGATTCTGGTTTTGGGGGATGTTCTTTTGAGCATTATTAGGAGGATTTTGCTTAGGTTGAAAGGCTTGCACCTCCATCTCATTGTTATCAATCAAGTCCTGTATTTTATGTTTTAATATTTTACAAGAGTTGGTAGTGTGTCCAGGTCCTCTATGGAAGTCACAGTGTAAATCAGCTCTGTATCCGGGTATAGTTGGATCAGGTTCCCGGATAGTTGGTAATTGAATCAAACCTCATTCTAATAATTGTGGGAGAATGGTTGATAAAGGTTGATTTAACCTAGTAAATTCTTGAGGAGGTTTATCAGGAGGTTTTAGTATAAACTTCTCCGTTGTCTTCGCAGCATTAACATTAGCGATATTTCTACTATCAGTGACTCCATCACCCACAACTTGTTTATTTTTATATTGATTTCTGGATGTTTTCTCATCGTCTTTCTTTTTAAGTTGTCCTCTCCTAATGAGAGCATCTTCCACTCATCTGGCTAAGTCTATAGCCTGATCGAAGGTGGTCAAGGTAGCAATTGATAATTCGTAGGATAGTTGGTCTTGTAAATTATTAATAAAGATGTCCAACATCTCCCTATAAGGTAACACAAAGTGCAATTTTCCTATCAACTGTCTCCACCTAGCTAGGAAATCAGCAAAACATTCATCTTTGTCTTGTTTTAAGTTATACAAATCTTTAATGGTCACATGTCTTTCGATGTAGGCACTAAATTGATGAACAAAAGACTCAGCAGTTTCTTCGAAATTCCTCAAAGAATTAGTGGGTAATTGATAATACCACTCTAATGCCATTCCTCCTAAACTTTTTGGGAACATTTTTAGCAATAATAAGTCATCATGTGATATATCATGACATGCTATCCTAAACATACGAAGATGCTCTATGGGATCTTCGGTTCCTTTATATATGGGCAAGACAGGCATAGGAAAATGTTTAGGATATGGTTGTGCTACAACTATAGGATCTAAAGGCTGACTACACATCTCTCGATAATTGTACGAGGGACGGTAGGGATCTATCTGGTCCATGCGGGAAACTAACTGTTTCACCACAGTTTCAAGATTACTAGTTTGTCCACCATATTGGTTCGGTGGGACATAGGCATGGGATTTATGAGTGTATGACGGTGTGACATAAGGATTAGACGCTATATTGCTATTATGCAAAGCGTTGGTAGGAAGAGTATTATGAAGAGGATTTGTAATAGTATTATGTTGTATCCCAGATTGTTGGTAATTGGTGTTTGGTTTTGTTTTGGGTTTTTGCTGATTTGAGGTATATTGCTCAATAGCTTGGCGAAATAGAGTAGTAAATGATGGTTTCTTTTGTGCGGGAATAGCCCTAGGCTTGCTAACAGGCACTTTAGATGGTTGGGTAACCTGTTGTTGTTGCATGTTCTGGATTATAGCTGCCATATCCAAATTGGATGGTCCAACTTGATCACTCTCTTGATCAATAAAGGACAAGGGATTAGTGCGTGTGTGAAATACGTCTTCTAGAGTTGCTTGAGTGTCACTAATTCGATCCTTGTCCATATGGACTGCTCTATTAAGAACACCAATATTAGTATTAATGAACTTCCAGAATTGTTCCATGTTTTCAAAAGTAATGGCTCCTCCCGGAGACATTTTAGGGGATGAGGATCCTTCCTCTCTAACATTTTCTTCTTGTTCATTTCTTACAACAAGCTCTTCTTCTTGCTTGGTCTAGGATTTCTTCTTCCTGAACTTGATCTTCGGGAAGGACATCCGGGTTATTTAATGGTTTTCCTAGCCAATCTTCTTCTTCTTCGAGTTTGTTTTCCATTCCTAAGTCTAGGCATTGTGCTTAAACTTAGATTTCAGCAAAATATATATATATATATATATATATATATATATATATATATATATATATATATATATGCGATAGGTTTGAGAGGTATATATTTTAATTATATACCTACTATAAAAAGGAAATGTTTTGATTTTTTTGTTTTGTTTTTATTTTTGTTTTTTTTTGTGTTTTATAATATTATTATAAAGATAACAAATAGCATTCTAGTTGCAAAAGGAATAACAATAATAAGAATAATGACTTAGTTTTCTATAAATAGTTTATGGATATCGTTGATAGGATCAAGTTCATCAGGAGTCATGAAATGCTCCTCTTCAAATTGGAAATGGTTTTTCAAAAATTTGACAAAGTGTGCTATAGTAATATGATCTGTCTCGGATTCTGACTTGTAGAAATAAAGTTCATGGCAATACTCTCGATATAACACAGCTCTAGGAACTCTATTCCATATTTTTCTATCCGTAAGAATGACTTCTTGATCCTCTATACGAGATAGAAACTTATGTACTACAACTGCATTCTCAAGGTATTCCTCAAAGGTGTACAATTCTGAAGACACAAGTGCTCTTTTATCGGCTAACCACCTATGGCAAGCTCTCCGAAGTTCATGGTACAAAGTTACCTGATCAGGATCCAGGATTCTATCTAGGACAAACCTCTTAATTTGCCTAAGTTCTGTAGATCTGGATTCAATGATACCCAATCTCCTATCAAGTTCGTCCCACAAAGGTTGGACCCTATTTGTTTGAGGTACTCTAAGTACAGAAGTAATCTCTATGGCCATTAATTGATTTTCAACATTTATGGTGACAACTCGTCTTTTATTATAATCTACCATCTAAATATGATATGCAACTTTTAATTGTTTGTCTAATGATTCTAGATGTTTTTTAATAATAATTTTTTTTTGGATTGTTTTCAAAAGGTTTTTAGTTTCACGTCGGGTTCACCAAAATGTACTGACCCAAATTTTTTGTGCCCTTACCTTCAGGCTAAAGGATCCATGCCCGAAAGGGGGATGCGAGAAGGATGGAACAATACCTCGGACTGAGAGGCCCTTTGAAGGTCGCGCCTCTCGGGGGAGGGGTATAAGGGTGAATTTTCGATGGATGGTGGGGTTCACCAAGAAACTTTGAGTGGCAGTTTCCACGCCTAGGTTGAGAATGGTTTTGATGTGTTCATTTTATACTCGATCATTCATAATCCTAGGTTGGCCAGAATGAATCTAAGCTATTCTATATGAAAATGCCGATTTATATGAATACAAAAAGCATGAATGAATCCTAAATACCAGGAATATACTAAATGAGAAAGAATGCACCTGATTTCGGATGTCTGATGAAGATTCTGAAGCTTGTAGGAGTCCAGATCATCCCGAATATGACAGGATCATCTTCAATTGTATAGAATCATCCCAGATTACAGGCGATCATCTGAGATCAGACAAGATCATCGTCGATCTGATGAATTCGTCAGCTGAATTCGTCAAAAACCTGCAATCACAGAAATAGACACCAAAAACCAAAAATGCTACTGTGAGAATAATGCAAAATGATAGAAATGATAGTATAAATGCCTAACTGATAAATCTGGATAGCATATTAAAGGAAATGCATTGTTTTAATAACTTATTTTAACTTTATCATGCATTTATGTTAAAATGAGGTGAACTCCAGGATGCAGAATGAAAATAATCAAGCTAATGCATAATTAAAATAAGGAAGAAAGATGAGAAATGCAAACTCAGGGCTCTGATTGCCCCCAATCTGAACTGCAGTCGAGATCACCTCCAATCGTACGAGATCATCGCCGATCTATGATAGGATCATCCGAAATCGTCTGGAATCGCCTGCGACGATCCGAGCTTCCTCCAGCTGAAGCACAGTGAAAACCTGCAATGAAAACTTAAAACTACGAGTGCAAAGCTTAAATGGTAGGGAAAATCAACCAGGGAAAGAGTTAGGAGGAGAGCCAGGTAGGGGATCCAGGGAGTCAGGGGGATAAACTGAGAAAATCCTAGTTTATATAGGATTAGGGGGAGGTTAGGAGGTTGGGGATCATCCCAATCCGGGAGATCTCCAACGGAGGAATCTCCAACTATGCAGACACGCTTTTGCCCAAGTTGGAGAGGCTGTTGAAATAGAAGCTAATTATGAAAATTTGGTTTTGGGACGAAATCGTCTGGACGTTCTGTTCCAGATGAATTCGTCCGATCTGGGACGATTTCGTCTGATCGACAACGATATCGTCCAACGGTCAAAACAACTCCTAAAAATGGCATGAAAAATGGGGTGAGCGGTTAACGGGCGGTTTCGGGGTTAAAATTCAAATTTTTATCTTTTTACTAAGGGTTTAACTGCGCCAATTTTAGGGTGCTACACTATGTATAGACCCTTGCAGACAATGTTCCTAGTGGATAAGTGAATATAATCAGGGAAGTAGATCGCAACTTTATGATTCCCCTTATCAAGTAGGTTTTCGTTCTTATGAGGACATGTAAAAAACCCATCAAAGTTGATCCTATTCAAATGGAATCGTTAAAATTACCTGCTAGTTCCAAGCTACCGAGCGAGAAGCCACTGCCACTAGTAAAAAATCCTACCCAAGTTTCAAAGTCGGAGGAACTCGTCCTGTTGAAGGATCTCTTGCCTCCAAGAGCTAGGGGGAGAGTTCCTCAGCCACAGGCTTCTCCCTCCCAACCCCAAACCGAGACAAGGGACCAGGTAAGATAAAGGCTCAAGTATCCCTCATTGACCAAGAATCAAAGGGTGGAAGCGATGTAGCAGTATCGAACCAAATACGAAACTACGAAAGAGGGAGGTGAGTCTGGTATAGGAGCATACAACATTGTTTAAGAACTAAATAAAACTTCGGCTAAAGTAAGCCTCTTTGATGCGCATCAACTAGCCGACCAAGTCAATCTATTGCAAAAATTGTTGAAGTCTGCTAAAGGCAAGGAAAAAGCCAACTTAGACTGTCTTGACTTAGATATTGACTACCTCGACCACCAGGAAGAACAAGTTGCCACCATTTTATCTGTCCCTTAGGATGGAGGGATGGGTTGTGCATAAGTACATGATCGACTTTGACGCTACAACTACTATGATGCCCAAGGCTATTTGCAAGATTATGGACAGAGTACAAGAGGAGTAGTCATGTAGTGCTCCAACTAGACGGGACTCCGATCAAGATAGCATGGGTGATCAAGGATATTCTGATCATGTTGCATAAGATATCATAAATCATCATGATACAAGAAGTTATGGTGGTGGATTTAGAGCCATATATCAGTATGTGTCTATCAAGGGAATTCACCACTAAACTATGAGGCTATTTCTCTCTGGATTGTTTGCATCTGGAAATTCCCTTCAGAGGAAGAAGGATTAAAATTTTTAATGAGAAACCCTCTACCTTTCACATCAAAAGGATCCAGAATGCGGAGAAGCAAGTGGAATCAGTCAATTTTATTGAGGAAGTGGAGGAAGGAGGAGTAGAGTTGATGGAAGAAGCCCTGGAGGAGCTCTGCATAGAAGACAAATTTTCCATGCACGATTTCAATGCCATGATCTAATCAGAAATAGGGTTCTACTTGATCACCAGATTCGAAAAGGCTAACGTACCGAGTGATGAAGACCCCATTTTCGATCAACTATGGAATCTCTTCTTTTATGGTACTCGATGTAAGAATGGTGTCAGGGCAAGAGTTGTCCTTATCTCTCCTTGGAGAAAGCAGAAAACCTACTCCTACAGACTTGCATGGGGTTGTACTAATAATGCTGCTGAGTATGAAACCCTATGCTTGGGGTAAAGAAAAGCAAATAAACTTGGAATCAATTAGTTGCAGATCTTCAAAGATTCGGAGTTGATCTGCAATCAAGTCACCAAGTGTGTCACAAAGCAACATTACCTGAAGGTATATTGTAATAAGGTATGGGACCTGATCGAATCTTTCACAGTGCTGAATATCCAAGCTATTTCATGAGAGCGAAATAAGCATGTTGACGTCTTTGCGTCTACTGGAGATAGATTCTTTCTTGCTAAAAACATGATGTAGATACCGAAGAGGGTGAGAGTGATTTATAGGACTTGGTACCAAATAATAATATTCACTGACAGGTGTTCGACAATGATGAGCAAATTGTCAATTTTTTTATTAATGAAGCCAACTATCGAAGATAGGACCCTTGATGAAGAAGAGTATGAGGGATTGATACAGTTGAAAAATAACCACGTCCCAAAGGGCTTGATCACGCTTGAAAGTCTATTTGATCAATATGACAAGTCACTTGCTCATAAGATCAAAGTGGACATGAGAGAATATAAGGAACTGGAGCTAGAACTCAAAAAAGTAATTAAGGTTGGAACTAATTGTACATCGATAGAGATCGAGCAAATCAGGATTCTATGCAAATAATATCCAGATTTCGTCGCTTGGAGTTATTAGGACCTGAAAGGATATGATAAAAGTGTCTTCCAACACACAATCGAGTTACAAAAAGGGGTCAAACCTTTCAGATAGAAACAAAGACTGATCAACCCAAAGATTGAAGTGTTGATGAAGGTTGAGCTCCTGAAGATACTGGAGGCAAATATTATCTATCCTATCAAGCACTCTTCTTGGGTGGCGAACTTGGCCCCGGTGCAAAAAAATAATGGAGACATTCGCTTGTGCGTTGATTTTCAAAATCTTGATCAAGCATATCTAAAGGATCACTATTTATAGCCTCAAATCGATCAAATTCTTCATGTAGTGGCAGGAGCACATAGGTTCTCTTTGCTATACGGCTTCTCTGGATACAATCAAATCTAGGTGAAGGATGAGGATCAGTACAAAATTGCTTTCACCACCAAGTGGGGCACTTTCGCCTACCAACAAATGTCGTTTGGCCTCTCAAACATCGGAGCGATTTTCCAAAGAGCGATGGACTTAGCCTTCGGTGAGTTACTAAATTGCATCATTGTGATTTATTTAGATGACATGATTGTTTTCTCCCACAAAATGGAAGAATATGATCTACATTTGCATCAAGTATTTGAGAAGTGTCTAGAGTTCAGATTTTCTATAAATCCAAAAAAGTCCATTTTTGCAGTGAAATAAGGTAAGCTCTTGGGCCATGTAATATCATATAAGGGACTAGTTGTTGATCCTGCTAGGGCCGAAGCCCTCCTCAACCTACCTCTGCTAGCAAATAAGAAATGCCTCCAATACTTTTTTGGGCAGATCAATTTTTTTAATTTCAAATCTGATTTCGCTCAGGTGGTAAAGCCAATGATCGAACTCCTAAAGAAGGACATTGAGTTTTAGTGGACTGAGGAAAGGAAGTGGGCATTCAAATAAATCAAGGAGAGAATCACTCAAGCCCCTGTTCTGGTGAACCCCGATTACTCTAAAGACTTTATCCTTTATGTCGTTGGTGAACCAGAGAGCTATGTAGTTGTCCTTACTCAAAAGAACGAGGATGGTGATGAACGATCGATAGCATTCCTAATATAAGTTATCCATCCACATGAAGAGAAGTATAACTTTATAGAGAGATAGGTACATGTAGTGATGTGACCATTGAAGAATTTTTGTCATTTTGTCTCCCAGAGTAAGTCGATAGTGTACATAGTACACCCTGACGTCAAAAACTTCATCATCCAAGGTGAGCTGGGTAACAAAAGAGCAGGATGGGTCTCCAAGATCCAAGAATTTGACATAGAAATCATGCCCACTAAGTTGGTTTGTGGTCGAGCATTGTACCAATAACTTTCTCGGAGCTCTGCATCCGAAGTAATAGCATGCCAGTGGGATGATCCAGCACAAGAGAGCGATCTTGCAAATTGGTCTGTATACAACAAGTATTGGACAGAGGACCTTGTCGAATACTTCAATACCAAAATGTGCCCTTCTCGCCTCAATGCTTCACAGAGGAGAAGGTTCAAGATTCAAGCTTGAAAGTATGTAATGTTGTCAAATGGTTTGTTTCATAGGAACATAGATGGAGTTCTCTTGAGGTGTGTTAGGGGGACAAAGAAATAGAGGATCCTTGATGAGTTCCATTCTAGGATTTCAATAGGACATTTCACAGGAAGGACTATGGCCTTAAAAATTATTAAAGCAGGCTATTATTGGCCCACTATTTTTTTCGATGCCTTCGCTAGAGGTACGTCGGACGGAGCAAGAACACTTATTTGCCTTTGCATCCAATTTAGGTCGAAGCTCCATTTCAGCAAAGGGGCTTAGATTTCATTGGGGAAATAGATCCTAATTCCTCTGTGGGGTATAAGTATATCCTAACAACTACAAATTATTTTACCTGGTGGGTGGAAGTAGTGCCAACTAAGCAATCTAACAAGGATGTATTCATTGCCTTATTGGAAGGACTGATAACCCGCTTTGAGATATTAGATGCAATCGTAACCAACAATGGCACCCACTTCATCGATGCTAAAATCTGCACATTCGCAAGTAAGTACGGTATTTACTTAAATACTTCATCTAAATATTACCCACAAGGGAATGGTTTAGCGGAGTCCACGAACAAAAACTTACTAAAGATCCTGAAGAGAACCTTGGAAGGGAACAAGTGGAGCTAGCATTTTCTCCTGGAGCTAGCCTTATGGGCTGACGCATCTTGATTAAGAAATCGATCAAGACGTTCCCATATTCCCTGGTGTATGGGAAGGAAGCAGTTCTCCCCACACACATTGAGTTGCTCGCATTGCAGTCTCTATGATCATTATATGGCAAAGACGAGGAGTTTGATCCCTTGAGTGTTAGGTTGGCCCAATTGCTGCAGTTAGAATAAGAAATAGAAAAGGCCTACAAATATTTTATGAAGCATGCGGAGACCTCCGACCGAACCTTCTAGGTTGGTGACTTGGTGTTAAAATGGAATGAGAAAAAATCTAAACCAGGAAATCATGACAAGTTTGATGTATTCTGGGAGGGTCCGTTTCGAATTTTTGATGTTAATCAGGTAAACTCTTTCATTCTCCAATATTTATATGGGTTCACTCTCCCAATATCAGTAAATGGCCTTCATCTAAAGGCATACTACCAGTAAGGGGTAGTAATAAAGTTCCTTGGTTGTGTATATAATTATTTCGTTGTTTGTATGTATGTTTATTCTCTTGAAGAATAAATATGTTTTCTCTCCTTCCCCTCACACTCTTAGTAATGCAGTTTTGGGACAAGTTCCTTGCTATGGTAAGAAATCGAGTTGGCAGGGGAATAGCAAAAGAGTTTGAATAAAAAGTTTTTTAGTTTAGTTTGTGTGTTTTCTAGAGCCAGAAAAGAGAAGAGTGGTTTCAGGAACCCAGGGCCAGCTAAAGCACTTTCGCTTTTCTTTTGAGCAAAGGATCTCGTTCCACTATTCTAAAAATCTCTTGGCAAAGCATTTCACAGCTGATGGAAAAGGTTCCCTGTCATTTAGTAAAGAAGAGTTTCACTCTTGCATATGGGCGAAACTACATTTCGCTGCCTTAGGGAGCAAAAGCTACAACTGAGGCGAGGCCAACCCAAAATTTAGATTCAAAAGCGTGAAGTTTCAATGAGCCCATGCCTTTAAGCGCCACGTGTTAGGGAAGGAAGAGAAAAACGTTCTTGAAAATTATTTTCTTTCTTTGAGTGTCAAATACTGGTCAAACTACATTTCGGGTGCTTTATTGAGCGAAAGGTGCTTTCGCTCTCCTTTATGGGTGAAATTCAAATCATGGTCCTTCAATCTATTTTTGTGCAAACGCCACATGGCAAGGGATTAAAGGAGATGATTTTCTCTCCAAGGAAAGAGTGTACAATTAACAAAAGCTTTAAATTCTGGTGTTTTTTCTATTTCAGGAATTAAATGGACGAAACTGTTTCTCGCTTGACGTTTTAAGCGAAAAACCATTTTGACCTTTGAAAAATGAAAATGTTTGCTAGAGCAAAAGGGAAGTTTCACTTTCTCCAATGCCACGGACACACAGTGCGAAGCAAAACCTAGCATGCGCACACCCCGAAGAACGTTGTTGAAACATGAAATCGTGCCTTGAAAATTGAAAAGCGGTTCATCATGTCTTTCAAGTAATATTGTAGCCCATGCAATTGGCCATCATTGGGAGGAGTGATCAACCACTGGTTAACACGAATAGATCTCCCACTTCGTCCATGATCCCTCCATGCATTTACTTCACCGCAAAGCGTAGTTAAGGTAGTGGGTCAATTACAATGCTATAAGAAGGCCATCGATGCAGCTCAAATGAAACCACAAAGAAATTGTTGAGGGTTATTTCAATACCGATGATTGCCTTGCCAAAATCTAGAGCAAGAGGGTTGCTAATAAAATGTAGTGTACTAAGCAGCAGCGAGACGCTATCTTTTTCAAAGCGAGCGCCTGTGCCAAATCCATAGTCAGTATGGCCAAGAAAAGCACCGAGCCCAAGAATGAGAAGACCTCGAATAATGCGGATGGCACAAAGAAATATAAGAAGGAAAAGAAACAAGTATCACCACCGCCACCCAAAGACATGCTGGGAAGAATTCAGGATTGTATGCTCACAAACAAGAGTGTGGAGAAGTTGCACCAGAATGTGGACATCATGCTTACAAGGGTGTCTACCGAAAGCAAGCGGATGATTGCCTATTACTCTCACATCTACTGGTACTTGTGCATGCCTGTGCATAACTACCCGAAGCTGGTATACAAAATTGCTAAGTTTTACGACCCTCAGACTAGGACGGTCCAAAATGCCAAAGGGGACAAGTTGTTCGCCATTTCTGCTAAAGATGTCCATGAGGCTTTTGCTTATGGATAAAAATGCCCTATCGACTACATAATCAAAAAAATCAACATCACAAAGCAGAACGAAAGGTACACACTGACAGCGCAGATGCGTCATTTTATGGAGACACAGTTACTAGAGAAGCCGACGCTCGAAGGATTGCTAGACCTTCCCAAACCCTTGAAGTTGTCCAAGCATCCTAATGTATACTCCATGTTGGCATGGGTCATGGGACTTTCCTTACACAACGGTATACAAGTGGCAGGTTTCCCTCGTAGAGTGTATTTCACATGGTGAATTCTACTCTCCTGTCGCCATGAAGCTAGAGACAAGGCCCGTGTTCTTCGACTAGACAGAATGGGTGGCGTGACAGATGCATATACTAATTAGTGATCTGCATAGTGAAAAGGATATGTCAATTCGACTCTACTCCTTCCTTGCTTGGTACCTGTTATACCACATGCACAACCATTGTGTTTTCATCGCCAAGAACCGCACTAGTAAAAAGGGTAAGGTGCTCCCAGTTTATCAGTGGACTCAAATTATGTCCATAAGCGAATCCTACTACAATTTCAATAGGATGTTTCTCATCCCGGATCTGGAGCTCATTAACAGCATTTGTGAACGAGTGTCGAGGCAAATGAGAGACGAGGTAGTGTAGAAGTTAGGTGATGTTTCTTAGCTTACGCAGGGTCTTGTCGTTAGAATTTATGGGTTTACAGGAAAACCCTTCCTGTTGTCATACTACACCATGGAGTACCTTTTCATCCTCGAAGTTGCCCGACAAAGTGACTTCACTGATGATACATATGGGCATGGGAGAAGGAAGTCACATACATGCGCTTCTCCTTTCTATTTTGGCGACATTAAGGTAGCGGTCATCGGGCATAATTTTTTTCTTGTAGTGACTTTGTACTATTTCGGCCTAATCGAGCTCCCCTAGCATTGGAGGTACAACCTGCTGGACATTTTCAAGCAAATTATTAGAGAAAAAAGCTTCCACACCCAAATATTGAAGCACGATGCAACAACCCCTCAGTGCACGATCTGGAGTGGCAGGTGGATAGGATGATGTCACTTCCCCTATGGCATGACTTCTACATGATGGAGGTCGAATATAACCCTGTGCACAACCCAGTGCATGTGCTTGATGAGGAAGTGTTTCAGGCGATGAAGGAAAAATTGTTCAATTGGTCAGACGAAAAAATTGCTAACTGGTGGATCATGAGGGTCTACAATAAAAAGGAGGCATTTGGACAGTTTCTTGTGTTGGACAAGAACTTCTCCATGATATATATGATAAAAAATTTGATATTTATCAACCAATCACATTTTCTTATGTCCTGCCTTGAAGCACTCAAAGCCCTGGTAGAGTGGAGGACATGGCGAAATAACAGTGGCAGCAAATTGAACAAGATCCACTTGTCACGAAGAAATACAAGCAATTTCTCCCTAAAGAACATGTTACCCCAATGAAGAGGAGTGCTGATGTAGCACTTTTGCTCCCTCATGTTGTAAAGAACCCTCAGACTAGTGCAACCTGACTCCTCAGCATAAACCCTCCTGCAACGATGACAACCATGGAAGCAAGCATCCCTGAAGTCCCTGTTCCAACGCAGTAAGAGTACCAGGAGGTGGAGTTGATTGACCTAGAAGTGGACACATCAGACAGAGAAGAAGGAAGAGCAAGCCCGATCACACAACAGTTCACCATTTTGGCTCTGGTAGCACCCGAGCTCGTAGGTGTGTTATCTCTTTCCCCTTCCCTTGCTTCTGTGCCTCTGGCAACTATGTCTTCCAACGTCAAAACCCTCATTTCCATCGGGCTTTCATTTTGCATCTCCATGTCTACTATGCCTTTCCCTGCATCCCAATCATTACCCCCCTCATCATTCCCTCTTGTCTCTCAGACGTTTAGTTCCTTTGCATCTATCACCAACGCATTTGTGTTTCTTGCATTGTCCACCCTTGTCCCTCCTCAAGTTTCTATCGATCCAATTACTACGTCTATCGTTGCCACCAATCCAAGCATGTTTTCGCTCACTCACCTCCTCAGTTGTAGCGATGTCCTCTGATATTCTGCTCCCAAATCCTAATGTCTTGGTTTCCACTATCCAAACCCTAGCATCTCCTAAAGTCACTATAGTCGTTGCTCTATTTGTTCCTGGTCCGTCTACTGAAGAAAACCCTCAGCATGATCTTTTCCCCTTCACGCCACTCTTTGGAGTAAAAGAGTCGCTGGAAATTGAGCTAGAAGTTCTGTAGGAGTGCCCTATCGCAAAGAGCATACGTCAGGCATATCAAAGTTCCTCAAGCTGGCTCAAGGGCCGAAAAAAAATGTGCAAGATCCAACCAAGGTGGAAAAAAAGGTTGTGTTCGACTCGGAGAATATTAAACTCCATAAGATGGAGAAGGTGCCCAAAGTTCAAAATCCCCTAGAGGAGATGACCCCATCGGATTACTCCTATCATCATGTTGAAGACTTGAGAAAAATCGACACAGGAGATAATATGGAAAATATCCAGGTCGAAATGGGCTCCATCTATTTTCATGGGGAACACTACAAGGCTCGCTTCTTCAAAGTCAATGCCAAAAATAAGGAGTTCAAGGAGACCTTAATGCAAACAAGGGCACAACTCGAGGAGGCAATCTAAATCTGAATATTTGCAACAGCATGTGGCCATATTGGAGCAAGAGGTGGGTAATTACAAAAAAGAAACTGAACTTCACCTCAAGGCACACATAGATTCAGAAAGCCAGGTGCAAGCCTTGAATGCTCAGATTCAGAAATTGCAAGCCCAGTTGACAGAATGAATAAAAAGAAGTTCCTAATTGTATAGCCTACATATGAGCAACCACAAGATGGTCCCATTGTGACTACAGGGATAGAAGAAGAATATCCTGCTTTAAATGATAAACTAAACAAAGTTACCCTCATGACAAATGTTTCGGCACAAGGGGGTCGTGACCATTTGTTTGTCACTAGAGCCCACCTTACACATGATTTTTATGTGGATTGTATCATAGATAATGGCTCACAAAATAATCTCATCACGAGGCTTGTTGTTGAGAAGTTGAAGCTTCCCATAAAGCCACATCACCAACCATATGCACTTGGGTAGAAGGATGTAGACTCCAAATGTAACATCACACACACTTGCACCTTGACTTTTGCTTTTGGTGATAATTTGGTGGATAAAGTAAGATGTAATATCACTAATATGGATTTTTGTGGACTATTTCTTTGTAAACCCTATCAATTTGATAGGAATGCACTGTATCATGCTAAAAAGAACACATACACTTTGGATTTATATGATAAGACCTATTTGATACAAAGCACTACACCCACATCAAATTTGATGTTGAGTTGTAGGTAAGTTCGTAAGCCATTAATTCAAACACTTATTTTGGCTCCTACTTGCATAAGTCCCACACAAGATAAATAACAAGCACCATCAAAGGCTCATGATAAAGAAGAATTTTCACTTTCACAAAATGAATAATCACAAGAGCTCGTGGTTAAGGAACCCATCACTCTCACTCATGATAATGATACCAACCATTCCATTGGCATCATTTTGGGTACACATAAGAACACACAACCACTTTCTCCACATAAGTTGTCTTTGGCTTTACCCTCTTCCATCATTGCACATACAAAGGAGCAAGCTAAGGTCACTTCCTTCATTTAGCACCAGCAGAGCCTTCAGGGCAAGATAACACAGGACTTTCAGAAGACTCAGTAGGAGCATTAAAAACTGATGCGCAAGCATAATTGTACTCACTCATCTCAAGTTGAAGATAGATTTTGGTGTCCTTTGGATAAGTGGCACTTTTCAAAGATACCATATCAGGATACTCCTTTGGATAAGTAGTGGCACGTGATCGTCATCTTTCACTCACTATATATAGAGTTTTTGAGATGAAGACTCATCACACTCGATAGGGTTCTTCCACTTCTTACCTTGTCATCCACCATGATCACTTTCCACATATGGCTTATTGGATTCCTCACAATCAGATGGCCCATGACTTTCCACATTTGTTGAGATCATTGGGGTCCAATGCTTCTATGGTTGGGAGAAGTGTTGAGGATATGATTGTACCTTAGGATTAATTATAAGCCTAAGTTATTATTTTATTATTATTTCCTATTTCTTGCACTTTGTATTCACGTGAGGTATAGTATGCCCATGTTGGAAATAGGTTGTTATTTATTGGATGTTAGTTAGACTGGTAGAGTTGTCCTTTATCTTCTAGCATATAGTTGACATCCTTGTTTGGTAGATTGTTATCTAGTTAGTTAATTTGTTGGTCATGTTTGTTAAATTGTTACAACCACCTAACCTACGTGATTTCATTTTAGAATTATATATTTCATTGCACTCATGAATAAATCAACTTCATGTTTGAGTTTCATATCAATGCAAGTTGCAGAATAAAGGAAACATAGGAGAAGCAGACCAAATACGTAGCGCACCATAAATGAGAAGGTCCATAAATTTCAAATCAATTCACATTTGCATAAAGGTCAAGGAGCTATAAGGAATACAACACTAAGGTTGAATTTAGATAATTTTTTATGCATGAGATTAATTAAATAAATGAACGTATAAGGAATTGCATTGATGAACTATAACCTTAGATGTTTGAATGCTTTGAAATATTTTTTAATTAAGAAAGATATAATTTGAAATCTATTCGAATTACTTTATTCAAGCATAGAAATATTTACAAATAACTTAACTTGGAGGAATAAGGACTTCTACATAGAAATTGAAATATTAAATTTGCAAATACCCTTATATTCTAAATTTCTAAATTAGGGAGTTATAAGGAATTCATCACCATCATAGATTCTTGAAATTTAGAAACTATATTACTAAAAATTGAAAGATATAAAAAGTACAACATAGAGTTGTCAGAAAGTTGGAAAACTACATTGGAATTAATCTTTTGCTCGAATTAATGAGACATAAGAAATCCAACTTGAAGTACTTGAGGATAGAGAATTTTATCATTTAAAATTGCATCAAAATTATCTTTAGCTTTCTATTCATAAATAGGGAGAAATAAGGTGAATACTAGAAGTTGAACATTAGGGAGACAAAAGGGATTCAACTCAAAGGAAACCTTAGAAAGCTAAGTATTTTATCAAAGCTATTTTACATTCAAAATACTAGGGAGCTAAAAGGAATTCTACCTAGAGATTTGACTATTGCTTGATCATTCTCCAAACATTAGAAAAATAAGATATACTACAAATTTTGAAGAATTGAAAGTTAGAATTTGATCAAATACTCAAATTTAAAAGTTAAAGAGATTGGGAGACATAAGGAATACAACAATTTTTTAAGATAATGGATAAGTTAGCAAGAGGAACATATCATCACAATGTATACTATGAAAGGATTCAGGATCAAAATCCATACAATATTCCATATCAAAAATGTGAAATTATTTAAAGCACAAATAACTCTACAAGTCAAAATGGAAAATATATTCGGTATATTGATTTTGGTGCAAGTCACCACATGATAGGAAATTTACTATGGTTTAATTGCCTTGAAGTCACTAACAATCTTAGGTTGAAAATTGTAGATGGAAAAACCTATCTTACACATGGATATGGGTGTGTAACACCTAGTACATCATTTTCATATCTTACGTGATGTAATGTATGTTCCTAGATTAACATCAAATCTTATTTCAGTAGTCAAATTGATTGAGAGAAAAAGGATGGTTGATTTTAGATATATAAATGGAGTCAATAAGTGTATCATTATAAATCAAAATGAGATAGAATTTACAAGATCAATTCACAATGATATATATGCTCTAGATTCAATTGAGATTTCTCAAGATATTTTTATAGTTCAAAACAACACTAATGGACTTTTTGAGGAATAGATTGTAGGAAATGAAAAATTTATTTATCATAAAAGTCGAAGAGGAAATTGAAAATTCAGAATGAGAAATATGAGAGGAAAACAATACTTTGGATTACCTAGCCACCTATAGATTAAAGAAGAAGAATAGGAACCTAATCAAGTTGAGGAACATATGAAAGACGAAGATCCATATTGAAGACTAAAGTCTTCAATAACCAAATAATGTAATACAAGGGTGTGTTGGAATATATTACAATACTTGGTACATGTTAATGTACCACCTTGGGTACATATTTAGATTAGGAATGTGAGTCATAGATTAGAGTTTGAGTATTTACTTTATACAATTTAATAAATACACAAGTAATATTAGAACGTGCAAAGTATTCAATAATGTAAATGTGCATCATAGTCCATATGCACATGAGTCCATACAATAGGAAAGTGAAGAGTCATAGGAAGATGGAAGGCCAAGAGTCACATCCCATTATATATTGGCCTTTGTGTAAGCATTATAGAACAATCTCATCATTTTCATAGGAGAAGATAGAGTAGAGTAGAATACAAGTTTACTACAATGTAGAACTTGTATGGAGCATGGAGTATTAGTGATCTTATTTTGTATGAAGATACTATTTTTGTGAGCTTTCATTAATGGCAGTTTTTTGAGTATTTACAAAAGTTTCTTATGAGTTTTGCATGCTTTGCATATTGCCATTATCTTATATTTAATATTGCATGCTCATTTTTATACCTTGTAGATTTTACATTAAGTATTTAGTATCAAAAGCTAGCATGCTTGAGGCCCTTTCTAAGGCCTTAATATTCCTTTGATTGGTGGTCCAAAGAAAAATTACTCTGAGTGAGATTCTAGAAAGAAGACGATATCATTGACCTTTTACATTTGACTTGTATAAGTAGGACATAACTTTACACAAAGATGTGGCTTTAAAAAATGGAGAAGTTTTCCATAAAAAATTTACCAAAAAATTGTAATCCACAAAACATCTCCACTTTGCTAAAATTGTTACTCTGATAGCACTTGTTATGAAACTTTGCTTCTCATAAATATAAAGGCATTCACAATATGCTAAATATTAAATAAATCAACCATAGTAATTAATCCACACAAGACAAGATGTGATAATACCCTTTAGGTAGGGCAACACCAATGTTATTCCTTAAGGAAGGAACCACTCCATAATATTTCATAAATTGAGATCTGCTTCACAGTCCAAGACTATTACAAGAGAATACATTATATGATTGATGATTACAATGACGATGCCCCTTTTTGATATACCCATCTTCTAATGCTACTTTGGGGAGCCAATCCCTAAACCCATGTCCCACTTATTATTATAATATAATGTTATGGTACCTAGATATAGGAATATGAGGAATATGATATTATATCATGTATGGGGTATTATGGATAGTTGGCATGGGCCACACATAACCCAAAGTTGATTGTATTACAATATTATATTATAATGAGTGGGATAAGGGGTTAGGAGTCAGCTCCCCAAAGTAGAATTAGAAGATGGGTATATAAAGAAAGGATATTGTCATTGTAATGATAAATCAATGATATTGAATATTCTCTTGTAACATTCTTGTCTCGTGGAGAGAATATCATTTTTGGAGATATTGTGATGTGGTTCCTTCCTTAAGGAATATCATTGGTGTTGCCCTACTTGAAGGATAGTATCACATATTGTCTTGTGTGGATTAATTATTGTGGTCGATTTCTTTAATATTTAATATATTGTAAATGTATTTATATTTATGAGAAGCAAAGGTTCATAGCATATTAGCCCATTTATATCTTCATTGTACCTTTCCTTACACCATTTGATACTTTTTTTTTGTCCATTTGCTTACACCATTTGATGTTACTTTCCAAAAAAATAATATATTGGGTATATTTATCAAATAGTTGATGAAATTCTAGATTAATTGCTTCAAAGTAATCACTCCATGGAGGATTTTTCCTACCAATTATTTGTTGGAATCTTTGACTTCGAAAGAATAATAGAATTTTTTTAAATAAATCTATAAATCATGCCAAGTTTAGAATTATATTATTCCCTCTCTTAAAGAATGTTTACATGTGGTGCTCATTATGAAAATTTTCAAGCATGGAAAAAGAGGCGAGAACCTTTTAGTTACATTTTTTAATATACATACAAGGGTTACTAGGACAATGGAGTTAATACAAAGGATCTATGCCTATTTATGGTAAAAAAAAATATTCAAAATGAGGGATCATTAAAATTAATTTTGATGGTCCTTCCAACGGAAATCCAAGGAAACTTAATAGAGGTAGAATATTTCAAAATAATGAAGACAAAATTCTTCCCACTTACTAAAAATCACATACAATTTCAACTAACAACTATGTAAAAGCTTAGGTGTTTATTATAGGAATAAATATTGTTATTGTAAAAAGGATGAAGATATATCTTAATCGAGTAGGATTCACAAATGATTATTAATGCCACCAAGAAAAACTTATATGAAAATTAAATTAACAATATTATTATTTTCTATATTCATCAACTATTGTTGAAGGCGCTATCTTAAAACTGTTAGTATGCCTATCTTGAAACTATTAGCATGCCTCTACTGAAAGAAACAAGCTAGCAAATAATTTAAGCATGGTGTTAACCTTTGTCTTGACAAAATTAAAAATTTAGAAGATAATTAGCCAAGGGAGTTTCAATATGATAATGAAACAATATCAAGGAGTTGATAAGGGAAACTTGGCAAAGGAAGATGAAGAATATCTTTGCTACAAAGATAAGGTAGATATGGTCTAATTAGCTTATTTACAAAAATTATATTAAATATTATAATTGTTTACTAATGTGACCTCAAGTGGAGTAGGCTTGGGTTCAAGTCTCAATCGGTGTAACGGCCCTATGTGTGTGCCCAGTCCTAGCATCACTATGAATGAAATCCACAAAATCAATGATAACCTATTAAAAAAGAAAATAGATTAAATATTACTTAAATTTATTTATATGTAATTTAATGAATTACCCCCCTCATAAAAACCCATGTAAACTCAAATAAAAAAAAACATGTAAACTCAAATAAAAAAAACATGTAAACTCAATTTGTTTGGACCTATGAAGGATATTGTAGTGTTTAAGTTGTTGGGTTTTCATCCAAGAAACTCATGTTCAAACCCTTATATGATGTTCTAAGACCTCTCAAAACCTGCATAAACTTAACACCCATGTAAATTTAACACTTTTGAGTTTGACAAAGACAACACAGTGGTTAGGACTTTGGACTCTCTTTGAGGAGGTCCAAGGTTCAAACCATGATGTATCCAAAAGGTGGATGGTAGTGGTTGAATGTTTGTCAGTTGGTTGTCCCAGTTTGATGCCCTGAAGGATTAGGGGTCTCTTGACTTCGTCTAACCCAACAAGTTTGGATTTATAGTGGCAGCATCCAATGGTGTTACCAGCTTTCATATGTATTAAAAAAATTATAATTAATTAAAAATAATAAAATTGAAAAAATAGAATAAAATTTGTGTACCAACTTTTCTATGCATTAAAAAAAAGTGGTTAGGGCTTTGGCCTTTCTTTGGAGAGGTCCAAGGTTCAAACCACGATGTATCCAAAAGGGTAGGGTGGATGGTAGTGGCTGAATGTTTTTCGGTTGGTTGTTCCAGTTCGATGCCCTGAAAGGTTATGGGTCTCTTGACTTCGTCTAACCAAACAGGCTAGGATATATAGTGGCAACATCCAATGGTGTTACTAACTTTATTATGTATTAAAAAATAATAATTAATTACAATTAATAAAATTGGAAAAATAGAATAAAATTTGTGTACCAACTCTCCTACGTATAAAAAATTAAAATTACAATTAATAAAATTGGAAAAATAGAATAAAATTTGTGTACCAACTCCTATGTATAAAAAAAATTAAAATTAGAGTTAATAAAATTGAAAAAATGAGTTACAAACTTACAACATTGGTAAAAGTTTTTGGATTTTAACATAAAAAATGAGTTACAAACTTAACGGTAACATTCAGGAGACCCAAGTTTAAACCTCACTCTGTACAAAAAGAACTAAGACCCCTCATAAAAACTTGTACAAACAAAAAATAATAATTAAATTGTAAAAATAAAATAAAATTTGTGTAAGTTTTTTAACACCATCGGTAAAATTCACAAAAATATAAAGATCATAGAATTGACTGACATATAATAAATAAATAAACGAGTATCCGCGTGATGTGGTCTACCGGCAAAAATGTCACTTACATTATCGATGATGTAATCGGATTTTATATATATATATATATATATATATATATATATATATAATATTTACTTAATAAAATAAAAGGATTTAAATCAAAGGTGGGAAGTAAGGAGTTTTATTAAGTAAATAAAAAAAAAATCAATCCTAAGAATCAACCTTAACATTTCATCAAATTAAAAAAATAAAATAAAACTTTTTGGGTCCAGTTTTAACACATCATTAAAATCCACAAAAATATAAGACCATAAATTGGCTAATATAAAAAACAAGGGATTTGAAGCAACCGGGGGAAGTGAGGAATTTCATGAACCAGTACTAACCAGTACTGAGAGTCAACCTTAACATTTGGTTCAACGATATAAGCGGATTTTTAAGGCAAATACCAAGTTTAAAATTTTGATAATTAATAGATAGATAAATATTAAATTATCATTATATATTAATATATTACGATTTATTATAATATATATTAATTTTTTTTTATATAAGTAATTATCTTTCATTTTTAAACAATTGGTCACAAGATCAAAGATCAAGTAGCATTGTTTTCGATAGCTTAACACACACTCACCGAACTTAGGTCACACTACTACCTTTGTGAGATTGAACATGCCCTCAAGGTTTAAACCTAAGTCTTCTCTTGGTAAATACCCAACCTCTTACCAATACACTTAACCCTCAAGGACTATTAAATTATTATTATATATACTATGATGTGCGGTTGAAATTTTATAACCATGGTGTAGTCTATGTAGGCCTTTTTTTTATCACTTCAAAAATAATTAAACAAAAAATGTAAATATGATCTTAGTATGTAATAAGAGATCAAATATATATAAATATTATTTATTTTATTTTTATGTAAAATTATTTTTTAGATAAAATTTGTGTAGTTTTTATTTGTAATTTAAATCATTGTTTTTTTATTTATTAAAAAAATATAAAATATTGTGGAAATTTAAGACCTTGGTATAACTTTAAAGGAAGGAAACAAATATGCTAATAGGCTAGTCAATAAAAAGGTTTTAATTAAGAATTGTGAAGTTAAATTCTCTTTTCCTTGGTTAGAGGAAGTAGTAAGTTTAGCTAAAGTCGACAAGAAAATGTTGATTGCTCGAATCAAATAATGATTAAAATTTACTTTAATGTTTTCATTGGTAATATCTATTTATTTTATAGCATTAATATACTTTCATATATATACTATTTATTACAATTTTTGTGGTTAGTTGTGCTTCATATGGAAACTAGCAATCAAGATCGGTAAAGTGGGCTATGATATTGCAATGTTTTGGAAATATTACTCTACTAAGATGCAATGCATATATGGTAGAGGTGAAGTGTTAGTATTGTGAAGTGTTGGCATCCCTGCCACATTGTTTTCTTTTGTGAGAAAAAAAATTATGTAGTAATCTCTTCTTCTCTGAAACTTTGTTTTTTTCAAAATGTATTCCTTCTTTTCCATGTTTCATTGTCAAGATTTTTTTGGTTGCACTCAAGGAAGCGTGCAGTCCTTTCTTTTCACTCATCATGCAGGGTCTTTCTCCGAGTTCTCATGGCGGGGTCCAAGTAAATTCATGGCTTTTGACAGGCGAGAGTTGTTTCGCACCAGCGCTTCTGCTGAAAACTCATTTCAGCCTCAAAGACGCAGTGGAGACTGGTTAAGTTGGCCAACGCAATTTGATTTCGGAGAAAGAGTGGAGCGCAAGCCCATTTCGGGCTAGAAGTCGGTCGAAACTGAGTGGGGCCCAAGTGTTTTCGCCCCAACTCAAGAGCGCAACTCAGTTTCGGAGTTTGTTTGAGCCAAAGCGCCTTTGTCTTTTTCTCAAGAGCGCAACCCAATTTCGGACAGAAATATAGTGTGGGGCCCAATTCCTTTTCGCCCCAACTTAACAGTGCAATCCCATTTCGGGCCTAGAATGGGTGAAAGCGCCTTTGACTTTTCTTAAAGTCAGCGTAAATCTGCTTTAAACAATGTGGGGCCCAAGCGCTTTCACCTCAACTCAAGAGCGCAACTCAATTTCGGGGCAAGAAGGGGCGAAAGCGCCTTTTTATCTTTTTCTAAAGCCAGCGCAATTCAGTTTCGAAGAAAGTTGCAAGTGGGGCCCAATTCCTTTTCGTCCTAACTCAAGAGCACAATTCAGTTTTGGAGTTCATTTGGGTGAAAGCGCCTTTGAATTTTCTTAAAAGTCAATGCAATTTTATTTCAAGCTAAAAGGCAGTGTGGGGCCCAAGTCCTTTCACCTCAATTTTAGAGTGCAAGCCCATTTTGGGCTAGAAGACAACGAAACACAAGTGGGGCCCAAGTGCTTTCATCCCCACTTGAGAGTGCAAGCTCTTTTTAGAGCTTGTATGGGCGAAACGCAAGTGGGGCCCACATCAACGAAGCTCCTCTTTCTCATTCAAACTCTCCTACTTCAGCAAAAATTCCCCATAAGTGCTTCTCAACGATGAAATTGAGTTTCGAAGGTGCGCCTTCACCCGTTTAAATGTAGTCGATCAGAGAAGAATCCAAATCCAATCCCCCAGATCTCAGAATCTGATTTTCACCATTGAGGCGGTTCCAGCAAGTGAGGAGATGGTGCTACAGGTGAATCATGTCGTCACATTGAAGCCATGCAACTACTTCTCAAGGAGTCATCAAATTCAAGCCATGCTTCATTACTTTCTGATGAGTGTTGGAATCAAATCTTTGCTACCACCACGATGTTTTATGGTTGGGCATTTATGTCTTAGAGGTGGAATCCTCTATAAAAACTAGCAATTCTAATGTAAAATGATGGACGTTTTGCTAGAAAACTGTTGTACCTAAACTTTGCTATGAATGCAAAGAATCCTTGGCTCTAAATCTGGATCTCTTTTCATGTGTATGTCTTCTATCCTTTATTTCTATTAAATTCGCTTCTTTATCTGAGAGCTATAATTCTATGTCTGGATTTAGCTTCTGATAGAGGGTGAACGTTGGAATAATTTTAGAGATTGCATATATAAGAGTATCTGGTTTTAATTTTTGTTATATTCTTTGTGTGAAGTGCTATTGGTTTAGAGTACAACTAAGTAATCGTGTTGCTTGTTCATCACCCCCGTTCATCTGGCTTAAAGCCATATTTCCCATCCCTTTCAATCATTTATCATTCCTTTCCTATTTCCTTAATCTCAAATCCCCAAGTTTAAAGTAGTAAGGGAACCAACCCTCTCTAGAGATTGGCATGGGAGGCATTTCTTCCTTTCGACCTTTCAATGTTGGTCGGGTCTAGGGTGCATGGATGAAACATTCCATACCTAAGGTAGATTCTTGACCAACAGTTTCTGGCATGCCCGGTGGGATGCAAACGTTCCACATCAAGCAGTATTAAGAATTGATGTTCATATTTTTGTTGTCAAATAAGAACATCTGGTGACTCAGCTGAACCCAGAAGCCTCCGAATCTTGAAGCCGATTAAAAGCCCTCCCCCTCATGATCACAAGATCAAAGGCTAGAAATCCAGAAGATACAGTTGAGTTCTTTGAGCTCAACATCGACGCTTTGGGAGAACATCCTAGAGTAGTCCCCTCGACTATCCCATTAGTCAGGACATCCTCGCAAGTAGTTGGTATATTTTCACAAACTCCAAGTCCTTCCAACACCGCAACTAGCTTGCCCCCTCAACCAAGCACTCCGGTATAGATGGCGCGAAATCCGCCCAGGCAATTTCCAGCCTAGAATCATTCGGGACCTCTCAATCTGCAGGCTCAGAACCAGATCCCAACCGTAGCGTTAAAGGCTCTGCCCACGTATGATGGTACGAGAAAGATAACCTACGAGCATGTCCAAGATGTCGCTGCACTAGCAACCATCCACGACATCACAGAAGAAGACATCATGGTAAGACTGCTAGTACTCTCGCTCAGAGGTAAGCTTCTCTACTGGTACCGATCGTTGTCACCCAGTACCATCGCTACATGGGACCAGTTAGCGGAACAATTGATAAGGGGTTTCAATGAACAGGTGGACCCTTTCTCCTTGTTGCACCAGTTCACCACCATTCAGAGGCACCCTCAAGAAGAGGTAGCAGATTTTAATGTCAGGTTCACCCGAACCTGGTAGAGAGTTACTGACGGCCTTCGGCCCACCCTGGAGCAAGCAACATTTTATTACCTAAGGGCTTTCCATTCTGACATCAGCATGAGCATCCGACATGCTAATGTCAACATATTTCTAGCCTTGTACGCTCAAGCACAGAAAGTTGAGGCTGACTTAGTCGCTATTGGTAAGTTACCTCCGAAAATGACTATGCCAATTTTTTTGGACTTACCTCAAAATTTATATCCTAGTGCATCCTCTCAGTCATTGCCTACATCCCCAATGTACCCTACTCCATCATGGAATCCCAATGCTTCTCAGAACCAGATGGTACCCGCCTCATAGTTTCAAGCACCTATTATTCCCCAACTTCTAGCTCCTATCCCATATCCCGCATTACCTGCACCATTGGCACCGTTGCCATTACCCACGCCTCCGACACCTGCAAATCCAGACCAAGCCAAAGAATTACAGGATATGTGATCATCAATGAGGGCAATGGTGAATGAGATCACCATCTTAAAAAGGAGGCAATCTGATCAAAGTTTCCAACCAAGGAGATTCGCTCCTCCTCCCCGATTACTAGAGAACAAGTTGCTTCCACTAGTAGGGCTCCCGAGAGAAATGCAGTGGTGTTAGATAATGAAGAAGTTGGTCCATCTGATAGAGCTTATTGGTGCTCCACCTGCAATGACCCGCATGACGAGGAGACTTGCATGGTCCATTTGAACTATGTGCAGACCCTTGCGGATAGTGTTCCTGGTGGGCAAGTGAATATGATCAGAGAAGTGGACCGCAACTTTATGATTCCCCCTATCGAGCAGGTTTTCATTCTTATGAGGACAGGTAAAAAACCCATTGAAGTTGATCCGGTTCAAATGGAACCATTAAAGGTACCTGCTAGTTCCAAGATGTCGAGCGAGAAGGCACTGCCACCAGTAAAAGAGCCTGCCCAAGTGTCAAAGTCGGAGGAACCCATCCTATTGAAGGATCTCTTACCTCCGAGAGCTAGGGGGAGAGTTCCTCAACCACAGGCTCCACCCTCCCAACCCCAAACCGAGACAAGGGACCAGGCAAGAGAAAGGCTCAGGTATCCCTCATTGACCAAGCGTCAGAGGGTAGAAGCGACGCAACAGTATCGAACCAGATACGAGACTACGAAGGAGGGAGGTGAGTCTGGTACAGGAGCATACAATATTGTTGAAGAACTAAAGAAAACTCTAGCTAAGGTAAGCCTCTTTGATGCACTTCAACTACCTGACCAAGTCGATCTATTGCAAGAATCGTTGAAGTCTGCTAAAGGTAAGGAAAAGCCGACTCAGACTATCTTGACTCAGACATTGACTACCTCGACCACCGGGAAGAACAGGCCGCCACCATTCTATCTATCCCTCAGGATGGAGGGGTGGGTTGTGCATAATTGCATGATCGACTCTGGCGCTACAACTACTATGATGCCCAAGGTTATTTGTGAGATTATGGGTATGGAGTACACGAGGAGTAGTCCTGGAGTGCTCCAACTGGATGGAACTTCGATCAAGATAGTAGGGGTGATCAAGGATATTCTGATCGTGTTGCATAAGATGTCGTAAATCACCATGATACAAGAAGTTGTGGTGGTGGATTTAGAGCCGTATTTTAGTATGTGCCTATCAAGGGAATTCACCACCAAACTAGGAGGCTATTTGTCTCTGGATTATTCGCATCTGGAAATCCCCTTCAGAGGAAGGAGAATTAAAATTTTTAATGAGAAACCCTCTACCTTTCATATCGAAAGGATCCAAGATGCGGAGAAGCAAGTGGACTCAGTCAATCTGATTGAGGAAGTGGAGGAAGGAGGAGTAGAGCTGATGGAAGAAGCCCTGGATGAGCTCCGCATAGAAGATGAATTTTCCATGCATGATTTCAATGCCATGATCGAATCAGAGATAGGGTGCTACTCGATCACCAGGCCCGAAAAGGCTAAGGTACCAAGTGATGAAGACCCTATTTTCGATCAACTATGGAAGCTCTTCTTTGACGGTGCACGATGTAAGAATGGCATCGGGGCAGGAGTTGTCCTTATCTCTCCTTCAAGAAAGCAGAGAACCTACTCCTACAGACTCGCATGGAGTTGTACTAATAATGTAGCTGAGTATGAAGCCCTGTGCTTGGGGTTAAGAAAAGCAGATAAACTTGGAATCAAGTAGTTGCAGATCTTCGGAGATTCAGAGTTAATCTGCAACCAAGTCACCAATAAGTGTGTCGCAAAGCAACATTACCTGAAGGTATACCGCAACAAGGTATGGGACCTGCTCGAATCTTTCATAGCACTGAATATCCGAGCTATTTTGTGAGAGCGAAATAAGCACGTTGACATCTTGGCATCTATTGGAGCCAGATTCTCCCCTGCTGAAAACATGATGCAGAAATCGAAGATGGTAAGAGTGATTTACAGGCCTTCGGTACCAGACAAGAATATTCACTAGCAGGTGTTCGACAATGATGAGCAAATTATCAATTTTTTGATTAATGAAGCCAACACTATCGAAGATAGGACCCTTGATGAAGAAGAGTATGAGGGGTTAATACAGTTGAAAAATAATCATGTCCCAAAGGGCTTGATCATGCTTGAAAGTCTATTTGATCAAGATGATAGGTCACTTGCTCATAAGATCAAAGTAGACGTGAGAGAATATAAGGAACTGGAGCTAGAACCCGAAAAGGTGATCAAGGTTGGAACTGATTGTACGTCAGTAGAGATCGAGCAAATCAGGATCCTATGCAAGGAATACCTAGATATTATCGCTTGGAGTTATCGAGACCTGAAAGGATATGATAAGAGTGTCTTCCAACACACAATCGAGCTGCAGGAAGGGGTCAAACCTTTCAGATAGAAACAAAGGTCGGTCAACCCAAAGATTGAAGTGTTGATGAAGGTTGAGCTCCTGAAGATGCTAGAGGTAAATATTATCTATCCTATCAAGCACTCTTCTTGGGTGGTGAACTTGGTCCCAGTGCAAAAAAAGAATGGAGACATCCGCTTGTGCGTTGACTTTCGAAATCTCAATCAAGCATCTCTAAAGGACCACTACCCGCTGCCCCAAATTGATCAAATTCTTCATGTAGTGGCGGGAGCACAGAGGTTCTCTCTACTAGATGGCTTCTCTGGATACAATCAAATCTGGGTGAAGGATGAGGATCAGTACAAAACTACTTTCACCACCAAGTGGGGCACTTTCACCTACCAACGAATGTCGTTTGGCCTCTCAAACATCGGAGCGACTTTCCAAAGAGCGATGGACTTAGCCTTCGGTGAGTTACTAAATCGCATCATTGTAATTTATTTAGATGACATGACTATTTTCTCCCACAAAAGGGGAGAACACGGTCTACATTTGCGTCAAGTATTTGAGAAGTGTCGAGAGTTCGAAGTTTCCATAAATCCGAAAAAGTCCATTTTTGTGATGAAAGAAGGTAAGCTCCTGGGCCATGTAATCTCAGAGAAGGGACTAGTTGTCGATCCTGCTAGGGCTGAAGCCCTCCTCAAGCTACCTCTCCAACAAATAAGAAAGGCCTCCAATCCTTTTTGGGCAGATCAATTTCGTTAGGAAGTTCATATCCGATTTCGCTCAGGTGGTAAAGCCAATGATCGAACTCCTAAAGAAGGACGTTGAGTTTCAGTGGACTGAGGAAAGGAAGTGGGCATTCAGAGAAATCAAAGAGAGAATCGCTCAAGCCCCTATTCTGGTGAACCTCGATTACTCTAAAGACTTTATCCTTTATATCGGTGAACCAGAGAGCTATGCAGTTGTCCTTACTCAGAAGAACGAGGATGGGGATGAATGATCGATAGCATTCCTAAGCCAAGTCATCCATCCACACGAAGAGAAGTATAACTTCATTGAGAGACAAGTACATGCAATGATGTGATCATTGAAGAAGTTTCACCATTTCATCTCCTAGAGTAAGACAATAGTGTACGTAGTACACCCTGACGTCAGAAACTTCATCATCCAAGGTGAGCTTGGTAATAAAAGAGCAGGATGGGTCTCCAAGATCCAAGAATTCGACATAGAAGTCAGGCCCACTAAACTGGTCCATGATCGAGCATTGTGCCAAGAACTTGCCAGGAGCGTCGCATCCGAGGTAATAGCATGCCAGTGGGATGATCCAACACAAGAAAGTGATCTTGCGAATCGGTCTATAGATGACAAGGATTGGATAGAGGACCTTGTCGAATACTTCAATACCGAAAGGTGCCCTTCTCGCCTCAATGCTTCGTAGAGGAGAAGGTTCAGGCTTCAAGCTTGTAGGTATGTATTGTTGTCGAATGGTTTGTTTCATAGGAATATAGATGGGGTTCTCCTGAGGTGTGTCAGGGGGACAGAGAAACAGAGGATCCTTGATGAGTTCCATTCTAGGATGTCAGGAGGACATTTCACAGGAAGGCCTATGGCCTTAAAAATCATTAAAGTAGGCTATTATTGGCCCACTATTTTTGTCGATGCCTTCGAGGTCAGCCAGAAGTGTGACAAGTGCCAGAGATACGTCGGTCGGAGCAGGAATGCTTCTTTGCCTTTGCACCCAATTCAGGTCGAAGCTCCATTTCAGCAATGGGGCTTAGATTTCATTGGGGTGATAGATCCTAATTCCTCTATAGGGCATAAGTATATCCTAACAGCTACAAATTATTTTACCCGATGGGTGGAAGCAGTGCCAACCAAGCAAGCTAACCAGGATGTGGTCATTGCCTTCTTGGAAGGATTGATAACCCACTTTGAGATACCGGATGCAATCGTAACCGACAATGGCACCCACTTCACCGGTGCCAAAATCTGTGCATTCACAAGTATGGTATTTACTTAAAGACTTCATCTAACTATTACCCACAAGGGAATGGTTTAGCGGAGTCCACGAACAAAAACTTACTGAAGATCCTGAAGAGAACCTTGGAAGGGAACAAGCGGAGCTGGCATCTGCTCCTGGACCTAGCCTTATGGGCTGACCGCATCTCAATTAAGAAATCGATCAAGACGTCTCCATATTCCCTGGTGTATGGGAAGGAAGCAGTTCTCCCCACACACATTGAGTTGCCCGCATTGCAGTCTCTCCGATCATTAGATGGTGAAGATGAGGAGTTTGATCCCATGAGTGTTAGGATGGCCCAATTGTTGCAATTGGAAGAAGAAAGAGAAAAGGCCTATGAAGCTTTTATGAAGCATGCGGAGAAAAATTGGTTTGGCCTCCGATCGAACCTTTCAGGTTGGTGACTTGGTGTTAAAATGGAATGAGAGAAAATCTAAACCAGGAAATCATGACAAGTTTGATGCATTCTAGGAGGGTCCATTTCAAATTTTCGGGGTTAATCAGGTAAACTCTTTCATTCTCCAAGATTTAGAGGGTTTCACTCTTCCAATATCAGTCAATGGCCTTCATCTGAAGGCATACTACCAGTAAGAGGTAGTAGTAAAATTTCCTCAACTATGTATATAATTATTCCTTTGTTTGTATGTATATATCTTTTCTCTCGAAGAATAAGTCTCTTTGCTTCCTTTCCCTTCGTGCTCTCAGTAGTGCAGTTTTGGCCAAGCTCCTCGCTATGGTAAGGAATCGAGTTGGCAGGGAAATAGTGGAAGAGTTTAAATAAAAAGTTTTTTAGTTTAGTTTATATGTTTTCTAGAGCCAAAAAGAAAAGAGCAGTTTTAGGCGCCCAAGCCGGCTAAAGCATTTTCGCTCTTCTTTTGAGCAAAGGAGTTCATTTCACTATTTTAAACATCACCTGGCAAAGTAGTTCACATGGATAAAAGGTGCCTTGTCATTTGGCAAAGAGGAGTTTCGCTCTTGCATAGGGGCGAAACTATGTTTCGACGCCTTAAGGAGCGAAAGCTACAACTGAGGTAGGGCCAACCCAAAATTCAAAGTCAAAAGCATGAAGTTTCAACAAGCTCATGCTTTTAAGCACCACGTGTCGAGAACAAAGAGAAAAGCGCTCTTAAAATCATTTCTTTCTTTGACATCAAAGACTGGTCAAAGGTACTTTTAGGCGCTTTGTTGAGCGAAAGGCGCTTTCGCTCTCCTTTATGGGTGAAATCCAAATCGTGGCCCTTCGAGCTATTTTTGTGCAAGTGCCACATGGCAAGGAATTAAAAGAGATGGTTTTCGCTCCAAAGAAAGAGTATATTATGAGCTTCTCCCAATTAACAAAAGCTTTAAATTATGATGTTTTTTCTATTTTAAGCATTAAATGGGTGAAAGGTTTCTCGCTTGACGTTTTAAGCGAAAGCCATTTCGGCCTTTAAAAATAAAATTTGCAAGAGCGAAAGAGAGTTTCACTTTCTCCAATGCCACAAGCACACATTTCGAAGCAAAGCCTAGCAAGCGCACACCCCGAGGAAGGTCATTGGAGCATGAAATCATGCCTTGAAAATTAAAAAGTGGTGCATCACGACTTTCGAGTAAGATTGCGGCCCATGCAGTTAGCCATCATTGGAAGGAGCGCTCAACCACTGGTTAACGCGAACAGGAGATCTCCCACTTCGCCCATGATCTCTCCATGCATTTACTCCACCCCAAAGCATAATTAAGATGGTGGGTCAATTGCAATGCTATAAGAAGGCCAGCACTACAGCTCAAATGAAACTATAAGGAGATTGTTGAGGGTTTTGCAGTAGCGTTGTTTGCTTTGCCAAAGTTTAGAGCGAGAGGGTTGCTGGTAAAACGTAGTGCACTAAGCAACAACGAGACGCTATCTTTTTTAGAGCAAGCGCTTGGGCCAACGCATAATCAGAATGGGCAAGAAAAGCATCGAGCCCAAGAAGGAGAAGACCTCCAAGAAGGGAGAAGGCACGAAGAGGCAGAAAAAGGAGAAGAAGCAAGTAGCGCCACCACCACCCAAAGACAGGCTAGGAAGAATCAAAGATTGTATGCTCACAAACAAAAGTGTTGAGAAGTTGCACCAGATTATTGATGTCATGCTGACAAGGGTGTCTACTGAAAGCAAGTGGATGACCACCTATTACTCTCACCTCTATTGGTACCTATGCACGCCTGTGCATAACTGCCCAGAGCTGGTATGCGAAATTGCTAAATTCTATGACCCTCGGACCAGGACGGTCCAAAATGCCAAAGGGGACAAGTTGTTCACCATTTCTGCCAAAGATGTCCAGGAGGCTTTCGCTTGTGGAGAAAAGCCCCCTACCGACTACATAATCAAGAAAATCAACATAACTGAGCAGAACGAAAGGTACACACCGACAACGCAGATGCGATAGTTTATGGAGACATAGTTACTAGAGAAGTCGATGCCTAGAGGATTGCTAGACCTACCCAAACCCTTGAAGTTGTTCAAGCATCCTAACATATACTCCATGTTAGCATGGGTTATGGGACTCTCCACAAACAATGGTATACAAGTGGCAAGTTTCCCTCGTAGAGTGTATTTCGCATGGTGAATTCTACTCTCCCATCGCCATGAAGCCAGAGACAAAGCCCGTGTTCTTTGACTGGGTAGAGTGGGTGGCGCGATAGATGCATATACTATTGAGTGATGTACAAAGTGATAAGGATATGTCATTCCGACTCTGCTCTTTCCTTGCTTGGTACCTGTTCTACCACATGCACAATCGTTTTATTTTCATCGCCAAGAATCGCACCAGTAAAGAGGGTAAGGCGCTCCCAGTTTATCAGTGGACTCAAAGTTTATCCAAAAGTGAGTCCTACTATAATTTCAATAGGATGTTTCTCGGCCCAGCTCTAGAGCTCATCTATGGCATTTGTGAATGAGTGCCGAGGCAAATGAGAGATGAGATAGTGGAAGAAGTTGGGTGATGTGTTCCAGCTTACGCAGGGCCTTATCATCAGGATTTATGGGTTTACTGGAAAACCCTTCCTGTTGTCATACTACACCACGGAGTACCTTTTCACCCTCGAAGTTGCTCGACAAAGCGACTTCACTGATGATACATATGGGCACGGGAGAAGGAAGCCGCACACATGCGCTTCACCTTTCTAGTTTGGTGATATTGAGGTAGCGGTCATCAGGAAGAATTCCTTTCTTGTAGTGACATTGTATGATTTTGGCCTAGTCGAGCTCCCCCAACATTGGAGGTATGACCCACTGGACGTTTTCAAGCAATTTATCGGAGCAAAAAGTTTCCACAGCTGCCCATGCCCAGATATTGAAGCACAATGAAATAATCCCACGGGGCACGATCTAGAATGGCACATAGAGAAGATGATGTCACTTCCCCTATGGCATGACTTCTACATGATGGAGGCCGAATATGACCCTACGCACAACCCAACGCATGTGCCTGATGAGGAAGTGTTTCAGGCGATGAAGGACAAATTGCCCGATTGGTCAGACAAAAAGATTGCTAACTGGTGGATCATGAGGGTCCACAATAAAAAGGAGGCATCCGAACAGTTTCTCGTGTTGGATGAGAACTTCTCCATGATATATGATGCAAATTTTGACACTTACCAACCTATCTCATTTGTTGATATCATGCCTCGAAGCACTCAAAGCCCTGGTAGAGTGGAGGACGCGATGAAAGAACAAGGGCAGCCGATTGAACAAGATCCACTTGTCACGGAGAAAGACGAGCAGCTACCCCTTAAAGAACAGGTTACTCCAAGGAAGAGGAGCACTGGTGTAGCACTTTCACTTCCTCATGTTGCAAAGAAGCCTCGGACTAGTGCAACCCGACTCCCTAGCACAAACCCTTCTGCAACATCGACAACCATGGAAGCAAGCGTTCCTAAAGTCCCTATTCCAACGTAGCAAGAGCGCCAAGAGGTGGAACTGATTGACCTAGAAGCGGAAGCATCAGACAAAGAAGAAGGAAGAACAAGCCCGATCACACAATAATTCACCATTTTAGCTTCGCAATGCCCGAGCCCGTAGGTGCATTATCTCTTTCTCCTTCCCTCACTTTTGTGCCTCTGGCAACTATGTCTTCCAACATCGAAACCCTCATTTCCACTCAACCTTCATTCGACATCCCCATGTCTGCCATGCCTTTCCCTACATCCCAATCATTGCTCCCCTCATCATTCCCTCGTCTCTCAGACGTTTAGTTCCTTTGCATCCATCGCCAACGCATTTGCATTTCCTACATCATCCACCCCCGCCCCTCCTCAGGTTTCTATCGATCCAGTCACTACATCCATCATTGCCACCAACCCAAGCATATTTTAACTCTCACTCACCTCCTCAGTTGTAGTGGCATCCTATGATATTCCACTCCCAAATCCTAATGCCTCGATCACAGCTATCCAAACCCTAACATCTCCCAAAGTCATCGTAGTCATTGCCCTATCTATTCCTGATCCGTCCATCGAAGCAAACCCCCAACATGCTCTTTTCCCCTTCACGCCACTCTTTGGAGTACAAGAATCACTGGAAATGGAGCTAGAAGTTCTACAGGAGCACCCGATTATGGAGAGCATACGTCGAGCGCATCAGAGTTCCTCAAGCTGGCTCAAGGGCCGGAAAAGAAAAATGTGCAAGCTCCAGCCAAGGTGGAAAAAAGGGCTATGTTCGACCCGGAGAAGATGGAACTCCACAAGATGGAGAAGGTGCCCAAAGTTCAAAAGCCCCTGGAGGAGATGACACCAATGGATTACTCCTATCATCATACGGTTGAAGACTTAAGAACAATCGACGCAACAGAGAAGATGGGGAATATCCAGGTCGAAATGGGCTCCATCTATTTTCATGGGGAGCACTACAAAGCTCGCTTCTTCGAAGTGGAGGCCAAAAATGTGGAGCTCGAGGAGACCTTAGCGTAGACAAGGGCACAACTCGAGGAGGCTCAGTCCAAATCTGAGTAGTTGCAGCAGCGTATGGCCAGCTTGGAGCAAGAGGTGGGCAATTACAAAAAAGAAACTGAACATCACCTCAAGGCACACGGAGAGGGCGGAAAGCTGGTGCAAGCCTTGAATGCTCAGATCCAGGAACTGCAAGCTCAGTTGATAGAGAGGATGGTGCAAGCGGAGGTCTTCACAAAAGATCGCATTAAGGAGGTTCGTTGTCACTTCTTGGCTAACTTTCGAGCTAGGGCATCGAAAGCAATAGCAGTCCTCACATTCATTTGGGAGGCCAAGCAAACAGTTACTCAAGGTGGACCTATCATGGAGGATGCCGAAAAGGATATAGACCGATGGCTGGAACTAGCTATGAAGGTGCAAACCTTAGAAAAAATGGACCTCCAACTTACTCCTATGAGTCCACTCGCTCGGTCATGGGCAACCACAAAGGTGACACTGCGGGCTTACTTCGCAAAAGTGGAAAGAGCCCGGGAGGCTAGAAGGTTGTTAGAAGTGTTCGAGCAGGAAAGGCGCATTTCTCTGATGTATTTCGAAGCCCTCGCGCAACTCGGCTTCCCTAGCTTCACTGACGAGGAAGGGGCTATTTTGACAAAGGAAGAACTGAACCCAGCTTGGGATACCTTTGAAGGTGACACTTCGAAGATTGATAGTTGGGGTGAGCCTATTACAGAAGCCCAGGTAATGCAATTAATGACAAGGTTCACATGAATCGAATCTTGTTTGGTGGATCTCAGCCAGAGGGCTAACTTCGCTGACGTAGACCAGCTTGAGACTTTCGGATACCTGGTTAGGGAGCTCCAAGACCGTGCTCCGCTCCAAGAAGATGCCTGGGCCCTAGTTCAAGCAACCTATGATCGCATCTATGAGCGTCTCCCACAATCAGAGTCTTCCCAACAGCATGAAGATCAAGGAGAGAAGAAGGAGACCAAGAAGAAGGGGACCATGAGCACAAAAGAGAAGAAGAAGAAGGAGAAAGGGAGAAGTTGGAGGAAGAGTCCGCTACCAACAGTGAGCATTCAGAAAAAGAGAGTGATGATGACTCTGAGCCCAATAGATAAGGCCTGGGATCTTCACATTGAGGCGAGCTCAATCCCCCAGCGAGCCGCCAGAGATGTTGGCATCCCTACCACATTGTTTTCTTTTGTGAGAAATTTTGCTATGTAATAATCTCTTCTTCCCTAAAAAACTCTTCTTTTTAGAATGTATTCCTTCTTTTCCATGTTTTGCTATCAAGATTTGTTGGTTGCGCTCAAGGAAGCATGCAGTCCTTTCCTTTCACTCATCATGCAGGGTCTTTCTCTAAGTTCTCATGGTAGGGTCCAAGTAAATTCATGGCTTTTGATAGGCGAGAGTTGTTTCACGCCAGCACTTCTACTGAAAACTCATTTTAGCCTCAAAGACGACAATAGAAACTAGTTAAGTTGGCCAGCGCAATTTGATTTCAGAGAAAGAGTGGAGCGCAAGCCCATTTCGGGCTAGAAGATAGCGAAACACAAGTGGGGCCCAAGTCTTTTCGCCCCAACTGACAGCGCAATCCCATTTGAGTTTATGACGAAACCCTTTCTAGAGTCAACCCAATTTCAAAGAAAATGCTAAGTGGGGCCCAATCCTTTTCACCCCAACTTAACAGCGCACTCCCATTTCAGGGCTAGCATGGGCGAAAGCGCCTTTAAATTTTCTAAAGTCAAGTAAATCTGTTTAAACAATGTGGGGCCCAAGTGCTTTCGCCTCAAATCAAGAGCGCAACTCAATTTCAGGGCAAGAAGGGGTGAAAGCACCTTTTTGTCTTCTTCTAAAGCTAGCGCAATTTAATTTTGAAGAAAGTTGCAAGTGGGGCCCAATTCCTTTTCACCCCAACTCAAAAGCGCAATTCAGTTTCAAAGTTAGTTTGGGTGAAAGCGCCTTTGACTTTTTTTCAAAGTAAGCCCAATTTTGTTTCAAGCTAAGGAGAGGCAGTGTGGGGCCCGAGCGCTTTCGCCTCAATTTTGGAGTGCAAGCCCATTTTGGGCTAGAAGACAGCGAAACACAAGTGGGACCCAAGTGCCTTCACCCGTTTAAGTGCAATCGATCATAGAAGCATCAAATCCAATCCCCCCGGATCTCAGAATCCGATTTTCCGTTGAGGCGGTTCCAGCAAGTGAGGAGATGGCGCTATGGGTGAATCACGTCATCGCATTGAAGCCATGCAACTACTTCTCAAGGAGTCATCAAATTGGAGCCATGCTTCATTACTTTTTGATGAGTGCTGGAATCAAATCTTTGTTGCCACCATGACGTTTTGTGGTTGGGCATTTATGTTTTAGAGGTGGAATCCTCTATAAAAACTAGCAATTCTAATGTAAAATGATGGACGTTTTGCTAGAAAATTGTTGTACCTGAACTCTGCTATGAATGCAAAGAATCCTTGGCTCTAATTCTGGATCTCTTTTTATGTGTATGTTTTCTATCCTTTATTTCTATTAAATTCGCTTCTTTGTCTGAGGGCTATAATTCTATGTCTGGATTTAGCTTCTGATAGAGGGTGAACGCTGGAATAATTCTGGAGATTGTGCATATAAGATATCTGGTTTTAATTTCTGTTATATTCTTTGTGTGAAGTGCTATTGGTTTAGAGTACAACTAAGTAATCGTGTTGCCTGTTCATCACCCCCGTTCATCTGGCTTGAAGCCACATTTCCCATCCCTTTCAGTCATTTATCATTCCTTTCCTGTTTCCTTAATCTCAAATCCCCAAGTTAGAATAGTAAGGGAACCAACCCTCTCTGGAGATTGGCACGGGAGGCATTTCTTCCTTTCGGCCTTTCAATGTTGGTCGGGTCTAGGGCGCATGGATGAAACATTCCATACCTAAGGCAGATTCTTGACCAACAAAAGGTTGTAGTTATATGTCAAAAAATATGTTGAATTTTGAAATATTTGTATTCACATAAAAATTTGAAAAAAGTTCAATGTAATAAAAATTAAAAATTCAAATATTTTATGTAAAATGACGTAAGTTTTTAACTATAGCAACTCAAATTAAAATGGAAATTGAATCTATTTATAAATTCTCATACTCTAAAAAAGAAAGTTGTAATTTCATCATGACCATGGGCATTTCATCATGACCTTAATCCATCAAACTAAAATTGAAAGAATGTTAATCTAATGGATGTTAAAGTTATAATATAAATTATAAAACATATAATTCCTTCTTAAACATAAGAACTACTGTCTATTATTTATAGTAAATATACCAAAAAAAAAATTACACTAACCAAATCAAAAAATTACATATGTTTCTTTGCCATTTCTTCAAAATTTCAATAGTAACCTTAAAAATCAGGTCATTATATAAGTTTTTTTTTTTTTTTTTTTTTTGGCATTTCTTCAAAATTTCAATAGTAACCTTAAAAATCAGATCATTATATAAGGTCTATCATCGACAACTACCAACTAGTCTATCTCTTTCAAATATTATATAAACCTTTGTATCTATGTATTATAATTAAAAAAATTCTTATCTCTTTTTTAGAGGTTCAAAGCTCAAACTCCACTTAATATAAGACCCCTGGTAAAAACCTGTATAAACTCATTAAAAATAATAATTTTTTTCTTTATATTTATTATTCTAACAATTTAAAAATTAAAATTTATAATAAGTAATTAAATAGACTTATAATCATTGTTCAATCTAAGTCCCTCATCTCCACCAGGATTGTGATTCTGCCTTTATAATTTCTTTTATCTTCTGCGGACCATTGTAACAAATAAAATTATATATTATCTTTTATCTTTTATATTTTTTTAATTAATTATATATTAATTTTAAAATAAAAATAAAGAAAATTAAAATAAATTCATTTATATTATATTATAATTATATGATGATATTACAATAAAAAATAATTTTATTAACTGAGATATTAAACTTTTATCAGGAGGGACAGTACAATGGATCTGGCTTTGGCTCTTCTTTGGGAAGTCCAAGGTTCAAAATACGACGTAACCGAGAATGTGAGGAGGTGAATGGTTGAAATAAAAATACCAAACTTAAAAATGAATTGTGAAGATTTCTCATACTAACCTAATTAAAAAAATACTAACCTTTTAAAAAAAATATTCTTGTTTAAAATATATAAATTAAATTAAAAAAAGGCATTCGACCGAACCCGTAATCTCTTCTTTAAATATAAAACTTTTCGAAGCTTCTTGCTTGGTTGGAGCGATACAACTTCATTTCATATACATTTGTCATTTAATATTATAAATGTATGTTACTTTATTCATATATATTTGTTAAAAAAAAAAAAAAATTAATACATAGAAAAATTGATTACATTTAATCCTTTTCTACTATTAAATAGAGTTTAAATCTTAAGACTGCCCCTTCTAACTCCTAGAGTTTAAATCTTAAGACTGCCCCTTCTAACTCCTATTCCACCTGGTTATTGTTGACCTGGTATGAGAAGGACCATCCGTAGTTGGGATTGGTACCTTAGTTGGAATTGGATTGGTACCGTAGTTGAGATTGGTACCATCAACGGACTGGTACGCACTCAGCGGAGTCAGGCCAAACTACTAACTTTGCAAATAGGCATGCCTCCATGTTTGAACCTAGATCTTTTCTTGGTAAGCGCTAGAACTCACAAATCCACCTAACCCAGAGCACATTTATCATTTAATATTACACTGTATGGGTATGATGCATGCTACTTGATGTGTTCCACGTTTTAATGTGAAAGAATGTAATCTTCGATTTGTTTCAAGTATGCTCAAGTAAAACATACTATGTACCATTTGAGATAATCAGATCAAGGTCTGAATTACAAATCACAACTGATCCAGAACCTGGAGAGAGGCTTTGTAAAAGCCTTCCAAGCAACAAGCAACAAATAAAAAGACCATACAGCCCCAATACCCATCTAAATTCAATAAATGGAAATTGGAGTTACTACATTTAGTATTAATTTCCCATATCACTTACAAGAAACATTTTGGTGCTTGCACAAAAAATTTAGACGAACTGATAAAAATTAGAGTGCTTAGCTTTCATCAGACAATAAATACAATTGTAAGCTCAGCTGTTAATGATGCCTCTTTGACTGTTACGTAAGAATGGCCTACAAATTCAAAAAGAAAAAATTTACTATTACAAAAAGAGGAGGGCAGGCTCTATATAAGTGAGAGAGACTGACCAAGCCTGCAAAAATGACATACTGCTGAAAAATCCAGCTTCAAAAGCTCTTCAAAAAAGTTCAGTCTCACCCAGCATCAAATTTGTCAATCTGATAATCTGATTTTAATACCCATTCACCTTGTCCACCTCCTTTCTTCAAGACAGCAATTTCTTTCAAAAGTTTCTTGAATAAAGACAAATCTTTTGAAGGAACTCTGTCTTTGAAATGATCTACAATTTTAGCTGAGCCCACACATCCACCATTCCGTTGTATGAATGTACAAAGCTGACGAATTAGAACCTCAGGTGGCAAAGATTCAATTCGATCATTAGTGGTCCTGCTGCTGCCTGATGCTTTTTGAGTCCCATTCAGCATGCTATCACCTGCTCCTGGTAACCTGTGGCACTCCAACCCAGCATCTATAGCACTTTCTCGATTGTTTCGTATCCGTGAAAGAAGATCACCTGAGCTCAAGGCTCTTCCCACAGAGACTCCAGCTAGGCCAACTGAAGTACCCTGTGAGCTACTTGCTCCATTGACACGAGATGAGTTTGAAGCAGAAATCAATTGTGAGTTTACTCTTGACCCAAATCTCCGCCTTACAGCTGATGGAGCACCCGCAGCACCAGATCTACCAGTCCATGTCGGGACTGATACACTATCTTGACCTCTAAGCATCCTTGATTGTCTTAAAGCTTCGGCTGCTCTCTGTGCAACTTGAGAAGCTTCATCATCAAACTTAACTTTATCTTCATCATTGATGTCAGTAATAGCATCATGATTCATAGCACTCTGTATCATTTAAGAAATCCAAAAGTTTAAAGAATAAAAACACATGACGTATTCTGTACAACAGGCAGAGAATATTCAAGTGCACAAGGACAACAGATCATCCTAACTTGAAATAGTATGGATTTAGGATTGTACAACTCAATGTAGGGAAACAGACATTGTCTCTACCAAAAGAAATTTAAATGTTGTCCTATCTAAACCTATGATTTCAACAATCAAATTGACACTTACATGGATTCCATTAGCTAGAAGACTCTTCAACATATTTGACTCTTCTCCTTGTGTGTCTTCTTTGGGCACAACCTTTCCTTTCCCCTTGCTTCTGGACAAATTTTTCCCTTGGCCCCCATTTTGAGTGTTGTGAGTTGATGTGTTGTTACTTTGACCATTGATGGGAAACTGTGATTGTATGTGTTGTTCATTCTGATCATGTAACGTTACTTCTCCAGTCAATTCACTGAAAATGGTTGATGTTTCTGTTTTGTTCTCACCCATGTCATCTTGTAAAGTAAAGAGATCCCGCATATCTCTTGCCTTAAAGAACCTCCGCTGTCGTGGATTCTTGAGAATCTTATTGGTCAGGAAATGTTTGTAAATCTGTCTATGATAAATTTTCTCCTCAATTGTTCCCTGGGTAACCAACCTATAAACAGTCACATCTCGTGTCTGACCTATCCGCCAAGCACGCTCCCTTGCCTGTTTTATGAATTAAATGATTAGTTCAACAACCTATCTTAAGCCTATCAACTGTGATTTCTTCTACCAAAAAAAAGGCACAAAAGATGGCATGCTAACAGAGGAAGGATTTGGAAATCTATTTGTCAAGCCTTTGGCTCCTATTATTGTTGTTTTGTTCAAGCCAACCTTGTCCGATATTATATTTATGATTTAATATATGGCATCATACCTGCATGTCATTTGAAGGATTCCAATCTGGATCAAAAATCACCACTCTGTCAGCACCAATCAAATTTGTTCCCAGGCCCCCAACCCTTGTAGTTAAAATAAACACAAAAACATGTGTAGACTCGTTGAATTCATCCATTAAGGCTGTACGCTGTTTGACAGGAGTCAATCCATCCATTCTTCGATAAATAAGACCTTCAGAGGCTAGGTAATTTTCAAGGATATCCAGCATTTGCTGTGTCTGAGTAAAAACCAGCACCCGATGGCCTTGATCCTTCCAAACTTTCAAAACTTGGGAAAGCACCTTAAGCTTCCCACTGCGTTCTGGATTCCCAAAATCAGGATGTTTGCCAATTTGGTCTCTTTCAAGCAAATCAGGATGATTGCATATTTTCCGCAATATATCTATTCCATAAAGTGAATTTCTACTACCATCAAATATTTCTTCCACATCAGAACTTGCAAGAAAGGCACGATATGATGTGCGCTGCTCTTTAGTCAAGCTACAGAACAGAACATGCTCTGTTTTTTTTGTAAGGTGTGCATTGACATCAGATTTCATACGGCGTAAAAGATAGGGCATTATCAGGTCTCTGAGAACAACAGCACATTTATAAGCAGTTGATACTTGCAATGGGGATGCATTGGTATAACCACCAATTGCAATAGGTGCAGCAAATTGAGCCTCAAACACTGGCAACACTCCCAACTTACCAGGAAAAACAAAGTCAAACAGAGACCACAACTCTGCAAGTTTGTTTTGAATTGGGGCACCTGTCATTATAATACGATGCACAGTTTGTAGTTGTTTACACAGAAGGGTGATTTCTGCATTTGGGTTCCTTATGCGGTGCCCTTCATCTAAAATAGCATATCCCCACTCTATGTCCAGTACTTTCTCCCTTAGTATACGAAGTTGTTCGTAAGTAGTAATAAGCAACCCTGAACTGGACTCAAAGGTTCGGTTAATCAAAAAATCCCACTTGTTTGCACCTTTAACAATCTGGACTTCCTCCTCATCACTATATACTGAGGTTTCATTTTCATCATCTCTTTTTCTCCTCTTCGATTTATTTGCTTTAATGGAAGTCATTGAAACAGAATCATGCAATATTGCAACATGGAACTGTGGGTACCACTTCCGGACTTCACGTCTCCATTGGCGTAAAAGAGTTACTGGACATAGAATTATGCTAGGTTTATACATACCACTAAAATGCAGAGCTGCCAGAAAAGCTATAACCTGAACTGTTTTTCCTAGACCCATTTCATCGCCTATTATTCCACCAGCCCTCTGGCAATGTAACTCCCACAACCATTTCACGCCTGTTTTCTGATAATCAAAAAGACTGTCAAAAAATTTTCCAGGAATTCTCAATCCTCCTTCTACAGTTACAATGTCTTCCTCAAGACTCTCAGTACCTTCTATGGCTGCCTCATCATCTTCAATTTCATAATCAGAGTCTGAATCTGAAGCACGCTGCCTTTTCTTTACACGTTTCTGTTTTTCCACCCCACATTCTTCTGTCAGATCCGCCCAAGTTAACAATGTTAGCATAGAAGTTAATACAAAAGCACAACCCTAAAAGCATTATGAACAGAGACATATCAGAAAATGAAAAAAACAAGTTGTCACCTATTTTCACTAACACTTACAAAAACACCTCAATCAGCTAGCTAAGCAACACTAGAATCATAGACCAGAAAAACATAAATAATAAATCCAAATTTAGTATTACAGTGTACATTAATTAATGTGGCATCCAATTAAAACCACACTCGCCTAGTTATTTGTAACAAGTAAAAGATGAAAACACATCCTCAAAATGAAGGATGGTCATCAAAAGCATCAAGCAAATCCTTCAGTGTAAATGCAGAAAATCAAAGCAGATGGTAGGATAGCAAAGTGGACATTACATACAGAAAATAGTTGGTGAGAAGAGGAATAAATTAGTAATTCAATGCCTTCTAAACTTTCTCATAGTATAACCAACAAACTGAACTATCTTGTCATCTAGCTAGAAAAGAGTAAATTGTGTTGAGACACTCAATGAAATTTAGGGGTGAAATAAACATAAAAGCAGACATGGGCATACATGAGTACATGAGCATGTGAAGAGACAGAGAGTAAAAATTTCTGCCAAAGAGTCACATCTGCAACCCAATCAAACTTGTTACATGACTAAGCATAAGATATTTCTGAGTCAGTTAAACTTATCAAAAGATTACAAAACTGACAGATATCTAAAACGCTGTAATTCATTTAATCTTGTTTGGGCTTCCCCCATGCCATTGAAACCAAACATAAGCTTCAAGTGACGTTGACCTGTCAATTACAGAAATTTATATAATTTTTCTTCCTTACTTGATTCCTATTAATCAGAAGGAAAAAAATTTTGTCATCTTTACACTATGCATTACAAGACTATCAACATAATGGCACACATACCATTGCCCTCTTGACAATCATCATCAGTCCATGGTTCATCATCACTAGATGCAGCTGTTCTCCATTGTTCATCAGGTAAAGGCCGTTTTTGCTTTTTTATGTTGCTTGATTGATGCTTTGGAGGTTTCTCAACTGTTTTTGATGCATTGACGTTGATATGTTTTCTAGGTCTATGAAATGGACGAGTGGGAGGATCCAATTTTGGCAAGTCTTCTGCATCAAGCAATTTTGTTGATGGTCGAACTTTTGCAGATACAGAAAATGATGCAGCAGCTCTGGAGATGGAATCTACTGTAATATTGCCATTATCATGCTGAACAGATTGATCTCCAATTCTTGTTGGACGGGATCTTTGAACACGACGCTCAAAACCTCTGACTTGGTCAAAAGGAGTCAAGACTCCTTGACGGATGAGTTTATCACGTTCCTGCCATGGGAAATGACTGTCAGTTGGTCTTGGGAAAAAAACTGAAAGCAATGTCATCAGCATGCAAGTACAACAAGAATAAAACGAACAAAAATATCTCCAAACAAATGGTTTCATTCAAAATGGAAAGTTCCAAGCGTTTGTTCCTCATTTCAAAGTGAAATAAGGGAGTTAAATAAAAACTGAAGAGTAACGCATATTACAGTTTCAATGAGCCCTGAAGCTGCTGCATCCAATGCTGCATCAAACTCATCATCCTCCTGGAGAAAAGCCTGCTTCCTTTCCTTTTTATGTTGCTTATCCACAGAAGAGCTGGTTCCCTTAGTGACGGTGTCTTCCTCATTATCCACTAAATCAAGAAACAAACCCTCTTCCTTGAATTCCTGAGTACTGGCATCTCCCTCAAAAGTACCCAACTTCTTCTTGAGCTGAGCCCTTTTCTCTTTAAGGCTTTTCAACCTATCAGTTGCTAATGCACGCTGCAGAACTAATCCTTCTGCTAAATAAGGATTATATTCCTCGACTTCTTGATCCTCGTCTTCTTTCTCACCTTCCGAATCCACTGAAATAGCATTGCATTTGTTTGCACCATTCTGAACTGTTTCAAGGCCAGCTGCAACAGCGGCTATTTCGACCTCCACTGCCCTTAACTGAGCACGAATATGTGACTGCTTTGTAAGCAAACTTCCTTGATTTTTTTCCTCTCCATCATGATTTTTGCCACTGCTATTTTGGTCAGAAGGTTGGCTGATATCATTTTCTTGTAATTTCTTTTCTGCCTGTTAGATGTGATTAGCAATACAATGATGAATGCAAAGCAAAAGGCAAGAACATTTGATAATATTCAACAAAAAGCTAAAATATCATACTCATAGTTTCTAGAAGACTAAGTAAACAACATATAAAATAAGAAGATCCCTTATAAATTATAAGCTTAAATAGTTTGGATTATTCCAAACAGATGGTACCTTAGCCAGTAAATGGCGCTCAATGTCATCTGGATTAGCAGATACAACACCAAGGCTACTCAGCAAAAGTTTATCTTCCTCTTTCATATCTGTCATGCTCTGTGCTCAACTTCAAAAGCAACTATGGAGAATTGGCTGCCATAAATTAAAACATGTAAAATTATCAATTTTGTGTGCAATGCATGTAGGGCATCATCATCCATTGCTAACCTTGAGTTCCGAATATGCATAATCAAATTTCCAGTTAACTAGATGGCAGAAACTCAATGTCTACTATTTCCACCGTTTCTTACGCTTAATCATAAGAAACATTAGTCAGCTAGCAAAAATAATTTACGTGCATAAATATTTTTAGTAGATGTTTTTGGAATTGATGGCAGAAACTCAATGTCTACCATTTCCACCATTTATATTAGGAGTAGATATTTTTGGATGTTGAAGGCTAATCCATTTATGATAAGTATAATTTATGTTAAAGATATACCAAAAACATGATCTGCCATAGATAAATTTGTTGTCTATGATTGCAAGATGGTAAATTGTAGGTAAATGCCATGCAATATAGCAAGTGAGATTAAAACAATAAATTGAAAAAATGGATTTGAACACTGTCAAAATAGATGAATAAAAATAAAACATTTAATGCATTGATGGCAAGCAAGGATTCTCCTCTTGTTAATTGTGAAGAAATATACTATATTTATTAAAAAAATATTCTCACACACTCAATTGCCTTGACATGCAAATAACAGAACGTTCCACACTGTAGATAGTAATTCATAAAAGGTGGCACCGAATTGTTTCCTTCACAATCCCTCAAGATAATTCTTATGAGTGAATTTTTTTGAGATATGCTGCATGCATTACCAGCAGAAAAAATTGTCCTCGTCACCAGACAGTTATTACTACTTCATATCAATGTCAAATGGCAAGAACGATGGTGATTGAGACCTAATAATGCCTCAGGTTCTTTAAGCTATCAAACAATAAGGCATAATTAACTTTGCTTGCCATGATAGTACTAGAACTTTGCTATTTTGAAGCATGTGATATCTTGCATAGAATAACTCTGCATCATTGAGATGGTTCGCCATTTAGGATTTGCCTAAAACATTAGAAATCCTTAGAATGTTTAATAATTAGCTTCTAGTATTGGTTCTTGCATATCAAACTCACATTTCCCACATGTTTAAACTTTCCAGGTTCATCCAGGCTAGATGCAAGGGTGGAAAATCCACAAATGCATCTAAGGTGTCTGTGGATGTGTATGTATCAGTGATTTTTTTTTTTACAATTTATGTTGGTGAGGCCCAATTCTCAAATTAAGGGAAAAGATATTTTTTAGGTCACTGCCACATATAAGACATAAGAACCCCTTATATGTGCAAGGGAAATTTTACACTTTATATTATTATTACTATTAGTTCAACAATGTACCTCTTTGGCTTTCAACCCTCTGACCAAGGTCAACATAAATGTCTAGCCTGTCCTTAGTAGGCTGCCAAGTTCAAAAGTCGGCTACAGAAAAAATCTTCTTCATGAACTGCATACCAATCATCACAGAATATAGAATCATGGTAATTGATGATTAAACCTAATCAGGGTAACCTTGCCCAGCAATCCATCCTTTCGCTATGGGCATATGGGGGGTTTTCCCAATTATGAGTGCATTGTTAACAATAACTGTTTAAAAAAAAAAAAGCCTTCCTCAACGATATGGTTGTGAGTATGGCTAAATCTCATTTGGGTGTGTGAAAAAAAACCAAGGGAGTCCATATCTCCCTTCCAAAGCCCTATTTTCTCAGGACTGTGCACATCTACCTTGTGAATGGCTATATCTGATTTGGGTGTGTGAAAAACAACGAAGGGAATCCATATCTCCCTTCCAAAGCCCTATTTTCTCAGGACTATGCACATCTAGCTTACGTTCACATATAAAAAAGAAACGAAAGAAGAAGAAGAAATTAATAAAAAATAAACAAATGAAAAGAATTTACTAAGAATTACATAGAACTGAATCAAAATGAAAAATTACAAAAACCTTAGAAATTTATGCTCCGTTATGGAATTTGGATCATAATTCCTAAAGCAAAGAAATCGAATTGCAAAAAAAAATCAAACCAACCAATTCGAGCTGAGAAAACCGATTCTTCCAATGGATTTACATATCGTGCAATTGAACCAAATCCGCCCTGCAGTCAACAACAGATTTTTCGAATCCGCTTAGCCAATGGTTTACCAAAAACACCCAAAATATCACCGGGCGGAGGACGGAGTGAAAAAAAAAACACCTAGTCCACTGTTGCAGGTCGGTCTTCAACAAAATTTGAAGGATTTTCAAATGCAAGAACCAAATTGAAGCCTTTCCATAGCTTTTGCCTTGTCGATAAAGTCAGCTGCTTGTGAAAAAATCTAAAGCCCAATTTTGGTCTGCACGTAATAATGTTGGGTTTGCCTTCGGGACTAAAGCAATAAATTGGCACGCGGAAATTGTACCGCCTTATGTCTGTAATTATTTTATTCAATAGTGTAGGTTGAAAGAATATTCCCTTGTAGGTTTTTTTAAAGGGTAATATATAATTTTTAAGTGTTATTAGGATTTGAATGTTGGTGTAATTTATAAAAATGATAATTAATTAATAAGACAAAGTATTACCTGATCTTATCTGAGAGATTCAAATAATAAAATCATTCTAAAAAGCTAAGGTTCAAGTTCTTTAGTAATGGATACTGTATATATAAGTGATCAACACTGTCGTAAGTATCTACTATTTCACCAAAATGTCAAATAAATTTTAATAGTTTTAATATATTAAATATTTAGATTATAATTACATCATTTTTAAGGGCTGGAGTACACATCAAGATTATTGATTTCCCTTACAGATCAAAGAAACAGAGAAAGAAACGGTTTTTTTTAAATCGATTTTTGTTAATTTTTTTGAAAATTATATGTATATGAAATTATAAAGTTTTTTTATCAAATAATATTTAATTTAATTGATATCTGCATCAAGTATTTCAGGTATTTTATTAGTAAGTTTCTTCAGTTTTTCCAAGGTTCAATCCTTGGCATGGGCGAGTGTGTCAGGGGTGGGTATGTGGTGGCTTTGTGTTAAATTCCTTGTTGATAAGTATAACTCTCGGCTTTACTAGGGGTCATGTCGGTCATAGGGGTTTCTCACAATAACCAAATCAAAAAAAAAAAAAAAAATTCTTCAATCTTCGGAAAGAGGTCAGGGTTCAAGCGTAACAGCCGGCATCAGATACCAAAAAAAACCCTCGGCTAGCCTGAGGAGTATACTTGAATGGGTAAGGCCCCGTGTAACAAAAAGTATTATCCTTCAGGGGATACGAGGAATGTTTTTTCTTTATTAAGGTTTTAAATTCTTCAATCTTCGGAAAGAGGTCAGGGTTCAAGCCTAACAGCCAGCATCAGATACCAAAAAAAACCCTCGGCTAACCTAAGGAGTATACCTGAATGGGTAAGGCCCCGTGTAACAAAAACTATTATCCTCCAGGGGATACGAGGAATGTTTTTTCTTTATTAAGGTTTTAATTCCCAGGTTTTTTCGGAAGGTTCAAGGTTCAAACGGTGGCATGAGGGGAAGGTCCAAGGTTCAAACCATGGCGTGAGCGAGTGTGTGAGGGGTGGTTGTGTGTTAAATTCCCTATTGATAAGCATAGCTCTGGCTTTATGAAGGGAAGAAGACTGCTCAACATATATGTTGGTTGTAGAAGTTTCTTACCCTAACCAAATCAAAAAAAAATATTAATTAATATTTTTTTGACTTTAAATAATACATAATTACTCTTCTAATCGTAGTTTTTAAGTTGGATTTTTAGTTTATCTCATTCCCTTGTTTGGCCTAAGATACAATGAGCAAAGTATATAATGCGGAGGCTAGCGTCATAGGCTAGCAAGGCTCAAACCTACTCATCTTTGTGTTTTATAATTTTTAAATAATATAATAAGAAAATTTTTTTTTATTATTTGTGGAAAACATCCCAAAAGGAATGCCACTTTCGGGTAAGATCCAAGGAGGCAGGGGTAAATATAATAAGAATTTTATTTTATTTATATTGTGTATTATTTACTTGCTAAAAATATAAATTTTAGGAAAAACCTTAGTTTAACATACAAAATTATGATGGAAAATTTCTGAGCAGGCGAGAGGCGATGTTCTAGGGTTTCTGGAGTGAAGGAAAATCCAAGGCATCAAGTGGATTGCCGTAGTGTTTTGCTGGTTACTGTGGATCTGAAGGAAAGTCTGCTGCCCCAGGAGGGTCCAATGGGGACTCCTCCGGATCCTCTCTGGGAGAAAGAGCTCTTACGCTGAATTGCTAAAAGAAAATTCTTCGTCTTCTAATGACGAAGCTCAGAGAAATACTCTTCATACGCTCTTCAAGAACGCTGGAAAGAGCTCAACAACACATCGAGTTAATGGATGCCTTCCGCAATCCGCCTCAAGACCCAAGATTGTCATCGAGCCAAAGATGGTCGAAGACACAATCATATACAGAGCCAACCATGATCTGATCTGTAAATTCATGGGTATTCGCCCTACCCTGAATTTCTTGCATACCTGGGTCAGACAAAACTAGGAGCCTCATGGTGAGTACTCCTTATGGTTTATTAGCAATGGGTATTTCATTGTTAGTTTTTCTTCTCTAGCCGATAGAAACAGGGCTTTTGAATCAGAAAAGAGGAACCACGGTCCGACAGGGTTATTTGTTCAACCCTGGAGAGTGGGTTTCGATCCTCGTATTGAACCCACGGCTGTCCCGGTTTGGATCCGGTTGTATGCTCTTCCAATGGAGTTTTGGGGTGAGCAGGTTTTGGAAATGATCGGTAACTCCCTCGGTAGACATCTGGGCGTCTCCAAAGACACCATAGAAGGAAACACAGCTATTTTTGCAAGAATTTGTGTGGAAATGGATATTAGCCAGCCTCTACCGACAGAGGTGGAACTGGAACTGGCAGGACTATCTTGGATCCAACAGCTAGATTATGAGGCTCTGCCCTTCAGATGCAGAGTTTGCCACAAACATGGGCATTTGGCCCGGTTTTGTCCAAATATTTTGAACACAAAAATGGAGGCCCCGCTTGGAATGCCAAATCGCCCTAGGGAGGGTAAGTCTACTCTTACCAAAGAACCAACCAATACTCCTCAGGGTAATGATGTTCAGAAAGATGGCTTTGAACAGCCCAAAAGAAGGAGAAAGCAAAAGAAAAATGGTAAGGAGCAATCACAACTCAAGCCAGCCAATAGGTATGAAATTTTTAAGACACTAGTGGACCAAGAGGATCAAGTCATGGAAGGAGTGGATGGGAATATTGAGGACAATAACATCCACGCTCATGCTTCTCCTTCATCTCCCACCGTCATAGAACAGGTGATTGAGTACACTGAGTTACCGCAACCAGAGAATGTAGGGGCATTGATAGTGCACTCCCAAGCGCAGCCAATAATCAAGGATGTCAGCATGGGAATAGCAGAAAAGAACAGAGAAAGGCCAGCCCTAGGGATAACTCAGGTGGAAAAGAGATCCAAAAATAGCAACTCTCAAGGAGCGGGCAGAAAATCAAATAAGGACCTGCTAGCAGTTCAAGGAGACAAGCTGATCACTGGAGGATCGGTGAGGACAATTGATTCTTACTGCTCTCAAGGTTTTCAATGATTATTAAATCATGGAATATTAGGGGTTTAAACAGTAGAACCCATCAATATGTTGTTCAAAGACTCTTAGGAAAATGCAAAACAGATTTTTTGCTTATCCAGGAGACCAAAATGTCGTTAGATCTTATGAGTAAAACAGTTAACAGAATTTGGAGGGGTGCTGGTCATATGGATGTGGCGGCCCAAGGTGCCTCAGGGGGGATTGTCACTCTTTGGAACTCTCTGGAATGGACTGCAATAGAACATATAGCCTGGAGGGGTGTTCTCACATCTCATTTTAGGAATAATGTCACATCTGAACATGTTTTAATCACAAATTTTTATGGGGCTCAAACCCTTGATGGCCAGAGGCTTCAATGGAAAGTTGTGCATAACATGAGGGCCTCAAGGGATGATTTAGACTGGATTATTGCTGGGGATTTCAATGCTAAATTATCTTCTAGAGATCAGGAAGGAGGAACCCCAATTTTGGACCCAGGGGATCGACTTCTGATTGCCCAAGTCCAGGCTTTTCACCTAGTGGATATTAAAGGCCCTGGACCCAACTTTACTTGGACTAACAAGAGGAGGGAGCCACATAGCCGGAAGGTAAAGCTAGACCATTTTCTGGTTTCAGAGGAGGCATTCGTAAAATGGAATACAAAATTCTAGATTTTGGAGGGCCCGATTTCAGATCACTTTCCCATTTTGTTGGAGGGAGGGATTACGACAGGGCAAGCATCACAAACCCTTTAAATTTGAGAATTTTTGGTTACAAAAAGAGGATCTTCGAAAGAAAATTCCACAGTGGTGGGAGGAAGGTCGTCTACCTTTTGGGACAACAATGTTTAGATTCCACAAACAACTTCATTATGTCAAAGCTCAACTGAAACAATGGAGGCAAGCTAACAAGACAGACTTCCAGATCCAAAGAGCTCCTTTGGTGGCCAGATGGGATGAGGTTCAAAAACACTTTAGGGAAGGAACAATTTCAGAGCAGCTCAAAGCCGAGGATGATGCCTTGCGTAAAGCGGTTGAGGACATTGATAACCAAGAGGAGACCTACTGGAAACAGAGAGCAAGAACCACTTGGTTATTGGAAGGTGATAGAAATACCAAATTTTTCCATCGGTCAGCTTGTGCTAGGAGACAGATGAATAACATAGAAGCTCTTCAAGATGAGAATGGACATTCCTTTGATACTCTTCCTGGTATGCATTCCCATTCAATGGATTATTTTTCTAAACTTTTTAAGGCAAGTATGGAGCAAGATGTAGAGGCTCAAAATGAAGTGATTGATGTCATACCCTCTGTTATCTCTGAAGAAGAAAATCAGGCCCTTCTTAAACCCATTGGTAGAGAAGAACTGAAGAATGTGGTCTTTGGAATGAGTACCGGCAAAACTCCAGGACCAGATGGCTTTCCAATTGAGTTTTTTTAGGCCTTTTGGGATACTTTGGATGAGGATGTTTTGGCTGTCGTAGAGGAGTCCAGAGGTAATAAAAGAATGCTTAAGGCATTAAATCATACCTTCATCACTTTAATTCCAAAAGGGGAGGAGGGGGTTCATATTTCAGATTATAGACCTATTGCCTTATGCAATGTGATTTATAAAATAATCACAAAGGTAATGGCTGAACGGCTAAAACCCCTTTTACATAACATTATCTCCTCAGAGCAAGGGGGTTTTGTAGAGGGTAGGCAGATCTTGGATGGGGTGGTTCTTGCTCAGGAGGCAATCCATACAATGCAAAAATCTGGTAATAAAGGAATGTTCATTAAATTAGATATGTCAAAGGCCTATGATAGGGTGGAGTGGAGTTTCTTGTCAAAAATGATGGCAGCCTTTGGTTTTTCTCAGGACTGGATAGATTGGGTCATGAGTTGTGTATCTACGCCGTCTTATTCAGTATTAATCAAGGGTCTTCCCTCGCAACCTTTTGGAGCCTCTCGAGGTCTTCGTCAAGGGGATCCTTGCTCTCCCTATCTTTTCCTCATTTTGGCTGAAGGATTAGGTAGACTTTTCTTGAGGAGAAGACATCAAGGTTTGCTAACAGGTATCAAGGTGGGTGAGGAATTTTTGACTCACTTACGGTTTGTGGATGATACGAGATTGGTTGGAGTGGCCGACTTCAGGGAAGCAAGAGTGATCGAGAGATACTCTTAATGTCTACCTTAGGGCTTCAAACCAAGTCATCAATGATAAAAAATCCAAAGTGGTCTTTCTTAATCTTGATCAAAGGCTCCGGGACAGAGTTCTAGAGATCTTGGGATTCACAAGGACTTCTCTTCCGAGTGGTTTACTTGGGGGTTCCTTTGCATTTCAAAAAACTAAAAATGGATATCCGGAAGGATCTTTTGGATGGTATCAAAGATAGAATGAATCATTGGTCTCACAAATGGTTAAGCTATGGGGGTAGATTAACTTTTTTACGATCGATCATTCGAGGCCATGCCAATTTACAAATTTTCTATCCTGGCTGCCCCTCATAAGATATGGAAAGAGCTGGACAATATGGCTAGAATATTTTTATGGGAAGGAGCAAAAGGAGAGAGGAAATGGGCCTTAGTTGGTTGGGATAAAGTTACCCAGCCCAAGGTAAAAGGAGGGTTGGGACTGAGAAGATCCAAGTTCAATAATAAAGCTTTGGCTGGAAAGCTATACTGGAGGTGGATTTCCCAACCAACCTCCTTATTCAATAGAATCCTAACTAGTAAATATTTGGGTCATGTTAACCCCAATGAGGTGGGCCGTTTCCCTTTGGATGGCCCTGGATCCCTAGTGTGGCAGGCTCTCAAGCTAGGATCTCAGGTGGTTAAAGATCGATTGTTTTGGAAAGTGGGGAGAGGGGAGAAGGCTCGTTTCTGGACAGACTCTTGGGATCAGTACCCACCCATCATTGTTGAATTTCTTGAATTGCAACCAATAAAAACTGCCATAGAAACCAAAGGATGGGTTAACATTGACAGTTACTTCATCACTAGTCAACTGGGGGAGTATAAGTTTAAGAAGTTTAAGAAGCTGGAGGAGTGGCCAATTTCAATCCCTCCGGAGTTGGCACCCATCATGACTAAAATCTTGTCAAAAATATTTCTCACAGGTAGAGACGAGGAGGATGAATTAGCTTGGGGCTATGGGAGCCTTGGTGTCTTTACAGTGAAGGACGGATATGAGAAGATCCTCCCAGAGCCTCCCCCCATTCATTCCCGATTGAGGATTGGACAAAGATTTGGCACTCCAAGGGCTGGCCGAAAGTAAACTTTTTTGCCTGGCAGTTTATGCACAATGGAATTCTCTCTTTTGACAATCTCAGATGTAGAGGAATCATCGGTCCATCTCAATGTGTTTTATGCTACAAGAACGAGGAAACAACTGATCACCTGATGTTTGAGTGCCCTTTCACGCGTCAGATTTGGAAGCGTTGGCTTTCTTGCTATAAAATTCAAGTTAATGGTGACTTGAATCGGACTAATATCCGGAAAACATGGAAGAGGGGTAGATTTAAATCTAAAGCTCTTCGAATTGGTTGGGAGCTTGGACTAAACTTCATTTGGTGGCAAGTGTGGTTGGAGAGAAATGCGAGAATTTTTAGAGAAATTTTTTCCTCGTTAGATGGAGTTTGGCAGATTATCTGGAGCTAGGTTACAGAAACAGTTGTTGTCTATGCTATAGAGGAAACTCAGGTTGTTACTGGGCCAATGGAAGAGGGAGTTGAAGAACAACAGGGACAGGACAGAGCTAGTTGGAAACCACCACCAGAAGGTTGGATTAAAATTAATACTGACGGAGCTGCAAAGGGCAATCCGGGTAGTGCCGAAATTGGAGTGGTTTGCCGGAATCATGATGGATCAGTGCTATATTGGGAACTGCAAGGCTTGGGAAGAGCCACAAACAATGAAGCAGAAGCCATAGCTATTAAATCCGCTTCTATTTGGGCAGTGAAACAGGGCCACAGGAGGATCATTATTGAATCAGACTCTCAAATAATGGTTGGAGCTCTTGATTGCATGAGAAACTTTGCTTTGAAAGCATGGAGGTTGAGGATCCTTGTCTCTCAAATTAAGGAATTATGGAAGGAATTAGATGATGTGATCCCAGTTTATGTGAGTCGAGATTTAAACAACGCGGCCGACTTCCTGGCTAAGATGGGTGCTGAGAAGGAGGCAGGGGTCCAGCTTCACAGTGATATGGCTATTGAGGATGAGGTGATCAGGCAGGGTCTGGAAAGGTCCTTGAACAAATGATCAAAGAAAAAGCAAAGGGAGGGATGTTGTCGCGATATCGCGACGTGTTGCGCCGTCGCGGTCATTGGAGGAATGTTGTCGCGATATCACGACATGTCACGATATCGTGACATGTTGCACCGTCGCGGTCGTTGGAGGGAAGTTGTCGCGATATCGCGACATGTCGATATCGTGACATGTTGCATCGTCGCGATCGCTGGAGGGAAGTTGTCGCGATATCGCGACATGTCACGATATCACGACATGTTGCGCCGTCGGTCGCTGGAGGAAAGTTGTCGCGATATCGCGACATGTTGCGTTGTCGCGGTCGCTGGAGGAAAGTTGTCGCGATATCGTGACATGTTGCGCCGTCGCGGCCGCTGGAGGAAAGTTGTCACGATATCGCGACATGTTGCGCCGTCGCGATCGCTGGAGGAAAGTTGTCGTGATATCGTGACATGTTGCGCCATCGCGGTCGTTGGTGGAAAGTTGTCGCGATATCGCGACATGTTGCGCCATTGGAAAGTTGTCACGATTTCGTGACATGTTGCGCTGTCGCGGTCGCTGGTGGAAAGTTGTCGCGATTTCGTGACATGTTGCGCCATCGCGGTTGCTGGAGGAAAGTTGTCGCGATATCGCGACATGCAGCGCCATCACGATCGCTGGAGGAAAGTTGTCATGATTTCGCGACATGTTGCGCCATCGCGGTCGCTGGAGGAAAGTTGTCGCGATATCGCGACATGTTGCACCGTCGCGCGCGGAGGAAGGTTGTCGCGATATCGCGACATGTTGCGCCGTCGCGGCCGCTGGAGGAAAGTTGTCGCGATATCGCGACATGTTGCGCCATCGCGGCCGTTGGAGGAAAGTTGTCGCGATATCGCGACATGTTGCGCCGTCGCGGTCGTCGGAGGAAAGTTGTCGCGATATCGCGACATGTTGCGCCGTCGCGGTCGTTGGTGGAAAGTTGTCGCGATATCGCGACATGTTGCGCCGTCGCGGTCGTTGGAGGAAAGTTGTCGCGATATCGCGACATGTTGCTTTTTCGTGGCCAAAGGTGAGAAGGTGTCGCGATATCGCGACATGTCACGTTTTCGGGACCAGTTGCATCATCTGTCCATGCCGATCCCCTGCTAGCTAGTTATTGATTTAGGAGATTTGGCTCCATTGCAAGTCTTCTTCTTCTTTTGTAAGTTTGTGTTCTCTTTGAACTCGGCTGGGAAGAGTCTCTTCCCATATTGTAATTGATCTTTGTTTTAATACAAGTTTTTTCAAATTTTTCAAAAAAAAAAATATAAATTTTAAAGAATAAATTTTTATTGTTTATTATTTAATAAATTTTATTAATTATTTTTTAATTTTAAAAAATAAAACATAAATGAAAGAGAAAAAACTAGGGTATTATTTAGGTAGATGAAATATTTTTTGGTTGATACAGAATTGAAGACAAGATTACTATTTTAGAAAGGTTCAACGGGGACACCTCCAAATCCTCTCTTAGATAGATAGAGTTTGTTTACAGATTTGTTGAAGGAAAAACTCCAACAAAGATTAAAGAAGCACAAAAAATTGCACTAAAAAAGTTCTTTATGGTTGCTAGAAAAATATCAACATCTCAAAGAGTCAATGGATGTTTACCACAATTGGAATCGAGGTTAAATATCATCATTGAGTAGAGTATAGTAGAAGAAACAATTTTATATAGAGCCAATCATGACTTGATTTGTAAATTCATGGGTATTTGTCCTATTTTGAATATTTTGCATTCATGGGTTCGGTAGAAATAGGAACCTCTTGGTGAGTATTCTTGGTGGTTTATTAATAATAGATATTTTATTGTTTGTTTTTCCTTAATTGTCAACATAAATAGGGTTTTTGAATAAAAAAAAAGGAATCATGGTTTGGTAGGATTATTTTTTTAGCCCTAGAGAGTGGGATTTGATCCCCAAATTGAACCCATTATTGTCCCAATTTAGATCTGTTTCTATGCACTCCCAATGGAGTTCTGGAGTGAGCAAGTATTAGAAATCATCGATAATTTGCTTGGAAGATATTTGGGTGTTTCTAGAGACACAGTGAAAGCAAACACACATATTTATGCTAGATTATGTGTGGAAATGGATCTCAACTAGCCTTTGCAGGCAAAGGTGGAATTTGAACTTGCAAGACTTGGATCCAACAACTGTACTATGAGGTGCTACCCTTTATGTGCATAGTTTACCACAAATATGGGTATTTGGCCCAATCCTGCCCGAACAATATGACCACAAAAATAGGGGCTCCTCTAGGAATACCAAATCTTCCTAAGGAGGGTAAATCTATAGTCAATAAAGAAACAGTCAAAATTTCTCAGGGAGGAGAAGCACAAGGATATGGTTTTGAACAACCCAAAAGAAGAAGGCAAAAAAAAAAAAGATGGTAAAGAGCAAACCTAGCCCAAGCCCTCAAATATATATGAGATATTTAAGACACTAGTGGAGTAGGAAGAAGAACAAATCATGGAAGAAGTAGACGAGAATAATGAAAATATTAATAGCCAAGTTCAACCCCCTCTTTTGGATCCTATCCTAGAGCAAGTAACAGAGTGCAAGGAGTTACCACAATTAGAGATTGCAGAGGCATGAATAGTGCACAACCAAGAGCAGTCAATTATAAAGGATGTCATCATGGGTGTAGTAGAAAATAATAGAGAAAATACAACTTTAGGGATAAGCCAAGTGGAGAAGAGATCAAAGAATAACAACTCTCAAGGACAAGGTAGGAAATCGAATAAAGAATTGGTAGCATATTAAGGAGATAAATCGATCACTAGGGGATTGGTGAAGCCAAAAGAGTCTTACTGGTTTCAAGGTAACCAATGATTATACAATCATGGAATATTAGGGATTTAAATAGTAAAACCCATCAATCTATTGTTCAAAGACTCTTAAAGAAAAGTAAAATAAATTTTTTGTTTATCTAGGAGACAAAAATGTCACTGGATCTCATGTATAAAATAGTAAATAGACTTTGGAGGGGTGTTGGTCATATGGAAGTGGATGTCCAAGAGGCCTCAGGGGGGATAGTTACCTTTTGGAACTCTCTTGAATGGATAGTAATAGAACATATAGCTTGGAGGGGTGTTCTCACATCACATTTTAGGAACAATGTGATAGTTGAGCAAGTTTTAATCACAAATTTTTATGGGGCTCAAAACCTAGATGATCAAATTCGTCAATGGAAAGCAATGCATAATATGAGTCTCAAGGGAGGAGTTATATTGGATTGTTGCTAGGGATTTTAATGCTAAATTATCATCTAGATATTAGGAAGGGGGAACCCCAATTTTAGACCCAAGGGATTGGCTTATGATTGCCTAGGTCCATGCATTATACTTGGTGGATATTAAATGTCATGGAACCAACTATACTTGGACTAATAAGAGGAGGGAGCCACATAGCAGGAGGGTGAAGTTAGATCATTTTTTTATTTTAAATGAGGTATTTGTGAAATGGTATTTGAAGTTTTAGATTTTGGAGGGTCCAGTTCATATCACTTCCCCATTATATTGAAAGGAGGAATCAAGACAAGGCAATACTGCAAACCATTTAGATTTGGAAACTTTTGGTTACAAAATGAGGAACTCTGAAAGAAAATCCCATGATGGTGGGAAGAGAGATGACCAACATATGGGACAACAATGTTTAGCTTCCATAAGCAACTTCATTATGCCAAGGATCAACTGAAACAATGGAAGCAAGCAAACAAGTTGGACTTCCAAGCCTAAAGAGCTCCATTGGTGGCTAGATGGGATGGGATGCAAAAACTCTTTAGGGAAGGAACAATTACAGGGTAACTCAAAGAAGAGGATGATGAATTGCATAAAGTGGTTGAAGACATTGACAACCAAAAGGAGATCTACTAGAAATAGAGAGCAAGAACCACTTGGTTATTGGAAGGCGATAGAAATTCCAAATTTTTCCATTGGGTTGCTTGTGCCAGGAGACAGACGAACAAGATGGAAGCTCTTCAAGATGAAAACGGGCACTCCTTTGATATGATCCTAGGTATGCATTTTTATTCAATGAATTATTTTGCTAAATTGTTTAAGGCATGGTGCAAGATGAAGAGGCTCAAAAATAAGTTCTTGTTGTCACATCCTCTATTATTTCAAGAACAAAATTAGACCCTACTTAAACCCATTGATAGAGAGGAGCTAAAGAAGGTAGTCTTTGGAATGAATAGAGAAAAAAATGCTAGGTCTAAATGGCTTCCCAATTGAGTTTTTTCAAATCTTTTGGGAGAGCTTAGAGGAGGATGTAATAGCGGTTATAGAGGAGTCCATATGCAATAAAAAATGCTTAAAGCATTAAATCATACATTCATTGCCTTAATTTTGAAAGGGGAGGAGGTGCTTATTTAAGATTATAGACCTATTGTCTTATGCAATGGCATATACAAAATAATAACAAAGGTAATGGTTGAGCGACTAAAACCTCTCCTAGACAATATTATCTCCTTAGAGCAAGGGGGTTTTGTAGAGGGTAGGAAGATCTTGGATGGTATGGTTCTAGCTCAAGAGGCAATCCATTCAATGCAAAAATTTGGCAATAGAGGAATGTTCATAAAACTAGATATGTCAAAGGCTTATGATAGGGTAGAGTGAAGCTTCTTATCAAGAATTATGGTAACATTTGGTTTATCTCAAGATTGGATAGAATGGGTCATGAGTTGCTTCTCTACTCAGACATACTCAATGTTAATCAATGGTCTTCCCGCACAAACGTTTGGAGCAACTCAAGGCCTTCGTCAAGGAGATCCTTGTTCCCCTTTATCTTTTTCTTATATTAGCTAAAGGCTTGGGTAGACTCATCTTGAGGAGAAGACAACAAGGTTTGCTAACACTTATTAAAGTGAGTGAGGAGGTTTTGACTCATCTACAATTTGGGGATGACACGGGATTGGTAGGAGTGGCCAATCTCAAGGAAGCAAGAATGATCAAAGATACTCTTAATAATTACCTTAGGGCCACAAACCAAGTCATAAATGAGAAGAAATCCAAATTGGTCTTCTTCAATCTTAATCAAAGGCTTAGGGACAAAATTTTAGAGATCTTGGGATTCATGAGGACTTCTCTCCTAGTGGTCTATTTGGGGGTCCCTTTGCATTTTAAAAAAACTAAAGATAGCTATTTGAAGGAATCTTTTGGATCGTATCAAAGAAAGAATTAACCATTGGTCTCACAAATGGTTAACCTTTGGGGGTAGATTAACTTTTTTATAGTCAGTCATTCAAGCCATGTCAATTTATAAAACTTTTATCCTTGTTGCCCCACATGCCATATGGAAAGAGTTAGACAAGATGTCTAGAAAAATTTTATGGGGAGGAGTAAAAGGAGAGAGAATATGGGCATTAGTAAGTTAGGATAAAGTAAGTCAGTCCAAGGCTAAGGGAGGTGTTGGACTAAGGAGATAAAAGCTAAGTAATAAAGCTTTGGTTGGAAGTCTTTACTGGAGGTGGATCTCCCAGCCAACTTCTTTATCCAATAGAGTTTTAACAGACAGGTGAACCTGAACGAGGTGAGTTGTTTCCCTTTGAATGGTAATGGGTCCTAGTGTGGCCAGCCCTAAAGTTAGGCTTTTAGGTAGTGAAAGATGGATTATTTTGTAAAGTGGGGAGAGGTGAGAAGGCACGATTATGGATAGATTCATGGGATCAATAACCACCTATCATTGCTAAATTTTTAGAATTGCAGTCAATTAAAACAATTATGGAAAGCGAGGGTTGGATCAATATTGAAATTTATTTCAACACTAGTCAGTTGGGGGATTATAGGTTTAAGCAGTTTAAGAAGTTGGATGAGTGGCCAATTCCAATGCCTCTAGAATTGACATCCATCATGACTAAAATCTTGGTAGAAAGTGTTGGAAATATGAGCAAGGTTTTGTTGTCATTGATGTCAAGAAGACATGATTAGTAAGCGTCAGTTTCAGTGGGCAGCATTAGTTTCAGGTTCCGTAATCAAGTGCAAAAGAAATTTTGCTCCCAGGTGGTCTGATGAGGTCTAAAGGGCAAAAGGGAGGCCCAAGCAAAATAATATTAAAATATTTTCTTATAATATTAAAAGGGCAAGACCCAAGGATTTAATTAATTATAAATTAATTATTATTTTTTGATAAGTAGCATTATATTTACAACGGGTTTTTTGAGAAGGGACCCAAAACCTTATTTACAGAAAAAGCCGAAGCTAAAGGAAGTACCACCGCCTGAATCCAATCCCAGGGCCGGAGTCCGAGGCCCGGGGCCTTTTTTTTTTTTTTTTTATTAACAGGTTTTGAAAGGATCCCAAAACCTTTTTACAACAGGTCAAAAGATCAAACCTAGGTTCAAAAACAAACCCTAGGACATATCCCACCCAGTGAGAAAATCCGAAAAAGGGAAGAAGTTGACAAATCCCGTCTTAGCGGGAAAAAATAGTAAACCCTAAAATCCCATCTCAGGGAAAAAACAAAATTATTTGAAAAATCCCAACTAGTAGGAAAAGGAGCAAACCCTAAACCAAAGATAATTGAAAAATCCCGCCCGACGGGAAAACCAGCGAGATTGGAAAACCCGTCCCGTGGGAAAAAACAGTAGGAGCAGAACAACCCGCTCAGCAAGGAAACCAACAGTAGCTGGAAGAGAAGGATCCTGCTCAGCGAGAAATCTGCCAAAGGAACAAACCCCTGTCCAACAGGAGGCCCGAAACTGGGAAGCAAAAAACAAGGGAGGGACAGGGAAGTTGTCCCACGAGCGCCCGGGGCTGGAAAGGGAACCTTGGCCAAGACGAAAGTAGCGGAAGACCACTGAAACGACCAGCAAGAGAACAACCAGCCCCATCCATGCCTGGAGGAGACAGAAGCCAAGGAGACATAGCTACAGGTTTGGCCCCCCCCAGGGCCCAAAGGGCAGACTACAGAAATCGAGGGTCCACCTCAAGACCAGACAAACCCCAGATCTACACGGAGATCCCGAAGGCAAAGGCAACCTGGAGCAACTGAGGAAGGGCCTCATATGCGGGAATAGGCCCCCCCCGAGGCCAAGAAAGAGCACATGAAGATCCCCAAGTGGCAACCAGGAAACCAGAACCAACCCTCTTTCAGCAGCCGCCCCTGGGCAAGCTGAAAACCCGCCGAACCAAGGAACTCGGGCCCAGAAACCGTAGACCCTGCCAAGCAAAAGCAAACCAAGCAACGGGAACCCTGAGCAAACACGGGATCTGGAAAAGCAGGGCAAGAGAGTGCCCGGGGAGGGGGGCAGGGGAAGGGGAAGAGGGACAAGAACCACCCCGCAACGGGGCCCAAGCGCACAGGATCCACCCAGCCCAGGGACTAGCCCCCCCAGGAGCCAGCCCGCACGGGGACCACCCCGACCAGGGGCCATCCCGCATGCCAGCAACCCGCCCGGGGTCCAGCCTGAATAAGGACCAATGATGAACAGCTACCAGCACCCGCAGAAGCACTTCGTGCAGCGGCCAAAGAAGATAGCCAGCACAACACCCCCAATCGCACAGCCGCCAGCCAGAACAGGAACCACCCTGCCTAGCAGCCACCCCGCACCGAAGCCTGTCGGTGTAGCAGACGTCCACCATAGCAGCCAACCCGTCCAAGCGCCGCCTCGACCTAACCCGGCCCCCCCTACAACATGACGAAATTAGGTTTTCTCGCAAGCAAACCCTAGCAGAGCGCGAGAGCCAAAATCCTCGATCAAGTTTTACATTATTCAATTATAAATTAATTATAATAGTTTTATTATAAACTAATTTATAAATTAATTTAATTTACTCTTAGAGTATTAAATTAATTATAAATTAATTATAATCTAATTATAAATTAATTAACCCTAAGGTTAGGGTTATAAAGTTTAAATTTCAAAATATTCAAAATCGTCGACGTTGTGGAAGTATATCACATTATGCATATAAAGGAGGGTAAAAACCAAGGCATTTAATTCATCCGTGATCAAAGAGTTATGTGTGATTTTCGTGTGCATTGCAAGGGAAGCGATCATGTGTTTTTGAAGGTTTTTCAAGGTAGAAGATAAGACAAGGAGGAGGAGTTTCGGTTTCATATTCCAAGGCACTCTGTAGTGTGACTGGCAACAAGGGAGGCGCTAAGATGTTGGCAATCGTGAGGTGCAAGGATCGAATCCCGTGGGTTTATGTCTTGCAAAGCGGAGGAAGGTTTTTGGTAAAGTTTGTGCGCTCGGTGGAATACAAAGGAAAGGCACTAGCCTTTTTCTTTGTGTGGAGACTTGTAGCCCACATGGTGGGCGCGCACCTTGCTAAAGCGCTCGACTGTGGAAATATTTCGTGTTCGAAACCCGTCAAGGCCCTTTTGTGGACTATAAGTATTGGCAAAAAGAGTGGTTATGATTAAGACAGGTGTTTAAGGTTAAATCATCTTCAAACAAGAGGTAAGGGCACATTATCCTTGAGAGTGATTGTTGGATGTTATGAATGCTAAGTTGGAGTGAAGGATTGTTTGATAAGAATTGTTGAGTTTGATTGTTAAAGGTTTTTCTAGAGTGAAAGTTGATGATAAAAACCTTGTTTGATAAGTATTGTTTGAAACATTGAATGAACCTTCATATGCATGATTAGGGTTTGTACAAGATCATGAGTATCATTTTTATGTGATATTGTTTGATAAGGATTGTTGGAAATAATTGAGTGAGTGTTCATATGCTTGGACTAGGGTTTGAAGCAAGGAGTGTTTCATTGAGTAATTGATTGAGTAGAGTTGATTGAGCCTAGTCAAGTGGAAGTGTTGAAGTGATAATTCAAGTTTTGTGAAACAAATTGTTCTATATTATAATTTTATTTGAGAAAGATATTGAAAGTGATTGAACATTGTTGAGTATCTAACAATTCTCTATATGTTTCTGTGAGATTGAACAAGATTATGTGTGAAATTTTTTTACGAGATTGAATAGGTTTTCTGTAATAGATTGAGTTGAGTTATATAAAGCTTTTATGAAAGCTAGTGGACATATTTGAGCAAGTCCTGGAGTGGACTTAAGTACTGAGTTGAGTAAGCCTTTGTGAAAGCTTACAAGCAGATTGGACAAGTTCTAGTGCAGACTTGTTGAGCAGATTTGAGGTAAGTCTTGGTGAAGACTTGTTGAGCAGATTTGAGGCAAGTCTTAGTGAAGACTTTGGACAAGTTCTAGTGAAGACTTGTTGAGTAGATTTGAGGTAAGTCTTGGTGAAGACTTGTTGAGCAGATTAGACAAGTTCTAAGTGAGGACGTGTGGACAGATTAGTGTAAGCTTTTGTGGAAGCTTACAATACATATTTGAGACAAGTTTTTGAGAAGACTTGAGAATAGAGTTGATTGATTGATTTGTTCAAACCTTGGGTTAAGGTTTGGGGTAGATCTAGCAGATTTTATTTGTGATTGAGTCAAAATTTGTGTTAAGGCTTGAGGACAGATTTGAGGACAGAGTTTGGTGCAGATTTGAGGACATATTTATGCCAGACCAGAGACAAATATTGAGCAGATTTGTGCTAGACCGAAGGACCGTGTTTAGTGCATATTTGAGGACAAAGATTGAGGAGATTTGTGTTAGACCAAAGGAATGTGGTTAGTGCATATTTGAGGATAGAGATTGAGTAGATTTGTGCTAGATCAAAGGAATGTGTTTAGTGCAGATTTGAGGATAGAGGTTGAACAGATTTGTGCTAGATCAAAGGACAATGTTTAGTGCAGATTTGAGACAGAGCTAAGAGCAAGCTTTGGAGGTGATAAAGTATAGAGGACAACAGTCTCCAGTGGATAGAGGTCCATTAGCCAGGGTAGTGACGACAAGTCTTCTGAGTGAGGATAGGAGTCTTCAGTGGATAGAGATCCATAAGCTAGTGCAGTGGAGACAACAGTTCTTCTAGAAGATCACCAACAAAAGAAGAAGAGAAGGAGTTCTCCTGTGGATAGAGATCCATGAACTTGATTAGGGGATTGGTGTCTCCTTTGGATAGAGGTCCATAAACATTTTAATAGGGAAAATATTCCCAAGAGATTTGTTGAGAAAATTTTAGTGAAATATTTTCTACGTGGAGTAGCCCACATTGGGTGAACCATGTTAAATTGGTGTCTTTATTGTGTGTGGTGATTTGTGCATTGCTTTGATTACTATTGTTGATATTGCCATTGGTATATTGCATAATATTGTTTGGGAAAGAAAAGTGAAAGGTGGTCTTATAATGTTCACCCCCCCTCTCAGTATAAGCTTGTGTTCTTCAGAAAGATTTCTTATAGGTAGAGATGAGGAGGATGAATTAGCATGGGGTTGTGAGAGCATTGGATTCTACACAATGAAGGATGGATATGATAAGATCCTTCCAAAACCTCCTCCTCATGCATATCAAGTTGAGGATTGGAGAAATATTTGGTAGTCTAAGGGTTGGACGAAAGTAAACTTCTTTGCCTAGTAGTTCATACACAATGGAATTCTTACTTTTGATAATCTAAGATGTAGGGGAAACATCGGTCCATCCCAATGTGTTTTATGCTAAAAAAGTGAGAAAACATCTAACCACTTGATGTTTGAGTGCCTGTTCACATGCCAGATCTGGGAGTGATGATTTGTAGCTTAAAAATTTGAGCTAATGATGATTTGAACCAGATTAATATTTGGGAAATATGAAAGAGGGGCATATTTAAATCTAAAGTTCTCTATATCGAGTGGAAGCTTGGATTAAACTTTATTTGGTGGCAAGTGTGGTTGGAGATAAATAATAATTTTTTTAGAGAAACCTTTTCATCCTTGTATGGCATCTAGTAGGTCATTTGGAGCAAAGTCATGAAAATTATGGTGGTATATGCTAAACAAGAAACTCAGGTTGATATAGGGAAAATGGAGAATAAAGCTGAAGTGCAAGAGGGGTAGGATAGAGCTATTTGGAAAACACCCCTAAAAAGATGGATTAAAATTAATATTGATGGAGTTGTAAAAGGCAACCCCACTAGAGACGGAATTGGAGTGGTTTGCAGGAATCATGATGAGACAATGCTCTATTGGGAACTACAGGTTTTGGGCAAGGCCACAAATAATGAAGTAGAAGCCTTAGCTATCAAATTTGCTTCTATTTGGATGGTAAGAGAAGGTTATAAGAGGATAATCATATATTCTCAAATCTTGGTAGGAGCTCTGGATTGCATGAGGAACTTTTCTTTGGAGACGTGGAGGGTGAGGATTCTTGTTACCCAAATTAAGGGTTGTGAAGGAATTGGATGATCACTACACCAAAAGGGGTCTTTAAGGGCGATTATTCAACTGTCGTCTATGAAGGTGTTGTAAAACGTTTGCATCCTAAGATGACGATTAAAAACCACCTCGAAAACTGCCTTAGTTAATCACTATGAGGGCGGTTTAAAACCGCCCTCTCAAGTATAGACCCTAAAAGGGTGGTTTTAAAACACCCTTTTATTATTATTTTTTTAAATATATATAAAAACCTAAGAGGGCAGTTTTAAACCGCCCTCTTATTATTATTTAAATATATATATATATATATATATATATATATATATATATATATATATATAAACCTAAGAGGGTGGTTTTAAATCGCCCTCTTATTATTACTTTTAAAATATATATAACACATGAAAAACTAGTTTTATTATTACATGAGAATCTTAGTAGTTTATTATTAAAAGTTATTTATTATTACATGAGAATCTTAGTAGTTTATCATGAATAATTGTTTATTATTACATAAATTTTGTAGATAAACAAGTGACTAATCCGAATTTGATTTTTCTTATGACTCATATGATTGTATTTTAATAAAATGGCGGTTTACAAATGCGGAGGAAAAATGAAGTGTTTTGGCCGTTTAAGTGCAACCGCGTATAGCTGAAGTTTCCATTGTAACTTATTTGGATTGGATTTGGAAAAATTTAGAGAAATTTTAAAAGCTTTAAGGTGAATCAGTGTTGGAAAACAAATGTAAGCAATGTACAGACTGAGCTCTCCATCCAAGAAACAAAGATGCTGAATCTAGGAATAGATGATGCAAGTACTGCATGCCTAACAACAAAGTCCACATGAAGAATCTTAAACAGGGTCATTAGCATATGTAAGAATGATGTTTTCTGAAATCAATTGTTTTTCATTAATTTCAATTTACACTTTTCTTCATGAATTGAAATAGGAATAAAATAGCCCACCTTTCGAGAAATTGTAGACCAGTCATTTGAAATTTTTGAATTGCAATATATCCTCTTCGATCCAAATACAACATAAAAAATAGTAATAGTGTAAAATTCAAAACCCATTACTTCCAAATTTCCATCTCTGTCATTGTAGCTTCAAGTGATGATGTCAAATTGAATTTCTTAAGCAAAACACTTCTACCCCAATAGTAACAGAATGCAAGGCTTGCAAGCCTGTGAAAGCATTCAACTCCTCCCGACCTTAAAATGACATAAATTCATTCTTCATGATAATTGCTATAGCCATAATTTTGTAGATTAAAACAAAGAAGAAAGTAAGTGATGTCAATGCCAAACCCAAGAAGAAAGTAAGTGATGTCAATGCCAAACCCAGAGTAACACAATCTCCCCATTAACCAAAATATAAATGAAAAATGAGTTTTTGTAAGTTGACCCTATGAATATTAACATTTGACTAATAACATGTATTTGTACAAAAATAAATTGCTTTGGAACATATATCGATTAATAAATACTTGAGGACATCTTCAATACGTTCCATAAATAGTAAAAAAGATTCCAAAAACTAAAATGGCCATATCAATGGTTTTTTTTTGGAAAATTTAGAGAAATTTTAAAAGCTTTAAGGTGAATCAGTGCTGGAAAAAAAATGTAAGCAATGTACAGACTGAGCTCTCCACCCAAGAAACAAATATGTTGAATCCAAGAATAGATGATGCAAGTACTGCATGCCTAACAACAAAGCCCACATGAAGAATATTAAACAGGGTCATTAGCATATGAAAGAATGATGTTTTCTGAAACCAATTTCTTTTCATTCATTTCATTTTCAACTTTTCTTCATGACTTGAAATAGGAATAAAATAGCCCACCTTTAGAGCAATTGTAGACCAATCATTTGAAAATTTTAAATTGTAAGATATCCTCTTCGATCTAAATACAACATAAAAATTAGTAATAGTGTAAAATTCAAAACCCATTACTTCCAAATTTTCATATTGTCATTGTAGCTTCAAGTGATGATGTCAAATTGAATTCCTTAAGCAAAACACTACAACCCCAACAACAATAGAATGCAAGGCCTGCAAGCCTGTTAAAGCATTTAACTCTTCCTGACCTTAAAATGACATAAAATCATTCCTCATGATAATTGCCATAACCATAATTTTGTAGACATATGATAAAAACAAAAAAGAAAGTAAGTGATGTCAATGCTAGACCCAAGCTAGCACAATATCCCCATTAGATTAAATATAAATGAAAAATGAGTTTTTGTAAGTTGACCTTATGAATATTAACATGTGACTAATAACATGTATTTGTACAAAACTAAACTACTTTGGAACACAAATCGATTAATAAAGACTTTAGGACATCTTCAATACGTGCCATAAACAATAAAAATGATTTCAAAAACTAAAATGACCATATCAATGGTTTTTTTTTTTTTGGAAAATTTAGAGAGGTTTTAAAAGCTTTAAGGTGAATCAGTGCTCGAAAACAAATGTAAGCAATGCACAAACTGATCTTTCCTCCCAAGAAACAAAGATGCTGAATCTAGGAACATAAACAGTAAAAAATGATTTCAAAAACTAAAATGGACATATCAATGGTTTGTTTTTGGAAAATTTAGAGAAATTTTAAAAGCTTTAAGGTGAATCAGTGCTGGAAAACAAATGTAAGCAATGTACAAACTGAGCTCTCCACCCAAGAAACAAAGATGTTGAATCTAGGAACAAATGATGCAAGTACTGCAACCCTAACAACAAAGTTGACAAGAATCTTAAATAGGGTCACTGACATGTGAAATAATGATGTTTTTTAAAACCTGTTGTTTTCCATTAATTTTATTTTAAACATTTTTGAAATATGAATAAAATAGCCCACCTTTAGAGCAATTGTAGACCAGTCATTCAAACTTTTTGAATTGCAAGATATATCTTCGGTCCAAATACAACATAAAAAGTAGTAACAGTGTAAATTTCAAAACCCATTACTTCCAAATTTCCATATCTATCATTGTAGCTTCAAGTGATGATGTCAAATTGAATTCCTTAAGCAAAACACTGCAACCCCAACAACAACAACAATAGAATGCAAGGTCTGCAAACCCATGAAAGCATTTAACTCCTCTCGACCTTAAAATGACATATAATCATTCCTCATGATAATTGCCATAGCCATAATTTTGTAGACATCTGATAAAAACAAAGAAAGTAAGTGATGTTAATGCCAAACCCAGGCTAACACAATCTCCCCATTAACTAGAATATAAATGAAAAATGAGTTTTTGTAAGTTTACCCTATGAATATTAACATGTGACTAATAACATGTATTTGTACAAAACTAAATTGCTTTGGAACACAGATTGATTAATAAGGACTTCAAGACATCTTCAATACGTGCCATAAACAGTAAAAAGGATTCCAAAAAATAAAATGGCCATTTAATGTTTTTTTTGGAAAAATTTAGAGAAATTTTAAAAGCTTTAAGGTGAATCAATGTTGGAAAACAAATGTAAGCAATGTACAAATTGAGCTCTCCACCCAAGAAACAAAGATGTTGAATCTAGGAATAGATGATGCAAGTATTGCATGCCTAACAACAAACCCCACATGAAGAATCTTAAACAAGGTCATTGGCATATGAAAGAATGATGTTTTTTGAAACCAGTTGTTTTTCATTAATTTCATTTTAAAATTTTCTTCATGACTTGAAATATGAATAAAATATCCCACCTTTAGAGCAATTGTAGACCAGTCACTTGAAAGTTTTGAATTGCAATATCTCTCTTTGGTCTAAATACAACATAAAAAGTAGTAATAGTGTAAAATTCATAACCCATTACTTTCCAATTTTCATCTCTGTCATTGTAGCTTCAAGTGATGATGTCAAATTGAATTCCTTAAGCAAAACACTATAACCCCAGCAACAACAAAATGTGAGGCCTACAAGCCTGTGAAAGCATTTAACTCCTCTCAACCTTAAAATGACATAAAATAATTCCTCATGATAATTGCCATAGCCATAATTTTACAAACATTTGATAAAAACAAAGAAGAAAGTAAGTGATGTCAATGCTAGACCTAGGCTAACACAATCTCCCCATTAACTAAAATATAAATGAAAAATGAGTTTTTGTAAGTTGGCCCTATGAATATTAACATGTGACTAATAGCATGTATTTGTACAAAACTAAAGTGCATTGGAACACAAATCGATTAATAAAGACTTTAGAACATCTTCAATATGTGCCATAAATAGTAAAAAGGATTCCAAAAACTAAATGGCCATATCAATGGTTTTTAGAGAAATTTTAAAATTTTTAAGGTGAGTCAGTGCTGGAAAACAAATGTAAGCAATGTACCGACTGAGATTTCCACCCATGAAACAAAGATGTTGAATCTAGGAACAAATGATGAAAGTATTGTATGCCTAACAACAAAGCCCACATGAAGAATCTTAAACAGGGTCATTAGCATATGAAAGAATGATGTTTTCTAAAACCAAATGTTTTTCATTAATTTCATTTTAAACTTTTCTTCATGAATAAAATAGCCCACCTTTAGAGCAATTGTAGACCACAAAGTTTTGAATTGCAAGATATCCTCTTCAATCCAAATACAACATAAAAAATAGTAACAATGTAAAATTCAAAACCCATTACTTCCAAATTTCCATCTTTGTCATTGTAGCTTCAAGTGATGATGTCAAATTGAATTCCTTAAGCAAAACACTACAACCCCAACAATAGCAGAATGTGAGGCCTGCAAGCTTGTGAAAGCATTTAACTCCTCCCGACCTTAAAATGACATAAAATCATTCCTCATGATAACTACCATATACATAATTTTGTAGACATATGATAAAAACAAAGAAGAAAGTAAGTGATGTCAATGCAGACCCAGGCTAACACAATCTCCCCATTAACTAAAATATAAATGAAAAATGAGTTTTTTAAAGTTAACTCTATGAATATTAACATGTGATTAATAGCATGTATTTGTACAAAATTGAACTGCTTTGGAACACAGATCAATTAATTAAGACTTCAGGACATCTTCAATACGTGCCATAAACGAACACATATTGATTAATAAAGACTTCAAGACATCTTCAATACGTGCCATAAACAGTAAAATGGATTCCAAAAACTAAAATGGCCATATCAATGGTTTGTTTTTGGATAAAGAAATTTTAAAAGCTTTAAGGTGAACCAATGTTGGAAAACAAATGTAAGCAATGTACAGACTGAGCTCTCCACCCAAGAAACAAAGATGTTGAATCTAGGAACAGATGATGCAAGTACTGCATGCCTAACAACAAAGCCCACATGAAGAATCTTAAACATGGTCATTGGCATATGAAAGAATGATGTTTTCTAAAACTAGTTGTTTTTTGTTAATTTCATTTAAAACTATTTGTCATGACTTGAAATATGAATAAAATAGCCCACCTTCAGAACAATTGTAGGCCAGTCACTCGAAAGTTTTGAATTGTAAAATATATCTTCGGTCCAAATACAACATAAAAAGTAGTAACAGTGTAAAATTCAAAACCCATTACTTTCAAATTTCCATCTCTATCATTGTAGCTTCAAGTGATGATGTCAAATTGAATTCCTTAAGCAAAACACTACAACCCCAACAACAACAGAATGCGAGGCCTGCAAGCCTGTGAAAGAATTTAACTCCTCATGACCTTAAAATGACATAAAATCATTCCTCATGATAATTGCCATAGCCATAATTTTACAGACATATGATAAAAACAAAGAAGAAAGTAAGTGATGTCAATTCCAGACCTAGGCTAACACAATATCCCCATTAACTAAAATATAAATGAAAAATGAGTTTTTGTAAGTTGACCCTATGAATTAACATGACTAAGAGCATGTATTTGTATAAAATTGAACTGCTTTGGAACACATATCGATTAATAAAGACTTTAGGACATCTTCAATATGTGCCATAAACAATAAAAAGGATTCCAAAAACTAAAATGGCCATATCAATGGTTTTTTTTTGGAAAATTTAAAGAAATTTTAAAAGCTTTAAGGTGAATCAATGCTGGAAAACAAATGTAAGCAATGTACAAACAAAGCTCTCCACCCAAGAAACAAAGATGTTGAATCTAGGAACAAATGATGCAAGTACTGCATGCCTAACAACAAAGCCCACATGAAGAATCTTAAACAAGGTCATTGACATATGTAAGAATGATGTTTTCTAAAGCCAACTGTTTTTTATTAATTTCATTTTAAACTTTTCTTCATGACCTGAAATATGAATAAAATAGCCCACCTTTAGAGCAATTATAGACCAGTCACTCGAAAGTTTTGAATAGCAAAATATCCTATTCAGTCCAAAACCAACATAAAAAGCAGTAACAATGTAAAATTCAAAACCCATTACTTCCAAATTTCCATATTTGTCATTGTAGCTTCAATTGATGATGTCAAATTGAATTCCTTAAGCAAAACACTACAACCCCAACAACAGTAGAATGCGAGGCTTGCAAGCCTCTAAAAGTATTTAACTCCTCCCGACCTTAAAATAACATAAAATCATTCCTCGTGATAATTGCCATAGCCATAATTTTGCAGACATTTGATAAAAACAAAGAAGAAAGTAAGTGATTTCAATGCCAGACCTAGGCTAACACAATCTCCCCATTAACTAAAATATAAATGAAAAATGAGTTTTTGTAAGTTGATCCTATGAATATTAACATGTGACTAATAGCATGTATTTGTACAAAACTAAATTGCTTTGGAACACAGATCAATTAGTAAAGACTTCATGACATCTTCAATACTTGCCATAAACAATAAAAAGGATTCCAAAAAACTAAAATGGCCATATCAATGGTTTTTCTTTTGAAAATTTTGAGAAATTTTAAAAACTTTAAGGTGAATTAGTGTTGGAAAACAAATGTAAGCAATGTACAGACTCAACTCTCCACCCAAGAAACAAATATGCTAAATCCAGGAATAGATGATGCAAGTATTACATGCTTAACAACAAAGCCCACATGAAGAATATTAAACACGATCATTGACATGTGAAAGAATAATGTTTTCATAAACCAATTGTTTTTCATTAATTTCATTTTAAACTTTTCTTCATAACTTGAAATATGAATAAAATAGTCCACCTTTAGAGCAATTGTAGACCAGTCACTCAAAAGTTTTGAATTGCAAGATATCCTCTTTGGTCCAAATACAACATAAAAAGTAGTAACAATGTAAAATTCAAAACCCATTACTTCCAAATTTTCATCTTTGTCATTGTAGTTTCAAGTGATGATGTCAAATTGAATTTCTTAAGCAAAACACTACAACCCCAACAATAGCAGAATGCGAGGCCTGCAAGCCTGTGAAAGAATTTAACTCTTCTCAACCTTAAAATGACATAAAATCATTCCTCATGATAATTGCCATAGCCATAATTTTGCAAACATTTGATAAAAACAAAGAAAAAAGTAGATGATGTCAATGGCAGACCTAGGCTAACAAAATCTCCCCTTAACTAAAATATAAATATAAAATGATTTTTTTTGTAAGTTGACCCTATGAATATTAACATGTGACTAATAACATGTATTTGTACAAAACTGAATTGCTTTGGAACACAAATCGATTAATAAAGACTTCAGGACATCTTCAATACGTGTCATAAACAATAAAAATGATTCCAAAAACTAAAATGGCCATATCAATGGTTTTTTTTTTTTTTTTTTAGAATTTTTTTAAAAGCTTTAAGGTGATTTTGTGCTGGAAAACAAATGTAAGCAATGTACAGACTAAGCTCTCCACCTAAAAAACAAAGATGTTGAATCGAGGAACATATGATGCAAGTACTGAATGCCTAACAACAAAGTTGACATGAATCTTAAAGAGTCATTGGGATATTTAAGAATGATGTTTTCTAAAACCAGTTGTTTTTCATTAATTTCATTTAAAAAAAAATTCATGACCTGAAATATGAATAAAATAGCCCACCTTTAAAGCAATTGTAGGCCAGTCACTCGAAAGTTTTAAATTACAAGATAATCTCTTCAGTCCAAAACCAACATAAAAACATCTGTATCATTGTAGCTTCAATTGATGATATCAAATTGAATTCTTTAAGCAAAACATTACAACCCCAGCAGCAGCAGAATGCGAGGCCTGCAAGTCCGTGAAAGCATTTAACTCCTCCCAACCTTAAAATGACATAAAATCATTCCTCATGATAATTGCCATAGCCATAATTTTGCAGACATCTAATAAAAACAAAGAAGAAAATAAGTGATGTCAATGCCAGACCCAGGCTAACACAATCTCCTCATTAACTCAAATATAAATGAAAAATGAGTTTTTGTAAGTTAACCCTATGAATATTAACATGTGACTATCAACATGTATTTGTACAAAACTAAACTGCTTTGGAATACGTGCCATAAACAGTAAAAAGGATTCCAACAACTAAATTGGCCATATCAATGATTTGTTTTTGGAAAATTTAAAGAAAGTTTAAAAGCTTTAAGGTGAACCAATGCTGGAAAACAAATGTAAGCAATGTACTGAGCTCTTCACCCAAGAAACAAAGATGCTGAATCTAGGAACAGATGATGCAAGTACTGAATGCCTAACAACAAAGCCCATATGAAGAATCTAAACACAGGGTAAACACAGGGTCATTGGCATATGAAAGAATAATGTTTTCTGAAACCAATTGTTTTTCATTAATTTCATTTTAAACTTTTTTTCATGACTTGAAATATGAATAAAATAGCCCACCTTTAGAGCAATTGTAGACCAATTACTCGAAAGTTTTGAATTGCCAGATATCATTTTCGATCCAAATACAACATAACAATAACCAATAATAATAGTGTAAAATTCGAAACCATTACTTCCAAATTTCCATCTTTGTCATTGTAGCTTTTAGTGATAATGTCAAATTGAATTCCTTCAGGAGAGCACTGCAACCCCAACAGCAGCCGAATGACATAAAATCATTCCTCGTAATAATTACCATAGCCATAATTTTATAAACATCTAATAAAAACAAAAAACAAAGTAAGTGATGTCAATGCTATACCTAGACTAACACAGTCTCCCCATTAACTAAAATATAAATTAAAAATGAGTTTTTATAAATTGACCCTATGAATATTAACATGTGACTAATATTTGTACAAAACTGAATTGCGTTGGAACACAGATCGATTAGATTAATAAAGACTTCAGAACATCTTCAATACGTGCCATAAATAGTAAAAAGGATTCCAAAAACTAAAATGGCCATATCAATGGTTTGTTTTTGGAGAATTTAAAGAAATTTTAAAAGCTTTAAGGTGAATCAGGAAAACAAATGCAAGCAAAGTACTAAGAAATTTTAAAAGCTTTAAGGTGAATCACGAAAACAAATGCAAGCAAAGTAGTGAGCTCTCCAAGAAACAAAGATGCTGAATCCAGGAACAGATGCCTAACAACAAATCCCACATGCCTAACAACAAATCCCACATGAAGAATAAACAGGGTCATTCACATATGTAAGAATGATGTTTTCTGAAACCAGTTGTTTTTTTCATTAATTTCATTTTAAATTTTTCTTCATAACTTAAAATATGAATAAATTAACCCACCTATAGAGCAATTGCAGACCAGTCACTCGAAAGTTTTGAATTGCAAGATATCCTCTTGAGTCTAAAACCAACATAAAAAGTAATAACAGTGTAAAATTCAAAACCCAATACTTACAAATTTCCATCTTTGTCATTGTAACTTCAAGTGATGATGTCAAACCGAATTCCACAAGCAAAACACTGCAACTCCAGGAGTAGAATGCGAGGCCTACAAGCCTATAAAAGCATTTAATTTCTGCCGACCTTAAAATGACACAAAATCATTCCTCATAATAATTGCCATAGCCATAATTTTGTAGAAAAAAAAGTAATAACAGTGTAAAATTCAAAGCCCAATACTAACAAATTTCCGTCTTTGTCATTGTAGCTTCAAGTGATGATGTTAAACTGAATTCCATAAACAAAACACCGCAACTCCAGAATGCGAGGCCTACAAGCTTATGAAAGCATTTAATTTCTCCCGACCTTAAAATGACACAAAATCATTCCTCATAATAATTGCCATAGCCATAATTTTGTAGACATCTGATTAAAAAAAAGTAAGTGATGTCAATCGAGACCTTCCTTTTCCCTCGCATCCATTTGTCATCCCCCTCTCCTTTTCCTTCCTCCCTGGCGCGAAAAAGTTTTTTTTTTTTACGTCGAGACAGAGGTTTAAAACCGTCCTTATAATCATTCTTAAAGAAAACTAAAATATATAATTTCCCATGCGGGAGGTTGGTTTAAAATTTTCGTAATTTTTTTTTGCTGTAGTGTTTAAGGGCGGTTTTAAATTGCCCTCGCAGGTCTATTAAGATGTTTTTTTACTGTCATATATAATCTTCGTATTTTAGCCGTCATTAAAAGTTAAGGTAGTTTTAAACCACCTTCTTAAAGTTTATTAAGTGGCTTTTTACCATCTTAAATAATTATCGTTTTTTAGCTGTTTTTAAAAGTCTTTTTGGTATAATGGATGTGATATTGATTTACGTGAGTAGAGTTATGAATAAAGTGGCAGACTTCTTAGTTAAGAGAGGTACTGTCAAAGGGGTCGGGGTTCAGTTGCACAATGACAAAGTGGCAGACTTCTTAGTTAAGACAGGTACTGTCAAAGGGGTCGGGTTCAGTTGCACAATGACATGGTTATTGAGGATGAGAGGATTGGACAAGTTGGTGAGCAAATCTAGTGTTTGGTTACTTTGGACAATCATTGCCAATATATAATTTAAGTGGCATAGTTATTGAGGATGAGAGGATTGGACAAGTTGCACAATGACATGGTTATTGAGGATGAGAGGATTGGACAAGTTGGTGAGCAAATCTAGTGTTTGGTTCCTTTGGACAATCATTGCCAATATATAATTTAAGTGGCATAGTTATTGAGGATGAGAAGATTGGGCAAGTTGGTGGGCAAATCTAGTGTTGTAGATATATGGTCTAAGAGATTTGAATTTAATGCAAATTTCGTTTTAATGTTGTACTCAAAAGTGGTTAGTTCTTAAAATCTTGAGTTTAGAGTTATGAAAGTTAGTTGGAAAGTTAAAAAGAGGAAATAAGTTCCCTTGTTAGATAAAGTTGGGAAGAGTCTAGTCTCAACTTATAAATAAAACATTAATTAAAATTAGAAGTTTAAAATAATTGTTTAAAGTTACAATATGTCGTTGGTGTTTCATCTAGTAATCTCAGTTTGAATTATATGAAGTCCCCATATTGCTATGCCCTCGGAGAGTGAAACCTCAGATTGTGCCACCCATTATACTTTGCTTAGAAAAAATTAGAATGATGAAAATTTAAAAATAAATTGATTGCAATAAAAGTAAATTGAAATGTTGTAAGGAATTGAAGGGAGAACTAGATAAGTTAAAATGAAAGGTGCTTTTCCTACTTAGAAGGGGTAAACCTTACACTAGTTTATGAGATCAAATTAATATTATTATTTTTTAACCGAAAAACCCTTTGTGGGGCCGTCTTGGTCTGAGAGACCATGAACAGGGGGTTCTACACCGTCAAAGTCATTCGGGAGTCGCACTCGACCCTGCCTGCACCAACATTATCAATTGGATTTTGGATACCTAATTCAGCTTTTTGGTAGGGTGGAGATTTGAACCCGGGACCTCCTTCGGAGGATTGCCCTCTCCTCTCCAACTCACCTACAACACCTGGGTGAGATAAAATTAATATTATAAATTAAGGTTTATGAGACCAAATTAATATTAAACACTCTAATATAAAGGTATATAATTTTTAAATGGGTTGGCGATCTCATTGATATTGTGTGATGAACATAAGGATATTATAACAATTCGACAATTATGCAGGTATTGCTTGATAATTTTTTTAGATTTTTTCTTTAAAAGCTGAGAAATATTAAACTAATTTCATTTGATAATAACTATATAACATTGTTTTTAACAACATTTAATTTTTTAATAAAAACCTCTTTATTTCCTTTATTGTTTTCTTTAAAACATAGTTAATCCGTTTAAATATTTCTTAAATGCCTTTGAACTTTATAAATAAATAAATAAATAAATATATATATATATATATATTATTTCTTATATGTTTTATTGGTTTAGAATATTATATCAATTTTATAAAGAATTTTTTTTTCAATAAATTTACATAAGCTTTTATGAAGAATTTTGGTTCCTTAGTTTAAACCTTAAACCTTTTCAAAAAAACCAAAATCTTTACCATATTTTTTTAAAAACCATCTTAAAATATACCAGCAAACACATTTTAAAAATATTTACATATACTTTTTCAACAAAGTATTTCATTATTTATGAACTACAAACAATGATTTAATACATAAACACATGAGATTTAACATTTTTAGTTTAAATTATTAATTAGCTAAAGGCTCAAGTTAAGCTTAAATTTTATTTATTTTAATGTGAGCTTTAAGGTTGAATCCAACTACTACAATTTATTTACAAACTAATAATATTATATTAGTAGCTTTCTAAAGCTTTTATCACATGGATTTCTTTCAAACTTGTGCATGTTGTAAGCAACAGACATAGGGTTAGATATTATTAAATTATTGGAATTGTTTTTATAATTTTTTTTGTTTAGTTTTGTTAAGTGTAACCTAAAATCTAGTTTGGGATTAAGTTTGTAATCATCAAACTAGTACACACTTAAGAAAATTAAATCAAACTACTATTTTTAATAAAATAACTTAATATAATTTTTATTTTTAATAATAAAATGATCGAAGTTTTAATTAAGTAAACCAAACAAAATTTTAAAGTTAAGTTACAAACGATTTAAATTTGTTGTGACTACTCTTCAAGCTTGTTGGATAGTGAAGATGTTATTTATCAAGTGAACAACCTGCATAAAGCCATCACTTAGTAAAACGTAAAACACCTATGTTTATGAGATTATCTATATATATTCTTTGTTTTTTTTTGGAATTATTTTTGAAATTTATTGTCTTTTATAATTTTTGTTAAGAAAATATTTAGGTTTAAATTTTAGTGGTATGTTGCCAGTTTTAGTAAAGGTAGTAGTTTGTGCTGAATCCTCTGAAGACGCATCAGATCGATAATGACGGTACAAATCTTGAACGATCAGTGGTATTTATATCGCATTGGGTCAACAACAACCACGATCTCTGTGGTTTATATACCCTGCGCTTGTCTTGTCAGTTACTAAAAATAATGGTTGTAACCAACTCCCCTGTGTAACCGAAAAAAACATTTTGGAACCCCATATTGCATTATTATAGAACACATATGTTCATGAGATTATCTACGCACCCCTTGTTTCATTTTTGGAATTTATCACCTCCTATAATTTTTGGGATGCCATATAGCACTAGTATCCCTACTTTTACTAGTTTATCAATGGAAGAATGGTTGATAAAACAATAACCCCTATCAAATTACATGAGCTTAAGTGTTTAAAGATGTGGGTTTTGACTTAGATTAAAATATCATCAGTTGATGTAATACCATTTTATGATGTTTTCAAATATTATGATAATATAGTTATAATGTAATATAAGTGGACCTATTATGTTTTGATAAGAAGTGCGAAGAATTATATCACTTTAAAAAATCCTTTATTAATAAGCTTAGCTTTCGGCCTTACGAGGGGTCATGGCTGAGATAGAAATGCTCAACTCTAAGTGTTGGTCGTAGGGGTTTCTCACACTATTCAAATCAAAAGAAAAAATAAATTACTATAAAAAATAAATACAGTACACTAATTCACAAGAAAAAGTGGGTGGATAGAAAATCACACCCTAGAGTTTATGCTAGGCAGAGCTAATAAACTAGAATTGGATGTAGTGGATCAGTCGTGAGCTAATTATACAACAAGAGCTATGGAATCAAAAGGAAGTGATCTATCATGGTTCAAGGGGCTGCCCCATCTAGAAGGAGGATCCTAAGTGTCTGGAGGAGGATCCCAACCCATATTAGCACCTTCACTAGCTAGTTCAATCACTTGGTTGTCTTCTACATCCTTCCTTGAGGAGATGGCAAGGCTAATACGAGGAATTTTGTTGTTGTTGTGCCATCCTTGAACTCCCTAGTCATAGGGCTAAGAGGTAGAGGGTGGCAAGACATTCTAATCCCTAGTTCTATTCTGAGGACTCCAACAAGGAGCTTGTGAATCCTAACTATGGTGATGCTTGCACCCCTAGGACCAACTCTAACTTGATGGAGAGGTTGGAGGGACATGAGCCATCATGCAAGAGGTATTAACCCAATAATCCATAGGAGTATATAGATGAGCCACCTCCAATACCACTTTTTTTAGCTGTACTTTAAACTACAAAAGCACATTGGAACCAATTTAGCTGTAGCAGATAGTGACAAATGGGTATCAATAGATGCTTTAGAAAATATAGCTGCATTTTTATTTTTCTAGATATCAAATAAAATATCCACTCTTAAAGAATGCCATAGCTAGTTGTACTTGGCTAGCATGTTGGGCCAATCACTTAGAAGAATCATATACTAGGAAAAAACCTCAAGTTTGAAAGGCCTAAAGAAATCATGGATCCATGCCCATGCAACTTAAGCACTGGGACAAAACCAAAAGAGATGTTTAATGTTGTCATGTTGCTCATAAAATGGGTATTGTGGGTTGGTGATCCCTAAATGAGCCAGTCTATCACCAAGGAGGAGACCTTGATAGAGGATACACCAAGCAAAGTGAAAAGCTTAGGTTCCATAATGGTCGACTAGACAGTTTGAAATATGTGTTGCCAACTTCTGTTGGTAGACTGTAGTATCCATCTATCATTGAGTTTTTACACCATCAAGAGATGGATCAAAAGTTATTTATATCCTTTGATGGGCTTGTACCTACAAAATGAGGTATCTAAAAACCATTTTTAATATGTCCACCAAGGCTAAGAGGATTTGATCCCAGTTTTATAAAACATTTATGTAGGGACAAAGTATGCAACCGCTTAGAAGGATTCCATATCCTGAGTAGCTAGTATGAATTTGGATTTGGTTTTAGGCCAAAAAAATCAACTTCTTGTCACTCAAGAAAGTACATTACTGAATCCATTCCCATTCCAAATTAGTTAGTGTTTAATGGCTTCCTAGGCTTTCTAGATACTTTTGGCCACAAAGGTGCCCAAGATTTGGACAAACACCTTGAGTGTAAGAATGATTTAGAGGTAAAGCCCCTTCCAATCCTATCCACCATATGGAGTGCTTGAAGAAATGTAGTGACAAAGAAAAACTTTATAGACTTCATTGCCTTTTAGGACATGAATGATCCATTTTGCACAAAGGGTGAGCCCTTGACGATGGATGTCCAAGAGTCCTAGACCTCCAAAGTCATGTGGGAGACAACAAAATTCCCATGCAACACGATGAAAACTTTCCCTTGCTTGGAGGAAGTCCATTAAAAGTTTCTAATAAGTTTTCATATTTATTATAGGAAGCTTTGGAGGGATCCCAATAAGAGTAATACACACGGGTTGTAGAGGGAACTATAGTGAAATTTCACTACACTAGGCAAATCCAACCTAAAGGAAGAATTTTGAGCAGAATTTTCACCCAAAGCTAAACAAGATGAGAGGTTCCAAAGCTTCTTCAATCTATCAAGTAGTGGATGTTGTGAAAATATTGAAGATGCTAATAAATGAAGGCCTATACTGAAGGTTGTTAGCAAATTCTAAACTCCTTATGCTATGAGGTGATGTTTACTAAACGAACCAAAAAGATAAAGATCCATAGACTTTTTAATGGTGGCTAAGCCAAATCTCTTTATTGGTAAGACTCTCAGAGCCTTTTCGATGACCGCTAAAAGAACTCTAACTTTGGTGAGACCTATTCTCATACAACAGTGATAAACTTACCCATCATTCAAAGGGGTAAGATAAAAAATTAAATTATCCTCCACTCATGATTGGGTTTACATTGACTATCCAAAAAGTCACTATTTCCTGATGCAAATACCAAGACAACATCAATAAAGGACATAGGAAAATAAAACCCAAAAACAGTGGAGGAAGAAAAAGGAACTCAAGGTGGTTGAACAAGGAATCGACATCATCCACAATAGCTTATAATCTATAAAAACACAAGCATGTTAGGTGTTTCAAATTGTCAAATTTCCATAGATTGTATGGCCTTGTCGGTCCATATAAAGGTCACCCCAGTCATTGCAAGAAAGAAAATAAAAAATTTTTAGACTCTACACTTTATCAAATCTTTCATCCAGAACTTAAGGGAGGAATTCTAGGTAATCAGTCTACTTAAAAAGTGCTTATACATTAAAGCCATAAGCTTTTGTCAAGAATGATTTAAGTATTCTTCAAAGTTAGATCTATAAAAGGTGTGCCAAAAATTTTACATACTAATGTCAGTAGTGCATTTCTTAATCTTCGACAAACGGAATAGTGTGCAAATCAAAGTATTCAAGTTTGAATAAAACATGCTAGGAATTTTAAATAATGATGTCAATTTGACTTTGAAAACTTCTAGCCTGATGAACAAGCACAAAGAGTTGACCAAAAGAAGTGGTGTTCTAGACCAAAACATTTTAGAAAGAAAGGTGATGTCAACACTCATAATAGTTAGGCCATGTGGTAGTTATAAGAGCTTAACAGCGACAACCGCCTCAACTAAGCATAGTGGATAATTTTGCAAATTACAACTACCTAATAGAAGTTATGGAAGACGTCAAGTGGTGCCAGTTCATCCCTAATAATGCAAAGCCATTTTTTCTCATAATTGTACATAGTAGTTAGTTGTCTTACCTTAGAAAAAACTATAAATAAGAGAATAGCCCTCATTGTAAAGGGTCAAATGTTTTAGTGTTTACCTGTGATAAGTTGTATGTTTATGCTACCCTGGTAGAAAATCAAGAGTTGTTTGACTTACCCCAATTAATTTTTGCATATCTCTTTACATAATATTTACACTTCCAACATTACTTGTTTGCTTTAATCAAAGTCTTTTTGTTAGGTTTAATGTTGTTTGGTATTCCTTTGGTCTATTTGTTAGGCTTAAACTATTTGAAATTTTTTGTTTAGAGTACTGGCAATGCTGAATATTATAGCATCTGAGGTTAATGTACTTTTTGCATGGCACTAATTGTATAGTTTGTTAGGCTTTGCTTGTACCAAGTGGCCTATGCTCATGTAGCTTAAAGCAATGTTGTTATCTAAGCCCCAACCACATTTAATTCAATTTCACTAACCCTTTTCCTTCTCATTCCTTTTCCTTTTCTCTTTCTCTAATATCTTAGCAACAACTTCACAAGGAACCTACATTCTCTAGAGGTTGACTTAGAAAAAAATTTGAGCCATCCAATCTTGACTCTAGTCTAGGGCATAAATTCATACCTAGACAGATTGGAGCATCAAGGATTTTTGGCACACCCAATGGGACCGAATTTCATAAATTCACCTCACATTTAGAAGATTTCATGTAGATATCAAGCAAAAGAATCATTGATGGGACATAAGCATAATAATCACCTAATCAGAAGCCAAATCCATTAAGTGTATAAAAGCATTTAACATACCCACATCTTTGAATGATCAAGATAATGATGAAGATCTTGGTCTCACAAAGCAGATAAAAAATCATTCACTTGGCAACTCCATTGTTGAAAGAACCTAAGATCGATGACTCTATTGAAGAATGTAGTGCCATAATCATATGATTACAAGATCAAAAGCTAAGAAGTTGAAAGAACCCCTCTAATTTGTTGATCTCTTAGTCTTTATAAAATTCTAAAAAGGTAAATCTCTTTCACCTATCTAGACTTTTTTCATCCAGAGCCCTACTCCTTTATAGGCCATATCTTTGCAATCACTTGCTACATCCCCACCCATAACCATAGCCAAATGCATATACCTTGGCTAAAATAGTGTTGAATCCCTCAATCTCTCAGATATCCATGACATTCCTCAAGTTGCACTAAAAGCTTTGCCCTCCTATGATGGTAGTAAAAAGTCTACCTATGAACATTGCCAAGATATAGCCGCTTTAACTATTGTGCATAATATTATCCATAAAGATATAATGGTGAGGTTGTTAGCTTTATCATTTAGAGGCAAAGTGCTAGCCTGGCACCCCTCTTCAGAAGAAGGCAATATCAAAACTTGGGTTGACCTAGCTAAACCTTTTATCCTAGAGTTCAATGACCTTAGTTTTATTTTCACTCTTTAGTTTACATCCATACAAAGACATCCTTAAGAGACTATCATAGATTTCAACATTTGGTTTAGCAAAACTTGGAGAAGTATCCTTCAGGATACAAGACCATCGCATGCCCAAGACTACATATACTACATTAGAGCTTTTATTCCAGACTTAAGCCTATAAATCCGACAATCCAACGAGATGAGATTCCCCAGATCTTTCAAGTTGTTATAGTAGAAAATATAGTCATCTCAGTTGGAAATATTCCTCTGAAAGTTGTGATGCCATATTTCTTGGACATCCCTTAGCAAATCCAATAAGCCTCACTTCCAGCTCTATCATCCCCTTCATTGGCTACTTTACCAACACCCAAGCCCTACCCTCAACACATTATTCTAGCTATACCTTTACTAGCCTTACCCACTATAGAGCCCAAAGAATCAACAAAAAGCAAGACCTAAAAAGTTATAATTAAGAACCTAATAAATTAGCTCGTTGGACTGAAAAAATATTAAAAGGAGGTTTGAAGTTTATCAACAGAGAAGATACCCCTACATATCAAAAGATCAAGGGGCTTTGACTAGCAACACTATCAAAAATCAAGTTGATACAATAGAAAATATAGTCATCTCAGTTGGAAATCTTCCTCTGAAATTTGTGATGCCATATTTCTTGGACATCCCTTAGCAAATCCATTAAGCCTCACTTCCAGCTCTATCATCCCCTTCACTGGCTACTTTACCAACACCCAAGCCCTACCCTCAACACACTATTCTAGCTATACCTTTACTAGCCTTACCCACTATAGAGCCCAAAGAATCAACAAAAAACAAGACCTAAAAAGTTATGGTCAAGAACCTAATAAGTAAGCTCACTATGTTGGAGTGAAAAAATATTAAAAGGAGGTTTGAAGTTTATCAACAAAGAAGATACCCCTACATATCAAAAGATCAAGGGGCTTTGACTAGCAACACTATCAAAAATCAAGTTGCTATTGCTAGAAGTCAAGAGGAGGGAACATCCACTATCGAGGAAGATTATTGGTGCTTAGCTTGCAATGATCCACACAATGCTACCACCTACATAGTCTATCAACACCAATGCTAGCTAGTTGTAGCCTAAAAAGTAGAAAGACAATCAAAAGGGCTTGTCCATAAGCTCATGGACTCAAAGCTGAATCTCATAGCTGAAGAGTCTTCGACTTCTAATTCGGTCCACATATTGAGTATAACCAAGAAAAGCTCTCTTCTATTACATCCTTGAAAGACTATTGGTCTGAAAATCTCCACTCAACGTCAAAAGGAGCAGAAAAAGGAGCAACCCAAGGAGCAGACCAAGTTAAAAGCATAAAAAGTGGGTCAAGAAGAATCTAGACATCAAGCCATGAGGAAGCTACAATACCCTTATATTACCAAAAAGTAAAGCGAAACCACACAACAATACCAAAGGAGGTTTGAGGAGTTAGTCCAAAAGGAATGAAGGATGTCGAAACCCTCCAAATACAACATCGTTGAATAACTAAAGAAGACTTCCTTGAGAGTTGACATGCATGATGCTCTATTGATCCCTGAATAGATCGATCTACTTAGGGTCTCCTTGAAGAATGCATTTCCAAGTGGATTAGGTAGTCTATACCTAAATATGGTGTAAAATCAAAAAACTCTTGCTATGGGTAAGATTAAACCTCCTCTTGCAGACATTGAAAAGTGCACCATTGCAATTAACATAAGTAAATACATGACATTAAAATTGAGCCATTTTTGATACAATGAAACCCATTTGTAGGGTATTTTTACAAAAGGAAATGTGTCAATAAGGGAATAATCCCTTATACAAAATGAACATGCTGCGTCTTTTGTTCTATGCCACAAGCAAGTGCATGGTGGGTTTTGTTATGACCACCATTTTGAATTGATTTGAGGCTTTTTGGATACCTACACACAAGCAAACAACGTGTTAATAGCACCTGTGTGAAGCATATTAAACAAACTAAAAATAAAAATAAATTGAAATTTAAATGTGCATACTTGAGTCCTAGGAGAATTTTGATAACATCTAGGTATGTGTCAATGTGTCTCTCTTAAAATGATGAAAATGAGAGGGTATTTATAGAACTTTAAGAAAGGTGAGGGGGGATGACATGGAGATGAGGTGGCGTTGACTTGACACCAAGTGGCATGGGGGAAATCCAAGGTAAATATTGAGGAGGGCACATAGGAATGTGCACCCTCTCCATTCAATAACCTTGGGTGGGGTGAATCGTCACCCACCCAAGTGTCATAAATTGGCCTAGGAGGATGTGAGATGTGCATAGGGGCATGTGTGTCTTGGGGATGCCCATGGAATTTGAAATTTGCCAAAAAGGTGACGTGGAGGGTGAGGACTAACTCATTAAATATGCTAATTTAATTCCCTTTAACTTGGGGGCTTTTCATTGTATTTTTAAATCATCCAAATTTGGAGGGAAAGTGGATGGGGAGACAAGGTGGATTAAATGAGGGATTTAGGTGGGAATTTTGGGAGACCTAGGGATTTGATGAGGATTTTTAAATTAGTGTGCATATCTCCTAGGGATTTGGATGAGGGTTGCCTTGGGTTTTGGGGATTTGATTGGTATTTTAAAATTCTTTTGTGCATTCCCCTTGGGATTGGGTCATGGATTAGAAGGGTGATTAGGGCCTAATGGAGGGTTAGGTGGGAAGGGAAGGTTATGGGAAAATTTAAGGTGGATTAGAAGAATTAGGGAGGCTAACAATGGATTAGAAGAACTATATAGAGTAGGGAAATATAAGGAGAATTAAAAGAGATATTGAGAGGAATTTATAAGAATTTAAGAAATTAGAGAGAAAAGGGAAATTAGAGGAAAATATAAGACTTAGGGAGACCTTAGAAGAATTAAAATAAATAGATGAAATTGAGATAGAATTAGAGAAGCTTAGAGGGAATTTAGTAGAATTTAAGGAATGCAGAAGGAAATAGAGGGAAATTAAGAAGAAATTGATAGAAATTTGGACGAATTAGATAGGAAATTGAAATTTTTGAAGGATTTGAGTGAATTTGAGCAATCGATGATGATTTTGTTGTAATTTGGGGGGTTTGGCAAATTTGTCAAAATTTTAGTGCAAATGACTAAATTTTGATGTCTATAGATGCCCATTTTTGTACCACATTATGTGAAACACAATGCAATGCAAAAACAAGAGACACGTGGTCCATTGGATGAAAGTATTTTGTTTGTTTCCCCAACAAAAAGATGAATGATTTTCAATTTTTTTTGGGTTTTGTCTATCCCCTCAAGCGATGAGTGGGTGGAAGATGAAACAAAGGACAACGATGAGATGATTGACAAAAAGGTGGATGGTGAACATGCAGATGATGAGAAAATGGATTTTGGCTTGGGGAGAGGGAAGTGAGATTATCACAAATCAAGGCCAATGTAGGATACCCTAATTATGAAATAGACAAGTGTATTTGAATCTTTGCCTTCGGTATAGTGATGAGCACGTTTGATGTGGCAAGCTAACAAACCAAAAGTAGGTGTTCTCACGATGCTAAAATCAAGGTGGAGGTCAGTTTTACCATCGTGATTGTAGCATGCATGTAAACCCCTACAAACATTGGTATGGTGCATACCAAAGTAGTTGAGTCAGAGTTTTGATTGAAGAAAGGAAGTTTTGCTATTTGCCCTAGCATAAGGGGTTTGATGATAGCCTTGGGTAAAGATTCTTGGGCATATGTGACTCCAAAATTGAGTATTGAAGTATTAAACTGATTTGGGATAAAATTTATGAAAAAGTGTGGGATGATCAATGGAAGGATGGAGATGAGATAATTAAAGAGAGAATTTTGGCATGAGTGGTGGTGAAATGGTGGCGTTTTGTTTTTGGTTTTGCTAATTTTTTTTAGATACAAGTGTCCTTATGGTAATCTACCCATCCTACTAGATTGCATGGATAACTAGTTGCTGCAACTGCTAGGTATCTAGAGTAGATTACTGGGTATGAGGGTCACTCGGGGGCCTATGCTAGGCAAGCAAGTAAATTTTATCTAGGAAAGCGAAAAATCTAATCTATGAATGCAATAAATTACATAAAATTAAATCTAATCTAGTGCAAAAAGGTAAATCTAATCTAATATGCAGGAAGAAAAATCTAATCTAATGTGTGGAAAAGGAAAAGCTAATCTAATGGACAATAAAATAAATCTAATCTAAGAACTGAGCTAGGAAATGAAGAATCTATGCTAATGAACCAAATGAATCATTTGATCCAAATGCAAATAAAGAAACCTAGAATAATGAGTCAAATGATCTGTTTTTAGCCAACAAAAAAGTAAACATTTATTCTAATGAGCCAATGAGTCTGTTGAGTCCTTTGAGCCAAATACAAGTACGCAACCTATGTGATTAGGTGGTTGTGAGTGTGCCAATGTGCCTGTGCCTATGTGACTTGTGACGGTACGTATGTGCCTGTGATAGTGCGTATGACTAAGACTATGTTTGTACCTATGACTGAGACTCTAATTGTGCTTATGATTGAGACTATGCCTATGTACCTATTTGCTTGTGCCTGAGACTATGAATATGCTTATGTGCCTGTGTGTGTGATAGTACCGATGTGCCTGTGTGTGTGATAGTACCTATGTACCTATGTGTTTGTGTGTATGTGACTGAGTGTGACTATGATTATGACTAGACTTGTGTGATTGTGCTTGTGCTTGTGCCTATGCGATTGTGCTTGTTCTTGTGCTTATGTGACTGTGACTTTGTTTAGGACTATGCTTATGACTATGATTGTGTGCCTGTGCTTGAGACTATGACTATGCCTATGATCGAGACTATGATTGTGCTTGTACCTATGACTATGACGAAGAGCGATTGTGCTTTTGTGATTGTGCCTATGGTTGAGACTATGACTATGTGCCTATGTGCTTGTGCTTGAGATCGTGACTATGTGCTTATGTACTTGTGCTTGAGAGTATGACTATGTACCTATGTACCTAAGATTGTGACTATGTGTTGATGTGACTATGTGAGTGTATGTTTGTGATTGTATCTATGTGACTATATGCCTGACTAAGACCGTGCTTATGTTCTTGGGACTATGTGGCTATGTTTGTACCTATGTGACTATGATTGAGCCTGAGCATATGATTGAGACTATGATTGAGATGATGTGATTGTACATATGTGTGTGATTGTGTGTATGTAACTACGTGATGGTGATTGAGTCTATGGGGAAGACTGAGCCTATGACTGAGACTGTGACTGATTGAGACTATATTCGTGACTAAGATTATGGGGAAGATGTGATACGTTGAACATCCCTAACCTAAATTAATTAATTGATTTATCATTTTGATTGATTGATTGATTGAGCTATGCATACGAGGTAAAGGGTGCAACCTTTGATAAAAGGATGCAACCTTTTCAACCTTGCAATTGATTGGATTTGAGATGTGGATGCGAGGTAAAGGACACAACATTTGACAAAAATACACAACCTTTTAAACCAAGTAGTTGATTTTGTATTTGGGGACAATAACCGAGATGTTGTTTTTGGTTGAGGCTTGAGAGACCTCCATTTTGTGATCATTTTCATTTCATTCATCACTTTTGTTATTTTTTTAAATATGAGGATGTGGTATGTGGATAGATATGTGACAAGGTGTATTGATTGATGCATGATACTTAATAAAATAAGAATTAGATTAAATCACTTGTATAACTATACTTACAACAAGGAAAAAAATTAGCCATCTTTCTAAAGTGGTGGTCATCCACATAAATATAATCATGGTATCAAACTATCATTGTAAAAATTCTCATCAAATCCATGTAGATGCTCTCCTAAGTATGGGTGGGAATATGTAAAGTATAGAGATACTATGATGAGTAGTGGGTGTTGTGGTCTGATGTGATGCATGGATGGTGTTATGTATGTAGATTTTAGTGTTTGAGAAATGAATTTGGTTGGATAGATATGGCATGCTAAATAATCAGGATTTATGGTTGGATAATGATAGATGGAAGTAGGTGTGATAGATATAATAAGATAAATGCATGTATACAAATTTTAATCATTATTTGAAAAATGCATAGACATGTACCGTAATGTAAGACTTTAATTGCTTAATCAAGGGTGTCACCATAATAGTACTGACCTGACTATGAGATGAATGGTAACATGAGACACAAAATGTGGACAAAACAGATGAGAGAGCAAAGTGAGAATGATACCACTTGTCAATTTGTATGTCCTAGGAACAAAGAATCTAAATGTGCTTTCAAGAGACTCAAACACCCTAGTGACCTCAATCAAACTCATCTACTAATAAAATAGGCCCTCAAAGATACTAAGACCGCCTTAGGGAGTCAAGTCTCTCAAGGATAAATAGTGTGTGCAATTAATGTTCATTGCTGAATTTGAGAGAGGTTGGATAAAGTCTTTGTTACTTACACCAATAAGCTAGCTCACTCGCGAGCATTCATAGGTTTGTGCAAAACAAGGTCGCTAATATGACAAACATATCACCACACAAAGGACTTACTTCATTGCTAATCAAGTGTCTATAGCCCCGGTGGAGATAACCCAATAACCCTTCGATGTTGCTCCACTACCAGCCAAGCATCTATAGCCTCGATGGAGACGTCTCAGATGGCCTAGGATCCATGATGAATGATAAACTCATTTTATGTGATTGTCTTGTGCGATTCATAATTTTTTGCACAATGGATCCTTGGGCTCAAATTATGCATGATAGAGTGAGTAGAGGAAACCATTTACTTTATGGTGATAGCGACTCAAGAGTTCATCTTTCCTATGCACAAAATATAATTAATGTGTGCTAAATGTGCGTAGTCCAAAAGAAGTCCAAAGTTAGCCAAGAATGACCTACAACACTTAAGGATTGATTGTTATTCAATGAAGGCTGATTGAGACACTAGGAATGGTTGAGTGACTGAAAGAACTTAGAGATTCTTCAAACTAGAGACTTTGCAAAAGATAAGGTGTCATATGAATGGTATAACGAGATGGGGCGATAATGTAAGAGAAATGTGCATGAAAGTGAATGACACGTGAAAGGGGAGTATGAATATGATCATGAAGATGCCCTTGATTAAGCCAACGAAGCCAAGCATAATGGCATAGACAAAAACGATCTAAACAATGAGCAAAATTACTTTGAGGTAAAACATGTTAGCTTTTGATGCTAGATAATGAGAAATCAACCACAAGATATAAAATGAGCATGCAATATTAAATATATGTTAATGAAAATATACTAAACAAAACTCATAAGAAACTTATGAAACTACTCATAGAATTGCCATTAATAAAGGCTCACAAAAATAGTATAATGATATAAAATGGAGGTCTCATACTCTCCATATTTCTTACATGCTCTACATTGTATCTAGCATATCATCTACTAATCCTCTATCTTATGCTATCTACCTTCCCTTACACTTATATTCTCTATCAAAGGTCTATATATAATGAGATGTGACCCTTGGTATTCCACCTACCTATGATTCTTCATCTTCATATTCTATGGACTCATGTACACATGGACAACATGCCTATTTACATCATCAAGTATTTTGCACATTCTAACAATACTTGTGCATTTATTACAATGCATAAAGTAAATACTCAAACCCTAATCTAAGACACACTCCTAATCTAAAGATGTACCCAAGGTAGTACATTAGCATGTACTAAATAAAGTAATATATTCCAACACCCCCTGTATTATATTATTTGGTTATTAAAGACTTTAGTATTCAATATGGATCTTCATATTTCAAATGTTCTTCAATTTGATCAATTTCTTCTTCTTCTTATTTAATATGTAGATGGCCAAGTAGTCCAAAGTATTTTTGTCCTCTCATATTTCTCATTCTGAATCTTCTATTTCTCCATTGAATTTTATGATATATAGATTTTTTATTTCCTACAATTTGTTCCTCAGAAAATCCATTAGTGTTGTTTTGAACTACAACAATATCTTGTGAAATATCAATTGAGTCTAGAGAATATATATCATTATGGATTGATCCTATAGCTTCTATCTCATTTTTATTTATGATGAGACACTTATTGACTCCATTTATATATTTAAAATCAACCATCATTTTTCTCTCTACCAACTTGGCTATTGAAATAAGATTTAATGTTAATCCAATAACATACATTACATCATGTAACAAAAGATTTGGAAATGATGTACTAGGTGTTACACACCCATATCCATGTATAAGATAGTTTTTGCCATCTGCAATTTTCAACCTAAGATTGTTAGTGATTTCAAGATAATCAAATCATTGTAAATTTCTTTTCATGTGATGACTTGCACCAGAATCAATAAACCAAATGTCTTTTTCATTTTGACTTGTAGAATTATTTGTGCTTGAAGTAATTTTACATTTTTGATATGGAATATTGTATGGATTTTGATAGTAGATCTTGTGATGATATGTACCTCTTGCTAACTTATCCATTATAATCTTTAAAAATTAGTTTTGTTGTTGTATTCCTTATGTCTCCCAATATCTTCAACTTCTAAATTTTAAGTTGAATATATGATCAAATTTGATAATGTATTTTCAATTCTCAAATTTTGTAGAATACCTTGTATCTCCCAAGTGTTTTGAATATGTGATCAAATTTGATAATATCTTTTTAATTCTCAAGTTTTGTAGGATTAAATCCCTAGTAATTTTTTTTTACTTAGTCGAATCAATAGCCACCATAGTAATCCATGCAGTTCATCCCTATAACCACTAAGTCATATTCATGTTGAACCTTTTATGCCGTTGGGAACACATTGGAATACGAACAAGCACCCAATCCGACGAGACCCAAAATTTTAACCTTGTATGTTTGTCCCCTTTACGGGGTTTCGCCGAACCAGTGGGTCTACACCTCGAACCTCAAATCCCTAGTTTGAATGTAAAATAGCTTTGGTAAAATACTTAGATTTCTAAGTTTTCCTTTGAGTTGAAACCATTTTGTCTCCCTAATGTTCAACTTCAAGACAAGTACTTTATTTCATCTTATTTATGAATAGAAAGCTAAAGATAATTTTTGATGCAATTTCAATTGATAAAATTTTTAATCTTCAAGAACCTTAAGTTGGATTTCTTATGTCCCTTCAATTTGAATAAGAGACTAATTCCTATGTAGTTTTCCAACTTCCTAACAACTCTATGGTGTGCTTCCTATGTCTTTCAATTTTCAATAATATAGTTTCTAAATTTCAAGAATCTATGTTGGTGATGAATTCCTTATAACTCCCTAATTAGAAATTTAGAAAAACAAAGATATTGCAAATTTAATATTTCAATTTTTGATGTAGAAAACCTTATTCCTCCAAGTCAAATTATTTACAAATATTTATATGCTTGAATTTTAAATAAAGCAATTTCAAAAAGCTTTCAATTTAAATCCTCCTTACTTCGAAGTCTTTCAAATAATTCAATAAATCATCTAAGATTGTAATTCATCAATTCACTTCCTTATATCTCCATTCATTTAATTAATCTTAAGCATAATAGATTAACTAAGCTTAACCTTAGTATTGATATACCTTATACCTCCTTGAACTTTATGAAATGCAAATTGATTTAAATATTTTTGTACCTTCTTGAAAATTATAAGGGGTCACTTAGTTGAAAGCCTTCAAAACATGTGCATTCGCGGGCATCTCAAAAACCCCCCTATTTTTATAATTTACCACCTCCCATTTTAATTTATTAAACCCCTAGTGGTAAACCCCTATATAATTCCAAATAGAGAAGATAAAATATTATGCAAAATAATCATAGAACTGAAAAATATAAACACATAAAGAAGATAAACCATGAATTACTTCAAAAATTGTTGCTGCAATATTCAGGATTTTATTTCTTCAACTGCTTGATTACATTAATTGAATTCTACTGAATTCAACTCCAAAAAGACTACCTTACAATGGGTGCCTTGCACCTAATAAATAGAAATATTTCATGCTAATAATAAACATATTTTTCTATATCTGGTTGCCCTAATTTTTATTATTATCTATTTTTTATTTTCAGCTGCCTTTTTATTTATAAATAGCTTTTATTCTTCTTTAAGAAAAGTCTATTTTTAGCATAATGCTTTTTTATTTTACATTAAACATTATTTTTAACACTCCCCCTTAATGCTTAATGTAGTAACTCCCAACATCTCTCTCATTCTTATGAAATTTTCTTTTGATAATGCTTTTGTAAACACATCAACAAGTTGGTCACTGGTTTTACAAAACTTTATTTCAATCTGTCCTTCTACCACAAGATTTTTGATAAAGTGGTATTTGATATCAATATGCTTAGTAAGTCTGTGGGAGATTGAATTCATTTCTATGGCAATTACTAAATTATTGTCACAATGTATAATTTTTGTCATATTATGTTCATGCTTCAAATCTGCTAAAATCCTTTTCAACCAAATTGCTTGACATGATGCTAATGTTGTTGTAATATATTTTGCTTTTGCTATTGATAGTGCAACTATTGTTTTCTTCTTTGAGGATCAAGAAATTACACCTGAACCCAAGTTGGATATATTTTCTCAAGTACTTTTTCGATCATCAATGGATCCTGCCCAATCACTATATGTATATCCAACCGATCCAAAGTTATTAGTTGATGTATACAAAATACCAAAATTGCTTGTACCACAAACATATCTGAGTATTCTTTTTGCTGCATGAAAGTGAATCTCACTTGGATCTTGCATAAATCTTGAAATCAAACTTACAACATACATGATGTTAGGTCTAGTGGTAATAAGATACATAAGACTACCAACTAAACTTCTATATAGTGTAGCATCTATCTTTTTACTGCCATCATTCTTGACTAACTTCTCACCCACATTCAAAGGTGTGTTTATTGGTTTACAACTTTTCATTCTAAACTTGTCAAGCAAATCAACTACATACTTTTCTTGTGAGATAAAAATACCATCATTCATCCGTCTTACTTCTAAGCCAAGAAAATAATGCATCAAATCCAGGTCTATCATTTCAAATTCATTCTTCATGGCATTTCTAAATTCCTCTATTAACACTTTGCTATTGCCAGTGTAAATCAAATCATCAACATACAAGCATGCAATAAGTAAATCATCCATACCTCTATATTTGACATAGAGTGTAGGTTCACTTTCACTTCTTATGAAGCTATTTTTCTTAAGATACCCATCTATTCTACTACACCATGCTCTTGGTGCTTGATTAAGTCCATAAAGGGTATTTTTTAACCTGTAAACCTTTTGTTCCTATCCTGCCACTTTATAACCTGGTGGTTGTTCAAAAAATACTTCTTCATCCAAGAAACCATTCAAGAAAGCTGATTTAACATCAAATTGATATATTGGCCACTTAAATTGTGTTGCCAATGCCAAAATAATTCTTATGGTATCCATCCTTGCAACATGAGCATAGGTCTTATTGTAATATTTACTTGATTTTTGTGAGAAGTCTTTAGCTACCAATCTTGCTTTGTGTCTTTAAATAGAGCCATGTGCTTCATATTTTGTTTTGTAGACCCACTTTAGCCCAATTACATCCTTTTTCGATGGAGGATCTACTAACTCCCATGTTTCATATCTTTATATAGCTGCAATTTTTCTCATCGATTGCTTTACACCAAACTTCATACTTCACTACATCTTCAAAAAATCTTGGTTCTACTTGAATATAAGATAATAAAGCAAAATTCATAATTGAACTTAAACTAGAAGTTCTTTCATAAATTTCTTTAAGTGATTTTACCTTCCTTGATAGAGGACGTGGAAGAGGGCTTGGGCTAGATGAAGAAGATTATGAACTTGATGAAGGAGTGGGAATAGAACTTGAACTGTTACCTGGGCTTGTAGAATTAGATGAATCATCTTGTTCCATATCCACAATCATTGGTTTTTCTTGTTGCACATTTCCATTCATAATTTTTAGCAAAAATTACATCATGACTAATTATCAAATTTTCTATCATTGGATTATGCAACCAAAGACCTTGAGATGATCCACACTAGGCTTTCTTCCACTCCATGCCTCATAAGATGCCATATTTTTTACACTTTTTTTTGGACGTCTATTAATCAAGTAAATAGATGTAGCTATTGCTTTAGACCAAAAGATATTCGAAATACCCTTGGTATTCAACACGCTTCTTGCTATCTCCACAATTATACGGTTCTTACATTCAACTACTCCATTTTGTTGAGGAGAGTAACTTGCAATCAATTGTCTTTGAATACCATGCTTCTTGCAAAAATCTTGAAATTTATTAGATGTAAATTCTCCCCCTCTATTTGTGCATAGAGTTTTCAAGGAAGAACCACTTTGATTTTCTACATTAGCTTTAAATTGTTGAAAGATAGAAAAATCTTATGACTTTTCTTTGATGAAATATACCCAAGTTCTTCTAGTGTAATCATCAACAAAAATAATAAAATACCTATTTTTGCTAAGTGACAAGGTCTGCATAGGACCACAAATATTAGCATGCACTAACTCAAGTAGTTTCTTTGCCCTCCATGCCTTTCCTACTATAAAATAATCTCGATGTTGCTTACCAAAAATGCAACCTTCACAAACTTGATCATCTCGTTCAATAAGTGGTAACCCTTTCACCATTTTGTTTTTGATATAGTAGATTTAGTGCTCGAAAATTTATATGTCCATACCTCTTATGCCATAACCAAGATTCATCATTTAAGACTGCTTTTAGAGCTTGAGCTTCTCCATATGCAAGTCTAAGAGGGAAAATTATATTTTGTAGCATACTGATCTTTGCTACAATCTGATTGCTACCATGTTAGTCATAGATAACACATTCATTATTTTTAAAAATAGCAGAATATCCCTTTTCAATAAGTTGTCCTATACTCAACAAATTATGAGCTAGTCCAGGTGCATATAAAACTTTATGAATAAACCTTATCTCATTTTTTTTGTCTTAACTGCAATGGTGCCTTTGCCTTGGACCTAAATTTCCTTGTCATCTCCAAGCCGTAATTGAGATTTGATTGATTCATCCATCTTTACAATTTTTTTTGTTCCCAGTCATGTGACAACTACAATCGCTATCCAAAAGCCATACTTGATTGAAGATTTATTTTTTAATATCACAAGCAAAAAATAAATTGCTTTGTTCTTTTCCTTCAGAAAAATTAGTATGTTGTTTATTCTTTTTCCAGTAATCACTTTCATAATGACCAAAATTTTTGGAGTAATAACATTGAACTTGTGATTTATCGAAATTTTGATTACCTCTTTCATAGTGGCTATTATGGAAGAGGCAATAGCCACTATGAAAGAGGTAGTCAAAATTCTGATAAATCACCAGTTCAATGTTATTACTGCATAAAATTTGGTCATTATGAATGTGATTATTGAAAAAGAATAAACAACATGCTAATTTTTCTAAAGAAAAAGAAGAACAAAGAAACTTATTTTTCACTTGTGATATTACAAAAGAAATTTTTGATCAAGTATGGCTTTTGGATAGCAGTTGTAGTTGTCACATGACTGGGAACAAAAACATTTTTGTAAAGATGGATGAATCAATCAAGTCTCAAGTACGACTTGGAGATGACAAGGAAATTCAAGTCCAAGGCAAAGGCACCATTGCAGTTAAGAACAAAAAAGGTGAGATAAGATTTATTCATGATGTTTTATATGCACCTGGACTAGCTCATAATTTGTTGAGTATAGGACAACTTATTGAAAAGGGATATTCTGCTATTTTTAAAAACAATGAATGTGTTATCTATGACAAACATAGTAGCAATCAGATTGTAGCAAAGGTCAGTATGCTATAAAATAGAAATTTCCCTCTTAGACTTGTATATGGAGAAGCTCAAGCTCTAAAAATAGTCTTAAATGATGAATCTTGGTTATGGCATAAGAGGTATGGACATATAAATTTTTGAGGGCTAAATCTACTATATCAAAAGCAGATGGTGAGAGGGTTACCGCTTATTGAACAAGATGATCAAGTTTGTAAAGGTTATACTTTTGGTAAGCAACATCAAGATTCTTTTCTAGTAGGAAAGACATGGAGGGCAAAGAAACTGCTTGAGTTAGTGCATGATGATATCTGTGGTCCTATGTAGACCTTATCACTTAGCAAAAGCAGGTATTTTGTTATTTTTGTTGATGATTACACTAGAAGAACTTGGGTATATTTCATCAAAGAAAAGTCAGAAGCTTTTTCTATATTTCAACAATTTAAAGCTAATGTAGAAAATCAAAGTGGTTCTTCCTTGAAGAATCTATGCACAGATAGAGGGGGAGAATTTACATCTAATGAATTTCAAGATTTTTGTAAGAAGCATGGTATTCAAAGATAATTGACTAAAAGTTATACTCCTCAACAAAATGGAGTAGCTAAACGTAAGAACCATATAATTGTGGAGATGGCAAGAAGCGTGTTGAATACCAAGGGTTTTTCAAATATTTTTTGGGCTGAAGCAGTAGCCACATCTATTTACTTGATTAATAGATGTCCAACAAAAAGTGTAAAAAATATGACTCCTTATGAGGCATGGAGTGGAAGAAAGCCTAGTGTGGCTCATCTTAAGGTGTTTGGTTGCATTGCTTATGCTCATATTGTTGAAGAAAAAAGGTAAAAACTTGATGATAAAAGTGAAAAATATATTTTTATTGGCTACAATGAGGAGACAAAAGCCTATAGGTTGTATAATCTAGTGATAGAAAAATTGATAATTAGTCGTGATGTAATTTTTGCTAAAAATAATGCATGGCAATGGAATGGAAGTGTGCAAAAAGAAAAACCAGTGATTGTGGATATGGAACAAGATGATTCATCTAATTCTACAAGCCCAGGTAACAGTTCAAATTCTACTCCCACTCCTTCATCAAGTTCATCATCTTCTTCATCTAGCCCAAGCCCTCCTACAAGTCCTCTATCAAGGAAGGTAAAATCTCTTAAAGAAATTTATGAAAGAACTTCTAGTTTAATTTCAGTTATGAATTTTGCTTTATTGTCTCATATTCAAGTAGAACCAATTTTTTTTGAAGATGTAGTGAAGTATGAAGTTTGGTGTAAAGCAATGGATGAGAAAATTGCAGCCATAGAAAGGAATGAAACATGGGAGTTAGTAGATCCTCCACTAGAAAAGGATGTAATTGGGCTAAATTGGGTCTACAAAACAAAATATGAAGCACATGGCTATATTGAAAGACACAAAGCAAGATTGGTAGCTAAAGACTTCTCACAAAAATCAAGTAAATATTACAATAAGACCTATGCTCATGTTGCAAGGATGGATACTATAAGAATAAGTTAGTCAAGAAAGATGGCAGTAAAAAGATAGATGCTACACTATATAGAAGTTTAGTTGGTAGTCTTATGCATCTTACTACCACTAGACATGACATCATGTATATTGTGAGATTGATTTCAAGATTTATGCAAGATCCAAGTGAGACTCACTTTTATGCAACAAAAAGAATACTCAGATTTGTTTGTGGTACAAAAAATTTTGGTATTTTGTATACATCGATTGATAACTTTGGATTGGTTGAGTATACATATAGTGATTGGGAAGGATCCATTGATGATTGAAAAAGTACTTTAGAAAATGTATCCAACATGGGTTCAGGTGTAATTTATTGGTCCTCAAAGAAGTAAACAACAGTTACACTATCAATAGCAAAAGTAGAATATATTGTAGCAATATTAGCTTCATGTCAAGCAATTTGGTTGAAAAGGATTTTAGCAAATTTGAAGCATGAACAAAATATGACAACAATTATACATTGTGACAATAATTCATCAATTGCCATAGCAAAGAATCCAATCTCCCACAGTCTTACTAAGCATATTGATATCAAATACCACTTTATCAGAAATCTTGTGGTAGAAGGACAAATTGAACTGAAGTTTTGCAAAACTAATGACCAACTTGCTGATGTGTTTACAAAAGCATTATCAAAAGAAAATTTCATAAGAAAGAGAGATGTTGGGAGTTACTACATTGATCATTAAGGGGGGGAGTTAAAAATAATGCTTAATGTAAAATAAAAAAGCATTATGCTAACAATAAACTTTTCTTAAAGAAGAAGAAAAGCTATTTATAAATAAAAAGGTAACTAAAAATAAAAAAATAGATAATAATAAAAATTAGGGCAACCAAATATAGAAAGATATATTTATTATTAGCATGAAAGATTTCTATTTATTAGGTGCAAGGCACCCATTGTAAGGCAGTATTTTTGGAGTTGAATTCAATAGAATTTTGTTGATGTAATCAAGCAGTTGAAGAAATAGAAGCCTGAATATTGCAACAACAATTCTTGAAGTAATTCGTGGTTTATCTTCTTTATGTGTTTATATTTTTCAGATCTGTGATTATTTTGCATAATATTTTATCTTCTCTATTTGGAATCAAAGCATTCAATTCCTACAATTGGTATTAGAGTGAGGTTTGTTTGTGAGAAGAATACAAAGAAGGTTGCGATAAGGAGAGCCACAGTAGAGGCAAAAGAAATAGGAGCAACAATTTAATATAGCTACTACCAGCAGCAATCTGAATATTGGTCAACCTTAGATTCCTTTATTCAAGGGAGAGAACTATGATTTTTGGAGCATTAATATGAAGATATTGTTTATTTCTCAATATTTGTGGGATTTAGTTGAGAATGGTTACACAAAACCTGCAGATGCACATGCTCTTGCTACTTGGTCTTAGGCATGCCGAGATCAGTTAAAGGAGAACATAAAGAAAGACTCAAAATTCTTTTTCTTTATTCAACAGGCAGTACATGAGTCAATTTTTCCATGAATTGCTATAGCAACAAAATGAAAGAAAGCATGAGGTCTACTACAAATTTAATATCAAGGAACAAAAAATAAGGATACTAAGAGAACAAAGGAAAGTAAAATAATAACAAAGGTAAAGATGGAGAAGCCTTCAATAAATCAAGATTTTTTGTTGGGTTACGTGATGAATGCTTCAATAATGACTAGGGAGAAATTAGCGGTAAAACTAAATGGAGAAGTCACAAATAATGACAACATTGGCAATGAAGATAAGATAACCAATTTGCAAAGGCTCAACCAAGTTTTGGTTAAGGAAATTAAGAGCCTAAAAGAAGAGGCTAAAAAAATTAATAGCCTAAGAGAAGAAAATAGTGCTCTTTTAAAGAAAGAAAAAGAGCTCCAAGAAGAGATGACAATATTGAGAGAAGTTGTAAAAAAAGCAGAGACAAAGGTAGAAACAAGCAAGAGAATAAGAATAGGGAAGAGGCAATTGGCCCAGGTCACCAGTAGCAATGACAATGAAGACAGTGCAATAGTTCTTGATTATGTTTTATAAGGCAGCTGAAAATAAATAAATCATCAGTTCAAGAATTACAATGGGTGCCTTGCACCTAATAAATAGACATATTTCATGCTAATAATATATATAATTATCTATATCTAGTGGCCCTAATGGTTGACTTAATTTTTATTTTCAGCTCCCTCTTTATTTATAAATAGTTTTTCTTCTTCTTTAAGAAAACTCTTTTTATTTATGAATAACTTTTCTTCTCTAAGAAAAGTCTATTTTTAGCATAATGCTTTTTTATTTTACATTAAGCATTATTTTTAACACTTCCCCTTAATACTTAATGTAGTAACTCCTAGCATCTCTCTCATCCTTATAAATTTTTTAATAATGCTTTTGTAAACACATCAAGAAGCTAGTCACTTGTTTTGCAAAACTTCAGTTCAATCTGTCCTTCTTCCACAAGGCTTGATTCTTTGCTATAGTAATTGTGGGGTTATTGCTATTTTATTATTTCTCTCTTCACAATGCCATTTTGTTATCTTATACTTTCTTTCTTGTGAGAACAAAACCTTCCCTTGTAAAAATGGCTCAATATTTTATTCACTTTATCCCATTCCATTACATCGATCCAACCACAATCAATATGTATTTTGTTGGCCATTTTATCTTTGTGCCAACAATATTTCTTAAGGTGATTATTTCCACCACAAATCTCACATGGATGCAAATCCCAACACTTAGTTGTCACATGTCTTGATTGTCCACAATGACTACAACAAAACTTTTCATCCTTAGCATAGACTCCTTTCACAAACTTGGTGTTGCCACTTTTTGTTTGACCAACATAACCAAGGCCTTCATTATTTGACCTTACTTTTGGCTTTATGGGCTCTCTTATACCTTTCCCATTCCTTCCCAATCCTTTGTTATTATATCCCATTCTTTTCATTAACTTAGAATCAATACCTTTGGTGTGCCTTTCAAAGCACCCAATATCTTCATCACTACTTTGTTATTGAATAACATGGCTTTTATCATTACAATAATCAATGACTTCTTAATGTTCATATTCATATCTTGTCTCTTTATTCTTACTTTTCTCTTTCTATTTATCTACAGTACCTTTTAAACAGAAGCAGGAATTGTTGCACCATCTTCATTGTCACTGTCGTTGGTGACCTGGGCCAACTGTGTCTTCCCCATTCTTATTTTCTTGCTTGTTTTTGTCTTTGTCTCTACTTGTTTTACAACTTCTTTCAATATTTTCATCTCTTCCCTCAACTTTATTTCATAATCTTGGAGCTCTTTTTCTTTCTTCAAAAGAGCACTATTTTCTTCTCTTTGGCTCTTAATTTCTTTAACCTCTTCTCTTAGGCTCTTAATTTATTTAGACAAAACCTAGTCAAGGCTCTATAAATTGGTTATCTTATCCTCATTGCCAATATTGTCATTGCTTGTGACTTCTCCATTCAGTTGTACCGCTAATTTCTCCCTAGTCATTACTAAAGCATTCCTCACGCATCCCAACAAAAAATTTTGATTTATTGAAGGCTTCTGCATCTTTGCCTTTGTCATTATTTTAATTTCCTTTGTTCTCTTAGTATCCTTATTTTTTGTTCCTTGATATTCAATTTGTAGTAGATCCCATGCTTCTTTTGATTTTGTTGTTGTAGTAATTATTGGAAAAAATGACTCATTAACTGCTTGTTGAAGCAAGAAAATGGCTTCTAATTCCTTCTTTATGTTCTACTTTAATTGATATTTTTGTTCTTGAGACCAAGTAGAGGTTTTGTGTAACCATTCTCGACCAAATCCCATAAATCTTCAAAAATAAATAGTGTCTTCATATTAATGCTCCAAAAATCATAGTTCTCCCCCTTGAATAAAGGAATCTGAGGCTGACCAATATTCAGACTATTGCTGATGGTAGCCATATTAAACTGTTGTTGGTATTTCTTTTTCCTCTGTTGTGGCTCTCCTTACCGCAACCTTCTCTATATTTTTTTATTTTCTTCTCACAGACAAACCTCGCTCTGATACCAATTGTAGGATTTGAACGCTTTGATTCCAAATAGAGAAGATAAAATATTAGACAAAGTAATCACTAAACTGAAAAATATAAATACATACAGAAGATAAACCATGAATTACTTCAAGCATTGTTGCTGTAATATTCAGGCTTTTATTTCTTCAACTGCTTGATTACATCAACTGAATTCGACTATAAAAAAACTACATTAAATTCTATTGAATTAAATTACAATAAATACCTTACACCTAATAAATAAACATCTTTCATGCTAATAATAAAAATACTTTTCTATATCCGGTTGCCCTAATGGTTGACCTAATTTTGGTTGACCTAATTTTTATTTTCATCTCCCTTTTTATTTATAAATAGTTTTTCTTCTTCTTCAAGAAAAGTCTTTTTATTTATGAATAACTTTCTTCTTCTCTAAGAAAAGTCTATTTTTAGCATAATGTTTTTTTTATTATTTTACATTAAGCATTATTTTTAACAATAATAACCCCTTTTCAAAACTTACCATTTTGTCGAAAAGAATTTGAATCAATTTTTAATATCCCTTGGTAGTTTTACCATTTTATCAATGTATACCCATTGAGCATGTTTGACTCCATCAAACTATCAAGTCTTTATGAGCATAACAAAAATTAGTGGTTTGAGCTCTAACTTGAAATGAAAATATCTTCACACATTTCATTTAACCAATAATATATAAGAGCAAGTTTTGATTATAATAATTATGAAAAAGAAAATTACATAGATATAAATTGAAATATTTTTATAAAATTGTTCAACTACTCTGACTCCCAATCTATGTTACATGAAGTTCTAGGACGAACACGATGAGACAACTTTTTGGGATGGCAGGACATGTTTCCAAGACAATAGGATGAGGTTTTTGGGATGTCAAGATGCGCCTCTGGGATGGCTCCCAAATCCCAAGACAAGTCCCCATGGAACATAACTCCCAATGACTCCACTTAAAGAATCTCACAAAAATCCAACTTGTTTAAATTTTTTACTAGTACAATTGAAAAGTAATAAATCATTAAAAACTTTACCTCATTCCTTGAAAGAACAGTTTTCTATTAAGATTAATTAAATTTTTTCATGCAAATTATTCTATAATAATGTTTAGTACACCATGTGTAATATATATTTTTTAGTTAAACCAAATCATTCAACTTGGCAGGTCACAAGAATCAAGATTTCAACCGAGCAATTGATTTCCAAGAAAAATGTGTCTTGATGGTAAATAAGAACAAAACCATGCCAAGGGTGACAACCTAGTTTAAAACGTAATCTTCAACAATACCAAGTTCCAAGAGGTAACTTATGTTCCACACAAAGCCTAACTAGTAGAATTGAAGGTTCAAGCCAACTCTACAATCCATACCATAATAACTCTACTTGTTAATATGCAATAATAAACAATTCATAACACATTATGATTGTGGACATGCATAGTATTAGTCATTACTTGGTATATGTCGGGATAGTATTGGACCCCCTGATCTTCAAGGAGGCTGCTCTATAATCACATTTATGGTAAATCACAATGTATAATATTTGCCAAATCAGAGTTTCATTCCCTAGTTCTCATTTTGAGGTTATCACAATTTCTCACTAAAAAAAGTTATACCTGAAATATTAGGATGGACAATGCAAAACCATTTAGAGATGCAAATTTGCATTTACAAACTGCTTTCATAAACCCATTTTCTACGCTTTGATAAGCCCCTGATTTCACTCTATTATAAATATTATTTTACGTATAGAATGGTTGTTTTAATTAGTGTTGTGCAGTTCTGCTACACCACTTATGAGCTGCTTACCTCAGAATGTTATAGTGTGATCACTATAGAAGGCCTTGATTGCCTTGACTTATCCATCCAAGCATAAACCCTTTTTGGATACACTAAAGCAACAAACATTGGATAAATTATGTGGAATTAGCAAAGATGTTGTTGGTAGTTGATTATAACATCTAATCTGGAAAATGTATCTTATAAGAAGTATAATTTGTCATCAATGTGGCATCATAATGAAACCACTCTTGTCCATTAAACAACTCACAACTGCACCATCACTTTCTATGTGCAAAAGGGTGTCAACTAATGAATATATTTGTGTCCCCTGCACTTTCCCCTCTTTCAAGTTTGACAACACCTTTATGAACTGAAGGTAAAGAATCACTGCTCATTGCATGGTGACAAATGGAAATCAATGACTTGTATTGATCTAAATCAAAGTTCTCATAACAAGATAGTATTTGGCTTCATAAAGTTAATACCACATCTCCTTGCTGAACATGATCTTGACATTAGTAATATGATTTTCACCTATGAACAAATCCAATCGTGGTTAGAACATGAGAAAGTTATTCTTATTTAAACGATGGTATCTTTCGTAGTATATCGTCTCTCCATTGTGCACTGTGCATTCAAAATTTCTGCAAGTGCAATTTTCTCTTGGTAGAATCGCAATTATTTGGATTTTGAATTTAAATTGGAATTTGAATGGATCTTCTTAAGATTGGTGTAATTACCGCTGCATTTTGCTCTTATTCAATGTATTATTTCGCAATTATTTGGATTTTGAATTTAAATTGGAATTTGAATGGATCTTCTTAAGATTGGTGTAATTACCGCTGCATTTTGCTCTTATTCAATGTATTATTTTCTAAGGATTTTTCCTCTTAGTCAACCTCAGTGGTGAGTTTCTTTCTTCCCTTTCTAAAATTCATCATATTCATTGTTTAGGATTATGGACCTCAGACAATTCACAATGAGAATCTCACTATCTTTTCATCTGAGTAAGCGCAAATGCATTGCTGTTTTACAGAAGAAAAGAGAAGAGAGTCTTGTTTAATTCTCTTTACTTGTAAAAATTGTTAATTGAACAAACATTAAAAAGAGTCTTCTTTAATTCTCTCTACTAGCAAGAATTGTTATTTGAACAAACATTAAAACTGGCTTGGCTTACATTTTAGTAAAAAAAATACCTGTAGAAACTGGAAAGACTGCGTAGCAGGGGAGGCCCACTTTCATGTTTCAAGAATATAGAAGAAAGAAAAGAAACAAAATTGCCTACTATCAAAAAAATATCCAAATTAGATAAGGTCAGTGGAACTTGAAAGTACAGAAATTGCCGTAGCAATTTCTAGCAGCTTGAGCAGTAGGAGTTGGAATAAAAAACGAAAAAGAATCTAACTATGACTATTGGGGATTAGAAAGGCTTTTGGGGTATCGGGTAGCAGGGCTTATCTTGTGATAAATAGAAATACTGCTCCTAAGCTATGTCTTTACATTACGTTTGCGTATGGGATTTGAATTCTTACTTAGTTTGTTCTGCTTTGGCTGTAGGGATTGCTTTGGCTGCAGGGATTGTGACCAATAGAGTTTGTTTGTCATCCATATGTATTACTGCTTAGTTTTAGTAAAATAATATCAATCATATGTTTTTTCAGGGATGTGTTTGTAAATATCTTTTGTTATTAAAGAAGCCTTAACTGTTTATTGTTTTCTTTTGTCTGTTGTTTGTTCTTGTATTAATGGATGTTAGAAAGCACGCTTCTGAACCTCAGAATATTATTTTGGGTGCAGGTGTTCTTTGAACCTTTTGACAAGCCGTGGGAAGGACGTTGGATTCCTTCTGAGAAGAAAGAGTATCAAGGTAACCTAACCCAAGGTTATAAGTTCTTAACTAATTATTTCTCACTTTAATAAAACTGGCTTGTTTTTTTGCTGTTGCATTAAGTTTAGTGTTTCCATGTGAGCACCAGGTGTGGTCTGCTCTGGATGAATGGTATTATATTCTTTGAATTTTTGACTGATAAATGAAGAGGCTCGTCTTGACATAAATAGAAAACTTTTGATTTAAACTGACCCGCATGTTATGTTCAGGATGATGGAAGCATGCAAAGAATGAAGTTTATGATGATTATGGGTTGCTTGTGACTCAAAAAGCAAGCAAATATGGTATAGCAGTTGAGCTTCCACAAGTATGCCAGTTTAACGATGATCCAGTGGTTTTGCAATATGAGCTGAAAACGCAAAATAAGCTAGAGTGTGGGGATGCATATCTGAAATATTTAATGATCCAGAATTTTGGATGGGATTTAAAACACTTTGACAATGAGTCTTCTTTTTCCATCATGTTTAGTTCCTATAAATGTGGAGCTACAAAGAAAGTTCACTTTAGTTTTTGCCATAAGCATCCCAGGACACACAAGTATGTTGAGCACCATTTGAAGTTCTCAGCAGTTCCTGTACTTGATGATAAGTTCACACACGTATACACTGCGATCATCTATCCCAATAACACACTCAAGATTCTGATTGATAGAGAAGAAAAAAGGACTGCTAATCTTCTCTCTGATGATTTTGAGCCTCCTCTTCTTTCTCCTAAGACAATTCCTGATCCAGATGACAAGAAACCTGAGGATTGGGATGAGTGTGCTAAGATTTCAGTTCCAATAGTGAAAAAGTCTGAGGTCTACTGTAGCTACTGTTCGATCCTCGGCCATTTGCCTTCCATGGGTACTATTGGACATATATTGACTGTAGTTGGCTCCTCGAAAAATAAGAAGCTCATAATGGGATTGCTGACACATTTGACTGACCATAGCATCTTGAACATAGTAACAACAATTGTGTATGTACAAATAGATAGTTGCAATCATAACATGGTGTAAAAAGATCATATTGAATTGTGATGTTCCTTACCGAATAGCATATATAACCAAAATTGAAGGATTCCCAACTGTACAACCTAATGACTAGTTGTAGGCCTCTAAGTTCTTGGCATTACCTATGACCCTGTTGCTCCAAATCTATTCTATTTGTCTAATTCCCAGCTATACAACCTAATGACTAGTTGTGGCCTCTAAGTTCTTGGTATTACCTATGAACCAGTTGCTCCAAATCCATTCTATTTGTCTGTCTGTGTCCATCCTAGATAAAGAGTATGCAATTGCAAAAAGTAGGGACACTCCAAATTGAAGCACCCGCTCTCCCTGATACAAGTTTGGACTAACAGGAGCAATCCAAATATGAAATATCATCTTTAGATCCTGAGTGACAGAAATAAACACACTGCAATTTCTCTACAACCATGTTCTAATAACAAATGGTAGTAATGAACACGCTGCAATTTTTCTGCAGCTATGCCATACTACCACATGTAGAATTAACATTCTGTTACCTGGGAAACCAAATGTTGCAGAACCATACAAATTTACATGCATCTTCGCTATTACTATAACATGAAACATACACATAAATTTTTGTGCCATACAATTTCGTATACACATCGAATCATAACACAATTTTACTATACAAATTTACATGCATCTTCGCTACAACTATAATATGAAACATACACATAAAACTTTGTGCCATACAATTTCGTACACAATGAATCATAACACAATTTTACTATATAACTTTATGCAATATAATTAACTGTGGGTGATGAATAATTAAATAATAAAATATTTGAATATATAAAATTGTTATAATATTTCGAAAACCCTTCCCATTAAAAAAAAAAAAAAAACCACTAAATGTGCATGAATTGAATTAAACTTCACAAAAAAAACCAAAATCATATAAATAAATTATTTAAAAAAAAAACTTTAAACCTTAGAAACTTTCCCAACACATGTAACGTTAGAATCTCATTTATAAAGGTGAAATATGTTTTTTAAAAAAACACAAAGAAAAAAACCCTAAAAACTTTAACAGATTAAAAAACACATATCTAGCAAAAATACATTGATGAAATGCAACCAACTTACCATGATGGGAATAAAAATATTAGTAGATGTAACACACCTGCATTCTGGCATGGAAACACTGTTGTCGAAGATGCCAGAGGGCAGGGCAGGAGAGGCACTTCGACCCCGATGACCATGCAAATACTGCATTAGACGAATTTCCTTTTTGCAGTTGAGGAAGGGAACATTGAGGAACACTCATAGTCTTCGCCAGCATTGTTCACATTCAGAATGTATATGGCCAAGGAGGATTGCCCACAGAATTTTAGAATTAGAGTAATAATTCACCCAAGACAAGAAGGTAGTGTGCCGCATAGGTACGTTTTTGCGAAAGTTTTAAAAATTATATTTATACTAAACAAAATAAAATTATCATGTTTGATTTAGTGTGCCGCCTAGGTTTAACCATTTTTAAAAAGTATCTTAACATAGAAGATCCACACTACTCGCTAAAAAGAAACATTTCGATATACAATAAGTTGGGAGATTATATTAATTGGAGATTTCAATGAAAGGACAGCAAATAAGCAAGCTAACATTCTAGAAGGTAGGGAAGATATTCTAGAAGGTAGGGAAGATATTGAGATTAATTTTCTTTGGATGCCAGAAGAGGAAAATCAACAGTGGGTTAGGACTTCAGAAGATTAGCACGAGGCTATCACGCAATATGGAGAAGAGTTGTTAGGTCTCTACAGCATACACAATTTGATTATTTGCAATGGGATGAACAAATGGAAAAATTCAAGAAAGTATACATGCAAAACATATCAGGGACAACATGTAATAGACTATGTAATATGCTCACAAAATTACATACCAAGAATAGAGGAGCTAGAAGTGAAAGATTCTCCAGTAGAATTTAAGTCAAATAATAACCCAATTGTTATGAAACTTCGAATGCATGGATATAAACCAAGGGAAAAACACTTGCAAGGCAATCAAAATAAATATCCTCACAAGGTAAACATTCTCTTAACAGATGAAAATCGGCAGAATTTTAGAGCAGTATTATATAACAAGCTATAGGAAAGGGAAGAACTACCTCATAGTAGCAAAGATTACAGTAAAAGTGAATGGTTAATGCATGTTATCCAAGAAGCTCTAAACAAATGCAAGAGAGCTAAACCTAAAAAGAAAGGAAGGAATAGTTTTCCAACCAACCCATGGTTCGATGAATATTGCAAAAAAAACACGAAGACTACTAAAGGAACCAACGAGTAAAACAAGAGCAAACAAAAAAACATATGAGAAACTGGTAAGGGCAAAAAAAGAAGAATACACTAGAACAATGAGGAAATAATTTATTTACTTAGGGAAGCATGAACCAAATTTTTTTTGGAAGGAACTAAGCGTGAAAAGGATGCAAACTGAAAATAACATAACAGTTAATCGGTGGTTGGAATATTCAAAATAATTGTATCAGCGTAGTAACCAGTAGGAGACACCCCCTCCTATCATTGTCAAGAAAGAATTTTTCACAAATGAAGACATTATTCAAGGGATAAAAAAGTTAGCAACTGGTAAAGCCCGTGACATAGACAATCTTCAGGCAGAGCATATAAAATGGGGGGCAAATATTCTGGCATCGCAGATCAAATAAATTTTCAATGAGGTCATACGAAATGGCTTTCCAACCGAGTGGACAACTAACTTGACCATTCCTTTGTTTAAAAGTGGAGATGTAAATAATCCCTCAAACTATCATGATCAACTTTCTCTTTGCAAAGTTGTTTGGGAGTATGATAGAGCGTAGGATCAGCATATGAGCAGAAGAAAAAGGAAAAAGAGCAAAGGGGCAAGCAGGTTTTAGGCCCAAACACTCAACTATTGATCATTATATCACACTCAGACACATAGTGGAAAAAATATGGGACAAAAAAGAGGAGGTTTTTTTGTTATTTTGTAGACTTCAAAAAGGCATTTGACACAGTGCCAAGGAAAAAATTATGGAGCATAATGGAAGAGCTAAAGGTTCCACTTCACTATAGGGTAGTAGTTCACAGACTATATGAGCATGTAAAGGATGGAATCAGAACATAAGAAGGGTTATCTGAATGTTTTGGTAGTGACATAGGTGTCAAACAAGGTTGCCCTCTATCTCTGACCTTATTTGGTTTGTACATTGACAAGTTAGAAGAATGAATAAACAAATTTGGGGGAGAGGGTGTGCACTTAGCCAAATATGTGGTAAAACTCCTCATGTATGCAGACGATGTAATTCTTATGGCCAAAATAGCCAAAGATCTAGAAGATCACCTTCGAGCTCTAGAACTCTTTTGTAAGGAAGTTGGGATGCAGGTGAACATGAACAAAACAAAAATTATGATTTTTTTTAGCAAAAAAGAAGCAACAACTTGAATTTCAGTTTGTAGGAGAACCGCTTGAAGTAGTAGTAGAATACAAATACCTGGGCATAGACTTTCATGACAAACTTAATTTGAATACATGTAGGACGAAAAGAACTCAAAGTGGTTGGAGAGCACTATATGCACTTCAAAACAGGTGTAGGAATCTTGAGTTGTGGGACTGGAAGACCACCAAGGTCTTTTTTGACCTACTTGTTACACCGGTTTTGTTGTATGGTTGCAAGGTGTGGGCTAGTGGCACAACAAATGCAAAATGGAGGCAAATAGAAAGGATTCAAAAATATCTAATCATAATTTTTTTCAAAATTAAGTCCACAACCCCTTATGAAATTATTCTAGTTGAAACTGGAATGTTTCCTTTAGAAGCAATTGCCATGACCAAGCTGTTATGTTACTTGAAAAAAATAGAAAACATGAAAACGACAGATTGCCTCGGCTAGCTAGGGACAAAGAGTTGCATAGGCGAAATAATACATGGATGAAACAAAATCATAAAAGGATGAAACATTGGGAGATCAACATAAATGAATGCCCAAATGTCAACAAAGACATAAAAATTATGTGAATGAAAAGTTTAGAAGTGGAATGCGGAAACATGCAAGCATGAAAAGACAATATTATATTGCAAAGTTTAACCCAACGTATGAGCACAAAGAAAAATCGTATATAGGTGCTGAAATCAAGTGGAAGGAAAAAATCCTCATTGCTCAAATAAGGACTAGCTCTCATAGGCTTAGATGGACAACGCCCAAAGAACAATGAGAAGAAATGATATGTACTCTATGCAGCACAGGGGCAGTAGAGACAGAGGAACACTTCATCTATAAATTCCCAAGCTTTTTAGATATTCGTGACAAATACAAAGAAACACTTGGAAACGAATCTATGGCAGAGTTATTTGAAGACAGTAAAATAAAAAAGTTGGGGAATTGCTAACCCAAATTAGGAGGAGAAGGAACAACCTTCTCAAAGATATTAAAAATCATATGATATGATTTCAGTAGTTGTACTTGCATATTTGAGGTCCCATAGACCATATTTGGGTCTCGTGGACGTAATTAAAATATTTCATTTCATTTCAAAATTATATTTATACTAATAAAATAAATTGAATTAGTGTGTTTGATTTTTTTGTTGGAGGTTTATTTGTAAGAATTTATGATGTGATAGTTCTCTTTCTTCAAATTGTCCTATCCACCCTAAAAAGCCTAATCAACCTTCAACAAAATTTTACATATCACCTACTTGTGAGGAACGGAGATTTGAAACTGAAATTGAATCTCTCTTTTCATTTTTTTGAAAGTTTTCATACCCACTTGTTCTCCAAATCCCCTAACATGAGTTGATGTGTTTTTTTATATTTAACTTTTAGATCTACATTTTCTTGTATTTTTTATTGACATAATTTTTATGGTCTATTTCGTGTGTGAGTATGTTCACTCAATTCATTGCAATGATATTTAAAAAATTTCAATGAAATAAGGATAGTTGACTTTGTATTTTAATTTGATCGTTTATTCACTTAGTTGTTTTACATTTAATAAGGTTAACTACATATGATTTCATGTGCATGGGATAAGAAACTTAAAGTATATTGAAAATCATGTTAAAGTAATAAATTTAATCATTTTTATATCATAGACATCTAAGTTGTATTCTTCGAAAATGAATCAATATAATTATTTTTACTATTTTAAAAATCATATATATATATATATAGTGAAATAGCTTTATTATATTTGACCAATATATTGAACCATTAATATTTATCTTTGGACAAACTTTGATAGGTCCCACCAACCATTGAGTGTGAGGGATATTAAAAAATATCATTCATTCATATTGATTCACCTTTTATGAAGTTACTGAAGAGTGTTTACTATAAGTATTTATCAATAAGAGGTAAATATAAGTACATGATATTTGATGATGAATGTGAATGAATAATTTTTTCTCTATTTATTATATTCTAGTGAAAGAGCACATTCCATATGAAAAATTATACCCTTGTAATTAATAGTTGATTATAATCAATTAAAGGGTTATATTCTAGTATTATTATTTAAATTCAAGGTTTAATATCTGGTTCTAAAAAAATAAGTAAAATTTTCTTCTTTGTGTAATTTTAGTTTCAAATTTTACATGGTTTATTTTGTTAAATATTTTACTATTTTAGAACTATTTGATGTTATAAATGATATAAATATTTGTCATGCAACTCAAATATAACCCCCACCCTCTCTTCTCTAGCCCCTTTTTTTATTGGTAGAATATATATCTAGGTATGCATAAATTTTAAACACCCATCCCCTATAAGATACTTACCAATTTACCGATGGTTCAACTTGATATTAAAAATACCCCCTATATGCACTCACGTGGTATTTACCATTTCCTCAGAGTGACCCTCCAATGTTGAAAATGGAGTGCTATGTATTCGGTCTACTTCTCCTATGAATACAACTTACATGCTATTTTAGGTGTTGCCCACCTTTTAGTCTTCAATGCTAGACAATGTTTTTTCACTGCATTTAATGTTCTTACTTGTGTATGGCACTTTCTTTTTGGACTTTAACTGTCCTCCTAGTTCTTGTTATACATTCTCTGATCATTGAATATGCTTAATATGCATGTTGATGATTGTTTGGGCTCCTATCAATATTCCTCTTCTTATGTGCCACATGGCACTCAACGTATTCTTTAGGTGTTTTCTTCTTGCTACATTACTTCTGCCTAGTTCGGTGATGTTATGACAATATGGACATTACCTTTGACAAGTGTCCCCATTCCTCAAAAAGTGCTCATAGCTGGTTTGAAGCATATTTTTAACCTCAATGGTTGTTGGTGTTCCCTTTCCTCTACGCCAAGAGGCAACCAAGTTCTTTCAGGTTCTTAACCAAAGTGAAAAATGGTGGCTACACTTCTCTCAACACTTGCAAGTGATTTTGTAATGTCTTAGCTTTATTTGACGCTCAAACTTGCTTGCCTTTCCTTAACGCTCACAATATCTTTCGCTAATTGATAGCTGTAACTTCAAACTCTTATTTCTTCCAACGTACTTTGTAACTCTCCAATGCTTACTGACACTTTATTTCTAACGCTTGGTGGTGTTTCTTCTCCATCAATGGTTGCTTCTCTTTTGTGGTGGTGGCTCCTCCTTTGGTAGCACTTCAATAACTCTTCCTTGGTGGATTTTCTTCCCCTTTTCTCGATAGCTTCTCAATGTTATTCGATCGGATATCCAAGCTTCTTAACCTGGGTAAAATATTTGCTTTTTAATTTATTTATCTCCCGAGAAACTTGCACCTTAATCCTTGCTTTGGCTCTATCCTCTAACTTCTTTTTTCTGCAGATTTTAATCCAATGTGAACATTACCTTCTTCAAGTTTTGGTGCCTTTACTTGGTATCTTTAGATACCTTGAGCACGTTGTCTTTAAGCACTTATTCATATTTTTCTTAGATAGTAATATTACCTCCTTTGTTGTCTTGAAGACTCATTATTTTACAAATTTTAAAAGCTCTAATATGGTGCTCTTATAACTTTAAAGTAAACTACTTTTAATGCTTAAATAATAAACTTTTATAGCACAAATGTGGCATACCTTTTTGGACTCCTTTTGTAGCTAATCTTCTTGGTGATTTGATTCACCTTTTTTCTCCTCCAAATTTATAAAATTTATAGCTCTCCTTTCTACTTAATTTTTACCTCAAACTTATCAATTTTGCAGCTTTCAATGCTGTTTAAAAATCAGCTTCTATGCTGTCCAAATATCTTTATAATTTGCAGCAATTATCCTTCTTCAAATGCTACCCAATCCTTCTTTATTTTGTTGTCCAAAGCTCTCTCAAATCTGCCCTAAATTTCTTCAAAAATACAACTCTCTTTTCTCCTTCTAATGCTACTCTAAAATCTGATTTTTGTGGCTTCAATTCTCCTCCAAATTTGTTCTCTCGAACTCTGAAATTTGCACCTATTAGTGTTGTCCAAATGCTGCCCTCTTGCTATCCAAAACTCTGCAATTTTTGTAGCTTCAAATGCAGCCAATTCCTCCTTTGTTTTGTTGTTCAAATTTATCCCAAAATTCTCCAAAATGTAGCTCTAATATCTTCTCTTAATGCTGCTCAAATTTACAGCTCAAATCTCTTCAAATTGTTGCTTTCAAATTTTGATTCTTCTTTTTATCTTGTTTTTCAAGAATCTCTTCTTAATTTATCCAAATTGTTGTCTTCTTTTGGTGTCAAGTCTTCCTTCAATTTTTTGTTCAAGGGAACTTCAAAATTTACCCAAATCGTCTCCAAATGCAGCTATATATGACCTTCAACTTGTTGTTATGTGACTCTTTAACTTTTGCTATAAAAATTAGCAATTTTCTCCTTCACAAATCAACTTCAAATCCTTTATGCTTATCTTCAAAACTTAAATTGGTGGCCTATTCTATCTCCTTTCTCCTCCTTTGCTATCACTTCAAATATGACCTCTTTGGTTGGTCTCTTCCTCAAGAATTTGAATATCTTGAGATCTTCAAAAATCCTTTCCAAAGTTTGGCAAACTTCTTACCAAATCCTTCTTCCTTTTGGGTTTATTGTTGAATGGTGACAATTGTCCCAGATTATTCTTTCAAGAGCTATTCCTTCTTGCAATATTCTACTTTGATATTTCTTCAAATCTCTTCTAATGGTCACTTCTTCAATTTCTCAATAGGGCTTCTCTAGCCTTCTTCTTCTTTCTCCTTCCAAGTTTACTTGAGACCTCTTCTCTTAGATTTTCAAATTATGCAGCTTCTCAAATATTCAATAGGACTTTTCTTAGTCCTTCTCTATCTTCAATCTTCAATCTTCTATCTTCCAAATCTGGAAGTTCTTCAATGAGACCTCTTTCTTGGGTCTCCTCCTTCTCAATCTGTAATAGAGTTGCTTTATTATTTTTTAAATATAGAGTCTTCAATCTTCTATAGGAACCTCCTTCTTGGGTTTCCTTATTTTCTAGACTTCAATCTCCAATGGGACCTTTTATTGGACCTCCTTTATCTTCAATGTCTATTTTTCCGCAACAAAGAACTAATCCCTACACGAGGAAAGCACATAAAATTTTAGACAATAAAAGATAAAATTTTTCTCTATCCATTGTAGGAAGCTTCTCAACTTTTGAGAACTAATTTTTTGCAACAAAAACTTAGACAGTAGCAAGCAAATACATGCAAATATCCAGATCTCTAAAAATCAATAAACTTCACTAGTTAGACTTCAATCTAGTGGAATGAGATCTATGTTGAGTCCTAGTATTCACGAGTTTTTCTTACAACCTTGTGGAAAGACTCTAGTCAAAAAATAACTTTTAAATTTTTAAAAATGAGATCTCCTTATCTCCTCTCAATCTCTCTTGTGGCTCTCCCTATATCTTATCAATCTTCCCTATTCTTTGATACCACTGTTAGCTTTTGATGCTAGATAATGAGAAATCAACCACAAGATATAAAATAATCATGCAATATTAAATATATGATAATGACAATATACTAAACATGTAAAACTCATAAGAAAATGTTGTAACTACTCATAAAACTAACATTAATGAAGGCTTACAAAAATAGTACAATGATATAAAATGGAGGTCCCATACTCTCCATATTTTTTACATTCTCTACATTATATCTAGCATATCATCTACTACTCCTCTATCTTATGTTATCTACATTCTCTTACACTTATATTCTCTATGAAAGGCCTATATATAATGAGATGTGACCCTTGGCCTTCCACCTACCTATGAATATTCATCTTCCTATTCTATGGACTCATGTACACATGGACAACATACACATTTACATCATCAAGTACTTTGCACATTCTAACAATACTTGTGCATTTATTACATTGCATAAAGTAAATACTCAAACCCTAATCTAAGACACACTCATAATCTAAAGATGTACCCAAGGTGGTACATTAGCATGTACCAAATAATGTAATATATTCCAACAAAAAATTAGATCGCACGAGGATGAGATAGAGTTTTTATGAGATAAAAATATGGAGAAAGACAAATAATTAAAAGAAGAAAGAACAAGACAAGAAAGAAGAAATCAAGGAAGGCACAACGATCCATGATATGTAGTCACTGGAAGTATGACCATACAACTAGGAGTGATGTGCAAAAAAATAATACAAGAAAAGGAGAGATGGAATGGACGCAAATTGAATATGAGCAGATTAAAGATCAAATGTGAGGGGATTGAAAATTAAATGTGAGTGGTTTGAAAATTGAATGCAAGTGGTTTGAAAATTGAATGCGAGTGTTTTAAAAATCGAATGCAAGCAGGTTGTGCATTTGTGGTGTAATTTTTTGTAATTGTGATAAGATGTGATAAAAATGAGGCCGAATGAAGACATGACACCCTCTAGTTAGAATTATGAATGAGTCCCCCAAGCTAGAGGAGGAGGAAAGAGTGGGAAGGATGAAATTTATGGGCAATGGAATGATAATGTAGTTGAAGATGGGTGCAAAGTGGATTGATTAGATACTTGAGAAGGTGACACAAGATTGTTGCAAGTTATGACCAATGTAGGATGTCCCAAATTATGGAAGTGATAAGTCTTCGAACCTTACCATTGACAACTTGTTGAGCATATTAAAGTTAGCAAATGAGCCAAGCATATGGTAGGTGTCCTCATGATGCTACAATCAATTGTAGGTGGAGGTCAATTTTACCACCTCGATTGTAATGTATGTATAACCCATAAACATAGGCATGGTGCATATCAAAGCAGATTATAGTTTATGTTGAGAAAAAAATTCTACAGTTTGACCTGATAGATTAGGGTTTTTGATAGTCTCAAGTAAGGTTCTAGGATAGACATCGAGTCCAAAAATAGGTGTTGTGGTATTGATAAAGATTTGAGGGTGCATTGACTTTATAGTGTCATCCAACTCAAGTGATAAGGTGGTTTGTGATGGGGTGGTGTGGAATATGCAAATGCAATAGTGATGAGTTATAAGGGGTGGATGGACTTGATTGATGTGGATGGATTTTATTGGTGGTTATGTGTGATATGTAGGTGGGCGCGGAATAAGCTTTGGGTTTAAACCATAAGAAGATGGGGATGAGCTAGAGTGGTGAGGATGGATTTGAAAATGGTTTTCAAGGTTGTGATGGTGGTTTAGAAGGTTTTTTTGAGAGCAAGGTACTAGTTATGCAAACAAAATGCCAAGCATTCAATCAAACCAACAAACAAATGCATTTTTTTTTTTAATGTTTTGTAATGTTTTTGGATGTTTTTGTGAAATTTTTGTAATGTTGTTTCTAGGGTTTTGTGGTGCTTGTTGTAGTGTTTTTGAAATTTTAGATGGTTTTTTTAATGCTTGTTAGGATTTTATGAAAATTATTTGTTTTGTAATGTTTTTGTGAAGTTTTTGTAATTTTTTTAGAAATTTGGGGTTTTTTGTAATGTTTGTGGAAGGTTTTAGAAAATTTTGGAGTGTGTTGGGATGGTTGTGAAAAATGTGGGCCAAAGTGGAAGATTGTTTTGGGTATTATTTTTTGTTTATGAGATTTTGAGTTTGTTTTGGATTTCTTTTTTGTGTTTGATGTTCCTTAAACCTAGGAAATACAAAAGGTGGGTGATGGAGTGAAATCTATAAGGGGTGTGTTTGTACTCACTCCCCTTTCGAGGAATGAAACACAAATGACTAATGTGTCTTTCTAGGATGGAGGATTGATGATGAGTATCCTAAGGGAACAAAAAGTACCTCCCAAAAGAGGCTACGATGTCTAAGTCCTGCTACTAGCCTACCTAGGCTTTCGCTTCACCCTCGATTGGGCTTGGACAAAAATGACAACTGTGATCTACTAAATATTAAGCCCCATGGATAAAGGGCATTTAACCTCAATATTACCTCGAGCTAGACCCAAGGGTAACCGGATTCTTGGTGATGAAGTCTAAGAAACTATACCTACTAACTATGTTATGCAAGGGCTTGATGATGGTTGGGGATGAAGTCCAACTCATCGGGAGGTTTTCCTCACAAAAATATATGTGAAATGAGAATGTGCAATGTGTGTACAAAATTTGATGTTTGATGTTTTGATTTGTGTTTGATTTTTGGTTGATTTGATTTTTTTGAAGTACCTAATGCAAAATTGTAATTCTAAAATTGCAACATACAAAATTTGACTACCCTAAAATGCTTCTTTTTGTGAGCTTTGAGTTTTTTTTTTCTTTTTTTAATTTTGGATTTTTGGTTGATTTGTTTTTTTTGTTTATTATAATTATTGTTGTTGTTTTTATGTGGTTTGTTTTTTTTGTGTTTTTGTTTTTCTTTGGATTTTTTTTTTTTTTGGATTTTTGGATTTTTGAATTATTTTGATTTTTGAGTTGATTGATTTTTTTTATTTTTTTTGGGGTTTTGTTGTTTTTGGAATTATGAGTTTTTTTTTGTTTGATTTTTGATTTTTTTATCTTGTTAGTATTATTTTTTGAGGAGGAGGGTAGGGTCGTGAGGCACGATCAATGCCTGTGGGCTTGACATAGTCCAGACCTATCAGACGCCATCGCACGATAGGGCTTTGTGCATTGGCAATATATGCTTGGCCCGAGGGGGAGAGGTCATAAAGAGGGGGAGTGTAGAGGGCAGAGCGGGACAAGTGAGGGGGGTCACATAGGGGAAGGTTATATATATATAGACACCAAAATCTAGCCACTTGTCATCCATCCGTGTCCTCCAATCATAGCCATCCATTATTTATATATATGTATTTATTTAATATATATATAAATATTAATATTTTATATATTATATTTATATATATTTAATAAATATATATGTATTTATATAAATAAATCCTAGCCATCCACCACGTTTTAATCTCAGCCATCCATCCATCTCAATCCATGTCACTTGCCCAAGCTTAATCTCCACCCTTCCTCATGTTTTAATCTCGACCGCCCATTTTGTGTCATCGAAACCCTAACATGTTCAAGGGTAGATTATAAAAGATGAGTCATTTTGATGAATCAAAGCCCCTTAGAATCCTTAGAAATCCTGAAGCACCTTAGAAATTTTTAGGAGAACATTTTCCCTAGCCATTTTCACTATCATCCTTGCCCTCTCATCATCGCCATCGCATCCCCCATTTTCATCATTGCCAAACCCTCGTGAACTAGATCTGGTTCTCCCTTCCCTCAACCCTCGAATGCCCCCTAGAGTTCACAGAATGCTTCTGGGCATTTTTGGAATATTTTTGGGCATTCACAGCCATCACAGAATGCCTCTAGGTGTTTCATGTAGTAGATTTGCAGTCCCCCAACCCTCGAGCACCTTTTGAGCATTCACACGATTCTCGATCACAAAAGCAAAAATAAAGACAAGCATTGACAAGGTAAAGATATTTGATGCATCATTTATTTACATTCTTGCATTTCTATTTTTAGTTATATTCTACAACATCTAGGGTTTTAGTAGTTTTATCTTTCAGGAGGGCCTCACACAGTGGAGCCCTCATAGGTGCTTCTAATCCCTTTTATGTTGTTTGTTGTTTGTAGGTGCAGGAATCATCTTTCTAGAAGTTGTTGAAGCTAGGGTGGTCCCGTAGGGATACACAAGCCCACCCACACTCTTGTTTGGATCAAGGATGAGCGAGAAGACACTAATTATTCATTGAACTAGGGTTTTGAAACCCTAGTATTTGTAATATATGTATCAAAAAGCATTTGTAAAACCCCATATTGGGGCACATTCATTGTACAACTTGGAGATCTACCCATATTAATAAAATCTTATTCATTTTGTGCAATCTTGTGTTGTTATTATGCTTTTTGTTACTTTATCTTTGTATTGGTGTTGTTCATTTTTGGTTTACAAAATGGTGATCATGGTGGGACCCCCAAAGGGTTCTTCATTTTAATTTATCTTGTCACTAATTTCTATTTCTGTTTCTATCTTGTAGGTTCTAAAAGTTTGATCATACAAAAATCATGAAAATGAGGGTTTTTAGAGGTTGTAGAATTCGATCAGAGGTCATGCGGATGCCCTGCAACATTCGAGGGATGCCTCACAACATTCAAGAAATGCCCTACAATATTCTAGAGACTTTGGGTGGCATTTAACAGAGTGGGGAAGAAATACGTAGGCTTCTTGGTAAGCCTGGTTCAAACCCTAACTCATTTCTGTTTTCATTTTCCTGCTTTTTATAGTAAAATTAACAAAAGAAAATCATTCATTTTCTATTTAAAGTAGTTGCATTTTTATTTTCATTTTAGGCATTTACATCCATCATATAAATTGCACATAGAGTAGAATTGCATTCATGCATTCACTATAGATCACATTTATTTTAGATTTCTATTGCTTTATGGTGTATTCATTCACTATTTATGTATGTTGTTTGCATTTGAAATTACAAAAGCATAAAATAGTTGCATAGTAGGGTTGAAAGCTTCCATTTTTACTTTTCTAAGTTGGAACAAGATCATAATACTTAAGTATACTCTCACTATTGGAATCACTTGATGATTCAGGGTAGAAGAACTAGGTGAACCCTCCACTATTGGAATCACTTGATGATTCAGGGTGGGTCTTAAGTGGTGTACCCCTAAGTTCTTTTGAGGAGCTTAGTGTTCATGTTCTTGGCTTCTAGATTAGACGAGTGAAATAGGTGTGTTTTCAACATTGAGTGAACACAATAGATAACATAAATCTTAAAATGAATCACACACTTTGCATGTTTCACAATAAACAATAGTGAGTTGGATTTCATCACCAACCATTGTTCGAGATTGGCGATGGTGGGCTTCATCTCCATCCATCATATCTCACCCATAGAAGCCATAGTCACCCATGAGCAAACTTTCTAGATTTCATCACCAGGAAGAATCTCATTTGCCATCCAACCTTAGATTCCACCTTGCATAATAGTTTAGTTTAGCACATCTACAACACACAAACCCACAAAAAAAAATATTGCAAAGCATAGGATTAAATTGCTTGTTTGATTCTATGTGTTCTCCATTTGTATTTTCTTTCTACACATTCCACACACTTCACCACCCTCATCTGACTCATTAGATTATGGTTTCAACTCGAAGCCAAGCAAATATTTTGAGTCAAGCCTCCACCAGCCAAATCACTTCATCCATGGAGTGTTCCACATCTTCCCCTACCACTTATATGGTTAACCCTATCAATGTGATACAGACAAGTTATTCTGGTTTATCTATGGGACCATCACATGTTGTGTATACCTCAAACACTGATGTGTTACACAGAGCCACCAACATCCCCATTCCAAAAACTGAGCCATCATCTCCCATCGATCATAACATCACCCACATAGACATGGCTAAAGTGGAAGCTTTTCGAAGATCTACTAACTATGTTCTAGAGAAAATCAATAGTCCACCTAGGCATGATCCTTCTTCTCAATAGGAACTTACCCATTCATAGCCTTCCAATTTCACCCAAGTGTATACTAACCCTCTTTTTGAGGTGTCATCTACACCTTCCCATCATTGGTCCCTTCCACAATAGTCATGTGTCCAAAGCACTTCCATTCCATCTTCATATACCACCACCTATGGCAATCCATTGTATGAAGCACATGTCAATGTTGCTTCACAAATGCCAACTTCCACTACATCCACTACCCCACATTCAATTGCAATCCCTATTGCAACTTATCCTCCACCTACTTCATCCATTCCCACCACATCCACACCATCTACCTCAGATATTGCCATACAAGAAGCATGGCAACATCTCAATAAATTTCTCAAGGATCGACAAAATGCTCATTCTTATCCCCAAAAACAAATACAAGTGATAGATTTCAAGCCCCAACCCACTTCCACTCAACCTACCTTCTTTACTACAAATCCATCATGGGTATCACAACCTTCTACGATTTCCATTCCCATAATTCAGCACACATTCATAGTCCTCAAACCTCATCTCCATTTCATCATCCACAATCATTCCATCATCAAGCCCAACATCACCAAATTCAATCTAGTCCATCAAATCATCAAAATCTCATCACACCTCAACATTTCACCACTTCATCTCCACACAATCATCAAGTGATTCAAGGCTTCCACATACCTAGGGAAGACCCTAGAATTCAAGCAATGCAACAACATATTGATAGCTTGATACAACATACTCCTGGTATGATGAACCAGAAGCCAACTTTAAGATAACTTATCAATCAACCAATTCACTTTTTGGTACCATCACCACCATATCCGATAGATTTTACAATACCAAAATTTGATAAATTCAAAGGGACTGAGGACCCTAGAGAGCATGTGAGCACATTCATTCACTCATGTTTTAGAATCCAAAATCAAGATGCCCTAATGCTCAGAACATTTCCTCAGACATTGGGGGAGATGTCATAGAGTGGTATAACCATCTACCTCATCATAGTATTTATACTTTTGAATAGTTGGTGAACCAATTTCTCGAAATATTTTCCCTCAATGTTTGAAAGAAAATTTCACTAACTTATATAATCTTAAGCAATTTGATGATGAGTCAGTCTATGATTTTGGCAACCGTTGGAGGGTTGTTATCACAAAACTACCATTCTCCCTACCAATGGAAGAGCTAACTTGATTGTTTACCAAGAGTTGCTTAAAACCCATCTCCTAGTTATTGCAATTACAATAATATAGATCATTTGAAGAAGCTCTTGCCCAAGCTAGCATAATTGAGGAAATCAAAATCCAAGAAGGTGTGCTAAAGCCTAAAAAGAAAGAATGGTAGAACAAGGGCCAATCCAAAGGAACTTATTCTAGCCAATCCAAGCCAAATCAGGCAAATCAAGTAAATCAAGTGGTCATGAGCCAATCGGTAATGGCTCAACAACAACAACCAATGCAACAACAACCACAAAAAATTGTATATCAAGTGGTTCCCCCACCATCACAAGTTCAAAACATAGTGCCAACTATGGAAAATCACCAACATCGATAATCTATTTGACAAAATCACCAATACACCCCCTTATCCGAGTCATATACCTCCATATTTCATAGGTTGTATGACACAAACCAACTTGCCTTGCCTGAGGTCAAACCAGATGATCCCACCAAACATAGCAAAAGCTATAGGGAACATTTATTTTACCCTTATCATCAATAAAATGGGCATGATATTAATAACTACTACACATTTAAAGATATGGTGCAAGACCTAATTGACTTAGGGGCCATCAAGATTGATAGTCCCTTAGCTCAACAAAATCAAAACCTTGGCATCTATCAAACACCACTTCCTCATCATGAGGAAGTGCAACCAACAATAGGAGGGTCAAATACCAAGACTCCTCCTAATCAAGTTAACCATGTTCAACAATACCAAGGTTTTATGGGTGCTATTCATGTAGTCACCCGAGGTCAACAAGTACTACAAATCAACAAAATGCACAACAATAGCCTGTTCAATCTCCCATAGCACCATAGGCAAGTGTGTCTCCTCAACCTACCAATTCATCATCTCCCATCCAGTTCTCCACCAATTCTTCCCAACCAATTCATATTCCAAGTCATCCATCTCCACCCACTCATCCTCCCAATCATCCATCAAGGCCAATCATCTCTTTGAGTAGTCGGTTAACCACTAGCCTTAAAATAGCTTCAGCTAAACTATCCATTTATGAGCTAATTCAACAATCTCCCCCACATCATGAGGCATTAATGGAGATTCTAAAATCCATTGAACTCCAATCTCAGGATGCTAATACCTTTAGCAATTTTATGGGGAGTATCCAAACATGTGTGGAGCCTACCATTACATTCTATGATTTTGAAATCAAACCAATATCATCAGGATCGATGGACCCTCCATTGCATATCATGGCTCAAATTGATAGGAAGCCATTCAAATGAGTTTTGATTGATACCGGCTCCTCCATCAATATCATCACCACATCCACTCTTCAACATCTTAATCTCCCACCATCTCACATCACCAAATCCACCTTCACCCTGAAAGCATTTAACGATGCTCTCTATTCCACAATTGGCACTATAGTTTTACCCATCGAAGTGGGGGTAAAAATATTGCACACAATGTTTCACATCTTGGAAGGGTCCATGGCATACAATGTACTCCTTGGACATCCTTGGATTAGGGAAATGAGATGTGTCCCTTCTATACTTCATCAATGCTTAAAATATGTACATGAGGGATAAATTCATTGCATACCAATGGATGTCGAACCATTTAAGTATTGTAATTTCATTTCAAATCCTTATGAGTCCATGCTTCCATCCACTCATATTTTCTTGACATCATCAACCACATCATCCACCACACCATCCACCTCTTCATCTAAAGTTCCTATTCCTGAGGAACTCCCCATCACTACCCCACATCAAGCTTCCACTTCCATGCCCTCATCTTCATCATCATTGACTACATGTACATGTGGTCAAGCTCAATCCACATCAACCACTCCATCATCATTCCTTCCACATCATCACCCATTCATCAAATACCTCAGCCAAATCCACCTCCATCCACATCAGCTGATGTCTCACAAGTCGAATTAATAGATTGTGAGATGCCATTCTAGTCCATACCTCTCCCATTATCGGAGCCCCAAGCCAATCTTGAGCCTTCCACATCCACTTCCACATCCACCTCCACATCATCCCAAGTTGTGGTCCACCTCACTAATCCTGGTATTGGTGAATATGTGGTCCAAGACATCATTATCACACCACTTAATATCCAAACTGCTAGGGATTACGGTCACCCATGTGACCCACCCTTATCTATAGGAGCGGTGTACAACATGGGTTCAATGCCCAATAGCATAAATTTTATGTATGGGGGGATTGATTCATCATCCAATCCATCTTCCCTAGATGAACCCAAGCAACCAACACCTACCAACATACAACACATGTTGGGTTTTCCATCCTGATATTTTCATCGAGTCAATTGGTAAGGTTATGGCCTAGGATGACATGAATAGGGAATGCATGAGATCATTGATACTCCATATCGAGAAGTGCATGACCATTCAGGTTTAGGCTATCACCCTTATTATTTCACCTCTTCTTTTGAACAAGCTTTTCAAAATCTTAATTTGAATTCAGAAGAAGAAATCCATCACCTCGATGACTTTGAAGAAGAAATCTATGAAGAATATGATGTTATGTCGATAGCTTCTGATGAATCTGATGAGGAATCGACACCCATCATTCCATTCACCGAACAAGATGAGTTTTACCTCAGAATGTTCCCCATCCATCAACCCATATTTCACTTGCTTCTTCCACAAGAGTGAGTCGAACCAACTGGTGAACCACCTCCATTTCATTAATCCACCTCATCGAACATTTTTCTTGTAATATATGTACATAACATAAATAAAAATAAAAATAAAAAACACACAAAAATTCAAAAAATTCAAAAAAATTGCATTGCATGTACATGGCTTTTTGCCTATTGCATTTATTTGTGTTGCTCATTATTGTTCAGGTTCCCAGAGTTCTAGCATTGGTTCTAGCAGATAGGATCCATCCATCCTCCACATTGCCAACCACCATTTTCCCCTTTAAGTCAACATGAATCCTGTTGACTTATTCACCCCACTCCATAATCCATACGATTTGGCAAAGCCAATTCCAATTGACATGAGCCTTATTGATATGGATCAGATTTCCTCACCTCCATCCTTTTTTAAATTCATCCTTTTTGAGGAATTGTTAAGGGCTTCAACCAACTACATTCCTCCATCACCTCCACCTTCACCTTCACCTTCACCTTTAGATCCTGAGGTTTTCTAGGTAGACATAGAAGAGGTTGAGTCAGAAGAGTTTGATAATGTCATAGATGACATTCATCTGATCCCAATACCCCATCAACTTGAGGAAGGTTCTCATATGTCCATTGAAGATACCATCGATGTGAACCTTAGTTCAGATGTAGACAATCCTCAAATTGTCAAACTTGGTAAAAGTTTATCCATAGATGAACAAGAGCAATTAATTGCTCTCCTCAAGAAGAAGAAGGGCATTTTTGCATGGTCCTACAAAGACATGCCTGGTCTTGACCCTAACTTGGTTGTCCATAATCTCACCTTGCACTCTGATGCTAAGCTGATCAAACAAAAATTGAGAAATATGCATCCTACCATTGCCCTCATGGTCAAAGAAGAGCTTCAAAAGCTATTAGATGTGGGTTTCATTATCCCCATTGACTATCCTGAGTGGCTTTCAAACATGGTACCCATTCGTAAGCCTAACAGGGTGATACACATTTGCACTAACTTTTGAGACCTTAACAAAGCGTGTCCTAAGGATGAATTTCCTCTACCAAACATTGATACTCTTGTTGACACTTGTGTTGGCCATGAAATGCTTTCTCTAATGGATGGTTTTTTAGGATACAACTAGATTCGAATCAATCTTGATGACCAACACAAAACAACATTCACTACACCTTGGGGGACTTTTTGTTACAAGGTGATGCCCTTTGGCCTCAAAAATGTAGGTGCCACTTATCAACGTGCCATGACATACATCTTCCATGATTACATGCATAAGATCATCGAATATTATGTGGATGATCTCTTGGAAAAATCTAAAACTCGACAAGAGCACATTGGTGTCTTGGAAAAAGTCTTTGATCGACTTCTAGAGCATAATGTAAGGTTGAACCCCAAAAAGTGTGTCTTTGGTGTTACCTCAGGAAAACTACTAGGATTCATTATCTCCAAAAGAGGCATTGAGGTGGACCCAAACAAATTCAAGGTCATCATGGAGATGCCTCCCCCAACAAACTTGAAGGAATTGTATAGTTTACAAGGAAATATTCAATCGATCCATCATTTCATTGTGCAACTTTCTGACAAATGCAGGCCATTCAATCACCTGCTACAAAAGGGGGTGACATTTTCATGGATAGATGAATGCCAAAAATATTTTGATGACATCAAGCAATACCTAGCTTCTCCACCAGTCTTAACTCCTCCTCATCTAGGGGTCCCCTTCCATATTTATGTTTCAGCAATGGACTTTGCATTAGGGACAATGCTTGCACAAAAGAATGAAAATAATCGAGAGCAAGTTGTCTATTACATTAGTCGAACATTGGTAAGCTATGAAACCAGATATGCTTACATGGAAAAATTGTGCTTAGCAGTGGTTTTTGCCACTAAGAAACTCAGACATTACATGCTTAGTCACACCACATATGTCATAGCTCATGAAAATCCTCTACGTTATATGATGTCTCACACTTACAATAACACCCACCACAAAATGGATAATGCTTCTCACTGAATTTGATCTTGAGTTCATTAGCCAAAAATCCATTAAAGGTCAGGTCATAGCCGATCAACTTGTGGAAGCTCCACTTCCTAGTGATCAACCCTTGATTATTGAGCTCCCAGATGATTCGGTATTCACTATCACTGAACAAGAAGAAGATGTCATTCCAGAGGAAGATGTCGATATCACACTATTATTTGATGGTTCTAAGTGCAAAAAAGGTCAAGGTGCTGGAGTCATGTTTCATACACCATAGGGGGTACCTATTCCCTTATCATTCAAACTTGACTTCCAATGCACAAACAACAATGTAGAGTATGAAGCCTTAATATTAGGTCTTCAAGCAGCCATAGCTATGGGCATAAAGCGTATCAGGATATTTGGTGATTCTCAACTTGTCATTCAACAAATAAATAAAGAATACCAATGCAAAGAACCTACCATAAAGCTTTACCATGAAGTAGCAATAAAATTGCTCTCTAAATTTGATTGGTATGAAATCGATAGTTTACCATATTTGACTAATAGATTTGTAGATGTGATGGCCTCTCTAGGATCATTGATTCCAAAGAACTCCGTAGGAGAGGTACAACCACTCATTGTTACAACGATCTCTAAATATACAATTATCCATGCTAAATCTAAGGATGAGAAGGATGTTTGCTTTATCCATTTAGAGCCATATGAGCCTTGGTCAAACCAAATAATAGCCTTCCTCAAGTTTGGAACACTCCCATCAGACATGTCATAGACTACTAAACACACTTTCAAGCAAAAGGTAACTCATTTTACTCTCTTGGGGGACATGTTGTATAGACGTGGTTATGATGGAGTCCTCCTTCATTGTCTCATTTCACAAATTGCATTTCATACGTTGCATTCAAAACCATATTATTTCATATTAGGGATCATTTACTCAGTACAAATATTAATTGATCCAATAAAGTTTGTTGCCTTAATCAAGGGCACCTTCAAATCATCATCCATTTCATTGCACCATTCCATAAAGTCAAATTACCATTTGCAAACCACATTTTCATAATCCCTAGGTGTTTTTGATCACTCAGCCACTCCTAGTGTTTCTAGCAACCTCTAATACATGTCAAGTTTTCTTTAGGACCAAGACACATTTTCACTAAGAAAATCTTGAGTTCTAGGAATTGACTCTAACACTCTTGAACAAAACACAATCACACATTTTAAAAACATCTTGTGTCAAAGAGGGATAACACCATAATTGGGTTGAATCTCAAAGTGAAAAGGGTAATCCTTGCTTGTCCCATTATGCACATAGTCCAAAAATAAAAAATAATGGTTTTCACCACTATCACAATTATTTCCAAACAAAATATATGAGTAGTAAGGATAGGGTAAAATTCTCATCACACTTCGGTTGAGAATATGATTCCCCAAAGCTCTAAATATTTTACACATCACACACCATAGATCCTCAAGTTGTAAGGATAGAACTACATTTCCAGTTAGATGGTTAGGTAGTCCAAATCCCCAAAGCTTAGAGATCATATTCTTGGACTATGGAGATAATCTCCATCGGAGCTATAGACTCTTGACTGGCAGTGGAGTATGCTCATGCATGGTGACACATCTCTCTTGAAGAGACCTCTGATCGCACATAAGGACAAACTAGCTTCTTGGTCTTCTCCATAACAGGTTTCATTCCAATTTACTCAAGATGGGTTAATGAACTCACTTGCACACACATTGGTTCTTGATTACCTCGAGTCATTACCATACTCATGATTTGGTAAATGAATTCACTACACACACATTTGGTCCTAGAGAAATTAGGCAATATTTAGTGAGTTTGTTTGATATCACTAGTATGTCCGAGTCTCTGCAAAATAATCAATTTTCCATATCAACATCCATATCTTATTCTATATCAACATCCATATCTTCTTCCATATCAACATCCATATACTTCCATATCAACATCCATATCATTACATGAGTCTTCCATTTCACATGCCACCATTTTGGTGCCCCTGATTAAACAACAATGCTATAACATGGTCAAGAAAAATCTAAACTACGAATGATCATTAGAGCATTAATTCATTTGCATTCATACACATTAGCATTGCATTATCATCCATCACACATATACACATGCATTCACACAAAAACATCCACACAAAAGCATAACACAAAAGTAAAAGCCATGTATATATATATATATATATATATATATATATATAAATATCGCATGTACAATGAATGCCCTAAGGCTATATACAATGGAGCACCAAGGCTCATATACAAAAAGTGCATCTAAGAACTAGCTAACACCTATAAGAGGACCCCTGTGACCCCTAAGGAGCCCTAGACCTAGAGCCACTATGCCTAGACTCACTATGCCTAACAGACCTAGATATGGAGGAGGAGGGTGGATCTGATAGCCTAGTGTGGTGCTGCATCAATAGATCCTCCAAATCCTAGATGTATCCATCTCGAGCTCGAAGGTGTAGTACATCATACCTCTAATAATGGTCCCTCTATAGTAGCTCTACCTAGAGCCTCATGATCCTATCCTCACCTCCACCTATAGCCATTTGTACCTCTAGCTCCACCCGTAGCCGAGCTATCTCTACATCTCGAGCTACTATCTCTGTATCTCACTCCACCACCATCTGCTCGAGCCTCATCCAATCCTCCTCACTTCAACCTAGAGGTCTCTCTAGAACCTCCTCCATATCATCATCGCCATCATCATCACCTCTAATATCTAGAGGCTACTCTACTGCATCCCTCACCTATCTCCATCGACTACTAGATCGAAGGTATCTCCAATGTCTGGGAGCCTCATCTGCCTCCTCCTTAGCCTCTACCTCATCCTCATCCTCACTACCCTCATCCACTACTAGAATTGGTACCCATGGTGGTTGTGCAGTGAACCATGCATCGTACTCAGTAGTAGTTCCCGCATCATCCACATCAGGGAGATCTATCTCCTCATCATCCTCATAGGTCACCCTCCATGCCTTAGCACAAGGTAGACATATCTCATCCCAATGGTGCCTGTACAACACTGGTACCTCAGGAAACCCCCTACCATAGCCTAAAATACCATAGCACCCATGATAATTGGACCATCTCCACCTCACTCCTATGTCTCCCAACCACCCATCTCGCCTACCATACCCTTCGTAGTTGCTCCCTATCACTAGTTCAAGTAGCACCTCACCATGGTCTCTAATGCACCTGAGTATGTGTCAATCCTACCCATAGATCCCTGTACTCCTAGCCAGTCTAGATAGGATGACTCAGCTACACCTTCTCATCCACTCACCATATCATAGCATATGGTTGCTCCTCATCCCATGCCTTAGTAGGAAAGCCCACAGGCTAAGCCACACTGAAGTGCTCCCAACCCCAACATTGTAGTAGTAAACTGCACCTCAAACCCTTTTACTTCTACCTCCTCACTTCATACAACTTTTGGTACAACTACACCAGAAGAGCAGGTACCCATGCATACACTCAAGGCTCATCGATCATATCATACACCAGTCTGATCATGTTCCAAGGGAACCAATAGCCAGTGTTATTTGGCACCACTATGTTGGCCAATAGGAACATGACCAAGGTGGGAAATACCTCTAACTTATTATTAGCATACATCACCAAGTACCTTATCCCTCCACCCTTCATACTCACATCCCACCATCGATCTCCAAATATCTAGCTCATATCATGCCCCTTATCGTGTCCAACCTCGATATGTAACCCCTCCATTGGTACTTTGAGGATGTGGTATACATCCTCAAGTGTCACTATCACCTCTCTAGTAGGGAGCTAAAAGGTCCCCCTATCTGGATCCCATCTCTCTACCAAGGTAGAGATATACCCCTCATCTGCCCTCACCACATCAATTCGGGCTACCCTAGCTAGCCCCATGATCTCTAGCCACTTCCACTGCTCATCTCATAGTGTCTTTCTCACCCTAGGGATGAGAGGTGAGAACCGATGTCAAGCCTCCAAGATCTTTAATTGTAGTGCAACACATACACAAGGTAAACACATTAATGTCACATGCATTGCATAATTTCAAAAAAAAATTTACAAGTCCAAACAAAGAGTGCCAAGGATACTTACCTCAACAACATGCACCTCCACTCCTGCTCCTACATCTGTACCCTCCATTACCATAACTTCCACTCCACCTCACTCTCTCACTCAACGTCACTTATTCACTCACTCGCTTCTTCAAACGTAACTTCTAGAATTCGCGAATGCAAAAATGAATCTAATTTCATCTCTGCAGACTACTTGTAGCTATTTTGGCACACTAAAACTCCCATGGATGTTCATAGGTGCATTGAAATATTGGCCAACGTTTGTAGAGTAACAAACGCTTATCGACGCTTACGCATGATGTGGACGCTAGCTAATGTTTGGTGTCAAAATTTGTAGAAAGAACAAAATGATCCAAAAAGGTATCTTACCTCCACAAAATCACTCCAAATTGCATCCATACATTCATTTCATCATCATATCATGTTTTGTGAAAACAAAAATCGATTTGGATGCTTAATTTTTGTTTGCGACCAAAAGTCACAAAATCACCTTACAAGCTTCAAAATGCATCAAAATGGTCCAAATTTTCACAAAATGACCACATTCATCATTCCAATCATCCATTCCATCATTTCATTCATATTTGTGATAACATGGATTGATTTGGGTGGTTAACTTTTGTTTACAACCAAAAGTCATAAAATTATCCAAAAATTGCTTCAAAAACGCTCCAAACCAATGCAAAATTTCACAAAATCATGCAATCCAATCATCAATGCATTTCTCATCATCACATCTTCATTTCAACATCATCAAATCCACCAACAATTGCATTTGCATCAAACATTTGCCAAGTTCACATATAATTTCAAGTGAACCTCGTATCTAGTGGTCTATTCTATCTCCTTGGTGATTGTAGCGATTGGTTATCCATGCAATTTAGTAATATGGATAATTACCATAAGGACACTTGGCCATTTTCATCATCCAATATCTCCTTTTGAAAAACAAAATCACTTTTGGTCCCTCATATTTTGAGTGAGACTATACCAAGACCAATTTGCTCAACAACTGTCATTGATGCCCTTTTCCATGGGGTTCCCAACATGGATAACTTTCATCATTTCCTTTGCAATTGCACCAGTCTCCTAGGATGCAGGCTGGTTAAAGTGATTGAGAAACCATTTAGGAATTCCATGTGGGAATTAGCTACAATCATGAGTGGCCCCGAGGATAGACTATTTCTCTTTTTTTTTTTTGCATTTGCATCTTTGCATTTCAATGATGCCAAAAGGTACTTTCTTCAACAACATGGAATCACCCAAAACTTGGGGCAACCAAATTTGATTTTGATTTCCCACAATGGGATACATATTACATGATCATGGCATCTACACTTGGAAAAAACCCCTTTAATCCATTGGGGCAAAAATGGCATCAATTTACATCATTCATATCATTCGCATTTACATCATTCATATCATCCACATTTACATCATACACTTGCACTTACACCATTCAACTGCATTTTTCACCTACAATTCTATCAATTGGCTTATGAGACTCATTTTTCACTCATTCACCAATTGAGGGGGTAAGCTACACATACAAATTCTTTTATCTTCAAAATCATCTTTGCATTCCAAGGAAAGAAAGTTGCTTCATCATGCCAAACCAGGTGTCTCGTATTTTTGCACCGCATTGTGTTTCACGCAACACGATACAAAAAGGGGCATCTTTAGACACCAAAATATAGCCACTTGTCATCCATCCATGTCCTCCAATCATAGCCACCCATTATATATATGTATTTATTTAATATATATATATATAAATATTAATATTTTATATATTATATTTATATATATTTAATAAATATATGTGTTTATATAAATAAATCCTAGCCATCCACCATGTTTTAATATCAACCATCCATCCATCTCAATCCATGTCACTTGCCCAAACTTAATCTCCACCCTTCCTCATGTTTTAATCTCGATCGCCCATTTTGTGTCATCGAAACCCTAACATGTTCAAGGGAAGATTATAAAAGATGAGTCATTTTGACGAATCAAACCCAACCCTTGAAAATCCTTAAGCTCCCTTGAAAACCTTAAGTACCTTAGAAATTTTTAGGAGAACATTTACCCTAGCCATTTTCACTATCATACTCGCCCTCTCATTGCTGCCATTGCATCCCCCGTTTCCACCACCGCCAAGCCCTCGCGAACCAGATCTAGTTTTATGATATTTTCCTCAACCCCCGAACACCCCCTAGAGTTCACATAACATTTTTGGGTATGTTTGAAACACTTCTAGGCGTTCACAGCCATTACATAACACCTTTGGGCATTTCTCGTAGCATATTTGCAGTCCCCCAACCCTTAGGCGCCTTTCGGGCATTCGTGCAATTATCAATCACATAAGCAGATTCAAAGATAAGCATTGGCAAGGTAAAGATATTTGGTGTATTTTATTTATATTATTGCATCTTTGTTTTCAGTTACATCTTGCAACATTTAGGGTTTTATTAGTTTTATCTTTCAAAGGGCCTCACGTAGTGGAGCCCTCGCAAGTGCTTCTAATCTCCTTTTATGTTGTTTGTTATTTGTAGGTGTAGGAATCATATTTTTGGAAGCTGTTGAAGCTAGGATGATCCCGTAGGGATACACAAGCCCACCCACACTCTTGTTTGGATCAAGGACAAGTGAGAAGACACCAGTTGTTCACTGAACCAGGGTTTTGAAACCCTATTATTTGTAATATATGTATCAAAGAGTATTGTAAAACCCAATATTGGGGCATATTCTTTATACAACTAAAAGATCTACCCATATTAATAAAAGCTAATTCATTTTTTGCAATATTGTGTTGTTATTGTGCTTTTTGTGCTTTATCTGTGTATTGGTGTTGTTTGTTTTTAGTTTACATTTTTTTTTACGGTGGGGTTGGCATTGGGTCACAACCACAGGGTGTTTGGAGGAGAGGGGGCCACGCTCTGCGTGTCCCTTGAGGAAAGTTGAGTGCATCCTTAGGTAGACTTGGGAGCAGGGGGTCATAGCAGCAAGGGGCCACATGTTGTGTGATCCTCAAGGGGCATTAGGAGTAGGGGGTCATGGGTTGTGTGATCCTCAAGCAAAATTAGGAGGAGAGGGCCACATGCTGTATGGCCCTCAAGGGGAATTTGGAGGAGGGGGTTGTGCACTACTTGACCCTCAGATGATGTTGGGAGTAGGGGGCCATGCAACCCTTGAAAAAACTTAGGAGGAGGGGGCTACACACTATGTGGCCCTCAAAGGGAATTTGGAGGAGGGGGTTGTACGTTGTGTGGTCCTCGGGTGGTGTTGGTAGAAGAGGGCCACGTTATACATAGTCCCTAGGTGGAGTTTTGGGGAGATAAGGAGGATGCTGAGGTGTGACCTTGAGGGCCATAGGGAGAAGGGGGTGCCATGGGGAAGGGGCCACGCTAAGGCACAGTTTGAGGGGGGATACGGGGAGGGGCCATGCTTTGAGCATGACCCATAGAAGGTGCAAGGGGATCCATAGACGACCAAGGATGAGGGGGCCATGACCCCCCTATGGTATATTTTTTCTTTTTCAATATATATATTTGAATATATATAGAAAAAAATAAAAAGAAAGAAAATGACAATTTTTTCAAACAACAAAAAATGACATAACTTAAAACAAAAAAGAAGAATTTTATTTATATTTTTTAAACTAAATATAAAAAAAAAGAGGCAATACCTATTTTTTCAGAATTTTTGAAAATTATTCGTGGTGGTTGTATATGTCACCAAGGTTGGTTTTTGGACAACAACCCCTACAACCATGGAAAATAAAAAAAAAGATTAAAAGTGGGTAAATGAACTGTAATAACCACTTGTAGAAATAGAAAAGTGCACCATTGCAGTGAAGAGAAGTAAATACGACATTAAAATTGAGCCATTTTTGATACAATGAAACCCTTTTGTAGGGTATTTTTACAAAATAAAATGTGTCAATAAGGGAATAATCCCTTTTACAAATTGAACATGGTGCATCTTCTCTTCTATGCCACAAGCAAGTGCATGGTGGGTTTTTTTGTGACCATCATTTTGAATTAATTTGAGCCCTACAAGCAAGCAACATTGCGTTAGTAGCACCTATGTGAAACATATTAAAAAAATTAAAAATTAAATTAAATTGAAATGTAAATGGGTATACTTGAGTCCTAGGAGAATTTTGACAGCATCTGGGTATGTGTCAATGTGTCTCTCTTAAAATGATGAAAATGGGAGGGTATTTATAGAACTTTGAGAAAGGTGAGAGGGGATGACATGGGGGTGAAGTGGAGGATAATTGGAACCAAGTGGCATGGGGGAAATCCAAGGTAAATCTTGGGGACACAGAGGAATGTGCACTCTCCCCATTCAATAACCTTGGGTGGGGTGAATCGTCACCCACCAAGTGCCATAAATTGGCCTAGGGGGATGTGATATGTGCATAGGGTCATGTGTGCCTTGGGGGATGCCCATGGAATTTAAAATTTCTAAAAATGTGACATGGAGGGTAAGGAGGACTAACCCATTAAATATGCCAGTTTAATTCCCTTTGACTTGAGGCTTTTCATTCCAGTTTTAAATCATCTAAATTTGGAGTAGAAGTGGGTGGGGAGATAAGGTGGATTAAATGAGGTATTTAAGTGGGTATTTGGGGAGACCAAGGGATTTGATGAGTATTTTTAAATTAGTGTGTATATCTCCTAGGGGTTTGGATGAGGGCTACCTTGGGTTTTGGGGATTTGATTGGTATTTTAAAATTCTTTTGTGCATTCCCCTTGGGATTGGGTCATGGATTAGAAGGGTGATAATGGATTATGGAAAACTTTGAGGTGGATTAGAAGAATTAGGGAGGCTAATAATGGATTAGAAGAATTAAACAGAGTAGGGAGAAATTAGGAGAATTAAAAGAGATTAGGAGGAATTTAGAAGAATTTAAGAAATTAGAGGGAAAAGGGAAATTAGAGGAAAATATAAGACTTAGGAGACCTTAGAAGAATTAAAAGAAATAGATGAAATTGAGATAGAATTAGAGAAGCTTAGAGGGAATTTAGAAGAATTTAGAGAAATTAGAGGGAAATTAAGAAGAAATTCCTAGAAATTTGGACAAATTAGATAGGAAATTGGAATTTTGGAAGGATTTGAGTGAATTTGAGCAGTTGGTGATGATTTTGTGGCAATTTGTGGATTTTGGCAAATTTGTAGAAATTTGAGTGCAAATGACTAAAATTTGGTGTCTACACCTCCATTCTATATGTCCTTATGCATGGAAGGCTGGATCATCCACAACTATATGGTTGATTTAGGAGTTGTTACAATAGTCATGATTAAGGCTATTTATGTTGAAATGGATATGCAATACACCCAAACTAGTTCTTGTGTATTATAGCTAGATGGGACTCTAGTCTGGATGGTGGGAGTAATGAAGGATATTCTAATGGTGCTACACATGATTCTAGATATCTTAGTAGTCTAAGAGGTAATAGTGGTGGACCTTTTATAGCTATTTATATTGTGCTTATCAAGGGAGTTCACAATGAAGCTTGGGGGATATCTATCCCTAGCCTACACTCACATGGTAAGTCCCTATAAGGGAAGGAATATTTGAATCTATGTGGAGAAGCCTAGCCCCTATCACATAGAGAGGATTGAGGAGAAAAGTGCCAATCTGGTAGAAGATGATCCTAAATTCCCCCAAGATATTATTGAACAACATTTGTAATACCTAGAGGAACTAATAGAAGAGTTATTGATGGAAGATGAGTTTTTCATGCTTGATTTCATTGCAATAATCCATACATACTTGGGAAATCATCGTTCACCAGAGCTAACCAACCATCAAATCCTAGCTACAAAAGTCACATGTTCTAGACAACAAACAGGTGAGAGTGGAAAATTTTTGGATCGATTTGGTTTAGACATTATAGATTCTGATGAATAAGATCCATGCAAAACATAAAGTATGCAAAAGCATGCCAAAACCATGTATCATATTGTAAATAAGAGGTATTTAGAAAAAATTGATAAAAGCTAAGTTGTCACATAACATTGGTTAATGTAGGCAACAACATTAAAGGGCAAAGCTCTCACATGAAACAATTTTTTGGGAAAGTGCACTAGGCGATTCACATGCATGTTTGAAGGAGGATCACATGAATCAGGAGGTTCAAGAATAAAAAAAACAAATAAGGAAGAGCATTTACTAAATATCATCAACCATTCAGGAGTTGTCAAATTGATGAAGAGACAACTACCATGGCTAAACATGAGGTAAAATAGTGGATAATCATGCCTTTTCTGATTCAACTATGCAAAAAAAATCCTTTCCCATTGGTTTGCCAAAGAAGAATGGATGAAAATAAGGACTGATTAGATGAGTGATTTCAATGATTTTCCTAGTTGAAGAAGTCTATATAAGGATAATCCTCTTATTATTAAGCCCTTGCACAATGATGCTCTTCAAAATAAAATTTGTCTCCCATCCTCTTGAGCCCCAAAATTCTCAAGATTTTCAATCATAGAATCTATCCCCAATAGACAAGGTTACTATTTCTAGGTTCTTTGTCTCTTGCAAGTAGAATTCCCCTATGAGTCACCAAATTATAGTAAAATTTCACTACATTAGGCAAATCCATCCTAAAGGAGGATTTTTGAGCGAAATTATCACCTAGAGTCAAACGAGATGAGAGGATTTGAAGTATCTTCAATTTATAAAGTAGTTTATGTCATGAAAATACCAAAGATGTTAACAAAGGAAGGCCTACACAGAAGTCTTATAGAAAATTCTAAACTCCCTATACCATGAGGCAATGCTAACTAACTAGACCAAATAGATAAAGGTCCATAACCTTTTTGGTGGTAGCTAAGCCAAATCTCATTATTGGCAAGAGTCCTAGAGCCTTTTTGGTGATAGCTAGAAGGACTCTACCTTTGGCAATACCTCTTCCCATACAATGATTATGAACTTTCCCATAATTTAGAGGGGTAAAATTGGAAATCAAATTATCCTCCACTCATGATTGGGTTCACAATAACTATCCAGCAAGTCACTATTCTCTAATGCAAATACCAAAGTAACATCAATAAAGAACATAGGGAAATAAAACCTAAAAATAGTAGAGGAAGAAAAGGAAACTTGAGGTGGCCAGACAATAAATTGGTATAAACCACAAGAGCTTACAATCTGTGGAAATATAAGCTTCCTAGGTGTTTCAAATTATCAAATTTTCACATATCGTATAGCCTTGTCAATCCATATAAAAGTCACCCTAATCATGGTAAGTCTTTTGTTTGGAATCTGAGGGAGGAAATCCAAGTAATAAATTTTCTTAAAAGTGCTTATACACTAAAGGCAAATTTTTTGTTGAGAATGATTTATGTATTCTTCAAAGTCGGACTTGTAAGAGGTGTGTCGAAACCTTTTCATACTAATGTCAGCAATGCATTTCAAAACTTTTGGCAAAATGAATAGTGTGCAAAGCAGAGTATTTAAGTCTAAAAGATAGCATACCGATACTTTTAAACAATTATGCCAACTTGAATTTTAAAGTTTCGACCCAATGAAAAGCACAAAGAGCTAACCAAAAAAAGTGGAATCTTGGGTTGAAACTTCTTAGCAAGAGAGGTGATGTCAACACTCATAACACCTAACATAGTACATAAGCAATTCGAAAGGAAGGTAAGGTAAAGTAGCAATATCCTAGACTAGAAGGCATCAATATGAAGGGAACTCAACAACTAGGAGAAGAGTGGTTAGGCCACATGGTTGTTTTAAGAGCCTAAAAGTGACAACCACCTCTGCTAAGCATAGTGGATGATCCTACAAATAATAATTGATTGATAGAAGATATGGAAGACACCTAGTGGTGCTAGTTCATCCCCAATCATGCAAATCCATTTTTGCTCAACATTGTATAAAGTAGTTAGCTTTGTCTTAGCTTAGTGAAAATTATAAATAGGGGAATACCCCTCATTGTAAAGGGTTAGATGTTTTAGTGTTTGCCTATGGCAATTTGTATGTTTATGCTACTCTAGAATACAATCAAGATTTGTTTGACTTACCCCAATTAATGTTTGTAGATCTCTTTACATAATATTTACACTTTTGGCATTGCTTGTTTACTTTAATCAAAGTCTTTTTGTTAGGTTTAATGTTGTTTGGTATTCCTTTGGTCTATCTATTAGGCTTAAACTATTTGAAATTATTTGGTTAGAGTTTTGATGATGTTGAAGGTTGTGCCATCTAAGGTTAATGTACTTTTTGCATAATTTTAATTATATAATTTGTTAATATTTGCTTGTACTGGGTGACCTATGTTGATGTAGCTTAAATAAATGTTGTTAGTTGAGCCTTGGCCACATTAAATTTAGTTTCTGTAGCCCTTTCTCTTCTTATCACTTTTTATTTTCTCTTTCTCTAATATTTTAGCAACAACTTCATAAGTAACTAACCTTCTTTAAAGGTTGGATTGGAAATAATTCTAAACCATTAAATCTTGACTTTGATCTAGGGTACAACCTCATACCTAGGTATATCGAAGCATCAAGAGTTTTTGGCATGCCCGGTGGAACCAAATTTTATCAATTCATTTCATATTCAAAAAATTTCATGTAGATATCAAGAAAAATAATCATCGATGGGATGTAATAACAACAATTTCCTAATCAGAGGCAAAAGCCACCATGTGCATAAGAACATTTGGCATACCCTCATCTATGGATGATTAATATTATGATGAAGATCTTGGTCTCATAAAGTGGATAAAAATTTATTTTCCTGGCAAGTACACTATTGAAAGAACCTAATATTGATGACTTTGATAGAGGACACAACCCCAAAATAATATTATTACAAGATCATAGGCCAAGAAGTTGAAAGAACCCCTCCAATTTGTTGAGCTTCCTATATTCAATAAATCCTAGAAAGGTATCTCTTTCACATGTTTGGACCTTTTTTGTTTAGATCCCTACTCCTTTACAGGCCATATCTCCACACCCACTTTCTAGATTCATACCCATAACCATGGTTGAACACATATACCCTAGCTAGAGTAGTGCTAAACCCCTCAATCTCTTGGATATCCATGACATTACTCAAGCTACACTAAAAGCTTTACCCTCCTATGATGGTAGTGAAAATATAGCCTATGAACATTACCAAGATATAGCCACTTTAGCTACTATGCATAATATTATCCATGAAGATATAATGGTGAGGTTGCTAGATTTATCCTTCAAAGGCAAAGTGTTGGTATGGTATCACTCTTTAGAAGAAGGCAATATCGGTACTTGGGATGACCTAGCTGAATTTTTTATCCTAGATTACAATGATCTTGGAGATTCGTTTTCACTCTTTACTTAATTTACATCCATACAAAGGCATCCTCATGAGAATATCATAGAATTCAATTTGTTTTAGAAAAACTTGGAGAAGAATTCCTCAAGATAGAAGGCCATCCCATGCCTAATATTATGTATACTAACTTAGAGCTTTTTTTTTAGATAAGCCTATAGATATGACAATTCACTGAGATGAGATTCCTTCAAGTTGTTGTAGCAAAAATATGCACTTGTCTTAGTTGGCAATCTCACCCCAAGATTTGTGATGCCATATTTCTCTGAGATCCATCAACAAAGCCAAAAAGCCTCACTTCTAGCTATATCATCCCCTTCTTTGGTGACTTTACCTGTACCCAAGCCCTAACCTTAACACACTATTTTTGCTATGCTTGTACCAACCTTACCCACTCTCAAGTCTAAAGAATCAACAAAAATGTAGGAGTTGAAAGTTATGGTTAGGAACCTGATAAATAATCTCACTATATTGGAGAGACAAAATGATAAAAGGAGGTTTGAAGGCTATCAACAAAGAAGATACCCCTACATCTCAAAAGATCAAGGGGTTTTGACTAGAAACACTGTTAAAAAGCAAGTTTCTATTGTTGGAAGTCAGGAGGAGTGAACATCCATTAATTGGGAAGATTATTGATACTTAGCTTGCAATGATCCACACAATGCTGACATTTGCATAGTCTATCTACACTAATGCTAGTTGGTTATGGCCCAAAAAGTAGAAATGCAATCAAAAGGGCTTATGGGTATGCTGACATATCCAAAGTAGAATCTCATAGCAAAAGAGCCTCCAACTTTTTATTTGGTCCACATTGACTAGATCTAATAAAATACCTCTTTTGTTAGATCCCAAAATACTGATGGTATAAAAACCTCCACTTAGCCTCAAAAGGAGCATCCTACAAAGTAACCCAAGGATAAGGCCAATTCAAAAGCATAAAAATTGGGCCAAGAAGATTCCAAAGAGCAATTATTGAGGAAGTTGCGGTATCCTTTTGTTACCAAAAAGCAAAGAGAAGAGGCCACACAACAATACCAAAGGAGATTTAAGGAGCTAGTCTAGAAGGAAGGATGTCAAAATCCTCTAGATACAACCTCATTGAAGAACTGAAGAAGAATCCCTCAAGAGTTAGCATGTATGATGCTCTACTAATCCTTGCATAGATCAATTTGCTTAGGTCCACCTAAAGAATGAATTTCCAAGTAGATTGGGCTATCTAGACCTAAATCTAGAGCAAAATCAACAAAATCCTAGCATGGGTAAGATTAAGCCTCTTCCCTTATATGCATGGAAGGTTGGATTGTCCACACCTATATACTTAATTTTGGAGCTGCTACAATAGTCCAGATGGTGGGAGTAGTGAAGGATATTTTGATGGTGCTACACAATATTTTGGATGTCTGAGTAATATAAGAGGTAATAATGGTGGACCTTCCATTGCTATTTGGACTATGCTTATCAAGGAAGTTCACAATGAAGCTTGGGGGATACCTATCCCTAGACTACAATCACATAGTAATTACCTATAAGGGAAGGAATATTTAGACCTATACAAAGAAGCCCAACCCTTATCACGTAGAGAGGCTTAAAGAGCGAAAAATAAATCTAGTTAAATATGATCCTAAATACACCCAAGTGATGATTGAACAACATTTAGAATATCTCAAGGAGCTAATATAAGAGTCATTTATGGAAGACAATTTTTCCATGCTTGATTGCAATGTAATAATCCACATAGAATTGGAAAATCATCACTCATTGGATCCAAACAACCATAAAATCTTAACTACAACAAGTCATATGTTCCATACAACAGACAAGCAGGAGTGATGGAAGTTCATATCACTTTGGTCTAGACATTGTAGATTTTGATGAATGAGCTCCATGTGAAATATCTAGTGTAAAAAATCATGTCAAAACCATGTATCATACTATAAATAAGCAATATTTAGAATAAAGCTTATAAAATATAATTTATTACATAGCTATTGGTTGAAGTAGGCAATGATACGAAAGGGAAAACACTCACACAAACACATTTTTAAAAACATTAGGTGGTTCACATGCATGTTTGAAGGAAGATCATACAAATCAAGAGGTTCGATAATCAAAAAAATAAATAAGGAAGAGCATTCCCAAATTATCATTAACCACATAGGATCCATTAGATTGATGAAGAGACAATTACCATGGCTAAACATGAGGTAAAATAGTGGATAATCATGCCTTCATTGATTTAGCTATGTAGAAAAAATTATTTTCCATTGTATTGGAAGAATGGATGAAAAGGATTGATTAGATGAGCAGATTCAATGAATTTCCTAATAAAATAATTCTATATAAGGAGAATCCTCTTAGCATTTCATAAGCCCCCAAGAAAATATGCTCTTCAAAATAAAATTTCTTCCATCCCCTTGAGCCACAAAGTTCGTAGGATTTACCTTCATAGACTCCATTCCCAATAGAAAAGGCTACTGTTTTTGGGTTCTTTTCTCCTACAAGTAGAAATACCCTATGAGTCACCAAATTGTAGTGAAATTTCACTACACTAGGCAAATCCATCTTGAAAAATAAATTTTGAGTATAATTATCGCCTAGAGTGATATAATACGAGAGGACTTGAATCTTCTTCAATCTATCAACTAGATAATGCTATGAAAATACCAAATGTGCTGACAAAGAAAGACCTACACCAAAGGCTACTAGCAAATTCTAAATTTCCTATGCCACGAGGTAATGTTGATTAATTGGACTAGATAGATAAAGACCCATAGCTTTTTCAGTGGTAGTTAAGCCAAATATCGCTATTGGTAAGAGTCTTGAAGCCTTTTTGGTGATAGTTGAAAATGACTCTACCTTTGGAAATACTTCTTCCCATACAATAGTTACAAACTTACCCATCATTCAGAGGGGTAAGATCAAAAATCAAATTATCCTCCACTCATGATTGGGTGTATAGTGACTATCCACCAAGTCACTATTCCTTGATGCAAATACCAAGGCAATACCAATAAAGAACATAGAGAAATAAAACCTAGAAATAGTGGAGGAAGAAAAGGAAACACAAGGTGGCCAAACAAGGAATTGACATCATCCACAAGAATTTATAGTCTATGGAAACACAAGCATCTTGGGTGTTTCAAATTATCAAATTTCCATAGATTGTATAGCCTTGTTGGTCCGTATAAAGGTCATATCATCATGGCAAGAAATAAAATAAAAGCTTTCTAGACTCTGCACTTTCTCAAATCTTTTGTCTCAAACCTAAGGAAGGAATTACAGGTAATCAATCTGCTTAAGAAGTGCTTAATTATACACTAAATTTGAAAGATTTATATTAGGAATAATTTAAGAATTCTTCAAAGTTAGACCATAAAAGGTATGTTGAAACCTTTTCATAATGATGTTAGCAGTGCATTTCTAAATCTCTGACAATAGAAATAATGCATAAAGTAGAGTATTCCATTTTGGAAGATAACATACAAAAATTGTTAAATAATGACATCATCATGACTTCAAAACATTTTGAATTGATTAACAAGTACAAAGAGCTAACCAAAAGAAGTGACATACTTTATTAGAACTTATCAGTAAGAGAGATGATGTTAGAACTTATAATGTCTGACATATCACATAAACAATCTAAAATGAATGCAAGTAAAGCAATAGCATCCCAAACTAGAAGGCACCAACATGAAGGATAATTAGCAAATGGAAGAAGAGTGGTTAGGCCATGTGGTAGTGGTCAAATCCTAAAAGTGATAGCCATCATCTAAACATAGTGGAGAATCCTACAAATCACAACTGCTTGACAAAAGACATGGAAGACACCAAGTGGTGCCAACTCATCCCAAATTATGCAAAGTCATTTTTGCTCATAATTGTACATAGTAGTTAGCTTTTTCTTAGCTAAGTATGCTACTCTAGGATACAATCAAGAGTTTTTTGACTTAACCCAATTAATTTTTGTAGATCTATTTATGTAATATTTACACTTTTGGTATTGCTTGTTTGCTTTAATCAAAGTATTTTTGTTAGGTTTAATGTTGTTTGGTATTCCTTTGGTCTATTTGTTAGGCTTAAACTATTTGAAATTCTTTGGTTAGAGCATTGGTGATGCTGAATGTTATAGCATATGAGGTTAATATACTTTTTGTATAGCATTAATTGTATAGTTTTTTAAGCTTTTCTTGTGCTAGGTAGCCTTGCTCATGCACCTTAAAGAGTGGTGTTAGCTGAGCCTTGAACACATTTAATTAAATTTAGCTAACCCTTTCCCTTGTCATCCATTTTCCTTTTGTATTTCTCTAATATTTTAGTAGCAACTTCACAAGGAAACAATCTTCTCTCGAGGTTGGCCTAGAAGCAATTTTGAGCCATCTATTCTTGACTTTTTGTTTAGGGTGCAAATTTATACCTAGGAATATTAGAGCATCAAGAAGCACCTTGGACCAAACTTGGAATTTGCTTGCTGAATACAACAATTTTGAGATCCATTGATGTAACTTCTTCTCAATTTTGATAGTTACAAATTACCAAAGAACATATGAAAATGATTTAAAGGCAAAGGGAAGTTCAAAAAACTTGAATATATCACCATGTCCAATCCATTTCCAACCAAATATATTAAGACATAAAGGCTTGGGGAGGAAGGATTGGCGATAACATTATATCTTTTGCCATTGAATGTTGGATCCAGATTCTAGATAGAATATGTTCAAGTATTGTAATGCCTATTTGATATTATTTTCTTCCTTGAATAGAGTGAGGAAGGAGTCATCTATGAAGCGTCTTTTAATTATTTGTTGAGTAGTGCAGGGAAGGGATATGCCCTTGACCCCAACTTGAGAAACTAAATGGACAAGTAAATACCCAAATCCCTCTACAACTAGCACATAAAGTGCTAGAACAAGTGGGCAACCCTATAAAAGAGATCATAAGAGGCCAAAGTGAGTGGATTATTTACTATTAATGATCAAGAAATTAGAGGCACACTCAAAAAGCATCTTGAAAAGTGAATAAAAAATTGGCCTAAAGCACGAAGCCTATACCAATATAATGATAAAGGGCCACTCAATACGATCATAAGCTTTGTAAAAATAAATTTTAATAAATAGGACTTTCTACTAAGAGGTTCTAGCCCATTCCACACCTTCCCATAAAACAATTATATTATCTAGAATATACCATTTTTTGATGAATCCTATCTGTTCAGGATGAACAATTAGTGAAAGCAAATTTTGCAAACATAGCACCAAAGCCTTAGCCATGATTTTGTAAGAAACATTTAATAAGGTAATAGAGCTTTAATTGTTGATTTCCTCTAGATATTTTGTTTTAGGTATGAATTTAATATTACTTTTGTTTATGAGATATACTAACAGATTGGTGTAGAAAGCTTCTAAATAAACCTAAAATAAATCTTGACCAAGAGTGTCCCATAAGGATTTGTAAAATTTACAGAGGAAGCCAACATAGTCAAGGACTTTATCATTGGCCATGGAGAATACAACCTCTCATAGTTCATATTTAGTGAACATTTGGTCATTAAGGCCTGTTGTGAAGTGAATAGCATATAGGGGACCACACTTGTACATTATTGTAGAACAAGATCATGATTAGGCAAAGGAGTTTGGGCCTTGAAAGCCTATTGAAAATACCAAATAAAAGCTTGTAGGATATCAAGGAGTTCTGATAGAATATGTTGACCTTCCCTTATGTGTTTGATATTTTGGGAGACATAAGAAACATACAAGTCTTGAAATAATTCTTTGAAAACTTGATCTCTAACCTTAATGCAATGAAGTTGGGCCTTGATTTGGGATACTTCAATTATGTGATAGTCAATGATTTATTTCTATTAGTAAACCTTAGCCACTCATAGTTGTAGAATGGGAAAGAATGGAAAAGTTTCTAGCTTAGATTTAGCTTGGCTCAGCTCTAAGGTGGTAGCCTCATAGGAGTGAAAACAGAGAATCACTAGTTGGTGGCCATAAATATGAATATAATATGATGTACATTTTATCGTATTATTTCGACATTGAATCCTAGATTACAAAGGCAATGCTCAAGATCCTAGATTTGTTGGATGTGGGCTAGCATGGGTGAATATGTCAGTAATTATATGCTTAGGAAAAACTCACTTTTTCTTCTTAGCAATGCCTCTTGGCTATTCAATGTAGAAGTGAATGGGAAAGTGGTTAGAGAGGATAATATTCAGCAAGGGTTGCACTGGCAAAGAGAAAATATAGAAAAGGATAAAATGGGCTGATCTATTAGCATGACTTTGTCAAGCCTTTTGAAAATTATTTTTGCAGTAGACCACATGTTGTTCCACATGTGCCATATGGAATTAGAGTAACATTAGCTAGTATTAGGGTAAAAAAAACCCAACTTATTGTGTATGTAGTGCCCATGCAACCCTTTTTCTAGTTGTACAATACATTGGGAGGTTATCACATTTGAGTGATACACATTCAATCATATTAAAATATCCACATAATACCCAATATGTGGTAGGTAGTACATCCATAATCCGATGTTAGAGGTGAGACTGTTTAACAACATCATTGAAGGCACAAACGTTAATAATCCTGAATGAATGATTATGAATGTTGAAAAGTAGCCATAGGGATTGGTAGATGGGGTCACATCCATGATAAATTAAATGTGGTTTTCACCTAGCAGAGATAAGGGTGGCTACACCATCATGTCTTAGATCATGATCACTATAGAAGAAAAAATTGGATGACCATATGGCTCAACATGCTATAGAGAGCAAAAAACCTAAGATCTTTAATTCCTATAAACAAAGAATATCAAGATCAAGATACCTCTATTAGACCTCTAACATTCCATGAAATAAAATTCATGGAAGATGTTGATCAAGTGATATATCCTCGCTATCATGCTCATCCAAATATCCATATATATTTTGTGACTAAATAGACTCCTGGTTAGGCGTATAACTTACCAACTACATAGTTGATGTGAAATATAGATGTTTGTTTGGTATAAAATTTTTATCCTCATATTTGTGACTTAGGTTATGTGAGTGCCTAGAATTCGTTAGTGGAGATGGAAAAGGAGAACTTTCCTGATTGACCACCTGGATAGATATTACACTAGCATCCTAGGTATTTTTGATGTGACAAGGCTTAGCTGCCTTTATGATATTTTTTAAAAGGGGGTATTTGAGAAAATTCCTTCCCTTTGCTATCTTGCTTGGGATCTTGGATGAGAGCTTTAGTCTAATCCCCAATGGGTGTAGATCCCATGTAATCATTGGTGTGGTTATTCCTTTTATTGCTCATAGTTTTCCATCCCTCTTTATTGTACTGAGAAGAGGTTGTGTTATTAGGCTTTGAAGTCTATTTATATCTCTAGATGGCCAAAGAAAAATATTTGATCTTGTGCTTAGAGGATTGACATATAAAGCACATATTAAGAAGATTAATGTATAAAATCCTCTAAGATATGTATTGGGTACCAAACTAGATATCAATGGTATCCTTGAGATCCTTATAAATATTTATCTCAACACAAACCCTTTTCTAAGGGTGAGCTACAAAGAAATTTTCTAGCTCGACACAAACAACAATACCAAGGAATTTTGTAATATGATTGAGATAAAACCATAAAGGTAATAGAACTTTAGGAACTCGACCCAAAATAGGACTCATTTGGTGCATTCCTAAAAATAGTGAAATCCCAATTCTAAGGGGAAAGTACAAGGAGAAAGTTACAAACATATGATGGGCCATGTTTATAGATGACTTGGGCATGCTTTAGTTAAATGAAGCAAAAAAGGAAGGAACCTTTGCTAAGTCTTTGAATAAGTTCAAACTGGACCCCATGGGGGACCCAAGCTAAATTAACCCAACCCTTTAGAACATTTTTTTATGGGATTCTACCCACAAAATACCCAACTAGGGTATAATTCTCAAGCCACTTGCATGTAGTATCAAACTTAGGAATGGGAACAACATTAGGAGAAGAGTATTTACCTCTTGAAGCACTCTTAGTATGAAGTTTCTTAGTTGCTTGGGAGGTGCCATTTACACATGCATCCATGACAATAATAACAACTTCAACTATTGGCTTGTTAGGACTAGAGGCCATTATAAGTAAACTATTTTAAGGTGAGGGAAAGACCTAGAAGGGGGTCCGTAAGAAAAACTAAGAGGATAAGATGATAGGTTGAGGTCGACCATGCAAACCTACATCTTCTTATCAGTAATCAACACTCTGCTTTATCCTATGTTTGGAATTGTTGTAGGTTGATTGTAATATTAGGTGGATCCATTTCAATACCATATAATGAATTAAAGTGACATAAAAATAAAATAATATCCCTTCTATGCATTCATGTTATACTTACCACTTATTATAGAAGGCATGTTAGAATTGTCTATTATTACATTTTAAGGTTGTTTAAGTTTATGTGCTAATAAGGCCTTAGTTTCTCAAGTTAATTGATTATTCACTAGTGTCATGAACCCATATGAAGCCCATCACTTAAAATAGATGTAAGTAGATTCTTTAATATTAGGAATATATGTTGCATAAATCTTAACCTTATACATATTTACAATTTTAAGCTCATAAGAGCTAAGTTTATTTCAGAGCATTGAACCTTTCCAAATTAATGTTTGACAAGCTTTCTTGTCTTCTTAAAACTATGTGTAATTTTGAAAGGTTGGAGAGCAATTTAAAATCAAACATGACCTTGATTGATTCGATAATAGATAAACTGAATCTTTATTTGATCTAAGTTTTATCTAAGATTAATATCTAAGTTAAGTTAAGCTTGGTTCCATTAGTTATTTTGGATTTCACTTAGACTTATGCTAAGCAAGACAAACTACAACTATTAAGTCTCCACTAAACTAATTTGTATAAAGTATCACTCTAGTAATTTACTAAGATCTAAATAGTCTAACTTCAAATTGGAATTAAATATAACTACAACTTAATATTTTAGAAATTGTGGGCATGCTCTTCCAAGCTCTGAAAGTTCATATGTGAATTTGAATTGAGCTTGATACCAAGTTATAGAATGCTTGGCCTTCATTAGCTTGGACACCAAGTGGCAAGAAGATTAATATTTAGCAAGTAAAATTTTATTAGGCTAATTGGATAACACAATCTTAAGCTTAAATTAATATTTAATTAAATAATTTAAGAGAATTTAAGCCATTCAACTAAATCTAGATAGGCTAGTAATGTTGTTAACTATTTTTTATTTAAATTTAAAACTTATGCTTTCCAAAAGCTAAATCATAATAAAATATTAGTCATAAGACTTTCAACTCAAGCTCACAAAGCTTAAAATATTTTGTTATATTTTCACCAAGTGGCTAGTTGTCAAGCTAGCTCACATGCTTATGTTATAAATAGTTTAATAGATTTGAACTACAATATGGTTGCCAATCCTATCTAAGATCAAATAACAAGTTGCTTTTATGGTCTTTAGTTTGGAAAAGGGATGAAACAAGTAATAAATATTGAAATAGTATCATAATCTAAAACTCAAAAAGATACTATAGTTGGATTTTTAGGATTAAATCAAATGTATGGTTCACAAGTTGGTTTGCATGTTTAATACATTCACGTTATGAAGGCATTCGAGTGAACCATAAATAAGAAATAAATTTTAATCATAATTGGTTCAAATAACAATCAATGTCCTAAAATAATATGCTTATAAGCATATGCATTTTGGACAGGCTCTAGTGATCTTAAGTTAAGCATAGTTTATTTATCATACTTGAGTTGATGATATGTGACCATGAAGCTTTGAATTAGGTGAAAGTCTATTAAATACTTTATTGAAAATCCTTTCATCAAGCTTGGGTTTTACAACCTTAGATTCTAATGTAAAATAAGTTAAACATTATTTCATAGTCTAACTTAGTCAATTATTGATTTCTAAATTTAGCATCCTCCTAATATTCAAATCTACATGGGTGGTAATATATGTATTTCTATAGTTGATATGGTAAATGGATATTATTCTTAAGATTGGTTCCAAGCATGAACATTAGCTTGAAGAAACTATAACAACTACTACATTTTGAAGATTTCAATGGTTTAAGCTATGAAGAAGGAAAAGCATTTAATTTATGGGAGGTTGAAATATATTCAAGACTAAGATTTAGCAAAACATTGGATTCGAGTTGTTAGTAATTTTATATGTAATATATCAATAATTCTCTATTTCTTATCAAACTTGATAATTGCTATTATTAGCAAATCTTATTGGATATTTCACACTTGCTCTTGGTATAAAGCTATAAGAAGAAAGTCATATCATGAATATTAGATTGATGAAGTACATGTTTGTTAATACTAAAAATTTATATAATTTAGAAGGTTAAGTAAGATTCCATGGGATAGGTCCTCGATTATGAATCATTTCTAATTGAAAATAATTCTAAAGTAAGATAATGATAGTCTAAAGTACCAAATTTGTTTAAGATTTTAATTTTGACACTACTTATTGTCTTAAGCTAAATTTGACCATTAAGCTTTAGATAATATATGGTTTTCAAACCTAATACGTAAATGTGAAATTAGGATTTGAAGTGATCATAAGATGTGATCTCATTAATACCTAATCTCAAATTTAACAACAATAAATGAGAAGATTAATTGAATGAAATCTAGATATAGCTTTAGTTAAAACTTCAAAATTGAAGCCTCCAAAAAAATCCAAAGGAAATGAAACTAAGTATCATTTTTCTAGCTAAAGTTAGAAGTGTCTAAGTCAATGATTTTACTTTAAAATATTTTTAGTATTGAGTCAATTCAATATGTCAGTGTTAAATTTGAGTTAAAGGTGCATTCTCAGTTGTACCTGATACCTTTATTATTTTGATCAAGGGGGGAGGGAATAATCCTATATTTTATCAATACTCATGGACAAGACAATGGTGATTTTAAATTAGCATATTAGAGAGCTTGAGATGAAGTAGCTCAAAGTTGAAGAGGTCCATTCTAGATGAAATTCCTCTTTATCCGTAGATTCTAGTCTAAATAAGTTAGAAATGGAGGCCAACAAAAGAACTAGGAGTCCCTACAGAAGACACTCAACATTTGATTGTTTTTGTTAATGGAAAATCACACCAACAGACAAAGAAAGCATGCCAATGGTTTATTCAAATGAACAAGGCCAAGATGCACAAAAGAAAGTGGGAGGTGATTAACCTCACCATAGTGAGTGACTTTGAAGACAAAAAATAACGATAGGTTATTAAGATCGCTAACATAGGATATGTGAAAACACATGACAAAGACCTTACCCATGAGTACAGTGAGGAGGAATATGTTTATTGAATTGATTCAATATTGATCCTTATGAATAATTACGTATGTTCCTATTTACAAGCAAATGTTCAATGTGGTTGTAATACCCACTAAAATTATATTTGATGAATTAAGTGGAGGCCCATGTCACACTTATCTATGATTGGTTGTATGTATCCCCAATTATAACTATTTGACATATTAAGTGAAGGTCCATGCTTCACTCGAGGTGAATGATTAATTTTATCCCCATTCATAAGATGATACAAATCAATAAGGTCCAATTTGACCAATTTGACTGATTTTTTATGATTGGTTGTGTGTATCTCTAGTCACAATTGTTGTGAATAGTAGTGTGTGTCCCTATTTGTAACTTTTATATTGAATAGTGTGTGTGTGTATATCTAGTTGTGGTGAAGAATCAAGGATATATGATTTTGTACCTATTTGTGGTTATGTGTTTAGTGAGGCAATTCCCACTAAAGAAGCATAATAAGTCCATTCCCACTATTGCTTGTTCAAAATAATTGAGTGTCCCTATTCATACTCTAAGTGTACTTGATGAGCTTTTGAGTGTGTCCTAGTTCATCATATGGTTATTTATATAGTTTTTAGTATCCCAATGCAAATTTAGATCATGATGTAATAAGGGGGGAATGTCTGAATTTATTACATATAATCAGATTTAGTTGAGTGGTTAAAACCAATAATGTAGAAGGAATTGCTGGTAGTTGTAATTTTCATTATTAGGAAATCACATCATACATAATGTTGCTCTATATTTGGATAATAAAATATGTATTTTGTAAGCTCTTGATAAATGTAAATGTTGTGCAACATGTTTTATCATGTTAAATGAAGATAGCTTCTCTTTAGTCAAAGATTTTTATGATATTTCCATCTCTCAATGTACCATTGCATTACGCATAGGACTTCAACTTCCTGAAAAATATATTTATAAAACTAAAAAAAAATTGAAATAAGATATAATTATTCAATTTAGAATTTGTTTACATAACAAATATTGCTAATTTAATACTTCCTTTTGGTTATGTTGAATTAACCCATCCATGGAACTATGCATTGTTGATAACTCAAGTTGTCATGACACAAATATCTTAATGGTCTACCTCTATTCAATATTAACTTATGCTTGTTTAAATTCATAATGCATCGATAGAAACAAATGAAATCCCCATATATATTGGATAAATATAGGAGTAACATGAAAAAAAAATGACACATAAAATCGATATGGTACCCTTACACACCAATTTTTTTCTTCAACAAATGAAATAATAATGATTATTCTCAAGCTTAACCCAAAAAGAAAAATATTTAGGAGTTGAGTTATAATCCTCCATCTAAAATTACTACAATAACTCCAAATTATATTAAGGCTTTGAGGAAAAAATCCCTAATGAATACTAAGTAATCTAGGTGCCTTTAAAATAATGAACTAGTATAATCTTAATATACAAACAAGCTTATAACTTTAAATCCTAAATCATGGAGGAATAACTACTTGTAATGACCACATAATCAACATACATAATTAGTATTTCACCATCCCAATGCTTATTATGAATATCATGATCCACATCAATATAACAAAACACACAACAAAGAAAGAAGTGAATCTTCTCATCCTAAGCTCATGAAATGCCTACTTAAGTTAATGCATAGTCTTTATAAGTCTATAAAACAAAGGTATAGAGCTATCCTAAATAAAAATTAGTGTCTGCTATATTAAAATATCCTCCTTAAGGTCCCATGAAAAAATTAGTCTTGACATCCATTTGTTGGACTTTCTATTGTTGTGAATTAGCAAGACAAAGGAATCATAATAATGGAGTCTTCATGAAAATAGGGAAAATGTATCATTACAATCAACTCCTTATTTCTTATAGATTCTCTTAGTAATAGGTGGGGCCTTATAATTATCAATTTAATCATTATCACCATTCTTTGTCTTATAGACCCATTTACATCCAACAATATTCTTGACATTAGGTAAGGAAATCAACTACCAATCTTGATTCTTCATGATAAAACTATACCACCCTTGCATAGTTACATCCCACATAGGATAACCATTTTTCTAGTTATCATTATAATTGACTACATAATCATCATATCCATGTTATTTAGCAAATCATTAGGGCAGAAGTATTATATGTATAAGAGTATGACCCCATAAGGGTCAAGTATGATACAAAGGAGGACCAAGAACATGAACTAAGAACTCATTAGCAAAATAAACATCTAAAATTAGAAGATATGGAACAATATCCACAAATAAAGAACCAATGAATGAGGAAGCAACAACATAATTTGAAGTATCTGATTGACTAGAAAATAAAGAAGAGACAACCTTCTTGATTCTAACTAACATTCAAGATTAATAAGAACATGGTGTGACTTATAGGAGACATCAAGAAGATTCATAAGTGGGAATGAACATATTTCAAAGGAGCCTCATCAAACTCAACATCCCTCTAGATCACAACATCATGGGTAGATAAATTATAAAGTCACTATATCTTTGACCTTATGTCATATCCAATAAAAAATATTTATGATTCTTGAATTAAATTTTTTTCCCATAAGTTAATATGAATTGTTCTCAAGAAACTACTCTAGACACTTTGAAATATGAAACTATAAGCTCCTTCTCTATCCATATCTCAAAAGATGTTATGCCTTTTATAGGTTAATTATCTTGTTGATAACATAAGTTGGATAATGTATTGACTTAGACAAAATCCTAAGATCCACTTACCTAACATGAATCATATAATGAACAACTTTCATAATAATCATACTTTTTTGTTAAGTTAACCCTTTTTGTTGTGGTGCATATCAAAGTAACGCATTGCTAGGAAATACCATGAGTAGTTGATAATCCTTGAACTCATTATTGATAAACTCACCTCCATGGCTAGTCCTTGATTGACATGGGAGTTTAATCAAGCTCAATTTATTCATGATGGAAGTCATTAAATATACCTTAAAAACTAAAAAAATAAGGAAAACTAAGTCTCATGGATGAGAACAATCAACTAATTCATCTCATGGTTATAGTAGCCTAAGATAGGTCAAATCATAAAGGACAACCAAAAAAATAGATCATAAACCAAACTTAATTGATGCTAATAAAAATAAACTAAAAGTAGAAATAAATCAACATAAATTCTATGCTAAATCATTATCATTCCTCCAACCAATAAAATATTTATAATACAAAGATTTTAAAATATGTGACAACTACAAAGAGAGTTACTAAAAAGACATACAATGGGGATAATGTGTAAGTAGTATAACAAGGAAAATAATGGATGGTGAATTAAGTGAAGCAATTGATGATAAAATAGATCAAGCCTAAAGATATTGAACTAGGTCTAAAGAGAAGAAAAATACCAATAAATTGATTCTTACAAGAAGAAGAATAAGGCTGCAATATATGAGAAGGAAAGGAGTATTGAGAAGTAGTAAGGTGGCCAAATTAGATAGTATATGTGGTGACTTGTGCTAGCCAATGTACATGGTGTGAAACCTTAGAATTTTTCTTTTTTGGAGTTTATATATTGATATAAGTGAGATACAAGAGACCCCTATAACTATAGATGAAACTTGATATTACAAATTTAAATGAGTACAAATGTGTGGCTACTGAGGGGACAAGTTGACTTGAAAAATATATAAATTACTTTATGTTATTATTGTGTAATGTATAAGTTTTGGTAAATGTATCATATGACATCTCCTATCATACTAATAGGGCTAACCAAGCAACAAGCCACAACTAACTATATCATTCACTTCAAAGGTAACCTAATCCACAAGACAAGGATAAAGGTAAAGTTCAATATACAATCAAATCTTTGTTTCTAATTTGAAACATTATAACTTCTAATGACCATACGTTTTACAAAAATAACATTATTTTCTTATCTTATTATAATGGAATGAGAAGAGGATGAATATGAATTATAATAAGGAGAAGAGTTTTCCATTTTAGAGGAATATATGAATTTGTAACAAATGGATTATAAAGACTTAATAAAAAATGTGATGAATCCTTGTCTTGTTCTATAAATTTCTCCTATGCTAAATGCACCTAGTTATACATAACAACAAAGGTGGTAATGTCCAAGTATTTCAATTCACAATACAAATTTTCCTACAAACCACTTATAATTTGAGAATCGAATTATCTATAATATCTTCAATGGTAAGGAGCATCTATAACCATTTGAACTTATGAATATATTTGATGTAGATAACTCAAGATGAAGCTGAATTATTTATTCCAATGCAATATATAGGAAATACAATAGAATCTCACGTAGGTTAAGTGGTTGCAACAATCTGCCAAACATGGCCAACCACTTAACTAATAGCTAACAATATGCTAACTATGGATGTCCACTAACTGCTAGAAGACAAACAAGATCTCTAACAGTTAACTAACATCTAACAACATAACAACTTATGTCTTATGTGGGCATACTATGCCTCACGTGCATACAAAGTGCAATAAATAAGAAATAATAATAAATAATGAAATATGAACTTAGGCTTAAGTGGATAAGCCTAAGTATCCTCAACACTCCTCCCAACCATATAAGCATTGGACCCCAATGCTCTCAACAAATGTGGAAATTCATGGGCCATCTCATGGTGAGGAATCCAGCGAGCCATGTGTGGAAAGTGACCGCGACGAGCGACAAGGTATGTAGTGGAAGAACCCTATCCAGTGTGATGAGTCTTCATCTCAAAAACTCTATCTGAAATGAGCGGAAGCTGACGATCAGGTGCCACTGCTGTTGTAGGGCTAAAAATAGGATCAGGTACCAAAAGAGGATCCTGAAATGGTGTCTCTGGAAAGCGGCGCTTATCCAAAGGAACCCAAACTCTATCTCCAACCTGTGATGAGTGAGGATTGTGATGCTTACGCACCACTCCCTATGGAGTCTCCTGCAAGTCCTGTGGTATCTTGCCTAGAAGGCTCTGTCGGTGCTCAATGAATGAAGTAACCTTAGCTTGCTCCTCCATGTGTGCAATGGTGGGAGTGGGCAAAGCCAAAGGTAACTTCTGTGGAACAAGTGGTTGTGTAGCTGGAGGTGTACCCAAAATGATACCAATGGAGTGAATGGCATCTTTCTCATGAGTGAGAATGGTGGGTTCCTTAACCACTTGCTCTTGTGATTGTTCATTAGGTGGGAGTGAAACTTCTTCCTTTTCTTGTTCCTTAGATGGTGCTTGTTCTTCATTTTGTGTGGAACTGATGCTAGTAGGAGCCAAAATGAGTGCTTGACTTAGTGGCTTCCTTACTTGCCTACAACTTAACATCAAATTGGAAGTAGGTGTAGTGCTTTGTATCAAGTAAGTTTTATCATGCAACTCCAATGTGTAGGTGTTCTTTTTAGCATGATAAATAGCATTCCTATCAAATTGATAGGGTTTACCTAGAAATAGCCCACAACAATCCATCTCTGTGACATCACACCTAACTTTATCCACAAACTTGTCACCAAAAGCAAAAGTCAAGGTGCAAGTGTGGGTGATGTTAGATGTGGAGTCTACATCTTTCCACCCAAGTGCATATGGTTGGTGATGTGGCTTGATGGGAAGTTTCAACTTCTCCACAATGGACTTTGCAATGAGGTTCTTTTGCGATCCGTTATCTATGATACAATCAACATAGTAATCATGTGTAAGGTGGGCTCTAGTGACAAACAAATGGTCACGACCCCCTTGAGCAAATACATTTGACATAAGGGTAACTTTGTTCAGTTTACCCTTTAAAGCAGGATACTCTTCTTCTATCCCTGTAGCCAAAATGGGACCATCATGTGGTTCCTCATGTGTAGGTTGTACAAATAGGGATTTCTTCTTCTTAAATTTTTCAAAAGTAAAGCATTTGGATTTTACATGACCATGCTTTTTACAAAATTCACAATACAATGAAGAAGAAGGATATTTAGAATGAAAAGAAGAAGAATGTGCTTTAGGAGAAATGGGAGGAGAAGAAGAATGAGGGGAAGAATGAGAATTGTTCTTCACCTTCTGTTGATGTTGATTCCCACCTTTGGAAGAGCTCTCCTGTGATGAACGAGATTTGTGATATGCACCAACTTTCTCCTCTGCAAGAATGGCATGATTGAATGCCACATCCAAGGTGAGGAAAACATTGAACTTTATTTCCCTAAAAATTTGATCTTGCAAGCCACGAGTGAATTTGTTAATCAAGTCCTCTTCTGAATCTTTCACACCAAGCAATACCCTTAGCCTATTGAATTGGAAAATGTAGTCAGAAACAGACATCCCATAGGTTTACCTCAATCTATACCACTTGGTAGTGAGGTCACTTTGGTAGTTTGGTGGAAAGAATGTGTTTTTCAGAATTTGGATTAATTCTTTCCAAGTCATTGTGGCATTATGGCTCTGTCTTTCTACAATTAAAACTTTTGCTAAACCTGTAAGTTTGATTGTAGCAAATGCAGCTTGTTCATCCTCAAGAATTTTAGCATAAGCAAACCAAGTTTGCATATCCAAAATCCATGTAGATAAGACATCCGGATCTCTAGATCCATCATACAACTTGACCTCACATTTGGCTTTACTTGCATGATTATGATGAATTTTTATATCATCGGGGTTGAATTGCACAACAATATCTTTTACCTTCTCTGCTAAAATGTCTACTGTAGTAGTAAGGTTTTCCATGTTTGATCTGAGGTCTTGAGCCATATTTTTCCTAGTATATGCCAGACTAGGAGGATTACAAAATGGATGCAAGAACTAATCTAGGCTTAGGAACAATTTTCAGTTTCCTAATGCAAGAAATTTGCCTAGATTTTACAATTATTTTGCTCTCCAAATTTACAAAAAAATGGGCTATTTTAGTGCTCTTTACAAAATTAAATCAAATTTTGCAATACAAATTAGCACTTAAAAATGACAAAATTTTAGCCCTTTACAATGCCAAAATTGGTTAGGAGGCAAAAATATTATCAAGTTGCAGAAATTTGCAAAAAATTGCAAAATTTTTGGCTAAAAATGGAGCAAAAATGAATGTTTTTCACCTTGTTTTAGCTTGTTGTCCTTGTGTTGCAGGCTTTGGCACCAAAATTTTGAAATTTGGAATTTCAAATTTATTTTCTAAAAATTGCAAATTTTTTTGCTAAAAACAGAGTAAAATTGACTGTTTTTCACCTTGTTTTAGTTTGTTGTCTTTGTGTTGCAGGCTTTGGCACCAAGATTAAATTTGGAATTTCAAATTTTCCCTCCAAGTCATCTTTCCCACCAAAAGTTCAAAAATTTTGCTTCCCGCAAAAAAGTTGTTTTGAATTGGGCGGGCTATCAACTCCCACCCGCGACCGAATAGTCCACGGTCCTAACACGATGCACACCAACTGAATTCATAGTCAGAACCCAATCAACCTCCAACTAGTGCGGTGAACCACTAGTCCACTTTTGGTACCTCCAATTGACACGTCTACTTGAATACGGACCATGTGAGTCCCAATTGACACCGCTGCTACTACTACTAATACTACTACTGTTAAGCAGTAATAAAGTGCTTATAGTGCGTCCCACATGCAATATGGGATAAAAGCACAAGTGTTTTATGTTTTTTGTTGGTCGTCGGTCACTGGCAAACTCTGCGGTGATGGAAAAAATTCACGGTGGCTGGCGAATAAAAACCTTAGGGAAAAAAAAAACCTCTGTAGTTGCACCGAAAAACTGTATGTCTGTCAAGAATTTTCGAACTCATTGGATTTTGAAATGCAGCTCGACGAGCAAGGTTTAAACACAATGGAAATGTAGATCTTCATAGATTTGTATGCCAGAAAATCCAATCTTCGTCAGAGGGATGTTGTTGCCTGTAGATGGATTTTTCCCATCTGCGATTTTCTACGACTACAAAGGCTGTGATCGCACTAATCTGAATCTTTGTCAATAAATCCACGGATATAGTCAGGAATAAGAAATCTCGGTCTGTTTTCATAATATCATCCATCGAACACCCTGTTGTTTTCTTCGTTGGAAAATTTATTGCATCGCCAGAACTACTAGAGAACACACGTCTAACCAGTGCCAGAATTTGTTGTTTTATGTTTACGAGTGGCAGATCCACCGTCGATCGGGAATGGTGGGGAATTTGAACAATATACTCAACGTAGCCTACCAAAGCAAATGCTCACCGATGAACAAAAAAATTTGGAACGTCGAAATCTACATCTGTCGAGTTTGAAATGCAGCTTGTCAAAAACGTGATTTGTTGTCGTGGGTTTCAAATCCTATCGAACTGTGTATGATGGGGACACCATCAAAATCGGAATTTGTGATGGAATGCTTCTTCCTACACTGTGGCTGGGGCTTCGGCTGGCTAGTGTGTCGAGCTTGTCCTGGGTCGAACGTCCTTTTGGCATTCATCTGTTGGGGTAGCCTTCGGTATCTGACCTCGGTCGGATGCTGGTCGGACGGTGCCATCAGTGATGGCCGGTGCTGAAGGTGGGTAGGTGGCACCGACTAGCTGGCTTGAGGTGGGCACTGGCTGGCCGGTGGCTGCCATGGCCAATCAACGACCGCTTGCTCCCAAAAATAGGCAAGAGCCTTTTAAAATAATTTATGCATGATGCTTTTTTTTTAACTATTAATATTAATAAAAATTAATATTAATATAAAATTTTCATGCATAAAAATAAATCTATTTTTTATGCAATAACTTGAACTCACAATTCTTTTTCATGCAAGGTTTTCTTGGCTCAAACTTGAACTCAAATTTTGCTTCGGCAAAACTATGCTTTTCACGACAACTCTTCGACAAATCTGCAATATCCACCTCTTGGCCACAATTTTTGCCACTATTGGTGCAAAGATAATTTTTGCCCTCTGTCACCTCAGCTTCAACTGATGTTGTGGGTGGCTAAAGCCAACTCTCACAAACATCTACCTAGGATCTAGCAGTGAAGTGGCAGATGTGTCCTCCTTCCTGCAAACCTCTCCTTGGCTAACTAATACCAATGATGTAGATAACTCAACATGAAGCTACTTTATTCAAAATATAATGCAAATATATAGTTCTTATAAATATTCTCACGTAGGTTAAGTGGTTGCAACAATTTTTTAAACATGGCCAACCACTTAAATGATAGCTAACAATATGCTAACTATGGATATCCACTAACTGCTAGAAGACAAACACGATCTCTAGTAGTTAACTAACATCTAACAACGTAACAACTAATGTCTTATGTTGGCATACTATGCCTCACATGCATACAAAGTGTAATAAATAAGAAATAATAATAAGTAGTACAATATGAACTTAGGCTTAAGTGGATAAGCCTAAGTATCCTCAACAATATTCCTATACAAACATGTTAAGCCCTTGATATAAATGAATCCACTTGATGCTCATATCTTACTTATAGTTGATCATATAAACAACTTTGTTGAGGGTATCCAACAAATCAAATTTGTGTTGATGGGATTTTGATTCTCTATACGCTCCATGATCAACATCTTGGTGATTTCTATGAGCTTAAGATTGGAGAATGGTACCTTGTCTTTCATAGAAAATTGGTTACACTCAAATGAAGTCTCCACATCAAGGATCTAATTTACCAAAACCTCCAGGTTATGTGAACTATTATAAATTAAAACCTCACACTTTGACCACTAGGTAGAAGTTTTAGTGATCTTGATATAATTATGATGTTAAAAATCATGGAGGGTCTATGGCTTGGCCTATGAGGTCGATCATGCCAGCTCCCTCATTCTTGTGGGTTATCAAATTTATGATATCTCTCTTTGAGGATAGGGGTAGTTTGTGAGCCTATATTAAGGTTCAATGAATTCAATTATAAAAAACCTATGTTTTCCCTAAGAATATCCTTAACTACCTAACCTTAATTTGGCACTATCCTAGCTATGAATGCAACAAACAATGTAATAGATAGACCCTATAGATGACATGCTTTCATCTTTTTGATGATGGATAAACAAAGTAATTTTTTTATTTGAAGGCAAGGGTGTAAGAGAGTAATGCAATCAAATAGATGCTAAGCAACTACATTTATTTATTTTTTTAATGAAGATGCAATGTTCTAGCTAGTCTCCTAATGATATTTAAGATACAAACTTGTTCCTTCTCATTACTTTCTATTTTTTAGTGAATAAAAAACAAAAATATAGAACAACATAAATATAGACATATAATAGACAGATAATAGTTCTTGTCTAAAATTAAAGACAATAACTAGAATTTCTAATATGTTCTTACCTCTATTATAGGAGTATTGTTAGAATAAAGAAGCACTATTGACATCTTTACTTGTTGGTGTCACTTTCACTTATGAATCCTGCTTTTCAAAAAATATACAAAAGAGACAAAAAAGACATAGTTAGTAGTAAAGGGGTCTACTTAGACCAGCAAAGAATATATAGCTCTCTTGATTAGCACCATGGCCATATTTAAAAGGTAAAATAAACAAATGGTGAGGACTATAATGATGACTATAAAATCTATGTTAAAAGTGTCACTAAAGAGTGATAAAATTATTGATGCTTCTACCTATGGATGGTAGGATGTTGACTAAGGAGTCATAGTCTCTACTATGGTAGAAATAGGATACAATACCACCATTGAGACTGCAATACTATAGCACTTACACCTAAAAGTATATTAAAAATAGAGTTTTAGACACAAAGACCCTTAATCATCAATTGCTTCAATAGGGAATATCTAGTTAGCAAGTGCAGATATCAAATACAAACAAAGATAATCTATTCAATGAATGAAAAAATTAATATCATGTAAATACTTAATGATGAATGGAAGGATTTTAAATGAAAAAAGCAAAAAATCTAATAATATCCTAAGGATGATCAAAGCTCAACCAATCAAAATTGATCAAGATCATAGCCTCAAAAATCTTGACAGATGCTCCTTGTCATGATACAAGCTTTCTATTTTTTAGAGAAGATCATAAATGGAAGAAGACCTCTTGCTTGTACTAAAGTATCCTTCAATATTGATTTTAGTATGGCTTAACTATTGTAAGAATTCATGATTTTGTCTCCCCCAAGGGATGAATCTATAGGAAGTAATGTATCCCTTTGAGGATCCTCTAGAGGATTCACCAAGATTAGCAAGTTGGAGAGGTAGAATTATTGAATGGAGTTGATGGGGCTGATTGAAGGTAACTTCAAAAAATATTAACATGCAACTAAGGATGGGAGATAGAAAGGATAAGTTTAAGATTTGGATTGCCAACTAAGGTATACTTGAGCTAGTAATTAATTAGATTGTCATGATCAAATCTAGAATTCATGGCTATTTTAGTGGTTACCAATTGCCTACCTTTTCTTTTTGTATCTAATAGTCAACAACAATGGATTAAGAGTGCTAGTGGTAATAAATATCCCAACACTAATGCCAAAGTGATAATTGTAAGGTATATTGGGATGGAAAATATGAAACTTTGAAGATTTGTAAAAGCATTGATAGGTGAGCAGTAGCACCATTGGTGCTACATTGCACTTTTTTTTGGAGCAATAAATCCTCCTAGATTAAGTCTTACAATGCTTGATTAAATTTTGTATGTTGATTAGCTAAGTGATGTAGATGTTGGTAAGTTTCAAGGACTTGATGATGTGCTCAAAATTGGGTATTTATATTTACCCATTTTAATGCATGTATCAAATGATTAATGCATCAAAAATTGACCTTCATGCCCAATTTTGAGATAGATAGATTTGATATTTCTTGAGATTCATTATGCAAGATAACTAATGCTTTTGATTTATTGATTAATAATGATGTTATTTTTTTGTTTTCAAAAATATTAAATGATGTCATGCCTTGATGTTCCACCTCACATTTTGGAAGTAAAATCAAGTTTGATTAAGGAAACTCAACTTGATCATAATACACACAGGTGTAGTGATGAAAGATTTATGAAAAATGGCAAAAATGGTCAAGGTGGGATAGAGGAAAATGGCTAGGGTGGAAACTAAAAATAAATTTCACTACAAACAATAGAAATTTGGAGCTCTAAATGCTTGATTGCACTATAGACTATGATGGCTTAGCAAGCAAGACCGGCACACCATGTAGAAAGAGTGATATTGCTAGTGGTAGAGAGAGGAGGCTACATCCAGGTAAGAAACGTAAAATTAAACTTTGGTGCAATTTATGAGGCTACCCTTCAAGGGCTAATTTTGTATCTATTGATTTTACCATGGAGTGCACTATATGATGATATATATGTATTATTTGACTCAATTACAAAAATTATTGATTCCTTACCAAAAATTCGAGTCAAATCGCATCAAAATCGAAAATGCGTATTTTTTTTATAAATTAGGGATTTTGATATTTTGAAAAATTATGATTCCTGCGATGAAAATCGTCTGTAGTCACAAAGGTAGAGAAAATACTATAAATTTATTTATTTTTCAATTTGCTTCAATTTTACCTGTTGTAAACTAGAGAAAGGGGTTTTCCTACCTACTACCACACCAAAAAAACACACTAGGGCATCCTAACAATTAATTTTTTGTAGTTTGAAGGAATATGATAGCCACAAACAAGCACCAATAATTGCCCAAAGGATTTTGATGCAAGTTCAAATCAAAATTCTAGCAGAGACCATATGGGTCTTAAGAGACAATAAAAAGTTAAAACCAATCACAGTCATCATTTAAGTTATTTTTTTGGTGTTTTATTCAGCCCATGAGTTCTTGAAGTTCCATATTAGTATTTGCAACATACTTTTTGCACAAAAATGCAAACCTGGAGAAAATGGTTTTGCCATTGAGGTTTCATGGCATTACCCCTTGATCCCACCCTGTATTACGACAGTCTATGCACAAAGGGCACTACACCTCAACCCTACAAGGGGTGCTTCCCCTTGACCTTGCAAGGGGGCTCTTGCCCCCTTGACCCTTGATATAGGTGGTGACATATGTTAGCAATAAAGGTACAGGAAAAAACATATACACATCGACAAAGAGAGACTAGATTCTGCTAGGGCAAAGGGAAAAGGCATTCAAGATCTTGAGACATTGTATTTTTCATGACTCATGACACATTTTGTAATTTATACATTTTTTATATTATAAGCAATACAAGAATATTTGAACTTTGGACTTATTAAAATTTCTTTGTTTAAGATGTGTTTTGTCACTTTCATGTGTAGTTTAAGCTTACAATCTTACATCATTAGTATTTGATTTTTATAAATTTAATTCATTGTGATATGCATGAAAAAAACTTTTTAAATGAAAATTTATGTTTTCTTTGGTTTTTATTTTTTACCAATTTTTTTCTCAAATTTTCCTAATTTTTTTTCCAGTCTAATTTTGAGCCAATTTTGATTTTCTCTACTATGATTTGACTTGATGTACACACACACACAGAGATATATCTATATATATATATATATATATACACCTAAAATACGTCATGTTTAGGAGACTACCCATATGGACACATTCGTAGACCATATGAATCATCTTGGACCTTTCCAAGAGCAAGCAGTGGTCCTAACCACTCAAAAGGGGTAGTTCTAGCCCATTCAGGCTCAGCCGCTATCAGTCAGAGTGGCTGACAAACCTGGCCACTGAACCTTAGAGCGGCCACTTCTAGTCACTATCGACGATAGTGGCTAGGACTGAAACATGAACTGCCATGAGGGATTGCCCAAATCATGGGCAGTAACGGTAGTTTACATGCATTTCGAAGGGATCTCGATGAGGAACTCCCAGAGTTCCTCCTAACTACCCCTTCCATGCCAATCCAAGACTGAACCATCCCTCTAGGATAGTTAGTTGGCATGCAGATCTGGAGCTTGGCTTCCCCTAGGAAGCCAAGCCCTAGATCTAGACCTGAAACCAGGAAGGCTACATATGCAGACTTCCAAGAAGGCAAAGAGAGAGAGAATTCAAATTGTGTGCAGTGGAGCCCTATCAAAATGGAGAGCCAATCTATGCCCCTTGGAGGAGCATTGGAGCACCATTCGGCTGAGCCACGTCCACGCATCAATATTTAGATCCATCATTCCCCACCACCCATCAGTGTACCAGACACAACCAGGTGACCCTTGAACATCAATTGGAGCAAGGAAGATAGTGCCACAACCCCTGATTCATGAGGAGAAGAGCTTCATATCATGGTCGCTATCTCGAATAGTGGCCCATAGGCATATTTTAGGGCATTAGACATTATTTCCCTTTGCTCTACCTTAGATCCATTACTGCTTGATTTATTAATTAGTCATAGCTCAGATCTGATTTCTTAAATACATTTACATCATATTTCTAAGCTTTCTATGCATTTATTATTCGATTTATGCTTGTATTTCAATATTATCATGATCATTTATCTTATTTATCAGATTTTCTAATAAGAAGCCTCCTTCGGAGAGGCAACCCGTACTACTTATTGTGCTCTGTTGTTTCCATGCCCGTAGATACAAGTTCATAGGATCAATTCAAAGTATCCAGAGCATGAGATCCCTCCAGGATGAAATCAAGAGAAGGAGGCATCTGTAAGCCCTCGAACAGTTTGGTGTGTGAGATCGGGAGGCCTGCGAAGGTGCACCATCCCCTTGTAGGGGATGCATTCATCGTTACTCCACTTGTAATAGATTATATCAAAAATGAGTATCCCTTAGAGGGACGTACATGTAACCAAGATCTGGAAGCATTAATAAAAGAATATTTCTTTGCTTATTACTTTCGTGTTATATGTGCTTGTGTGCTTCTTCATTTTCATTTGATATAATAACATTGCAAGTAGGGTAAGTGTGGTGCATGCTTCTCGAGGTCACACAGATGGTGATCATGGTGGGACCCCCACCAAGTTTTTATTTTCTATCAATTTACTGATATTTATGGGTTTTCTGTGTGTAGGTTTGGCCGCTCTGGTCGATAGTGACCAGTAGGTTTGGCCACTCTAGTCGATAGCGACCAGAAGATCTTGACTGCTCCCACTTGAAGCGATCAGCACCAAGCTCGCTCTAGTCAACAATAATCGATAGAAAAAGTGCAGCAGAGGGCAGAATTTTCATCATCAGACAAGGATTTGAGGTTGGTAGCATTCTCTGACTTCTATCTTTCTCTATCTACAACTTTTTCTAGAAAACAACTTAAATCACATTTTTTTATTAAGGAAAATATAAAGAAAAATGGAAAAATAAAATGCATTTGATGTTTCTTAGAGTTTTCTTTAGTTTCCTCTAGGCACTGCTAGGAATAGTGAGCCTCTATTTTTAAGGTCTGCCCTAGTCTCCAGCGTGCTAGGCTTCTGTGTGTTTAAGTTTGCTTGCATGTGGCCCAACTAGAGGCCATTACATCATAAAGTAGGAATTGCATCAAAGTTCATATAAGCTGAATACATGCATCTTTATGAATTGAAAATGTCTCTTATCTTAGGCATATAGGAAAGAATCATGTTTGCTCTATGATGCATTTTATTACATGCAAATTTAAAAATAACCCCACACACATCACATCTTATTTTTAACATCAACAACGTTGGGCTCTCACATCCAACCCATTGATCGAGACCAATAGTGGAGGTCATTACCACTTGGTTGGCTTGTGAGAAAGAGTATCATCAGGACCCATTCATGGCCAATACTGGATCCAAGAACCATCATAACCCATGGAAAATTTACATGTATCTCTCTTAGAAGAGGTATATCACTGACTACGGGTGAACTAGGTGAGGACCGAGAGGACCTATGCTCCCTGACCATGTGTGGAAGTCATTACCACACATTATAGGTTGGATTACATGGCCTAGATTTCATCACCAGGTTGTCGAGCTATGAGTGTATAGGTGAAATCCCTTAAAAAATTTGAGTATACCATCCAAAAAAAGTGCAAAACATGATGAGAGTTAGCTTATATATTCAACAAATAAAAACACACAAAATAGTTTAGGGAACACACATTAATCCTTAAACGAGATAAACATCTGCTTGCTTTGCTTGTGTGGTTTGGAATTTACTTAAGAAGATAACTCATAGTCATCATGGTATACACATGGAGCAACCACCCTCGATCCAACACCGAGGTGGAAACTGATGCTCCACACACTCATAGTCACACTAGCATTGAGCCACCCACCCATAGTGTCACCGAAAGAAGTTTGACAAGTCTTAGGGGTGACAACTCAACCCTTGGGGGACTCCTCATCACACAGACATGAGGAGGCATCAAGACCTCCCTCATCACATAGACATGTAGAGGCATCATGACCTCCCTCATCACATAGACATGTGAAGGCCTCAAGGCCTCCATCATCATGTAGACATGAGGAGGCATCAAGGCCTCCATCATCACATAGGCATGCAGGGGTTGCAAGACCCCAAGCTTCACATGATACACTTAGGATAGATCAGCCCACTAAGGGGTAAGACATTAGGGCTACACCTAGTCATAGACCCAGGACATCCTATAGCCTCCCTACAAATGGGAGGATACCCCTAGACTATGAGCTCATTGGTGCCAATGGGACTCCATGGGATCAGCCATGGAGAACCAGATAACTTGATGAGTTGGATCGAGTTCCCTCGAGACCAGCTCCAAGAAGCATTGCTATCAAACATTCTGCTTTAGGAAGTTCATGTAGCATAACTACTAGGCACACCAATGAACCAGGGGAAGCTTCAAAGAGACCCCACAACACATACACTACTTCCGACCATGGGGGTACACAACACATAACACAGTACACATAACAAGTCACCCTGATAGACAAGGGCAAGAACACAACAAGAGCCTCCCCGAGGGGCCTAAACATTAGAACTCCTCGCACAAAGTTAGAAAGGCATGAACCTTTAGTAGCAGGTCGGTCCGACCGCATACATAGGTTAGAAGAAGCATTGTACATTGAGCGAGAGCGTGTGGAAACTCTCGAGCAAGAAGAATGAAGGAAGAGGTACCTACACCTACATGAGAAATGCTCAAGAGAGGAAAGGGTTGAGCATGAAGAGCTAGCAGATAGGCTAGCTCGAGCTGATGTACACATAGGTGGTGAGAAATACCAACATGATAGATATGTCGATTCTCAACAGGAGAGAAGCACTAGACAAAGAAATGAGTGTACTCACCATGCTTCACAACATCAACAACACCTAGACCTCGAACAAACACAATTCAATGAGGAATAGGTAGGGATGGAAGATCAGGAATAGACATATCCTGAACCTCCATCCATGGTTATGGGGGATGAGTACAGATGCCCAAATCGGGAAAACACAGGATTACCTCCCTTACCACCATGAGTGAACCTTCAAGAACAAGAGATTATTTCTTTGAAGGCATATCAGATACTCACTGAGAGAGTCAAATCTCTTGAAAAATAGGACACGGGTGGGTAGAAGCTGGCATTGAGCAAGATACACAACCAACCTCTATGCCCCTTAGTCTTGAGTCCTGCATATCCTAGGCACTTTGAGATGCCTAGGCTAGACAAGTTTAAGGGAGAGGAAGATGCACAAGAACATGTTACCAACTTCATGAATGTATGCTTCCAGCTTGAGTAGAATGATGCCCTAATGCTAAGAACGTTCATTATGATGTTATCGAGCGCAACAACTCAATGGTTCAATCAACTTCCCAAGCACAACATCATCAACTTTGAGCAACTGGTGAATGCATTCCTTGAATGCTTCTCCTTCGATGCCAAGAAGAAGGTGAACCTATCCGATCTAGCCAACTTAAAGCAATATGATGATGAGCCAGTTATGGATTATGGGAATAGGTGGAGGAAAATAATGGTGAAATTACCATTCTCCATTCCCATAGAAGAGCTCACCCGAATGTTCACAAAGAGCTGCACAAAACACATCTCATTGTTATTACAACTATAGTAGTATGAATCATTCGAAGAAGCCTTGGCTCAAGCCAAGCTTATTGAGGACATAAAGGTTGATGAAGGAGACCTCAAGCTCCAGAACAAGGAGTGGAATAATGCCAACCATAACAAGAATCAACAGAAGCAAGCCAAGCCTGCTCAAGTCAACCAAGTCATTTTAAGTACGCCAAAGGGAGGCAATGGCCAACAACCATAAAACTATCAGGCTCATCCCCCACCAGCTAATTACGACCCAAAGAACAACCAAGGCCAAAACAAGGAGCATCGACCACCTCACTATTTCACACCTCTAAATGAATCGATGCAATCGATATTTAATCAGTTGAGCGAGGCACAGAGAATCATATTTCTTGATGCACAAATTTTGGACCCTAACCATCCCAAGCCAAAGGGATATAGGGAAGATCAATACTACCCATATCATAGAATACAGGGGCATGACATCGAGACATGTATCAGATTCAAGAATGTTGTGCAAAACATGATTGAGAAGGGAGAGCTAAAAGTTGACAACCCATTAGCACCCGATAATAGAGATATGGGTATATTCAAGAACCCATTGCCAAATCATGAGGCCCCTAGAGATCAAGGCGCCCAAGTCAACCAAGTTCGAGTCGAGCCACCCATTCAAGGATGCATCAGAATGGTTGAGATAGTTAACGTGGCAACTAGGAGTCGATGATATGGTCAACCACAACCTCCAATGGCTCCTATTCATATCCTAGCTGCACCTCGATAGAGATAGGTGCAAAACAATCCTCCAGGTCCGCTAACACGACCTATGGTAACTATCTGGAGTAGACTAGAACAAAATCTACAAATGACTCCAGCCAAGTTGTCAATTTATGAGCTCATACAACAATATCCTAGGCATAGGGAGACTTTGATGGAGATTTTGAGATCAATCAAGCTCCAGCCCTAGAACCCAGATGCGTTCACACACTTTGTGGGGCAAGTGTAGTAGTGCCAAGAGCCCATGATCCATTTTTATGATCATAAAATTAAGGTAGTTCCTACTACCTTAGCAGACCCACCTCTGCATATCATCACATCAATCAATGACATACCATTCAAGTGGGTTCTAATCGATACGAGCTCATCGATCAACATTATCACTACAAAGGCTATAGGGCACCTGAAGATCCCTAAGTCCAACATTATCTCGACCTCATACACGTTAAGGGCTTTCAATGATGCATTGTGCTCCATAGTGGGTACAATTATTCTACCTATTCAGGTAGGGAAAAATACCATCCCCATGATGTATCATATGTTGGAAGGGGTAATGCAATATAACATCCTTCTAGGGCATCCCTAGATAAGGGACATGTAGTGCATTCCCTCAATATTGCACCAATGCATCAAGTATGTGCATGAGGGACAAGTTCATGTGGTTCCATCTGATGAAGAGCCATTTAAATACGTGCATCAGGTCGACTTATCGAGAGACTTTGTCCTTCCATCAACACATCTGTACATAAGGCCTTCATCCCTGACCATACAGCCAAAAAACAAGAGCAAATTAGTGCGAGGTGACCCATCCACATCGGCACCACCTCCTGCATCTAAGACTACTAGCACTTCTAAAAAGCCTTCAACATCTAAAGAAAAATATAATCAGAAGTTGAAAGCACCCCTAGTGGAGGAAGGACCTAAGGAACTTCCAACTATAGTAGCTACAAAAATTCCAAATCCCATGGAGGAGGAAGATTCCCAAGACATAGCCGAGGAGGTACCTCAACCTACCTCGCCTGCTTCATCAACAACATCATCTGCACCGCAGGTGATAGTTCACTTAGCCAACATAGGGTTAGGTGAATATCTTGTGTAGAACGTGACTTTCACACCTATTATTGAGTCTACGCAAGACATGGGATGACCAAGAGTCCCAAATTTTCTAGTAGGGATAGTAGTTCCATTAGGGGTTCCCCCTAACCAAACCAACTTCATCTATGCTGGTTTGGACTATGCCCATACTACTTATGATATTGAAGAGGATGAGGATGAACCATTCACCATGAATATTCATTACTTGTCAAATCTTGAGTTCGCTCTAAGGTACTTTGAGTAGTGTCATTGGCATGGCTATGGCTTAGGCCTATACGAGCAAGGGCATCGACTTCCATTCCAACTATAATACCAACTTCCTACTGATAGGTGCGGTCTAGGGTATCAAATATAGAGCCATGATGATTCTTTGGTAGCAACCCTAGATAGGCTAAGCTTAGGGTTCAGGGAGGATATTGATTGGAATCCCTATCAACCCCCTAGTAGAAACTATTTGGGTGATGGATGGGTGTCTATGGTCAATATCACACCACCTGATGAGTATCACCCTGAATCCTCTCTTGAAGTGCACCCATCAGGAGCCATCCTATGGGAGGATGAGCCAATCCATGGATATGAGTGAGAGGAGTATGATTATGTCTCAAGTGAGGATGAAGATGAAGCTAGCCTAGCCTACCATGGGCCTCAGTATGTTCAAAACCTTGCTTGGTCTGGCCACGTAGAGAGTGGATTCATTTTAGATGAGAGTGGCTATGAGTCAGAGGACTCAACTGAGATGGCTTTCATAAGACATGCACACCAAATTATAGGGCCAATAGTAAATTCCAATGGATTCTTCATAAGCGATGATGATTATGAAGATGAGACTAAAATGGCCTATCTTAGGCATCAACAGGTAAGCCACCACCCGATTCCAGTAGGCAAAAATGAGGGTTTCTTCATAAGTGATGATGACTTTGAGGATGAGATCGAGATGGCTTATCTTGGGCCTCATCATTTACATCAAGTCAATCAGCTTGTTGAGAGAGACGATACTTCACACCATAGATCCTGACCTTCACTTCCTAGGAAGACCACCAAATCTAGACATCATCTATCGCATGGTCTTCCTGGATCCACCAACATTTAGAGAGCAGCTATAGCCTAACGATCCCATCATCTCATCTATTCATAGACCAGATCCTGAGATCCCCATACCCCTAGAGCCACATCTTGGGTATGGAAGGTAGATCATTAATGAAGAGTTTCACCCATGTGGTCCTAGAGATTTCATCCCATCCATCAACATGATCTCCATTGATTTGACCACTCCACTTCACAACCCAACAGATCCTTCAAAACCATTGTGTCTTAACTTAGATGCTATTGATTGGGATCACATTGATTCACCCCTAGAGCCTAAATATTTCTTCCCTAATGAAGAGATGCTACAACCATTCCATTTTGCACTAGGCTACGCACATGATGTCTATCATACTGGTCTTGATTCTGATTCAGTTGGACCTATAAATCTAGTAGATGACATCCACTTAATCCCCACTCCTCACCAACTTGAGGAGGGGTCACATATGGCAATAGAGGAGACTTTCAAAGTGGACATCAATGATGATCCTTCTCAACCAAAGAAATTCAAGTTCAGAGAAAGCTTATCTCCAGAAGAACAGGCCATCATTATTCCTCTATTGAAAGAGAGACCAAATCTCTTTGCTTGGACCTACAAAGACATGTCGGGACTCGATCCAAAATTGGTTGTCCACAACCTTTCGCTAGACCCCACAAAGAAACCGATCAAGCAGAAGCTCAGAAAGATGCATCCAACCATCACTTTGATGGTTAAGAATGAGTTACAGAAACTATTGGATGTAGTCTTTATTGTTCCCATCGACTATCCAGAATGGGTATCAAACATGGTGCCCATAGGAAAACTTGATGGAAGAATCTACATTTGCATGGATTTTAGGGATCTCAATAAGGCAACCCCAAAGGATTCATTCCCATTGCCAAACATAGATGCTCTTGTAGATGCAACTATAGGTCATGAGATGCTCTCCCTAATGGATGGTTTTTTTGGTTACAATCAGATTTGGATTAAACTTGAAGACTAACATAAAACCATATTCACCACTCCATGGGGAACATTTTGCTACAAAGTAATGCCATTTGGTCTTAAAAATGTTGGTGCCACATATCAGCGGGCTATGACATACATTTTCCATGACTACATGCACAAGATCTTAGAAGACTACATCGATGACTTACTGGCCAAGTCATTGTTGCGTGAAGAGCATGTTGAGACCCTCAGAAAGGTCTTCGATCACCTGATTGAGCATAATGTCAGGTTGAATCCCAAGAAATGTGTCTTTGGTGTAACTTCTAGAAAACTCTTGGGATTCATCATTTCCAAATGAGGCATCGAAGTAGACCCAACAAAGGTAAAGGCTATCCTAGAAATGGCCCCGCCCACTAACATCAAAGAGCTGAGAAGCTTACAGGGCAAAGTAGCATCCATAAAGTGATTCATCGCACAACTATCAGATAAATATCGACCCATGAATCGACTGCTACACAAGGGGGTCCCATTCCAGTGGGATGAAGAATGTCAGCAAGCCTTTGCTAAAATCAAGAAGTACCTAGCAATGCCACTAGTTCTAGCTCCACCAAGGCCAGATGTGCCATTCCTGCTATATATATCCACTACCAATTTTTCTTTGGGCACCATGTTGGCTCAAAAGAATGTGCAAGATAAAGAACAAGTGATATATTACATCAGCCGCACCTTGGTGAGCTACGAGATAGGATATGCATACGTAGAAAAGTTGTGCCTAGAAGTGGTCTTTGCAACCAAGAAATTGTGCCACTACATGTTGAGCCATACGATATATGTAATATCCAAACAAAATCCTTTGTAGTATATGATGAGCAAGACATATCATAATACACGTACTACAAAGTGGATCATGCTATTGATAGAATTTGACTTGGAATTCATAAGCCAAAATTCCATCAAGGGACAAGTCATAGCTGATCAACTGGCTGAGGTGCCTCTTCAGAATAGTAGGCCCCTCACCATAGAACTTCCTGATGATGCAGTCTTCGCATTATCAGAAGCACCCAAACCCGAAGAACCTAAAAATGAAGTTGACATGACTTTGTTCTTCGATGGTTCGAAGTGTGAGCAAGGAGGTGATGTAGGGATTATCTTTTTCATGCCACAAGGAGCTCCAATGCCCTTGTCATTTAAGCTAGACTTCCCTTGCACTAATAACAACACCGAATATGAGGCCCTAATCTTGGGTCTCCAAACAACCATCACTATGAAAATCAAGAGGCTAAATATCTTCGGTGACTCCCTCCTCATAGTCAACCAAGTCAAGGGACTATTTCAATGTAGGGATCCAATCCTGAAAGCTTACAAGGAGCTTGTTGACACCTATCTAGCCCAACTAGAATGGTATGACATCGAGGCAATCCCTCATTCATCAAATAGATTTGTAGACACCATGGCATCTTTGGGATCCTTGATCCCTCAGAATCCATCTACTGATTTCACTACCATTCATGTGAAAATGCTCTCGCACTCAATGATGCAGCGTGAGGCTTTTGATAACAAAGAATCAGTCAACATGATTCATATAGAGCCAGACCATGACTGGTTCTGTAAAGCCAAAGACTTTTTAAAGAAGGCACCTTGGGGGTCCTTGATCTCATAGGGTCCTACGGAGAATGGTACCACTATTCACCACAAGGTTGTTTCTCAATCTACATTTGTGCAAATCGAATTGTAGGAGGAACAAGTCATCTTATCTATTGAGGTTGTAGCCTATCAAGATTGGCTATCCCAATTACAAGATTTCCTGAGGCTTGGAATTGTTCCATAGGGACTATCGCATGCTGAAAGATGAGCATTCAAACAAAAAGTGATAAGATATGTCTTTCTAGGAGGTATATTGTATCATCGAAGCTACGATGGAGTCCTCCTTCATTGCTTAGAGCCCCAAGAATCAGCTTGGGTGATTTTGTAAGCTCACGATGGTACATGTGGTGGCCACTTCAGTGGCATGGCCATTGTCAAGTGCATCCTTCGAATGGGTTATTACTGGCCCACCATGGAGAAGGATTATTGTGAGTATGTCAAGAAATGTATTAAATGTCAACATCATGCAAATATGATGCACTTGCCATCTCAGGCCTTACAACCCATTCAGGCGGCTTGGCCATTTTCTCAGTGGGGTTTCGATCTAATCAAAAATATTTCTCCCTCATATTTGGGTTGACACATGTTCATCTTAATGGCCACTGAGTACTTCACCAAATGGGTGGAAGTGGTCCCCTTAACCTCGATAATTGGACCTCGGATTATGGAGTTCATACTTCATAATATCATCTATCATTTTGGGGTCCCCTTCAAGATAATCTCGGATAATGGTCCATCATTCAAAAATAAAAATGTGTGAGCTTTAACGACCAAATACAACATTCAACATAGTTTTGTGACACCATACTATCCACAGGAAAATGGGCAAGCAGAGGCCTCTAACAAGATAATAGTAGCCATCTTAAAGAAGATGGTGAAAGAGAATCATAAGGATTGGCATCTACAATTACCCCTTGCATTATGGGCTTATAGGACTAGCGTATGGATGCCCACTAGGGCAACACCATTTTTGCTTGTATATGGTGCTGAGGCCATTATGCCCTTAGAGTTGGAAATTCCAACATTGCGCATCGCATTGAAAGAGTTCATCAATGATGACACTACATGGCAAGCTCACTTGGATCAGTTGACCCTTCTAGATGAACATCGCATCAATGCTCTTGAGCATCTTCGCATTTACCAGGATCATCTAACACGAGCTTACAACAATAAAGTCCACTTGAGAGACTTTAAGGTTGGGGATCTTGTGCTTAAAGAAAACCAACAGAACTCAAATCTGCCCCTGCACCTACGAGACAAATTTATGGCCAATTGGATAGGTCCCTACATCATCTCTGAGAAGATTGGACCTAGGGCATATCACCTAACATCGCTAGAAGGTGTTGAGGAGCCAGAGCCTCTCAACATTATTCATCTAAAGGTATTTCACACATAAACCAACAAAATATCAAAAACATTCAAATAAATTTCAAAATCACAAAAACAATAGAAAACTCAAAAACAAAAGGCTCCAAACATCTTAAACCCCTTTGGTCAAATCACAAAAGGCCCCAAAGGCATCTTAAAGCCCTTTGGTCAAATCACAAAAGCTCCAAAGGCATCTTAAACCCTTTGGTCAACACAAAAGCTCCAAAGGCATCTTAAAGCCCTTTGGTCAAATCACAAAAGGCTCCAAAGGCATCTTAAAGCCCTTTGGTCAAATCACAAAAGGCTCCAAAGGCATCTTAAAGCCCTTTGGTCAATTCACAAAAGGCTCCAAAGGCATCTTAAAGCCCTTTGGTCAAATCACAAAAGGCTCCAAAGGCATCTTAAAGCCCTTTGGTCAAATCACAAAAGGCTCCAAAGGCATCTTAAAGCCCTTTGGTCAACTCACAAAAAGCCCCAAAGGCACCATAAGCCCTTTGGTCAACAACAAAACATAAAAGCACAAAAACAATTTAAAATCAAAAAGTTCAAAAACATTTAGAATAATCAAAACTCAAAAACAATTGAAAGCATCAAAAATACAAAAATATTTGCATTATGCATCAACACTTGCATCCATATAGTTGCATTGCATTAGGCACATTGCATCCATTGCATTTACATTAGGTAGGTTGTGTTCACAATCTTACAAATGACACCATGTTTGTACCTCAATCATGCATCTTCAAAATCCATCATCATCCATAACCCATGTGTGTAACTATGTTTTTCAACACAACCCCTCCTATTGCTATAAGGAATATACTAGGGTTTTTCAGTCACTCAGCCATACCTAGTGGTTTTATCAAACTTTGTAGAAAGTTATCTTTGCTTTTAATAGATGAGGTTTGGTTTTGATAGCACCTGGTATATCTCAAAATCCTATCACTAATCAAAACACTAAAATCCTAGTTGGAACAAGGGAAATATGAATGCTGTGAAGTGGTATTAGGTATCCTTAAGTGAAAAGTTTATCTTGCTCATCCCCCTGTGCGACCGGTTCAAAAATGTTGAGAATTGGAAAAAGGACAAGTTCCCCCTACCCAAAGAAATCCCTTGCTTTAATCAAAACAAGCAAAAATCTTGAACAAAGCAAAATTCAAAATCAAAATAAATAGTGATTATCATCACTACATAAATCCCTTGCTCAAAAGAAAAACAAAAATTCAAAATAAATAGTGATTTTCATCACTAAGTATGAGCAAGTATCCCAAATAAATATGAAGAAAAGAAGGGAGTATTGAACTTGAATCCTTGGAGTTCTCAAGCATTGATGAACCGTAAGGTGAACCTTATGCACGATGATATGTCTATCACATTAGCATATTGCTTTTGTACAGACCAATGTTTGCATGTGGAAGGGCTAGCTTTAGGTGTCCTGTATCGCCTAGTGGTCTAATCCAACTGAGTCCAACTTAGGATCAGGATGAACATTTGAGGATCCCCAATACAACAATGGGTTGCATGAATCCCACCTGGCACTGGGGTATGCTTATGTTTTATCTAATATATTCATTTGCACACATAGGGATAATGAGTATCTAGGTCTTCATAACAATAACTTTATCCTTCAGAAGCTCTGTATGATCAATATACAACTTTTGATGGAGCAACTAGGGTGTTTGAGTCTCATGGAAAACCTCAAAAATCCTCTAATAGCAACAAGTCATATCATCAATCGCATCATCAACTTTCTTTAGGAGGTTTTGTTCATTAAAAGGTGTGCATGAGATAGGATAGATACCGGATGAATGTCAGCAATGACATTTAGATGGCCACTGACTATTTTGGGTATATCTTTTAACTTACAAAAGCTTATAAAGAAAGTACATACATATCACATCATATCATCTCACACTTAGATGTTTAAATATTAATTCTTATGGTAAGAGTTATTATTTATTCATGATTTTTATACATTCTATGGTGTCATCCATTAGATTGTCAGAACTCATATCACATTCATTCCTTATGTTTTAAGTGATTAAAGCATACAGGTTCATTTACATTAGATCATCATCATAGTGCATTAAACATATGGCATTCACCATATCATAACAACATAAGTTAGATGCATATAATAAAATCAAAATTAAACATGCATTTAACAATAAGCATTGCATCCATATAGGCATCCATCATCATAATGCATCTATACATCTAGATCATACCATCTAAAGCATACATCTATCATCTAGCTAAATGCATATCAATACATCACATCATGTAGCATAAAATCATAATACTGCATCACATAAACATAAAAATAAAAAACATAAATAAATACACATAATGAGTCTCAAAATGTAGATATCATATATATATGTATCAAATAAGTACATAAGGGTACAAAATTACCCATAGGCTACAACTGTGTAGGTCATCTGACCTTACACTAAAAAATAAAGCCAAATCAATGAAGCCATCAAGCTGGGCCTATGCCCCCTACCTCGCCTCTACCCTCAGATCTATCCCTATGAGAATGATGGGAGCTAGTCCCCATAGTCCTCTCTGTATGGGTCCTGGTCCTCTGGCTAGGTCAAACTGAAGACTACCCTGATGTACTCCATGTGCTCTATTGTGACCCTCCTACTATAGGCCTCTCCCAAGGAATGACACCTAGCATCCAGATCTGCATCTATAGAGATGCAATATAGGTAGCATCTCTAGTGATCTGAGCATCACACTCCTCCAAGACACCCCATAGGCGCCTGACCTCTACACCTAGATCCAAACCTGTAGGCCCCTATGCAGTAGGAGTAGCTGGCATAATCTATCTTCGGGAAGCATCCCTCTCGACCGTGAGCTCATCTATCCTGGTCTGTGCTGAGTCTATCTGAGTCTGGAGAGTGGTCCTCTCCTCGTCAAAGCCCTGACTCATGCCTGAAGCGTGGCAATGGTAGAATCCCTCTATAGAATCTAGATCTGAGCTGACTAAAGCTCAGACTCCACGTGATGTAGCTGAGCCCAGAGAGGGGACTCCTACTCCTCGGGAGCTAACTCCTCCTCCTCAGGGGCAACCTGCTCCTCTACCACCTGCTACTCTACCTACCCCCAGTCCTCTATCCGAGCCTACACTTGATGCCCATCAGGATCCTCAGCATCTACCTCATCCACAGACCACCCCAGGTGGCCACCGCCCTACCACAATCGTGTAACCCACCACCGGGTATACGCCTCAGTAACCTCGATATCAGCTATGCTCACATCAACTATAGGAGGGTCATCCTCCCCTGAGACTACTATAACTTGAGGTGGTGGAAGGTTCTTCTCTACAATAATCCGTCTATACACAACTGGCTTGAGAGGAACATCCTATTGTATGCCAAACTATCGGAGCACCCAAGAATAGTAGAAGAACTCCTTGATGTCATCCTTGTGATCGATAACCCATCGATCATGCCGAGTCCGAGCTGTGAACCTATCTGCCTCCCTCTAGGTAGGGCACTCATGGTAAGGCCTCTAGATAATATCCTTGGCCTGCAGGCTAGTCAAATATGTTGTATAGTGAGAGAGCTCCCTAGCGAAGCACCGACTCTTGTGCTCCTCATGCTCTCGGGGCCACCTGCTTCTATAACACTAAGCCACATCTGATATAGTGGTAATCTCAATAGGCAGTCCTCCTGGATGGTCCACCTGGATGTGCTCCCATCCCCAGATCTAGAGGAGCAAGCTGCAAGCAATGCTGGCCCATCTGCGGCACTGAATCCGGTAGAGCTCATCATAGCACTGAGCCAAAAGTGCACTACCCCAAGCCATGATGATAGGTGCCTCACTATCAATCAAGTCCTGAACCATCACCAAGAGGTTCCATGGGAACCTCACTCTAGATAAGTCAGGTAGAAGGATATTACAGATGACCATCAACAGGACAACATGTCTCCGAGAGAAGACATCCTCCCGGTACCACCGAGAAATGAAAATCCCACCAGATCTGGTATCCTGGAATGCAGTAGTTGCATGTGCCCCAAAGACTCTCATGAAGATAACCTCTCTAGCATTAGTAGGGGAAGACACAATGGGTACTCCATCAAAAGGGATCCAAAATATCCTATAGATATCCTTCGGTGTAATGGTGATAACAAATTACTTATGATTAAACATGTAGTGTTTATGATTCTAGGAAGCAAACAATATAACAAGACAAATATTCTATAATTTTTTAGTAACTTTTAGTTATTGTTGTGATAGGAAGACTTGTGTTGTGCACTACACCAAAAAATGGCTCTAACGACAGCTAAATTAAGGTGGTTTTTTATGATGATAAAAAACTGCCCTAATAGATCCTAAGATGACGGTTTATAATGACCCTCTTAGGGTCACCCTAAGAGTGTAGTTGTAAACCACCTATGTAGGACTAATATGGTGGTTATAAACTGCCATCTTAGGGGTTAAACTAATATGGCGATTATAAACCGTTCTCTTCGGGTGATCTAAGAGGGTGGTTTATAACCGCCCTCTTAGGGATAAGAGGGTGATTTATATCTGCCATCTTAGGGGAACCCAAATTTTTTTTAGTACCCTTATGAGGGTATTTATGAACCGCCCTCTTATCCTTAGAGAGTTATTATAAACCACCTTTGTAGAGGTGGTTTAGGTTTTGTTTAATACGTAGGATTAAACTCCATGCGATGAAATCATTTTTCTTTGAATATTTAGATAGTCCATTGTGCCTAAGCTACTACAACCAGTGCTTTATCGTGAATTAGCTACTGCAACTATTCCACCATACCTTAGCAACCTTCACTTTGTGCCTTAGCTACTCTAACCTCCATGCCTCACACCTCACCTTAGCTACTACAACCATCGTGCCTTAGCTACTACAACCAATGAACCTTAGCTACTACAACCTCCACACCGCACCCTAGCTTCTATAACCTCCACACTGTGCCTTATCTACTACAACCTCCACACCACACACACAACCTAGGACTTCTATGCTTAGATTCATGCTATTCATTTTTTGGTTGGGGTTTGTCCTAAAAATTCTAGGGCTCTCGAGCTTTGATTTATGTTCATTTTTTTGGCTAGGGTTTACCCTAAAATTTCTTTGAAACTTCTGCTAATTAACCAAAATAGTGATAGATGAGGACCAAAGCCGAAGACACATAATGGGGCATGAAAATGAATATGAGGTTAGTTAGGGTCAGTGAATTTTATATTATTTTAGGTATTTTTACGATTAGGGTTTGGAATTTTTTAGTTTGTAATGTTGTGTTTACACATGATATTTGTAAAATTTAAACCCTAGATTAAAATTTAAATCCTAATGTTATGTTTACGCATGATGTCTCATTGAAATTTTATCACTCGACATTTTTTTGGGATTGATAAAACATGGATCTATCCACTGGGGCATACCCCTAATAAATTCAAAGGATATTACAGTTAATTTTTTTCCAAAATTTTCCATGATAGCATACTACTATGAAGGTATATATCTTGCTCATTATACTATTCCAAGCCCAAAACTTCTGAAATGAAACTCGTGGGGTGGGGGGGGGAACACCATTGTGGAAAAGCAACTCTATCTGATATTGGTTGGCCAATCATAAGAAGGATCAATACTCGACCTTTTAATAGGTAGGGAGGTTTTTTACGATGTAGAGAACAACCCAAACTAAAACTTTATATCTCAAGAGGCTGCTAGGGAACACTTCTGCCTATCCAAAATAAAACACTTCCATACAGGAACACAACCACCCCCACTCTTTGCAGATTTACAATACCCTTGATCAAAAGCCTATAATTATACATCCTCAGCATATGGGGATAACCTTCCATAAAATTATACATACAGTAATATATACTTTTATTAATTATCATATTTTACATGCAGGATCCACATACTATTTTTAAAACCACTACTCTTGTCACTGCATCCAACCCTCCCAGGACTTGTGATATGAGAAAGACTTGAAGAAACTTCTAACATACTAATAGATAAAATAAAGAGTGAGACATGACCTTACTCTATTTTATCATTTGTATTTTGGTGCGACTAAATCTATCAGATTCCAGATTAGTAGATTCCTCTCCCTGCATTGACACTTTCCCTCATATTTTGATGGATATTTTTTGTGATATTCAGACTCACATTTCTCTTTCCATGCTAAAATCCTCACTAAACTCAAACCATCCTAACAGACTCTCAAGTGTTTTCATCAGCAAAATGAAAACAATGGAATTATTAGCACTCATGGTTTTCACTAGAGAACTTCCAAAAAAAGTAGTAATATGTGCTAGACACAACCCTTACATTTTCACCTACACAATAAAATATTTTACTGCTTCCAATCCCTACACAAGAGTAATACAATATGCTTTGTTTTTGTTAGTGGTATATTATTTAAATTATCCATTGTATATGACCTCTCTTCTTGTTGCATTATAAGGCAAAGACCACAACAGTTGGAAATAAATTTTCTTTGCTTGTTACAATTTACAAAGGTCATGCATGAATTATTTTTATTCTTTAACTAGGACCTTTAAAACTTCACAAACTTCAGTTTTTGAGAAATAAGCCATAGTTATTTTATATTATAATCGCATGCTAAAAGGTTAAACTCAACACAAGTGAATAAAATTAATATAAGTGCCAAAATTATTCGAGTTTCTAAATTTGCCTTGGAAGCAATGATTTTATGGCAAGTAAAAAAAAGAAAATATTCATAGGTATCCATAGAGGGAGAATTCATCGAAAAAATAGTTGACATTTATCAATCATACTATTGTCTCCAGATGCTCTACAGATCTGCAATACACATTTGTGATAGTGATGTGTGACACTCGAAATATAAATATTTTTGTATAAGGTCTGTATAGCATATTTGACCTTTAGAAGACCTTTAAAATTATTTCTTGCTTAAATAAATTGCACTTCTAGTAGATTAACAAATATAATTGTAATAATATAGTTGCATTGTATACCTAATCCCCAGCTAATATGATCCCAGTTCTACGAGCAAATATCTCCATATATTTTCTATTGGTTGAAGTTATTTTTTCAGATTAGCAAGCTCTTGGAGTGTCTATGCTATCCTCAAAATTCCCACTACTCAATTTATTTTTCTAGTTGAAGGATTTTTCCCAAACTGGATTATCATTGGTTTTCCTTTTAACACATATCGATGTGTCATTTTCAATGCATGGTCTGCGAGTTTGGTAGATGGAAAAGTTATAAATGCTTGGCCCCTCATACAACCCTCCTACATTAACTTTATACCAAGTATAGATTTTGCTTTCTTCATGCTTGCAAAAAGGGACCCAAATACAAAGTGTAAGTCATCTACAATTACATATTTTACCAAGTTCTTAATATATAAAACAGGAGCTGGAATTCCAGGAGTATAAATCTTAAAAATTGGAAGGGCTAGAATCTCAATAGGAGGTCGCTTGCCAGGTTCTATATAGACACCTAATATTTGAATATGATCAAGGTTGGGTATACACCATTTTTGGAAATGAATTTTTAATAATAAGGTACCAATTATTTTTTTTTAGGCTTATGCATGTTTGGTAATCCTCTTTGGATATACGAGTAATGTATACAAGTTATACAAGTAATATATCAATTACAAAAAATAAATCTTATCTATGACAATAATATATAAATAATATTACAATGTCATTGTCTTAGCAAGGTGCAGCAACAGTATTGTCATTGTTGTCAACACAGTCAGATAGATCTATTGATGTAGTGGACAGGAATTTCAAAAGCCTTTCAGATGCAGAAGACAGGAGTTCAAAGGTTACTCAGAGTATGTACAATGATTGTCCAAGAAAACCAAAGTGGCCCATATGCAAAAGATCAAAGAAAAAGACAAGTAAGAAAAGTGTCGCGATATCATGACATATACAACAGGCAAGAAAAACTGTCACGATTTCGCGACATGTTGGAAGAGAGAAAAAGCAGGAAAAACTATCACGATTTCGCGACATGTTGGAAGAGAGAAAAAGCAGGAAAACTGTCACGATTTCGCGACATGTTGGAAGAGAAAAAGGCAAGTGGAAAAACTGTCGCGATTTCGCGACATGTTGGAAGAGAAAAAGGCAAGTGGAAAAACTGTCGCAATTTCGTGACATGTTGGAAGAGAAAAAGGCAAGTGGAAAAACTATCACGATTTCGCGACATGTTGGAAGAGAAAAAGGCAAGTGGAAAAACTATCGCGATTTCGCAACATGTTGGAAGAAAAAGTGAAAGCAGGAAGAAGTGTCGCGATTTCGCGACAAGTTCGAAGAAAAGAGAACAAGTAAGAAAAGTGTCGCGATTTCGCGACATGTCACATTTTTGGGACTAAAATAGGAGAGAGAAAGTAAGTTGGAAAAGTGTCACGATTTCGTGACATGTGTCATTAAGATAGCGAGGCAATTGGACAAAAGAAAGAGAGGAAGCATAACGCAGAACTGTCGAGATTTCGCGACAAAAGAAAAGAACAAGACTTCGAAGGCAGAAGTGTCACGATTTCGTGACAATAGCAAAGAAGTGAAGTACGAAAGCAGAAGTGTCGCGATTTCACGACAAAAGAGAAGAAGACTTCGAAGGTAGAAGTGTCACGATTTTGTGACAAAAGCAGAAAGCAAGACTTCGAAAGCAGAAGTGTCACGATTTCGCGACATGTCACATTTTTGCGACTCAAAAAGGACAGGAAGGCAGGAAAGTAAAAGTGTCACGATATCGCAACATGTCGCATTTTCGCGACTCAAGAAGGGCAGGCAGGCAGGATAACAAAAGTGTCGCGATATCGCGACATGTATTTTCGTAGGCCAAAGCTAAGAGAAAGAGAAAGGAGAAAAAGTGTCGTGATATCGCGACATGTAGCTTTTTTGCGGTCCGATGCAAAGAGAAAGAGAGAGAAAGAAAAAGTGTCGCGATATCGCGACATGTATTTTCGGGGGCCAAAGCAAGGAGAAAGAGAGAGAAAGCGAAAGTGTCACGATATCGTGACATGTTGTATTTTCGTGGTTGAGTTGAAGCCGACGAAGACCGATGACAACCAACTAAAATTAGGGTTTACAATTGTCATGAAAGCCGACTAAGATTAGGGTTTACAGTCGACTAAGATTAGGGTTTTCATCACAAGAATTTTGTTATAAAAGGAGGGTTGTTTGGAGAATTTGATGTTGTCGAAGTGTGCAAAATACGGTCATTGTGCGCAGAGAGCAAGTCGTGTCGAATCATTCTAAGTGTGAAATTTTGCTAAGAAAGCAGAGTGCGCAACAGGGAGAAGACGACTGTGAAGTTCGAGTGTAGCAAAGTAGAGTGTGCGAAGTGATTGCATAGAGAAAGTAGAGTGCGCAGAGAAAGCAAAGGTGACCAATCAGGGTCTAGCAAAAGCAAAGGTATCTTACTATCAATCTTCTAGTTTCAGAATTGAAGTCCAAGTTGGTGCTTGGCATCAGGGGTTGGTGCTCCTTTCTGTTGGTGCAGATAAATCGGGGGTTGGTGCTCCTTCCAGTGGGTGCTTGGTAAATTGTTTGTAAAGTTGTTGCTTTGCAAAGGCTGGATTTGGATGGTAGTCCAAGCAGTCATTTTTGAGGAGTAGCCACTTTGGTGAACCTCGTTAAATCTTGTGTTGTGTGATGTTCTCTTGTGATACTTGCTTTATCTGGTTCTAAGGTTTCATTATTTCTGTTTTAAGAGCTATGAATTTAAGTTAAAAGAGCTACACTGATTCACCCCCCTCTCAGTGTCATTGTAAGACTAACAATTGGTATCAGAGCTAAGTTCCTGTACAAGCCTAACCGGCTAGGGTGATCTTGGAAGTAACACAATGGCAGGTGGTGAAGGTTTCTCATCAAACAAAGCACCATTGTTTGATGGATCTAATTACGCGTTCTGGAGAATCAAGATGCAGACATATCTCTGTGCTTTGGGATACGACATCTGGGATTCAGTAGTTAGTAGATACACAATACCCATCACTCCTCCAAAAGAGGCTGACGAAAAGAAACTATTTGAAATTAACTCAAAAGCAAAGAATGCTATCATGTGCGGATTAGTAGACAGTGAACTAGTAAATATCATGAACTGTAAAACGACAAAAGATATATGGGAAAAACTAAGGAGTATTCATGAAGGAGACGATAAGATCAAGGAGGCCAAGTTACAGACACATCGAGCTCAGTTCGAAGCATTAAAGATGAATGACGATGAAAACATTGAGGTATATATGTTGAGAGTGAATGGAACCATTAATGTGATCAGAGGACTCGACGAGGATATCGAAGACTCTACCATCGTGAAAAAGGTATTAAGATCTCTTCCTCAAAGGTTTGATTCTAAAGTCTCGGTGATAGAAGAAGCTAAAAATCTAAATTATTTTAGTATAGATGAGATGTATGGTTCCTTGACTGCATATGAGATGAGGATAGGAAGATCTAAACCCACAGACAGAGAAGCGGCTTTTAAAGCTCTTAAATATAAAAATGTAAAACAAGAGTTCGAGGAAGAAGAGACATCAGATGAAATGGAAGCAAACTTTGTTAGAAAACTAAAAAGGGGAAAAGGAAAATACAGAGGAAAGCTACCGCTTAAATGTTTCAACTGTGGAGGCGTTGGGAATTTTGCGACTAAATGTCCTCTTAATGAGAAGAACAAAAATGATGAAGGATCGCACCAAGAAAGAAGTGACTGGAAGAAGAAAATGAATTTTAGAAAAGGCAACTTCAAGAAGAAAATTTTCATCTCCAGAAATGCCAGTTCATCAGAAGACAGCTCCGGTAAGGATTATGAAGAGGAAATAGGTGAAGCTCTTTTCATGGCATTTGAAGAAGTAAAATCAGAAAAGGAAGAAGGAGTGAACTCTGAAGTATGTGGTGAAAACCCTGAGGCTGAAGTAGATCTAGAAGGTGAGTTGATCTCTGCACTTGAAGAGTGGAAAATAGAGAAGAAAAAGAATAAGAAACTTTCAAAAAGGCTTGAGGGTGCAAATGAAATCATATCCAGTTTGAAAGTACAGATAGAAGAATCCAAGAAAATCTTCGAAGATCTTGAAGTGCAAATAACCATGAAAATAGATTATTGCAGCAAGCTAGAAGAAGAGATTGTTGGTTTAAGAATGCAGCTAGAAGAGATGAATAAGAAAATTAGTTGTTATCACAAACGTGAAGTAAGTTCTATGAAGCTGGATAAGATCATAAATGACCAAAGGCCTGCAGGCATCAAATTTGGTCTGGGTTTCGTCGAAGGAGAATCATCAAATGGATCAAAGACCATAAATGTAGAATCCATAAAGAATGAAGATAAGAAACAGGTTGATCAAGGAAAAACATCTCATGCAAAAGAAAGCAATAATGCCAGGCACGAAAGGAGAATTGACAATGATGGATTCACCAATGTCACACATCAAAGAAGAAGAAGACCTATGGCTCCTATGGCAACATGGCAAAGACCATCACCCAGGTTCAATTATCCCTTTTTTGGTTTCTATTTTAAATGCAATGGCTATGGACATAAAATCTCAGACTGCAAATATAATGTAAGACCAAGGAATTTCACCAGTAGAAATGCTTTCTCTCCTTTGATGAATTATACAGTAGAATGTTATAACTGTCATAATTTTGGGCACATTGCAAGAAATTGTAGAAGTACATTTGCATCAAATCAGTTTTAGGGAAGAAAATTTCAACCAAACAGGATGAGTCAAAATAGAAAACTTCTCGAAAAACATGCACAAGCTATTGATAAGGGAAAGGCAAAACAAGAGCTCAAATCTACTATCAAAACGGAGTGGAAAGAAAAAGAGTGACTTAAGGAAGAAAAGGAATCCTTAATAGTACAAATAACATTTAAAGCACAGAATAAATATGTACCATGGATACTTGATAGTGGATGCTCCAGTCATATGACAGGTGACAAACAAAAATTTGAGAAGTTACAGAAATATGAAGGTGGATCAGTAAAGTTTGGAAATAATGATGGAGCTAAGATAGTTGGCAAAGGCTCAGTTAAAATTAGTGATGGAAAAATTAAGTCAGAAGAAGTCTTGTTTGTGGATGGGTTGAAACATAACTTGTTGAGCGTAAGTCAGATTTGTGATAAAGGTCATGAAGTAGTTTTTATGAAGCAGGGTTGTGAAGTCAGAAAAACAAACAGTGGAAAATTGATAGCAACAGGATCAAGGACATCTAGTAACCTGTACACGCTCTCAGAGACTTCAAAAGGAACTTGTTTTATTGGATAGGAAGAAGAAAATTGGTTGTGGCACAAGAGACTCGGTCATATTAGTTTTGATAATCTAGTAAAAATCACCTCAAAAAGGGCAGTGAGAGATATTCCCACCATCGACAAACCTGCAAACAACATTTGTGCTTCATGCCAAAAGGGGAAGCAAACTAGAGTCACATTCAAAACAAAAGAGTACTACACAAGCAAACCTTTGGAACTAATACACACTGATTTATGTGGACCCATGAGAACACAAAGCATAAATGGTGACAAATATTTTATGTTGTGCATTGATGATTATTCCAGAATGACATGGATATTTTTCTTGAAGCATAAATCAGAAGCTTTTGATATGTTCAAGATTTTCAAAAACCAAGTTGAGAATGAAACAGGAAAGAGGATCAAATGTTTAAGATCAGATAGAGGAGGAGAATTCATTTCGGAGGAGTTTATAGAGTACTGTGAAAAATACGGTATTAAGAGACAGTTTTCAGTAGCCAGGACACCTCAACGAGAATGGAGTGGTAGAAAGAAAGAACAGGACAGTGCAGGAAATGGCACGGACTATGCTTGGCTGAAAGTAGAGTAGCAGACAAATTTTGGAAAGAAGTAGTCCATACTGCGGTGTATATCCAAAATAGGTACATGCTGAGAACACATGAAAGCAAAACTCCTTATGAGTTGTGGTTCAGTAAAAGGGCAACAACAAAATACCTCAAAGTTTTTGGCAGCAAGTGCTACATCAAAAGAACTGAAGATAATCTTGGTAAGTTTGAAGATAGAGCGGATGAAGGTATTTTTGTCGGTTATTCATCAAAAAGCAAAGCTTACAAATGCTACAACAAAAGGCTAAAGAAAATTGTGGACAGTGCCGATGTTAAATTTGATGAAGGTAGAGAACGAGTAATTAGCTATGAAATGAACTACCCAATCTATGAAGAGGTTATTGAAGGAGATGAGGAAAACAAAATTGAAAAGATACAGAAAATTGACTCAGATGATTTAAGTTGTGATTCAGAAGTGGAAGAAAATAAGAAATTCAAAACAGACAGCTGGCAGAAAAATCATCCTAGAGAGCAAATAATTGGAGACCCCAAAGTTGGTGTTCAAACAAGAAGAAGAGTAGTAAGTAACTACTCTCTATTATCCAACATTGAGCCCAAAAATATTGCTGATGCAAGCAAAGATGAAAGTTGGATGAAGGCAATAAATGAAGAATTAGATCAGATCGAGAAAAACAAAACTTGGGAGTTAGTACCTAGACCTGCAAATAAAAATATAATCGGGACTAAATGGATTTTTTGAAACAAATTGAATGAAGACGGACAGGTAGTCAGAAATAAAGCAAGATTGGTATGCAAGGGTTATGCACAAGTTGAAGGCATTGACTTTGAGGAAACTTTTGCACCAGTAGCTAGACTAGAGGCAATTAGAATGTTTTTGGCTTTAGCAGTCTACAAGAATTTCAAAGTTTATCAAATGGATGTGAAATCAACGTTTTTGAATGGGAAACTTGAAGAAGAAGTTTATATTGAGCAACCAGATGGTTTCCAACTTGGTGATGATCCCAACTTGGTTTGCAAGTTGAAGAAAGCATTATATGGCTTAAAACAGGCACCCCGAGCATGGTATGCAAGGCTAGACAACTATCTCACTCAACAAAGGTTTAAGAAAGGTATGGTGGATAGTAATTTGTATGTCAAAACAGAAAATGGGCATCTTATTGTTCTTGTTGTATACGTAGATGATATCATATTTGGCAGCAGCAAGGATGAGTCATGTAAATATTTAGCAAATAAAATGCAGAAAGAATTTGAAATGTCAATGATTGGTGAACTTTCGTATTTCCTCGGGTTGCAAGTTAATCAAAATAAGAAGGGCATATTTATTTCTCAAGTTAAATATGTGAAAGAGATGTTAAAAAAGTTCACAATGGAGGATTGTAAGCCGGTTAGCACACCCATAACGACAAGTTGCAAGTTGAGCAAGGATGACAAATCTCCAACTGTTGATCAAACCATGTACAGATCTATGATTGGAAGCTTACTATACCTGACAACTACCAGACCAGATATTTTGTAGGCAGTATGCATGGTAGCACGATTTCAGGCTAATCCCAAGGAGACTCATGTGACAGCAGTGAAAAGGATTCTTCGGTACCTCAAGGGTACTATGGAATATGGGTTATGGTATCCGAAAGGTAAAGACTTCACCCTTATTTTGTATTTAGATGCATATTGGGCAGGATGTGTAGATGACAGAAAGAGTACCAGTGGAGGTGCATTCTATCTTGGAGACAGATTGGTCACATGGCATAGTAAGAAACAAGAATTAGTTTCTTTATCGACAACAGAGGCAGAATATATTGTAGCGACAACATGTTGTACGCAGGTATTGTGGATGAAACAAACTCTAAAAGATCTTGGTATTAGTTTCAGTGAGCCAATATCAGTTAAGTGTGATAACACCAGTGCCATTAACATCTCCAAGAATTCGGTTATGCATTCACGCACAAAACACATTGCTATCAGGTATCACTTTTTGAAGGAGAAAGTTGTGGAAGGTGAGGTTAAGTTGGATTTTGTTCCAACTACAGAGCAAGTAGCGAGATATCTTCACAAAACCATTGCCCAAGGAAGTTTTTGAGTACCTTCACAATAAATTGGGAGTGGTCACACTTCCCAAGAATTGACTAGCTACAGGGATCACATTCTCACGGGGAGCATTTAAGTATTTGATTATCTTTGTGCTCATGTTCATGATTTTTGCTAAGTGTAATATATTATGTCTGAGAATGTTCACGATTTCACATGTTGGAAGAGAGAGAAAAAGCAGGGAAAACTATCACGATTTCGCAACATGTTGGAAGAGAGAAAAAGCAGGATAAACTATCGCGATTTCGCGACATGTTGGAAGAGAAAAAGGCAAGTGGAAAAACTATCGCGATTTCGCGACATGTTGGAAGAGAAAAAGGCAAGTGGAAAAATTGTCGCGATTTCGCGACATGTTGGAAGAGAAAAAGGCAAGTGGAAAAACTGTCGCGATTTCGCGACATGTTGGAAGAAAAAGAGAAAGCAGGAATAAGTGTCACGATTTCGCGACAAGTTCAAAGAAAAGAGAACAAGTTAGAAAAGTGTCACGATTTCACGACATGTCGCATCGCGACTAAAATAGGAGAGAGAAAGTAAGTTGGAAAAGTGTCACGATTTTGTGACATGTCACATTTTCACGACTAAAATAGGAGAGAGAAAGTAAGTTGGAAAAGTGTCGTGATTTCACGACATGTCACATTTTCATGACAAAAGAAAGAGAGGAAGCGTATGGAAGCAAAACTGTCATGATTTCACGACAAAAGCATAAAGCAAGACTTCAAAGGCAGAAGTGTCACGATTTCATGATAATAGCAAAGAAGTGAAGTATGGAAGCAAAAGTGTCACGATTTCATGACAAAAGCAGAGAAGAAGACTTCGAAGGCAGAAGTGTCGTGATTTCATGACAAAAGTAGAAAGCAAGACTTCGGAAGCATAAGTGTCGTGATTTCGTGACATGTCACATTTTCACGACTCGAAAAGGACAGGAAGGAAAAAAAGCAAAAGTGTCGTGATATCGTGACATGTCGCATTTTCGCGACTCAAGAAGGGCAGGCAGGCAGGATAACAAAAGTGTCGCGATATCGCGACATGTATTTTCGCGAGCCAAAGCTAAGAGAAAGAGCAAGGAGAAAAAGTGTCGCAATATCGCGACATGTAGTTTTTTTGCGGTCCGATGCAAAGAGAAAGAGAGAGAAAGAAAAAGTGTCGTGATATCGTGACATGTATTTTCGGGGGCCAAAGCAAGGAGAAAGAGAGAGAAAGCGAAAGTGTCGTGATATCACGACATGTATTTTCGCGGTTGAGTTGAAGCCGACGAAGATTGATGATAGCCGACTAAAATTAGGGTTTACAGTTGTCATGAAAGCCAACTAAGATTAGGGTTTACAACCGACTAAGATTAGGGTTTTCATCACAAGAATTCTATTATAAAAGGAGGGTTGTTTGGAGAATTGTGATGTTGTCGAAGTGTGTGAAATATGGTCCCTGTGCATAGAGAGCAAGTCGTGTCAAATTATTGTAAGTGTGAAATTTTGCTAAGAAAGTAGAGTGCGCAACAGGGAGAAGACGACTATGAAATTTGAGTGTAGCGAAGCAGAGTGTGCAAAGTGATTGTGCAGAGAAAGCAGAGTGCACAGAGAAAGCAAAGGTGACCAGTCAGAGTCTAGCAAAAGCAAAGGTATCTTACTATCAATATTCTAGTTTCAGAATTGAAGTCCAAGTTGGTGCTTGGCATTAGGGGTTGGTGCTCCTTTTTGTTGGTGTAGATAAATCAGGGGTTGGTGCTCCTTCCAGTGGGTGCTGGTAAATTGTTTGTAAAGTTGTTGCTTTGCAAAGGCTGGATTTGGATGGTAGTCCAAGCAGTCATTTTTGAGGAGTAGCCACTTTGGTGAACCTCGTTAAATCTTGTGTTGTGTGATGTTCTCTTGTGATACTTGCTTTATCTGGTTCTAAGGTTTCATTATTTATGTTTTAAGAGCTGTAAATTTAAGTTAAAAGAGCTACACTGATTCACCCCCCCCTCTCAGTGTCATTGTAAGACTAACATCTTCATGCTTGCAAAAAGGGACCCAAATACGAAGTGTAAGTCATCCACAATTACATATTTTGCCAAGTTCTTAATATATAAAACAGGAGCTGGAATTCTAGGAGTATAATTCTTAAACATTGGAAGGGCTAGAATCTCAGTAGGAGGTAGCTTGCCAGCTTCTATATAGACACCTGATATTTGAATATGATCAAGGTTGGGTATACACCATTTTTGGAAATGACTTTTTAATAATAAGGTACCAATTTATTTTTTTGAGGCTTATGCATGTTTGGTAATCCTCTTTGGATATACAAGTAATATATACAAGTTATACAAGTAATATATCAAGTACAAAAAAGAAATATTATTTATGACAATAAGCTATAAATAATATTTCTTTAAGTATAGCATGTTATGGAGTCTTGAAAAACAAACTATAAGACTTTGCATGATTTTGTACATTGTAATATGTTTTTAGGATGTTTAAAAGATTTATTATCAGTTTTGATGAGCTGCGATGAAGGGGCAACAACTTGTTAGTTTAAGTTCTAGGTCTACCAATATAACACTTATATCTCAATTGTCTGCAAAATTCATTTTGTTAGTTTAAGTTCTAGGTCTACAATTTATGTAGATTTAGAACAATTACGAGATATTTTACATACCCTTACATCTAGCTGTCATTTGGTAGTACATGGATCAAGATGCCTTGCAGAATTACTTTCCAACAAAACCATTTTCATCTCCTAAGAATTAAATTATTTCCACATATTTGATTTGTCATTTATTTTTTTAGAGCATTCTTTACCCTAGATGGGGCTTATGTATATGATGGTGCCTGGTGAATTTTTTAAGGCTACCTAGTTAATGAAAATATCCTATTAAAAACGTATACGTTTGTAAACATTTTTGTGTCATATTTTTTCTTTTCATATATTAAACATATATGCTTTTTCTAATGTCGTATCCAGTCGTATCCATATTAGATCTGGAAAATTTGTCATATCCATATCCGATTTCGTACCAGTATCAGATATCGTATCCATTTCCATCCAATCTTGTTTCTTTACAAAACAAACTCAGAAATAAACTAATTATTGTAGGGCAAAAAAACACACATTCTTCTTTGTGGTTTAAGTGTAAACAAAAATCACCTACTTACTGTCTCCATACAAGAAATGCCCACATATCATTATAGATTTGGGATTATAGTCTCCTGGTCTACTGTGGTCAATGACACAAGACTAAGTAATTAGCAAGTTCTTTTGCTATTTTATCCATTATTTCAGATGGTAAGCACCAATTTTCTATGTTCTATTTGTTTGATGATAAATAAGAAGGGTGCTATATACACAAATTCAAACAATAACAATATATTTTACTACTTCCAATCCCTACACAAGAGCAATACAATATGCTTTGTTGTTGGTAGTGGTATATTATTTAAGTTGTCCATTGTATATGACCTCTCTTCTTGTAGCATTATAAGGCAAAGACCACAACAGTTGGAAATCAATTTTCTTTGCTTGCTACAATTTACAAAGGCCATGCATGAATCATTTTATAGTTGGTTATGTTATCAAAAATTATTCTTTAACTAGGACCTTTAAAACATCACAAACTTCAGTTTTTGAGAAAGAAGCCATAGTTCTTTTATATTATAATCTCATGCTAAAAGGTTAAACTCAACACAAGTGAATAAGATCAAGATAAGTGCCAAAATTATTTAGGTTTCTAAATCTGCCTTAGAAGCAAGGATTTTGTGGCAAGTAAAAAAGAGAAAATATTCATAGGTATCCATAGAGGGAAAATTCATAGAAATAATAGTTGACATTTATCAGTCATACTATTGTCTCCAGATGCTCTACAGATCTACAATACACATTTGTGATAGTGATGTGTGACACTCAAAACAACAATATTTTTGTATAGGGCTTGTGTAGCATATTTGACCTTCAGAAGGCCTCTAAAATTATTGCTTGCTTAAATAAATTGCACTTCCAGTAGATTGACAGATACAATTGTAATAATATAGCTGCATTGTATACCTAATCCTCAACCAATATGACTCTAGTGCTACGAGCAAATATCTCCATTCACCATCTATTGGTTGAAGTTATTTTTTCAGATCAACAAGCTCTTGGAGTGCCTGTGTTGTCCTGTGCCTATGTTATTTTTTTGAGGCTTATGCATGTTTGGTAATCCTCTATGGATATACAAGTAATATATACAATTTATACAAGTAATATATCAACTACAAAAAATAAATCTTATTTATGACAATAAGCTATAAATAATATTTCTTTAAGTATAGCATGTTATGGAGTCTTGAAAAATAAACTATAAGACTTTGCATGATTTTGTACATTGTAATATATTTTTAGGATGTTTAAAAGATTTATTATCAGTTTTGATGAGTTGCGATGAAGGGGCAACAACTTGTTATTTTAAGTTCTAGGTCTACCAATATAACACTTATATCTCAATTGTCTGCAAAATTCATTTTGTTAGTTTAAGTTCTAGGTCTACGATTTATGTAGATTTAGAACAATTACAAGATATTTTACATACCCTTACATCTAGTTATCATCTGGCAGTCCATGGATCAAGATGCCTTGCAGAATTATTTTCCAACAGAACCATTTTCATCTCCTAAGAATTAAATTATTTCCATAGATTTGATTTGTCATTTAATTTTTCAAAGCATTCTTTACCCTAGATGGGGCTTATGTATATGATGGTGTCTCATGATTTTTTTAAGGCTACCTTACCCTAGTGTGACAAGAAATAGTAATTTTTCACAATTAGTCCTCTACTATTTGTTTGCATGAATATTTTAGAAGGTCATTTGATCAAATTCATAAGGATTGGAGGCTTAACACATAGCCTCATTTCCATAGTCTAGCATAGGTGAAAAGATTAGCAAAGGATGAGCAAAGAGAGAATATTATGATAGCATTGTCCGAGGAAGTCACATTGTAAAGTAAATAATAATAATTTTCAAACCATGGCTCTTTATTTTATTCTTAAACCATGGCTCTTTATTTTATGAAAACACCGAGGAAGTTATAGATTTAACCATGGATCTTTCTTTTATTCTTAAACCAATTCTTTTCTTTCAATTGACTCTTCTAGTTTTTGTTTAGTTGAGGGTTCTTCTACTTTTTATCTTAGAAGAGTCAGTTGAAAGAAAAGAATTGGTTTTAGAACAAACATGTACTAGGTTATGCAAATGAGTTTTTTTGCAAAACTCATTGGAATGACAAATATGCATCGAACACGTGCTCTACCACTAATGAGGGTCCAATTACTAAATATGTTCAAGATGACATCGTTGGAATGGTCAATGATGCATATAGATTGTTCAATGACAATTTCTCAAAGAGTGGACAAGAACTGTGAGATAATGATGTTGAGTTCCAATCATTTTTGTTCTATTTTTAGAAAATGCTAGTAGATAATTAATGGGTAGCCAAGCTAGGAGTGAGGTGAGTAGGTATCCTGAGCATGAGGTTGGTCAATCAGATACTAGAAGGTAATTTGGTATATAAAAAAGAGAGAATACAAGTGTTGCTAGGGCATAGGATTAAGAGTCTAATCATGCATGCATGTTGTAATGTGTTGAAATGAAGGTTTATTGTGTTGAGTGTGTGTTAGTTATGAAATTGATGTTTCATGTTTGACTTAGTCCTAGTCCTTAGCAATAGTACTTGATTTGTATAGATGGATATTTATGTATCTGACAGAAGTCTCTAGATACCCTCTCACCTCATCTCTGATGGTTGGGGTGGGTAGGGATGTTTAGACATCTACCCATTATATGGAGGGCTCAGGTTGTCCATTCACCTATATCTATAAATAAGAATTGCACTTGAAATAAGAATTTTCCATTCATTTAGCATTCTTACAATCATGCTTTCTATTTATTTTTCTTTTACAGACCAAGAAAAGACCAAGAAAGAGGTCACAGGTAGTTGAGGTTGTCACAATAAATTAGGAGTCAGTGACACACGCCTCGCACGCTAGTAAGTACTTGAAATTTGATAGTGTTGTTCAATAGTGGTTGACCTAGGCATATTCGAATTGATCGTGGTTTTGTCATCGACTATGGTGTATTGTAGCAATAACTGGACAATACCAACTATGTCATTTTGATAACGAGGAAGATAAGGAGGTGACCCATAACATAAATGAATCCGATGTCGAGAATACTCGAAATGAGGTTGACAATGCTTTGGCTAGTGAAGAAGGTAAGTAGATTGCACAAGAAATTTGCTCGTGATGTTGGGTTACTCATTTTTGTCATACTATATGGCATAATGATGTTTGGATGGTGTCGATATTATAGGTGTTGATGCCAAGTCATCACACATTTTGAACATTGAATATCGTAGAAAGAGAGGTCCAACAAGATGTGCAACAGAGTCAAGCAGCATAGATAGGGTGGAGATCATTTGCAATCTAAATGGATAGCCCGTAGGTCCAAATTCTATTAAGTTTTCATCTTACTTGGGGGTGATTGTGAGGGAGATTGTCCCTATCACCCATACAAACTAGAGAGCAATCCCAATGGAAGTTAAAAACCAGTTATGGACACTCATTACGATAACTTTCTAGCCAATGTAGTTCATAGCTAGTGTCCATTTTTTGAATACTTATATAAATGTTGCATCTAATAAGATACTGGTCTGATGCAACAAAAATATATCATTTCGAACACAATGAAGAAATGGGTCTTCACGACCATGGACAAGCAATGGCGTGAACATAAGCATCGACTTGTGAAAAACCACTATGATAAGTATGATAATGATGAAGATAGAATTGCTAATCCCCCATATCGTGTATCACAAAAATATTGGGAAGCCTTTGTGAATGGTAGGAGCAATGCTGAGTTTAAGGCAAGTACCAACCAATCTGCTATGGTAGTTCATATCATTGTTATGTTCATGTGAATTTTATTGACCTTGCTCTCCCTAATGAATTAATTATATATTGGTTTCTTCATTGTGTTGTAGGTGGTGAGGCAAAGGAACAAACAAAATAGATCTCACCAATCCATCATGCACACTTGCAATCAAACAGGATATGCTCGACTGGAGCATGAAATGGTATTCTATCATACTCATCCATTATGTGATAAACATATATAGCTATATTGTTTTGTCGTGTATGACTTATCCCCATGTCTCTCCAACTATATATCTTGTAGAGGAAGAGCCAACCAAATGTGGAAACTCCACTACCAAGGGCAACTGTGTGGATGGTAGCTCATACAAAGAAGGATGGGGCTCCTATTTCACTAGAAGTTGTAGAGATAATCGTAAGTGACATTCCCTTGGAAATAGCAATACATTGAACTTCAAACCATTGTTATATCGATTTTTTTTTTAACATGTTACCAATTAACTATGCATGTGATGTTGCTAGAAAAAATTGGATGATGAAATATCATCTACGAGCTCCATAAATCAATCTATTAAGGATGATGCCCTCGCCAAGGTTTTAGGACCCAAAATACTAGGTTGGATTTGGGGTGTCAACAAAGGAGTATCACCAACTGCTCTATTTGTTGGTGAGGGTTACTTATAGAAGTTGCGCCAGATGCAAGAGCATACGATAGAGAAAGAGCAAAAGTGGGAAGAGAAGCTTGCAGAGAGAGAAAAAATATGGAAGAGAAGCTTACGGAGAGAGAAAAATATTGATGAGATTTTGACATGGCTTGCACAGATAGAGGTGTGTTAGTTTTTTCATGATTTCATATTTGAAATGTTTACATGTTGTACCCCTAAATTTGTAATGATCCCTTGCATATAATTCCATAGGCAACATCACTACATGCTACCCCTACAAGTGGACACAACATTGGTGGTGGTGATCAAGGTATAGGCAGCTGCTCAATACCTTCTAGGCTAGAGTCATCAATGGTACGACTATTATTTCAAATATAAAATGGTTGACTTAGTTTGTATTGTACGCTATGCAGTGAATTTATCTGGGCTATTGATTTTCCATGTAGGGACTGAAAATGACATCGATCACTCAAACTGAGAGAAGGGAATGCTACTTGACTCAGATCCATAATGATAACGTAGTGGTCGAAGGCACGATGATCAATACTAACCCTGAAGACCTTATACATGGTCAACATTTGGGTGAAGGTTTTTGCAAAGTCAATGTGCATGTCGCCCATAAAGAGGAAATAATATTGTATAGAAGGAATGATGAAATGGCCACAATGAAGGATGTTGTGGGCTCCTTCATTGCCTAGCCTATAGCAGATATTGTTTACAAATAAATTATGTCATGTTGTAGCATTAACTATTATTTTATTTTCATTTAAGGTTGCATTGAACTGAGTGTTTTTGTAGTTGATTATTAGTGTTTTATTCTTCCCTTTTAAAAGGGGTTTATATTCTATTTATGGATAAAATCACTTCTACTCTATATTTGATGTTACATTTTTTGTTCTATTTTTAGAAAATGCTAGTAGATAATTAATGGACAACCAAGCTAGGAGTGAGGCGAGTAGGTATCATGAGCATGAGGTTGGCCAGTCAGATACAAGAAGGTAATTTGGTAATTTGATAAAGTTGTGTTGAGTGTGTGTTAGTTATGAAATTGATGTTTCATGTTTGACTCTTAGTCCTAGTCCTTAGCAGTAGTACTTGATTTGTATAGATGGATATTTATGTATCTGATGGAAGTCTCAGGATACCCTCTCACCTCATCTCTGATGGTTGGGGTGGGTAGGGGTGTTTAGACATCTGCTCATTATATGGAGGGCTCAGGTTGTCCATTTAAGGTTGCATTGAACTAAGTGTTTTTGTAGTTGATTTTGGTTTATGTAGTTGTTTATTAGTGTTTTGTTCTTCCCTTTTCAAAAGGGTTTATATTCTATTTATGGATAAAATCACTTCTACTCTATATTTGATGTTACCTCTTTTAGTTGTTGACATTTATCTTTATGAGTGACTCATTCATAGCCCTTGTGTTCTCTTGATAATTGTAAGCAAAATATGGTTACCTAGTCTTGATATATGATCCTAATTGTCATGATCATTCGGTTGCATATTATTACATTTTATTTGGAACTTCATATTTATTTTATTCTTAATACATTATGTCCTCACTACAAGGTATTAGTCCTAGAGAGTATTTTATAGGGATGCCTTGTGGCATGGAAATTTATTTACTACTACATACAAGGTGATGGAATGATGAGAAGCAAGAAGAATTTAATTTTACAAAGAATTTTAGAATTTTAAGATATTTATTTTTAGGCTTGAAGAACTTTGACATGTTTTTGCATTTGCATAAGAAGAAATTATCATGTTCTATTGTAGATGGATTGAACAAACCCTGTAAGTGTATCTTTTTTATCTTTTATGTTTTTGATAAACTTGCTTGTGGACTTGTTATTATGTTCTCATTTGTGGTATAATTGTAAATTACATTACTGTTTGGCCTAACTTCTAGTCCCTCCAACATGGATCATCTCCTTTATATTTTTTCCAATTGTAGGCATGTGTTGTTTTGCTATATGTTGGTCAATATACTTTGAGGCAACATGAACAATGGTTTCTTACTACTTATTTAGGACTGCTTGTAGACCATATGTCAAGATCTGGTACTACTATTGTGGCTCATGGGAATCAAAGGCTTGAGAAACTGATGTTCATTAGGTTGCTTCTATCCTAGAACAAGATAGTATGTTGCATGTGTTATTTTTTGAAATTTTGAAGAACTAATGTCTATGTTCCATTTACAGAGAGACCCTTTTGGGTAAGAGAATACCTTCTTATGATGGTCGAAAGAGTTTGTACACTTTTGGGGCTCTACCTTTTGCATCGAAGCAGTTTATGATAACGCTAATTGATGCAAGAAGGAGCATTCAGTAATCTGGTTTTAAAAAAATCAAAATTCCTCTTCAATTGAGGAAGATCTCAGGTAAACACTTGGAGGATGCTCCACACCATGCCCTATACACCAGTCAAGTGAAAGGGTATTACACAAATTTATGTTAGTCTCATTAGGCACAAATTGAATATAACAATAAATTGACTATGTTCTTGTCATTATTATTTGGTAGGACATGAAGGCAATAAAGGGTTTGAATAAGCAAAAATAATATGGAAGAGAAGATATGGCAATTGGTGTCAAGCACTTTCCTTCATTTCATATGTCCCCATAAATGTTTAACTGACTATCCTTCATATGAGGTGATGGACATGTTTTTCCTTGTACAAGGAGTGGGAAACTTAATGTAAGTGAAAGGTCCCACTTTTGGTGAACAATCATTATTTATTATAGTTATGTTTACATTTTTAAAATATTGATTTAGTAATAATAATGTAGAACATTACCTAGAATTATCATTATTTTGTTAATTTATTATCTTTGGCTATTAACCAATTGTGTGGGAATTATGTCAACTATTATTTTAATTGAAAAAAAGAATAAACTATTAAATTCTTCTACATTATAAATTTTTTGCACGTAAAATATTGAAGTTTGAAGTTTGAATACAACTAGGTGGAGGTGGAAGGAATAGAACCTATGACTCTTTGTTCAACTTTGCAACAGATAATCATTTTGTTTTCCAGCACAAGCCATAAATATAAAATCATCACAACACTAGCATCAATTTCAATTCTTAGCAACTTTTGGACACAATAATCTTCTCCACTCTTTTGCTAAGTCCCATTTTGATGTAGTCAAATTGGACTGCAAAGTCCTTGCATCATGTAAAATTGTGTTTGTTCAATGTAGGTTCTTGTTCCACATGACTAGTTCACATTCCCTTCATAATAGTCTTTATATTTTTAGGTTTTACAAGTATATGTCCATAAGCAGGTCCTGCAAACTTATGGTTACAATCTTGAAATTGTTGAGGTAGCACTCATTAGATGTGTAATGGACTTTCACCTCACACTCCAATTTGTACTTCATGTATGAGTTTACAAACCTGAAAAGGATAAGTGGTTGAAGAAGGAGCATTCAACAATAGGGAGGAAGTAAGGGACCAACATGAGATACAGTACCATCTGAGGATGAGAATGCTCCTTACAGGTAAGCTATTCATACTTTTCATTCCCACAATGGCCTTCCCCAACATTTTCTTTATATACATATATACGAACTTTATGAATATTTTTATTGAATGATCTTTTTACGTTTAGTTCCTTAATTGTAAAATTTAATGCCCATGGAGGTAGGCTACTCTATCTTTGCACTGTTACTATTAGTTAAGAAATCAACCATCTCTTTATACATCCATAGGATCTTCGAATCATGGAAATGTCAATTTTTTTACCACATATACTTGATTGTATTAGTTGGACAACCAATTGAACATGGGGATTCTTGTCACAGTTTCAACCTGGGTGATTGTTATGGTAAGTGTATCACTTCCTGCGACACCACATCATGATGGACATCGATTCAATAATCCTATTGCAGATCTATTCTATGAAAAATTCTTGAAGTTAGGGCAACATGAACACTAAGTTGTTTTGTACTGCTAGGAAAAGATATATACTTAAAATATTAGGACAAGTGATTGAGGTGATTAACATGGAAATGAATAGTAAGTGGTTCTAATGATATGTGGGTAACAAGCTACTAACTCATAGGGGTGTTCTTTAGGGCATAGGATCTGTAAAGTTTAAATTTTCTCAATATATTTTTTTAAAGATAAAAGGAGTGACATTTAATTTAAAAAGCTACGTTCATCACTGTCATTATGATTTACTCTCAGTCCATCTTAGTTGATTGATTGTGATATTAAAATACCATTGGATAAGGAAGACAAGGTGTTGACAGTACATGCAAGATCTCATTGATAATCATGTTATAGTGTTTGCTTGGTAGCTTCTGAGCTTTGATTAGGAGGATGAGTTCATATCAATACATTGATGTCATAGGCACCATGGGTGGTGTTTTGCAAGTTGAGACCATAAAGAGAATTATTTTTTTGTTGTTGAGTATAAATTGATTGATTCTCAAAGAACTGGTAGTATGTGTGAGATCTTGTTTATTATCAAGTAGCTTTGTAAAGTTTGTAAACTCTTGGGATGTGATTATGGACTTAAAACATGCACTAACAAAATTGTTTCTGCTAAAAGAGTGTTGAATAAAGAGTCATAGCTTCTTTATAATCGATGACATAATGATGGCAAGCCGGGATTCACACCAACACATTTACAGTAATTTCATTAAAATTTCATTAAAATTAAACAATTACGGTTTACAGTAGCCACTCCAGTATACCACTTCTCCCCCAATCCCGAACTTCACCATCCCCATCCTTACAGCATTTCGAGTTTTTAACGAGGCCCCCGATCCTCTCGGCCATCAATGCCCTGCCTAACAAATTCTAATTCTAATTTTTTTTTCCCTCCCTCGGTCGAACTCCCCAAATTTTCTCATAATAAATGGCCCCTGCCTTACCCACCATGAAACCCTCATTAAAGATCTTCTCTGACCTGCAAACGCCGCCTTGGTCAGATCGTCCTTACGCGCCTCTGTTTCACCCATAACGTCCATGCTCTATACTGTTGTGAAGACCATTCCCATATTTAATACACGCGGTCGCAAATTTCAATTTCAATCTTCGTGGCAGCCCGCGCGTTTAATTAATTTCCTTTCTCGCTTTGTCTTCGGTTGACCGTGTCACTTTAATACACGTGGAGGACGCGTGTCTGCGTTTAATTAATTTCCTTTTCTGCTTTGTCTTCGGCTAACCGTGTCACTTTAATACACGTGGAGGACGCGTGTCACAAGCTTGTCTTCATACTTGTCGCGATATCGCGACATGTTGCGATATCGCGACCCACTGTCCCTTTGCCTTCACCTTGGTGGAAAAAAAAGTCGCGATATCGCGACCCACTGTCCCTTTGCCTTCACCTTGGCGAAAAGAGTCACGATATCGCGACATGTCGCGATATCGCGACCCAACGGTCACCTCACTTCAATTTGCAAAAAGATGCCGCGATATCGCGACATGTCGCGATATCGTGACATGTCACGATATCGCGACATGTCACGATATCGCGACTCAAACTGGCCATTGCCCTTCCGAAGCTTTGGGGTTGCGATTTCGCGACCCCAATGCAACTTGTGCCTTTACTCTAAAACTTCTCCTTCTTTTTATGAAATCTCCCTCTTGGGCCAAGATTTGAAACAAACCCAACACAAATACTTAGAAAATAAAAGCAAACAATAAAATGATTTGGAGGATGCAAGATTGCTCCTTGACCACCGGATGCTCCTGCATCACATAACTTATTTGATGGTACAATCCCTCCAACATGGATTGTCTCCTTTATATTTTTTTGGGTGGGACCATAATAGGGTGGTTATAAACCATCATATTAGCCCTAAGAAGGCAATTTATAACCACCCTCTTAGGTAACTAGAATATGGTGGTTATAAATTGTCATCTTAGGGTGACCTAAGAGGGCGGTTATAAACCGTCATCTTAGGGTGACCTAAGAGGGCGGTTATAAACCACCCTCTTAGGGCTAAGAGGGTGGTTAATAACTACCCTTTTAGTCCTAATAGGGTGGTTAAGAACCACTCTCTTAGACCTAAGAGGCTTAACCCTAAGAGGGTGGTTCATAACCGCCCTCTTACTCCTAAGATGGCAGTTCAAAATGCTCTTGTAGTCCTGAGAGGGTGGTTATTTGAGGTGGTTTTTAGCCGTCGCTATATGTCATAGATATTTTATGATGCCCTCATAGACAATGACTAAAAAACCACCTTTAAAGGTCTTTAAAGGCGGTTTATAAGCACTGTTAAAGCCCTTTTTTGGTGTAGTGGTGAATCATTTGAATGGTCATATGTATGAAATAAAATCAATTACCTTTCTAAAATACATCTTTCATGTCAATATTTTCTTACACCATTAAAATTAGAAATTGAAGCTCAAGAAACCATCTAAAATATTTAAACTTCGAAGACATAAACTATGGTAGTTGAATAAAAACTAAACTATGGAATGTTAATGCAATTTTAGGAGTGATAAAATGATTGTATACAAGAAGATGACAAGACTCAAAATTGCAATGTAAGTTGTTTTAACAATAAAAGATAAGTGAAACTACTTATTTAGAATACTCTATGGGACTCTTTTAGTAACAAATAAACTTGGTATAAGCATAAATTGATATTCAATATCCGTAAGTTGGGTTACACTTAATCTCTTAGTTTGAGGATTTTGATCATAACAACCTTTAGTTGTCTAAAACCACTATGCTCCTACTTAATGGACTTATAAAGGATGTTTGAATCATTAGTGAATATATTTTTTTCTAAAGGATGTTTGAATCATTAGTGAATATATTTTTTTCTAAAGGATGTTTGAATCATTAGTGAATATATTTTTTTATATCACCTTGTTGATTATAGGTTACTTGTATATCCTTGTGAAGAGAGAGATTTAGGTTGCTTATACCCTACAGTTAGCAAGAAATACCATTAGTAAAAGTTGTTTTAACTAATTTCTAAATTATACTTTCCTTTACTAGTAAACTATGGTATACTTACCTATGAGGATAAATATAAGATGTTGCATTTGTATTATAATAATTATCCCTAGGCCCACTTTAAATGGAAGGACTTATTGGCATGAATGCATTTTTATATAAATTTTGATACATATGATGTTTAAAATACCCGATTTTTAGGTACATTTAGTTAATGCATAATCACTTCACACTATTTTTTCTTAGACTAGTATTAGAAAACGTAACAAGGATAAATATTTTATGGTAACATGAACTAAACCTATATTAGCATACCTTGGAAATAGAAAAGAACACCTATAATTATTACTTTTTAGACTATAATGGTATTTATTTTATAATTAGTGTAATGTTATCTTAACCTATGGTAGTGATACTAAGATTAGGTATAATAAAAAACCAATTGTGTTACAATTTTATTAAACCAATGTTAAACTAGTAAACCAAATAATCTAATGTATTACCTGTAAACTAAGTTTCTTTCCTTTTAATATAGTGGAATTCAAAGCCAAACTATGAGTTTGTATGTACTTTCTTTTTAGTAGAGAATTGATAAAAATGACTATAAGAGTTTGTATACATGATAAGGGGTATGCCATATGGGTTTAGCTATGATAAAATCTAAGCCTTGACATGATTATTACTTGGAAACACATACCTAGGAATTTTAGGCCTCATACCCCATCTAAAATAGGTGATATATTTAGAGGGAAGGTAGATCCTAATAGCAAGGAAGGGTATGGATAGCTCATAGATAGACTTGTTAGGTTGGCTCAAAAGAGAGGATACTAGGGAAGAACATTGTAGTAATTAAGAATATGCATCCAAGGATTCATGATGAATTATTTTCCAATATATAGACTAAGCAAGTTATATACAAAATTCTTGGACAAGCTATAATTACTACTAATAATTGTCTCTTTAATTCATATGCTTTATTGGATGATTTTATGTGATTGTAATGCATTAATAGATATGATATTTTTATGATATACTATTTGATTTAATGTAAAATTAATAAATTCATTATGTGTTTGTGGAAATAGATGATAGGATTAGGTATTATAGCCTAATTGGTTGCTAGAAAAATATTAAAAATATTAAAAATAATAGGAATATTTGTCTCTTATTATGTAACCACAACCACTTGATAAAAGTAGTGATCCAATTTTTACCAATATGTAATGACTGATATAGTATCTTGATGTTTGGATTTGGATATTTCTATCTCTAATAATTGGTTTTTTCTTCATTATAATATGTTGATTAGGTATACTTATGGAACTAGAATATTCTTTTAAGTTGAATTTATAAAACTCAATTTTCAAGAAAAAATTTACAATAGTTGTTCCTGAAGGATGAATATTAATTGTCTTTAGTTGTCTTAAGTATGCTTGATTGAATTTAGGTAGAATACTACTATATTGGACCCCATTAAATGGGTGATGAGTGACAATAATATACTTTATTCTAATTAAGAAATGGTAATATCAATCTTTTATGAACTAGTGTGATTTCCCTCTTTACGATGTAGACCAAGAGTGTATATAAGTACATCACCATGTAAGTATAAATATTTCCTTATATATAATTCTAAATATGTCATTAGTTATTAGATTCATACATAGAAATACTAATTGCATGCCTTATATTATAGCATTGGATCCCATTTGTGAGTGGGATGATTAAACTTAAAAGATAATCTTTAGAGCTCTATCATGTTTTGGGTTACATTTGAGACAATGAAAACCTAGGATACTAAGAGATCTATCTACCACTTAAAGTAGAAAGGCTAGGTGGAAGTTTACTAAAAAATATTCTACATGAATAACCAATATAGGTTAATAAAGTCTTTATCATAGTTTCATTTAAAAGCATCATTGCTATTCCTTTGGAATATATAGTGATGAAATATTTTGTAATATAGATGGGTATCCTATGCATGAAGATTATTTTGGTTAGAATTAATGAACAATATCTAGTTTTATGAGATGTAGTAAGATTAGTCAAGGTTTGGTAATCATATATGATATATGAGTAATAATTCTTTTATGCTTGATTACTAGACTTTCCTAGGTGGAAAGTCTTGTATATAATTATGTCGACAATAATATGTATTTATTAAAAAAAGTTACTACTTTTGAACCATACTAAGTAAGGGGTAGTCATATGTGGTATCAAAGCCTACATAAAATACTAGGGACGAATGTCATTACCTATACCAAAAAATGTGTATCTATGTTGCTATTGGGGAATATCGATAACTCTAATAACATGAGGTGCTCTAAAGAACCCCATTAAGGAAAAAAATGTTGAACTAAATTTTAGCCTTATTAGGATATATAATGGATATAAAGGTTTCCTTTGAGCCAAAAATGGTAGGAATGACTATATGGAGAGGAAGAGGATGATGGAAGTAGAGAACATCATTCTGAGACCTTTAGAAATAATCATAGTATGAAAATCCATGACTAAGAGTCCACATAGTTGGAACAAGGAGAGAAATAGCATCTAAACAAAAAGGATCATCTAGAATAAAATTCATCTAGAGATCTAAAGAAGATAGAACTAACAAAATATGATGGAAATACCCTTGATGATGGAACCAATGCATGGATCCTTGAGATAATGAAATATTTTGAATTATAAACCTCATCAAAGAGACTAAGATAGTATGTGATGCATACTAATTCACTAGTTAAAGCCACATCTTAATTTGAGAACCTAAAATTTAAATGAGATAGAGTGATAAGGAATTTTTATTGAGAGTAATTTTTTGTTCTATTTTTGTAGTTATGGATACCATAGTTTACTTTGAGAAGAATAATATTAAGTGTTAATACCTCACTCAATGAGAGAATATAATGACTCAATAGTGGGATGCTTTCACGAGATTTCTAAAATATAGGCCATTGTATCGTATGAATGTAAAATTCTATATGATGATATTTATCATGGGTTGAATACCTCATATAAGGTCTAAAGTTGATGTCCATCAATCGATAAGTATGGAATATGTGTTTGAAAAAAAATTAAGTAGGAGTAGAAATTGCAAGTGATATATGCCCATCATAAGGAAAATAAGAGAAAGGAAAAATATCAAAGCAACCAATCCCTAATTTAAAGACATTTTTTGAAAGGAGAACCTACAAATGGAGGCAAAGGAAAATTTGGAAAAATATATTTCAAAAGGGTGAACCTATGATGGCAAAAATGATAGTTGAACAAGAATAGATGGAACCAATTCAAGAAAGGTTCCAAGGATAAAAGTTTTACATGTGGTGGGAATACCATTACACTAACTAGTTTTTAAGGTGGATAAATAGAACCATTACCAAAAAACCATAATAGACAAACTAGCCCCAACATTGTATCCATATTGTAATGAATAAATGTCAGCTTATTCACCACACTACTCTTGTTTAAACTATAGTATGTTCTACAAATTCCATATAAGTAGATAGTATGTCTTCTAAGGAAAACAAGTTTTATAAAATAATTCTTATGTAAAGTGAAACAATTTTCATGAGACAAAATTTATGTGCTATAAAATCAAAATTTATTTGGTAATGTATATCACTAGTGTGATTTTAATTTTTCCTTAATGGTATTACATGCTTTGCTTTATGATGGTGAAAACTTCTACAATACACTTAATTTGTTTGATGGTAATACATGTTTGATTTAGTAGTTGGAATATATATATTTTTAAATTTTTATACCTCATAATCCCTTTGAATTCTTTTTCATATTCCATGATGGTACACATCAATGTAGTTATCTCAAATCCCTTTGATTTATCAAGAATGGTTGTTTAAATTGTTACCTAGTTACTAGTGACCAAAGGACTTTACAACCATTCATAATCTTCCCCTTCTTCATATATATCTAGCTTTAATCAATGAAATTAACAACTTGAAATATAATCGTTAATAGTAGTTACTCTTGCTATAATAAAACCTTGTTACTAAACCTTAACAATATTTTAAATAATATTTTATTATCTAGTAACAAATACAATATTTTACATAAGGGACTATTACATATGATCGTGATAGCTCCTGAGGGCTCTGGCGATTTGGCTTTTGGCGGGAAATTTTTTGTGACGGCGTCTGGTGTTGCTCGAGGGACTCTGGCCCGAAGATCTTGCCTAGGGCTTTGGGGGGTTGTTTCTGCTTTCGCCTGAAGGTTCTTTAGTGGTCCCGGGAGGGCCCGATGGGGTCTCCCTCCTGTTTCTCCTCGCCGGGAGAAAGACCTCATATGCCGAGAAGTTGAAAGATTTTCCCTCGCCTTCCACGGACGGAGCTCAGCGGAATGCTTTTCAATCGATACTCAAGACTGTTGCCAATGGCCCAAATGCTCACCGCGTTAATGGATGCCTCCCACAATCTTCCTCCAGGCCTAAGATTGTAATAGAACCAATGCTGGTCGAAGATACAATCGTCTACCGAGCTAATCACGACTTGATCTGCAAATTCATGGGCATCCGGCCCACACTGAATTTTCTGCATACCTGGGTTCGTCAGAACTGGGAGCCACACGGTGAGTACTCTCTATGGCCTATAAGCAATGGGTATTTCATCATAAGTTTCTCTTCTTTAGCAGATAGAAACAGAGCATTTGAATCAAAAAAGAGAAACCACGGACCAACAGGGTTATTTGTCCAACCCTAGAGAGTGGGTTTCGACCCCCGCATCGAACCCACGGCTGTCCCGGTCTGGATCCGGCTGTACGCTCTCCCGATGGAGTTTTGGGGTGAGCAGGTGTTGGAATTAATAGGTAATTCCCTAGGCAGATTTCTGGGAGTCTCCAAAGATACCATAGAGGGCAATATCGCTGCCTTTGCTAGAATATGTGTAGAGATGGACATTAGTCACCTCTACCACCGAGGTGGAACTTGAGCTTGGCAGGAGTACCCCGGATCCAAGCAGCTAGACTATGAGGCCCTACCTTTCAGTGCCGAGTATGCCATAAGCATGGACATTTGGCAAGGTTCTCGCCCAAACGTAGTGAGCACAAAAACGGAGGCTCCGAGTGGAATGTCAAACCGCCCTAGAGAGGGTAAGTCCAGTCCGGCCAATGAACCCTCTAGCAATTCTCCGAGTCCCGATGCTCAACAGATGGCTTTGAACAGTGGAAACGAAAGAGAAACAAAAAGAAAATGGCAAGGAGCAGTGCACAACTCAAGCCAAACAATCGGTATGAAATTTTTAAGTCATTAGTGGATCTCGGAGGACCAATCTATGGAGGGAGTGGTTGGGAATGGTGAGAATGTCAACACTCCACCTCTTGTTTCTCCTTCCTTCACTCCTGTAGTAGAACAGGTGACTGTGCCAGCTGAGTACCTGCAATCAGAGAATCCAGGGGCTTTGGTTATACACTCCCAAAGACAACTCGGCTATAAAAGATGTTACCATGGGAAATGCAGATAAAAACAGAGAAAGGCCCGCTTTAGGGATTTCCTGTGGAAAAGAGATCAAGAAACAATAACTCTCAAGGAGCGGGAAGAAAATCCAATAAGGAACTACTAATGCACCCAAGGAGATAAGCTAATCAATGGAGGATTGGTGAGGACCATTGACTCTTACTGCTCTCAAGGTTTTCAATGATTATTCAATCTTGGAATATTAGGGGTTTAAACAATAGAACCCATCAATCTGCTGCTCAAAGACTCTTAGAAAACTGTAAAACAGACTTTTTGCTTCTTCGGGAGACCAAAATGTCTTTAGATATTATGAGTAAAACCGCTACTAAAATCAGCGGGAGCCGGGTATATGGACGTGGCCGCCCAAGGAGCTTCAGGTGGAATTGTTACCCTTTGGAACCCTCTGGTCTGGACTGCTTTAGAACATGTAGCTTGTAGGGGTGTACTTACTTCTCTCTTCGTAAATAACTTCAATTCTGAGCTGGTCCTTATAACCAACTTTTATGGGGCCCAAGATCTTGATGGCCGTAGGCTCCAATGGGACGCTGTTCACAACATGAGAGCATACAGGAGTGTTATGACCGGATTATTGCAGGGGATTTTAATGCAAAATTATCCTGCTCCGGGACCAGGAAGGTGGCTCCCCTATTTTGGATCCAGGGGATCGGCTTCTGATTGCCCAAGTTCAGGCCTTTAATCTAGTGGACGTTCAAGGCCCTAGTGTTTTTTTCACTTGGACAAACAAGAGAAAGGAGCCACATAGCAGGAAGGTCAAGTTAGATCGCTTTTTGGTCTCTGAGGAGGCTTTTGTTAAATGGACTTTTAAGTTCCGCATTTTGGAGGGCCCTATTTCGGATCATTTTCCCATTTTGCTTGAGGGAGGGACTTCGAGAGGACAACACCATAGGCCTTTTAAATTTGAGAATTTTTGGTTACAAAAGGAGGACCTTCGACAGAAAATTTCTCATTGGTGGACAGAAGGCCGTCCACCTTTTGGGACAAAAATGTTCAAATTTCATAAACAGCTTCAATTTGTCAAATTTCAATTGAAACAATGGAGGAAAGGAAACAAGTCGGATTTCCGGCCCCAAAGGGCCCCCTTGGTGGCTAGATGGGAGGAGGTTCGGAAACTTTTTAGGGAAGGATCAATTACCGAGCAACTCAAATCAAGATGACGAATCGCGTAAAGCGGTTGAGGACATTGACAACCAAGAGGAGTTATACTGGAAACAGAGGGCTAGAAATACTTGGTTATTAGAGGGGGACAGAAATACCAAATTTTTTCATCGGTCAGCTTGTGCTAGGAGACAGATGAACAATATGGAAGTTCTCAAAGATGAACATGGAAATGTCTTCGATACTATTCCTGGTATGCACTCCCATGCTATCGATTACTTTTCTAAACTTTTTAAGGAAAGTATGCAACAAGATATTGAGGCTCGTAACGAAGTTCTTAATGTTATTCCTCCTATTATCTCTCGAAGAGGACAATCGGACCCCGCTTAGACCCATTGAAAGGGATGAACAGAGAAATGTGGTCTTTGGTATGAGTACCGGAAAATCTCCCGGTCCGTATGGCTTTCCTATTGAATTTTTTCAGGCTTTCTGGGATACCTTGGAGGAGGATGTTCTGGCTGTTACTGAGGAATCCAGATCCAATCGAAGAATGCTCAGGGCGATCAATCACACCTTCATTGCTTTAATTCCAAAAGGGGAAGCGGGGACTCATATCTCTGATTTCAGGCCTATTGCTTTATGCAATGTGATTTACAAAATCATCACTAAGATAATGGCTGAGAGGCTTAAACCCCTTCTTCATAGCATCATTTCTCCTGAACAGGGGGGCTTTGTTGAGGGAAGACAAATATTGGATGGGGTGGTTTTGGCCCAGGAGGCCATCCATTCAATGCAAACTTCGGGCAACAAAGGCATGTTCATTAAACTGTATATGTCCAAGGCTTATGACCGGGTGGAGTGGTGCTTCTTGTCGAAAATGCCGGCTGCCTTTGGCTTCTCTCAGAATGGATTGATTGGGTTATGAGTTGTGTTTCTTCTCCCTCTTTTTCTCGTTCTCATTAAGGGCCTTCCCTCGCTTCCTTTCGGCGCCTCCCGTGGGCTCCGCCAGGGAGACCCTTGTTCTCCCTATCTCTTCCTTCTCTTGGTCGAAGGTTTGGGCAGATCGTTTTTGAGGAGAAGGCAACAAGGTCTCGTTTCTGGTATCAAGGTTGGGGAGGAAACTCTGACTCACTTGCAATTTGTGGATGATACGGGTCTGGTTGGTGCGGCCACTCTTCGGGAAGCTAGAGGAATCAGAGATACTTTGAATTTCTACCTAAGGGCTTCAAATCAGGTTCTAAATGTCAGGAAGTCCAAAGTGGTCTTTTTCAATCTCGACCAACGGCTTCAGGAGCGCGTTATTGAGATCCTGGGCTTCACAAGGACTTCTCTTCCAATTGTTTACCTGGGCGTTCCCCTTCATTTCAAAAAGTTAAATATTGATATTTGGAAGAACCTGTTAGCAGGCATCAAAGACAGAATGAATCATTGGGCCCATAAATGGCTAAGCTACGGGGGTAGATTAACCTTCCTGAAATCGGTTATTCAGGCTTTGCCGATCTATAAATTCTCAATACTGGCTGCCCCTCATACCATCTGGAAAGAGCTGGACAAAATGGCTAGAAGATTTTTATGGGAAGGCGCAAAAGGGAAGAAAAAATGGGCCTTGGTTGGGTGGGGACAAAGTTACCCAGCCTAAGGATAAAGGAGGGTCGGGCTTGAGAAGTTCTATGCTTAATAACAGAGCTTTGGCTGGAAAACTGTATTGGAGGTGGATTTCTCAGCCATCCTCTCTCTTCAGCAGAATTCTTTCCAGTAAATATTTGGGGCATGTTCATCCCAATGAGGTGGGTCGCTTTCCCTTGGAAGGTCCTGGTTCCTTAGTGTGGCAGACTCTCAAGCTTGGGTCCCAGATTATCAAAGATCAATTATTCTGGAAAGTGGGGAAAGGAGACAAGGCTCGCTTCTGGACAGACTCTTGGGACCAACATCCGCCCATTATTGTTATGTTCCCCGAGCTACAACCTATCATGACCGCCTTAGAAGCCTATGGTTGGATCCTTATTGATAATTATCTTCTTACCAGTCATTTGGGGGGGTATACTTTTAAAAAGTTTAAGCGATGGGAGGAGTGGCCAATCATCGTCTCTCCGGAGTTGGCGCCTATCCCGCAAAAAAATCTTGTCGTAAAGGTTCCTCACGGGGAAGGATGAGGAAGATGAATTAGCCTCGGGGCTATGGAAGCCTTGGGGTCTACTCGGCTAAGGCCGGATATGAAGAGATCCTCCCCGAGCCTCCCCCACACTCTTTTCCGGCTCAAGCATTGGAGAAGGATTTGGCATTCAAAGGGTTGGCCGAAAGTGAATTTCTTCGCTTGGCAACTTATGCATAATGGTCTTCTCACCTTTGACAATCTCAAACGTAGGGGTTTCAATGGCCCCTCTCAATGTGCTTTATGCCTCCAACATGAGGAAACTGCAGACCATTTGTTTTTTGAGTGTCCTTTTACTCATCGATTTGGGAACGCCGGTTCTCTCAATTTAAACTCCAGTGCTAATGGTGTTCTCAACCGTACCAATATTTGGGAAAAATGGAAATGGGGCAGGTTCAATTCCATAGCTCTCCGAACTGGCTGGCAGTTAGGCTTTCTCTTCATTTGGTGGCAAGTTTGGTTGGAGAGAAACGCCCGGATCTTTAGAAACACTTTCTCCTCGATTGACGGCGTTTGGCAGGTCATCTGGAGCAAAGTCACAGAAACTGTTGCTACTTTTGTCAATGAAAAGAATCAGGCTACTCTTGGGCATCCTGAAGAGGGGGTTGAGGGTCATGAGAGGCAAGGCAGATCATGCTGGAAACCTCCCCCTGAAGGCTGGATCAAGATCAATACTGATGGGGCTGCAAAAGGCAACCCGGGCAACGCAGGAATTGGTGTTGTTTGTCGGGATCACTCGAGTGCGGTTCTTTACTGGGAATTGCAGGGATTGGGCAGAGCCACGAACAATGAAGCCGAAGCCTTGGCCATTAAGTCGGCGTCTATCTGGGTCGTCAAGCAGGGTTACCGGAGGATAATTCTTGAATCTGATTCTCAAGTCCTGATCGGCGCTCTAGATTGCTTGCGGAATTTCTCTTTAAAAGCCTGGAGACTGCGGATGTTGATATCTCAAATCAAGGAGTTATGGAGGGAGTTAGATGATGTCATCCCTGTGTATGTGAGTAGAAATCTGAACACGGTAGCTGACTTCCTTGCGAAGATGGGTGCTGAGAAAGAGGTAGGTGTTCACCGCACGTTGATATGCCTATGATAGATGAAGAGATTCGGAGTGGTCTGGAACGATCCCTGCATCCATGAGCTCAAAAATGACTAAGGTTAGTTTCTGTCGCGATATCGCGACATATTGCGCCGTCGCGACCCTGTTTGGTAATCTGTCGCGATTTCGCGACATGTTGCTCTGTCGCGACATGTTGCTCTGTCGCGACATGTTGCTCGTCGCGACCTATCCTGGATAATCGTAGCGATTTCGCTACCCTTTTGGTTGCTGCGGCTTTGGGAGGAAAATTGTAGCGATTTCGCGACATGTTGCGCCGTCGCGGTCGTTGATGAGAAGGTGTCGCGATGTCGCGACCTTTTTGGTTGGTTTTGCTGCTGGAGGAAAAGTGTCGCGATATCGCGACGCTTTGAGAAAAATTGCATGAAAGGGAAAAACCGTCGCGATATCGCGACAATTTTTGTGAAAAGCTACTCTAAGGAAAATTCGTCGCGATTTCGTGCCTTTTTTGAGGAAAGGACACAAAGGGGCATACTTGTTGCGATTTTGAGATGTTTTGAGCAAAATTTAGTTAAGGGGAAAACCGTCGCGATATCGCGACCTTTTTGAGAAAAGCCTCCCAATGGATAACCTGTCGCGATTTCGCGACATGTTTATGGAAAGGAAGCACAGGGGCAAACCTGTAGCGATTTCGCTACAGTTCTGGAGAAAAACTGCTTGCAGGAAAAACGTCGCGATTTCGCGACTAGTTTTGGTAATGGGCACCTCGGGGTGAACATGTCGCGATTTCGCGACACTTTTGCGGATGGGGCGCCCATTGGTTTTCTTGTCGCGATTTCGCTACACTTCCGGCCAAGTGGGGCTCCAAGGAAAAGCCGTCGCGATGTCGCGACACTTTCTCAAAGTTGCTGATCAAAGGGGTCCTCGTCGCGATTTCGCGACAGTTTCGGGGAGCAGGTGCCTTCAGGCTTTCTCATCGCGATTTCGCGACGCTTTTGGCGTTTGGGTGATTTGGTGCTGTGCTGTCGCGATTTCGCGACTTTTTTCGTGTGTTGTGGTTCCGGCGCTTTTTGTCGCGATATCGCGACATGTCGCGATTTCGCGACTTGTCGCGTTATCGCGACTGGTTGTTGTGGCGCGGCGGTTGTTTGGTTTGGTGTCGCGATTTCGCGACATGTCGCGTTTTCGCGACATGTCGCGTTTTCGCGCCCTTTGTACTTCTGGTCTCTTTGCGCTTGGTTGGGATGCCCTTTCTCCCTCTTGTAACTGTCTTTTGTTTTAATACAAGTTTTTTTCTTTTTTTTCAAAAAAAAAAACAAATACAATATTTTATTACTTTGACTCGTTGAATTTTTAAACTAAATCAATTTATTTTAACTAAAATAATTATACTTATTACTTAGTATACTTTTCAAAATTATTTTAAAAAGTGATATCTTATCAACAAGATCAATGTGGTTGTAAAATAATTATGTAATATGACTACTAATTTTTTTATAAAGATAATTTAGCTTCCTAACAAAGGGACAATGATAGCACCACCTTAGAATGGAAAATGAGTGGATAGTATTCAATATGCACTACAAATTACTAAAGGCTTTCAATATACCTAACACATTCAATATGCATGTGAGGGTGGCCCTTGCATATAATTGAGCTACCTAATCTCTAAAGGCTTTCAAAACAAAAACAATTTTCTAGTTGACTACATTAAATTTCTAATAAAAAATACATGGAACAACCATTGTAAGTTATCTTTTTTCTCCATCTAACATATTTTTCAGGGACTTTTTTTACCATTATATCATAGCTCCATGCCTGTTTGTTCTCCATCTAACATATTTTTCAGAGACTTTTTTTACCATTATATCATAGCTCCATGCCTGTTTGTTCTCCATCTAACATATTTTTCAGAGACTTTTTTTACCATTATATCATAGCTCCATGCCTGTTTGATTAAAATTGAGAATACAATATTGATCTCACCCAGCAACCTTCAACAGATGATATTTTCCTTACAAAATGCAGCAATATCAATTAAATTATATTATATCTATCTCAATCTAAACATATCCATACCTAAAAATATCAATTAAATTATATTATATCTATCTCAATCTAAACATATCCATACCTAAAAATCGTTCGAGAAAACATTTAGGTTAGGTTAAAAACTTCTGGGACAGCCTGTTTGCAAAGGTAATAGTCTCATCTGAATCCTCTGAGTGTACATGAGATCAATGATAAAGGTACGAATCAGAGACTACCGATGGTCCCCTTCAACGCCATAAAAGTAGCCCGGACATGTAGTGGTAGTCAAACCTAATTATGAATTCTTCTACAAACCTAAAAATACCACCATATAGTTTTAGACAGTTTCATTTTCCTCTTGAAACAGTTCCATTAAAATAATTAATATTGGGACATACTAAACAATGGAAACAGGAGACATGACACATGGCTGAATCCTGCTCTCATGTCTTGGCCATCTTTTTCACGATCTTCTTCGCCTGAGGAGCAGCTGCCTTCTTCGCCGATGATTTCACGGGCTTTTTAGCAGTTGTCGCCTCTTTTGAATGGTCGTCCTTGTTGGATGGAGACTTCTTTGCCTTCATTGGAGTATTGGCTGGACCCGCTTCGCTCTTTCAACGTAGTAATTGCTTCCGTGATCATCTGATGAGTCTGATGTTTTTTTTTTGTGGGGGGCTGAAATAAGGCAAACAGGAATATAAAATATTCTCAAGCAATGGGAATGGGAATATACCTGTACATAAGTGGGATGAGAACGTGAGGATTTCATTTTGGATTCCTTGGCGGGAAGATTGTTGGCTACTGAAACTTCACTCCTATTTAATATCACCTTAATGAACAACTTTGATTGACTGGACGCACTAATTATCGAACTCAACCCAAACTTTAAAAAAAAAAACCGCTTGTGATTTCCATGCAGTTTGACCCCCTATCCTATTTAAGAATATTTATATACGTTAGGATGTGTACGGCCCCGTTTGATTATGGTCGGCGCATTTAACGGTTCAGCCTCGCCCAAATATGCCGCCACGGTTCAACGGTTATGTTGATATATATATTTTTAATTGCATACGTGAGTATTTTTACTTCATTTAGTTTCTCATAAATCGAATGAAAATATAGAGTTTTTTATTATAATTGAAATAGGATGTATTCCAATGGTTCACGGGTCATGGTTCCAATCCCTTATGCTTCGTAGTATTAGAGGGTGTGTCATGTCAGCATGGCTACATTAAAAAGTTTATTCGCAACTGGAGGTTATATTGGTAGCAAGGAGCAGGATTCTAACCTATGAAGAGGATTTCTCTAGTATAATAATAAAAAATAATAGGATGTAGTCCCACGGGGGACAACGCAACGATTTGAGCTTTAGCTTTTCATTGGGAGGTTCAAGGTTCAAACCGCGGCATGGGCGAGTGTGTGAGGGGGGTGGGTGTGTGATGGTTGTGTATTAAATTCCCTATTGATAAGCATAGCTCTTGGATTTACGAAGGATCATGGTTGGGAGGAGACTACTCAGCCTTGTGTGTTGGTTGTAGGGGTTTCTCACACTAACAAAATTAAAAAAAAAGAATAAGATGTATTCTTATTACATTATAATTATATAATGGTAATACAACAATTTAGTTATTATGTATATATTATTTTGATTTGAACATTGGGAGAGGGTATTCTTGTGCTACTTGTGTATAGGGCATAAAGATAATTATCACTTGCTATCCCCTCTAATCCTTATTAAAACTTTGGCTCCTTCCTAATAAGTTATGCTAAAATAATCCTTTGAATATGTATTTATAGGTGCAACTTTTAAGTTATTTTTTTTTAGAGGTGGAGAAAGGGGAAGATTACTTTGTATAGCTAGTTAATATATATGGGCTAATTTTCCCCATTAATAACTTTTTGTTATTGATTTTTTCTAACATCTTGACAAATTTGCAAGCATCTTCTAAATACCTTACAATTCCATACTGAATATAAGTACTTTGCATATTATATATATAAACTAAATATTTGAGTCATCCCTAACATTTAATTATAAATTTTTAAATAACTATCATTTGATTAAGTTTTAGCATTTATTCAAACCTTTGATATGAAATGACTTGTGAGAAAAAACTAAAATCATGGTGTTTTTAGCTATCCTTTCAATGTTGTAGTCAACTAATGTCTGTCAGATATAGTCATCTCCTTCAATATCTTCTTATGAGTTGTTAGGGTTTGTAGTGATTGTAATTCTATACCAAACCCCCATCATTATCAAGATGGAAAAATTAAACAGCTTTTCTACACTAATGCTCTAATGATAATTACCAAGATCTATTACTCTGATATTGAATAACAAATATGAAACTTTATGAAAGTGTGTAGATTTTATCATATAATATTCTCTTCACTATGGGATAGGCTTTTGTTATGAACATTAGGTCAGAGGAATTTGAGAAGGTGGTTGTAAATCCTAAACTTATTTGCTCATGTTCATGCATGTACTTATTTAGTCTATCATATTTCATACCTTATAAAATAAATGTAATATATCTTACCTAGATTCCAAAAAAAGAAAGTAGAATTGTTTGATTCATTTAGTCGCATAAGCCTATGTAATATCACATATTAGATAATCTCTAAAGTAATGGTAAATCAATTAAGACCATTATTAGACAAAATTATTTTAGAAGAGCAAGGAGGATTTGTGGGGAGACAAATTCTTGATAGGATCATAGTAGTTGATCAAGTTATGCAATAAAAAATTTCAAGAAAAGAAAGCAATGATCATAAAACTTGATATGAGTAAAGCCTATGCTAAGATTAAATGGGACTTTGTTTTTGTAGTATTAGAAAAGTTTAGCTTTGGGAAGAAATGGGTTAGATGGATTAAAGCTTGTGTCTCTAAAATATCATATTCAGTGTTAGTTAATGGGTTAGTAACAAAATCATTTAAATCCAAGATAGGTCTTGGACAGGAAGATCCTCTATCACCATGTTTGTTCATTATTGTGGTAGATATATTGGGTAAGAACTTGAATAAGGCTAACAAACATGGGCTAATAAGTGGACTTAAGGCTAGTAAAAACATCAACAACATCACCCATTAATAGTTTGTATATGAAACAACCATTTTTTAAAGTGCAAATATAAACGAGGTAAAATATTTGAATAACTTATTAAAGGAATATGAAAGAGTTTCAAGGAAAAAAGTTAATAGGACAATTTAAAATTTCATAAACATTATAGGCAGAATCAAAACAAGGATATGTAGGTTACTTCAAATGAAGGAGACATATTTACCAACAACTTATCTAGGGAACCCTTATTTGAGGGGAGAATCGAAATAGAATTATGGAATCCAGTTATAAGTAAAGATCATAATAAAATACCAGCATGGAAAGGTAGATGGTTATCACTAGTAGAAAAAATCAGACTTACAATTCCTTCCAACATGTTATATGTCCTTGTATATTATTCCAAAATTGATAGAAAAAGTTTAATCAATATTATATGGTCATTTTCATGATCAATATTACATGATAAAAAGAATTTCCTTTGGTGAAATTGAGCAATGTGGGTGATGATAAAACTAGGGGAGGTCTTGGTTTAGGAATTCTTATGGATGCAAACTTAGCTCTTATGAAAAAAGTAATTTGGAGACTGTACAAAGAGATTCAAATACAATGGACAAGAATTTTTCTATGTATGTTGAGCTAAATATGTACAACATTCTCACTACCAGATGGTTCTACACTATGCAACAATTTAAAAAAATTATTTGATCTAGTGATTAAATATCTTGGATGGGTGGTGGAAATTGGAGAAATGTTTTTATTTGGATGGACACTTGGTGTGATAAAGAACCGCTCAATCTAGATCTAATTTTGAAACCATGGATGAGATTAATTCAAGATAAATATGGTGATAGAGTTTCAAACATTATGTACAAGGATCAAAAAGGAAGATACAAATGGAAAGAGAAATTTTTTAAAAGTATACAAAATATTGATGTTAAGAGGTAGTTGAGCTCAAAGGTAACAATAGTGATTATTCCAAGGGGAGTTGAGGATAATCTAATTTGTGACTTAAAAATCTCATGAGAGTATATAATAAGAATCAGATATAATGTAAAGCACAAATGAAATAGGAATATTGTAAGAATATGGAGAGATATTTGAGATAGCTTGTGCATTCCTAAAGTCAAAATATTTGTTTGGCAATTGGTCATAGAAAATTTTTATCCTAGGATAACCTTATGAAAAGGGGTTTTCATAGCCCCTAACAATGTGTTCTATGTAAAAAGGAGGAGGAGAGTATAGACCATCTCTTAGGATATTGCTCAATAGTCTAGAAACTATGGCAATAAATTTTTAATATGTTTGGTAAATGCATGGTGATGAATGGTAGAATTGAAGAATGGTTAAAGCAATGGTAGAACACATTTAAAAGTGAGGTTTTACAACAATCTAGGATATATCAAAAGATATAATACTTTGGACTATATGGTTTGAAAGGAATAGAATAATATTTAAAGGAAAAGGAAATTAATTTAGAGGTAATGAAAAGAAAGATTTGTTTAGCCATAAAAGAGTCTAAACCAACCTTGTCAATTCACCTAATCACTAATATTAAATTACAGAGTCTTGATAGATGGAGTCAAGTTATCAAATGGAATTATGATGTTGGATATAAGAGAAACAAAAAGTAGAGAAATTGTATAATGTGAAAACCACTAGAAGTGGAGTTTGTCAAATTGAATTCCGGTGGATCATCTAAAGAAAATCCATGACCAATAGAAGGAGCAATAATTAGAAATAATAGGAAAAATATTTTTTCTCATTCACTTTCAATAGTGGATTTAAGAAAAATAATGAATCTAAAGCTTGGGTGGCTTTAGAAGGGTTAAAAAATATAGATAAATGAAATGGAATAGAGTACAAATGAAAGGTGATTCACTAATAGTAATAAATACAATTTTGAGGAAAGCAAAGGCTCCATGAAACATACAAGAGATAGTTATGGAAATTCAAGAGCTTGCTATAGAGTTTGAATAAATTAGGTTTACACATATGTTAATGGAAAGAAATAAATGTGCAGATAGGTTATCCAATAAAAGGGTTTTAATTAAGGATCATGAAGTTCAATTCTTTTTTCCATGGATAGAGGAAGGAGTAGGTTTAGCTAATATTTAATTAGCTAATTAAATGCTTAAGATTTACTTTAATTATTTCCATTGGTAATATTTGCTTTATTTTATAACATTAATTTGTTTTTATATAAACTAATTATTCTAATTCTTTTTGTTACATTTATCCTTTAGGACGTAAACTAGCAATCAAGATCTGGTAAAGCAGGCTATGATAGCATGAAGTTTTGATAAAATTACTCTACTAAGAAGTAATGCATAGACAATAAAGGTGGAGTTTTAGTATTGTGAAGGCTAATGTAAAAAAATGCCAAGAAGAAAGATGTTGAATTTGGTAATATTTATATTCACAAGAAAATTGAAGAAGATCCCTAAAATCAAAATCAAGAATTTAAATATTTTATGATAAATGATGTAGGTATATACCTTTAGAAATTTAATTGAGATAAGAATTAATTTTTTTCTAAACTCTCACGATCTAAAGAAAAAAGATAATTTTTTCAAGGGCAAGGACCCAAGTACAACCCCTTGTTCTCCAACAAAAAAAAAAGGTTAAAAAAATTAGTAACTTTTAGAATCTAGAAATATTAAATGCATTAAACTACTTTATAATCATATAGGTAAATATAACGTGGGAGGAGGTATTGTCATCCCACTTGTCTATAGTGCATAAAAATACATATCACTTACTATACCCACTAAAACTTTAGCTAGTTACCAATAAGTTATGCTAAAATAACCCCTTAAATATGTTTATCCATGATATTCATAAATACAAATTCTAAGATATTCATAAATACAAATTCTAATTTATTTTGGTTAGAGGTGGAGAAAGGGAAATATTACCTTGTATATCCCAAACCTTGTTACTAATAAGTGATCCTATTATGATAAAAAACTTAAACACATTATAGTTTTTCTACATCAATGCTCTAATGATTATTACCTATATCTATTAGTCTAATATTGAATAACTCATATGAAACTAAAATTGTGTAAATTTATTCACATAATATTCTCTTCATTACGGGATAGGCTTTTGATGTGATAACTACGTCATCATAATATATGATGATATAGGAATGAGGATTACAGGAAGTTGTGAAGGTGGTTATAACTCCTAAAGTTGTCTATTCCTCTTCATGAATTTCCTTATTTATTCTATCATGTCAATAAAATATGTGATCATGGGTGTTTGAAGCCAAAATATAATTCTAACATTTTTTTATTAGAGTAAGATGATATTAGAGCTTTGACTTGTAAAGGTTATCCACTTTCTAAAAAGCATGAGATATCTCTCAAAGTTTGTGTACTCATTTTGACCTATAAAAATTAAAAGAGTGTAGATAGTGAGTTCTTGCAAGGAGAAGACCTTATCCATTGGACAAGAAGAAATTTATTCTTTTTTCTATTTATAGGCTTATAAATATTATATTTCTATTTTAGAGAAGAGTTACCAATGTTTGGAGTTGCAACCATCTAAGAAGCATTTGGTTCATGCAAAATGAATATTATCACATGATTGTTGTTGTCATCCAAATTAGAGACAATGTCATCTAAAGCCATGTATTGAAAGATTTGGATATGCTATTGAGATGTATTAAAGTCGTTGGTTCATGTTGGAGTTGCACTAGACTATATCAAGTTTAAATTTACATGAACAAGTCATTTAAACATGATGTCACTACATAATTTGGGTCATCTTGAGAAGGGATATTTTAAGACATAGGTCATCTAAAGGAAGTCTTCCATCCGAAGTAAAATTAAAGTACGACTAGGTCACCCCATGTAGAGGCTATTAGAAAATTCTCAAACAAGATCGCCAATAACTTTATATAGGCCTTCTAGCTCAAGTTGGATGGAGTTTTTAACAATTTGAAGAAGTTACAAGGGTTGTATAAATTTTTGCATCATAATTTAACATAAAGAATTGATGCATGTTTAAAAATTTACTTTGTGGAAATAGTGTTATTGAATGAAATATATGTTGCATATTCAAAAGTGAAGTATAGTTCAATAAAATATCATGTGTGTTATACATAAGTGAAGTTTAGTTTTATATGAGTATGTAAAGTATCCATTCATAGGAGAAAGAGAATGGTTATCTAATATGTAAACAATAATATAACAAATTATTTAGTGAATAATGTATATCTTATCTTAATAAAAGTAAATTTTAGAAGACTATCAATTGAGAAAAATTATATTTTATAATTAAAATGATGTAAAGGATTTTATAGAAAAAATAAAGGATTCAAGGAGACAAAAATCCTTTTTATTATAAATACAAGCTAAATGTATTTATGGCTTAGTGATAACTAGACTTATTAGAAAACTAGACTTGTTAGAAAACTATATCACTAATTATGACTTCCAAATTATTTACTTTATCATAAAAATTAATAGTATAGTAATATTAAATATTTTGTTCCTAAAAGATAGATTGATTGTTTTTTTTTTAATAAATACTACTTATATTACTAAAAATAATTCATAATACATCGCAGATACAAAGATTACAAAAACCTACTCAAGGACATCCAACAATCAGATTTGTCCTAAGTAGAACAATCCTTAATGTCTTTCATCATCAACCTCTTAAACGCTCTACATTGATCCTGGATATCAATAACAGCCCTAGAAGCAATCCCCGAAGCACTGAGTGCTTCATCCTTGAAGACCAAACTGCACCTGGCCCTCCATATAGCATACATAGTTGCTACTCTAATGGTAGTCCACACACCCAACAGATGTCGAGGACAGCCAAAATCATCACCAAACAAAACCATTTTCCAGCTAAACCGATCCCCGAGAATAGGGAAATATGTCCACTCGAGGTTCTTCCAAACTTTCTTTGAATTTTTGCAGTCCCAAAAGATATGTTTGACAGTTTCCTTCCTTTCGCAGCTACTACATTGATCTGAAATCCTCATCCATTTTGCCAATCTAGCCTTACAGTGAATACCCTGAAAAATTAATAACCATAAGAAGACTTTGAGTTGAGGAGCTATCCTGAACTTCCATATCTGGGCAAGTCTCGTTTTCCATTTCTTTTCAAGGCAAACAATCCCCCAACGCCTATTCAACACAATATGCAAGGAAACCTTAGGCATAAGAGCTCTATAAATCTTGCCAGATTTATAAGAAGTAATAATACCATGAAAACTCCAATGCCAGTCATGCCATATGGGACCCGATAACCCACCATTTAATTTAAAATGTTGCTCGAATGGAAGAAGAGAATGAATTTGCATAATAGCATCTCTATCAGAAGATTTCAGCTTAAACTTACTGCATAAATCAGTCCACTTGACCCAACCTCCAACCCCTGAATCCCAAAGATCCGACCATTTCACAATTCCTTTTTTAATCAGCCTCTTACATCTGAGGCGAGGGAGTTCTGAAGCATATACCCCATTCTTCTTCCAAACCCAAATAGATCTATACGGAAGAACCCAGCCCCTACGTTCTTCCATATAAGCCCAGTAAACAACTGAACCAATAGTCTTCCAAGCCTCCCAAATCCTCTTAACAAGAATACAACCTCTGATTTTAAACTTGTTGGGATGGCCCACAATGTCCTCGATATGAAAAGCCCCTTTTAAACCTTCAACATGTTGAGCATTCTGAATTTTGAACCGCAAAAGATGTTGCCAAGCATCATTCCCTTCTAGAGCCCTAACCACCCATTTCGCAGCCAAAACCTTACCCTGCATCTGGATATCCAACAAACCCAAACCTCCTTCATCCTTGGGAACAATGCAAAAATTCTAGGAAATAGAGGGCATTTTCTTTGATCCATCAAAATTAGACCATAAAAACCCATGAATAAGTCTTTCAAGCTTCCCAAATTGTGAAGCATTAGGCAGCCAACAAGAGGAATAGTAGAGGTGACAAGCTTGAATAACCTTCCCAACAATGACCACTTTTCCAGCAAAAGAAATAAGTTTGTTTTTCCAAAGCTGAATATTTTTTTCAAATCTAGCAAGACACCAATCCCACATGTTTTTCAAAGAAAGAGTCTTACCAAAAGGGATTCCCATGTACCTAACAATCTCACCATCCTTCACCCATCACCAACCAGGGGTAAAATCAGCAGGAAGAGAGTCACTACCAATCAACCAATAATCAGACTTTTCCTCACTAATGATAGCTCCCGAAGCTTTGCAAAACTGATCCAAACATATTTTAACATTAGTAAGGGATAAAGCATCCAATTGAAAGGACAACACAGAATCATCCACAAAATGATTATTCATAATAGAACCTCCAGGAGTATCAATTCCCTTAATCAAACCAGCACAACTTCTCTCCTCCAACATATAACCCAAGGCATCTGCTGAAATCACAAAAAGAAGCGGAGCAAGGGGGAAACCCTATCTGATGGACTTGAAGAGGCTAATCTTATTAGTGAGCTTACCATTAACAACAACTTTAGCAGAAGCAAAAGTGAAAAGAACCCAAATTTTATCAACAACTTGCCTGGTAAAACCAAGCCATTCCAACATACTAAAGATAAAGGACCAATCCACTCGATCATATGCTTTATCAAAATCAATCTTGAGCATAATCACCTTTTGCCCACTTTCTTGAGCCCACTCCAAAGTCTCCCAAGCCATGAGAACCGTGTCTAAAATGAATCTCCCCTTCACAAAACCAGTTTGTTCACGTCTCACAATCCGAGCAACAATATCCTTGAAACGAAGAGCCAAAGCCTTGGCAACAATCTTGTATGAAATATTCAATAGGGTGATGGGCCTCCAACCCCCCATAGTATCCTTCCTATTGCCCTTTGAAATAAGCTTAATCAGCCCCTGATTAAGAACAAGCGAAAGAGAACCTCTATAAAAAATTTCCTGAACCATTTGAGTATAATCATCACCAACAACATCCCATAACTTTTTGTAAAATTCCACTGGGATACCATCTGGACCCGGAGACTTACCATATTTCATTTTTAAAAGGGCTTCAAATAGTTCCTCCTTGGAAAATGCAGCCGCAACACGATCACTCTCAAAATTGAACACTTTTTTTGGAACACTCCTCTTAATTTCCTCCCTAGCAGCAAGAACCTCTGGAGACATAGGATAAGCAGAGAAAATCTTCTGGAAATGCTCCTCAATAGCAGCCCTAATCCCATCATCATCTTCCACCAACCTATCATCGAAAGTGTGAAGAGCAGTAATTCTTTTAGAAGCAATTTTCTTCTTAATATGACTGAAAAAGAATTGAGAGGGAGCATCCCCTTGCTACAACCAATGAATTCTGCTCCTAATTCATGCCCCTCTATTAATATAATCCTCATAACAATGAATCTCATGCTCCCAACCAGTAGCTCTTTCCTGAAGCTGAACATTAAAAGGATCCACCTCAAGAGCTCTTCTAGCATTATCCAAATCTTTCCTAAGTTGCTTTAATATTCCTTTTCTTCTCCTAGCAACTAGCTTTCCCCAACCATGCAAAAACTTCACAGTACGTTTAATAGCTACCTCCCACCAACCAATCCACCTAGTATCAACTGGACGAGGCTCCAAATTCCAAACACAATTGATAAAATCTCTACAAGACTTAGAATCTAAATGAGAAACATTAAGTTTAAAGGGAAGCTTCTTATCAATCACTGCAAAAGCTCCCAAAAATATTGAAGAGCTAATTGGATAATGATCATATCCAATGGTAGATAAGTCAACAAAAACAACCCTTTTTCCTCTACCAACACATGTAAAGACATTGTTATCCACATAAATCCTATCACCACGTAGAGAAGAGGTGGTGATAGGTTGATTGTTATGAGTTATTGTTTGCTAAAAAAATATTAATTGGATCCTCTTGGAGCTTGATGATCCGCCTCACACCACTTAAAAGTCGTATTTTCTGGAGAGATGCAACATATTCAATGTTTCATCCCTGCCCGAATATACCGCCACTGAGAGCGTTGGATCCTTTCCTATGAATGGTATATATTTTAGACTTGGAATAACGTCCAAACAAGAATGTATGTGGGAAATCACCCTTTTCTGACGTTGATCCCATACAGATGTTACGATAAATTTCTTAAAGGTTATGTTGATGTATATTTCTTAAATTATACATATGAGCATTTCTATTTAATTTAATTTCTCACAAATCTAATGATAGTATAGATTTCTTTTAATTAGATTTTTTTAAAACTGTTTTTGGAAGGTTGTATATTTATTACATTATGATTATATAGTAGTACTACACTAGTTAAATTATTATGTATAGTAGGTGAAGAATTTTATTAGTTGAACTAATATCATTGGATAAAAATAGTCAATTAAATTATTATAGGTGTGATAATTTTCAAATAGTATTAATTCAATTAGGTATATTCCTCAAAAAATTTAAGAGGTTCAAATCTTCTCAATATGTATAATTGTTAAACTATTGTAATACCACTATATAGACATGAATATGATCATGAAATGAATATTATCATAATGTAACATCGATGAGCATGTTTCAATTCCATATAAATAATATATATATATATATATATATATATATATATATATATATATATATATATAGTTGGTTAGTTAGTTAGTTTAATTAAGTTTATAATATTAACTATCAATAGTAATAGTAATGAGGACTCAAATTTAATATAAATATAGTTTTATTTATATGTAAAATTTAGTATATTAAAAGCCATGTTACTCTCTTTAAAGCAAAAAAAGGTGTCACTTTTTTTCACCTTTATGCTATTGAAGCACAATCTTTAATTACAATCCTAATACTTTTGTTTATATTCATAAGAATATATTATGTATACAACACAACTTTTAACATTTTAGTATTTTAAGTTTTAAGAAAAAAATAGTAAATTTAGAGTCTATAAGTATTAGACATATTCGACCACTTTATATTCCTCCATGTCCACATTATGTGGGAGGAGGCACTATTTACTACTTGTCTATAGGGCATGAAAATATTAATCACTTACTATCCCAACTAAAACTTTAGCTCCTTACCAATAAGTTATGCTTAAATAATCCTTTGAATATGTTTATCCTTGGTATTTGTAGGTATAACTTCCAACTTATTTTGGTTAGAGGTGGAGGAACGGAAAGATTACTTTGTATAGCTAGGTAATATATGTATACCTAGCTATATACATTTATATATGTATATATATATACATATGCATATATACATACATATAAAGAGAGACAAATTGATATAGATATAGATATGTATGTATATATGTATATATATGTGTGTGTACGCAAGCCAGTTTCCCTCCATTAATAATTTTTTTGTTATTGTTTTCTTCTAAAAGATGACAAATTTACAAGTATCTTCTAAATACATTACAATTCCATAATGAATCTTATTTTTTTGCTAGAGAAAGAGGGGTTTTATTTGGATCCCTTATCCTTAAAAAATCACAACTATCTTCTTTAGAGATTGAGAATTTTAAACAAATTTAATTCTCATCTCAGTTGAGATATTATGGCTACATACCTACATATTTTTCCATAAAAAGTTTGAATCCTTGATATTTAATTTTTGGATCTTCCTCAATTTTCTTTGTAAATACAAATATCTAGCATCCTTCTTCTTGATATTTTCTTACGGTGAAATAGAAAAAAAATAAAATAAAAAAGCCCTCGAGTGAAAATCATGTGTCATTTTTCATATATAAACCAAAAAATAACATTACTTTGTTGCCTCTCCTCCCTAAAATACTATGTCATATATATATATATATATATATATATATATATATATATATATATATAAACTAGAGATATTTATAAAAAATACTTTCCCTCCCCTCATAAAATATGTTGAGTCACTTTTCCATATATATAAACCAAAGTTTTTTAAATCCATTTAAAAATTTGACTTGCAAAATCATATGAGTCATTTTTACATATATATGCAACAAAAAATAACATGCAGAAAAATAACATACCTAAAAAGACTTTTAGAGTGAAAATCTATTAAGTCACTTTTCCATACGTATATATATATATATATATATATATATATATATATATATATACCATAAAACTAACATTCCATGCTCATAGAGAGGAATATAATTAATACAATATTTGAATGAATATAATTAACCCAACTTTCTCCCTCTCTCTCTTCCTTTTTCATTGATATGTTCATAATTTTGCTATAATTGGAAAATGGACAAGGCACCAATCTACTAATAGAGGCATTATCATAGGGTTGTTTTTGTAAATCTTGGTCAAAGAACACTTAAAATTTTACATATTTTATTAGTCTGGATGAGTCTATGCTTAAAATTTATAATTTAATGAGAACAGGACTGTGAAAGATGAAATTACTAACACTGCATTGGCCTCAAAAGACAATCCACAATATTACAGATCAGTTGATGCATAGAGAGACGTTTTTCGCAGGACTGCCCAAACTTTCGAACTCGTTTCGGCCATATCTCACTCATCCGAACTCGGATTGAGCTGAAATTTTGAGGGTAGATGCCTGAAAAACCCTAGAACATCTCCACCAATTTTCATATCATTTGGAGCAACATAGATCCTAGCGCATCCCTATGTGTGAATGATATATTTGGCAAGCGACTATGCGAGGGTTTCATCTGGGTTGAGTGCAAGCAGCTCCAGAGGTTGGTTTTTAGGGCCTTCGGGCCCTAGCGGCCAATATTTTTGTGGTTTATGCTCAATATTTTAGCAAGAAATGTTGCAGGGGATACAAGATGGGTTAGAAATTTGTCTTTCAACAGATCATACTATGAACTTGAGTGACAACGGCTTCCAATTTGTTGCACAAAAGAAAAGTGAAAACCATACCTTTCCACGACGTCTAGGGCAAGGATTAAAGAGACCACGAAATAAGTTTCAAGCAGTTGATCAAAAAATGGCTCATATCTCAAGTGAATCTGGTGCTAAGGTGCACCCACAAAATAATTCTACTATGAAAACCCCTGTCAAGGGTAAGAATTTTGAAGACTCAGTCCCAAAAATGAATTTTAGGGATGCCCTTCGTGGTGGACAGCCTCAACCCAATGCTAATATCAATACTAGGGCTTCTCATAAACCTCTAAGAATGCCTAAGATTGATCCTAGGAAAACGGAGTCAGGATGTCTTAAAGCAACTGATGGAACTCCTATTGTTAAGCTTGATATGGGTAACATTCAGACTGGCATTGAAGATTTGGAAAAAAGAGGACTAATTTGTCGGTTCGTGGGTTTTCATCCGAGTCTATCTGCTTTCAAAGTTTGGGCTGCAAAAAGCTAGAAAACTAAAGGTGAGTTACAAATCTCTATTTATCCAAATGGTTATTTTCTTGTTTTATTTGCTAATAATGAAGATAGAGAGAAAACTTTTCAAGGGGGTCCTTGGTTTTTTGGAAGGGCAGGGCTTTTCATGAAGCCCCGGCATACTAAATTTAAAGCCAAAGAAGAGATGCCTTCTATAGCTCCCGTGTGGGTTAGACTCTTTGGCCTCCCTATTGAATTTTGGAATCCTACTATTTTTTCTTCAATTGGAAACTCTTTAGGAACTTTTATGATGACTCCTGATTGTACTCAAAATTTTGAACATATTATTTATGCTCGAATTTGTGTTTTAATGGATTTTGACAAACCCCTACCTAAAAATATCACATTACAATTTGGGGAAGACACTTGGGAGCAAGTAGTGGACTATGAGAACATTCCTTTTCATTGTAGAATTTGCCATGAATATGGTCATTTGGCCAGTGCTTGCCCAAATAAAATTCCTGATCAAAAGAAAGAAGATATAAACTCAGCAGGTTTCCAAATACCTAAGAAGAAGAACACTCAGAAAAAACTAGTAATGAAGGATCAATCAAAGTCATTTGCTAATATGTTTGAAATCCTTTCCACAAATGATGTCCCAAGTGAGGAAGAGGAAATAATGGAAACTGAAATCTTAGAAACACAATTTAAATATGAAGGAAAGAACTCAGAGACAAACCAACAAATCAAAGGTTTTCAACGAGAAAAAAAAAGGAGAAAATTTACACAAGAAAAACAATATTTCAAATGTCAAAACTTCAAATAATGCAGGTCCCAATATAGACTCCATTGAACCATCTAGTAAAATTTTGGTTGTGTATGAGCATTCTTCAAGGTTAGAAGCCATCTCAGATTCAATTGGAATAAGTCAAGAAATAGGGAAAAAAAATTGAAGATGGATTCTAATCAAAAAGTAGGTCGCAAGACCAATCAATATCATATGGTAAAAGAAGGTGAAAAGCTTGTAGAGGAAGGTAAGATTAATGCCCTTCCCAACATTTTTAGCCTTGGTATTAATGAAGATCATCACTTGGAATATTAGAGGACTCAAAGGGAGTCTTTCAAAACAAAATGAAATTAGAAGAATGATTCAGATAAATCATCCACATCTTGTTTTCCTTCAAGAAACAAAAATGTCAATGGAGGATATGGACTTAATTGCCAATAAAATTTGGCCAACTGGAAAAGTGGTTTCCCTCAGTTCCCAAGGGACTTCGGGTGGCATTGCTTGTCTTTGGGACCCAAAAGAGGTAGTTATTCACCATATGGTTGGCAGTTGGGGTTTGTTGGCTATAGCTATTCAAAGTAGACATTCCAACCAGATTATGCTCTGCATTATTGTTTATGCCCCGACTTCTTTGGAGGAAAAAAGAAGACAGTGGAAGGATATTACTCATATTATCTCTCATTTTCCTAAATCTTGGATCTTGATCGGAGGAGATTTCAATACCATCCTCTCTCTAGATGAGAAAAGGGGGGAAATAGAAATTTGGACAAAAGTACTGACCTCATGAGCGAATATATTGCAAACCTCCATCTTGTGGATATCCAACCAGATAATGGCCTTATGACTTGGTCTAATAGAAGGCAAGGCTTAGCTTGTATAATGGAGAGATTGGATAGGTTTTTGCTCTCTTAAAATTTCTTAATCCATGGTCACATTCCTAAAGTGAAGACTCTTAATAATGCTGGTTCGGATCATTGGCCACTCATGGTGGAAATGTGGAAAACCAATGTGAGTTTCTCTCCTTTTCATTTTCAATTAATGTGGCTTAGAGACATTTCCTTCAGACCTCATGTGCAACAATGGTGGAAGGAAGGTAAACCTAGGCATGGGACTAAGATGTTCTGTTTTGCCAAAAGACTGCAATACATTAAATCCAAAATCAAGACTTGGAACTAGAAAGAGTTTGGGGATGTTCATAAAACAAAACATGAAGTTATTGCTCATCTTGAAAATTTGAATAAGAAAATCCGTTTAGATGGCCTCACAGAGAAGAGAAGTGCAGATGAAATTAAACTCACAACTCAGTTAGAGGAATGGGAAAAAAGAGAAGAAATCTTATGGAAGCAAAAATCTAGAATTCAATGGCTCAAAGAAGGAGATCGAAACACAAATTTCTTCCACAAATCTCTTCTAGATCGAAGATCTCACAACTTTATTTCTTCCTTAAAATCAGATTCTGGAGATGTTTTTTATACTTGGGATGGCATGAACTCTATTGTTGTTGATTACTTTTCCAATATTTTTGCTGCTACTCCTCTTGACTCAGCTTCTCAACAAAATGTTCTTCAAGCAATCCCTTCTCTTATCACTTCTGAGGAGAACTCTATTTTGACTCCTCCCGTTACTATCAACGAGCTTCATCAAGTAGTTTTTAAAATGCAAAAAGGGAAAACCCCAGTGTCCCGATGGTTTTCCTATTGAGTTCTACCAAGAGTTCTGGGATATCCTTCATGTTGATTTATTAGAGGTGGTGGAAGAAGCCAGGAAATCCAAAGAAATTTTGAAGGTTATCAATAAAACTTATATTACTCTTGTTCCAAAAGCTCAAGAGGTTGATCATATCTCAGCTTTTAGACCTATTGCTTTATGTAATGTTCTTCCCAAAATTATTACTAAAATCATGGCAGAAAGGTTGAAGCCTCTTTTACATAAGATTATTTCCCGAGAGCAAGGGGGATATGTGGAAGGACGTCAAATAGTAGATGAGATAGTTCTTGCTCAGGAAGCCATCCATTCCATGGATATGCAAAATTCTCCTTCTATGTTCATCCGGTTAGACTTATCCAAAGCTTATGACAGAGTGGATTGGCACTTCCTTATCAAAGTTTTGAGGCAATTTGGTTTCTCTAAGGATTGGATGGATTGGATTATGGGATGTATCTCTTCAGTTTCCTACTTAGTTCTTATCAATGGCAGGCCTTCTCAGTCTTTCCCAGCTTCCAGAGGTATCGGGCAAGGTGACCCGCTATCCCCTTATTTATTCATCATTCTTGTTGAATGCTTGGGTAGGACTATAACCAAAAAGAGGGAAAACAAAACCCTTGAGGGAGTTACCATTGCTCATGGAGCTAGACCTATCTCTCATCTTCAATTTGTGGATGACTCTACCCTTTTAGGTAAAGCTACAGTTAAGGAAGCTTCTAATTTTAAGCAAATCATTAGCTATTTTTCTAATGCTACTGGGTAGTTGATCAATGAAGACAAATCTAAAGTTATTTTCTTTCACTGTTCTGCTAGACAAGAAGCCATGGTCTTGGATAAATTAAGATATAAGAAGACCTTGGATGGAGGAGCTTCACCGAGCTAATTGGATAAAGGTGGCTAATTACTGTCGGTACCATACTGGTAATTCAAAGGTTGGTAGATATTGGATCCCTATTGAGGACTGGCCTATTCAAATCCCGGAAAGGCAAAGACAAGATATCCAAGGCATCCTTCATATGAGATCCCTCTCTTGGTCCCATGAAAAAGATTGTTTTGGATGGAACGACACTACTAAGGGTGAGTATTCAGTTGCTCAAGGTTATTTGACCTTATGCCATAATAATCCCAACCATTCTTCCGACATATTTTCTCAATTGTGGGCTCAAAAGCTCTGGCCTAAGGTGAGGTTCTTTAATTGGCTTTTATTGCATCGTAGGGTGCTTACTCGGTGAGCAACTTATGAAGCATGGTTTTCATGGCCCTTTTAGATGTGAAATGTGTGAAGAGAATGTAGAAAATATCAACCATATTTTTATTGAGTGTACTTTAGCCTCCGAGCTATGGAGGAGAATGGCAACTTTACTTGGCTTACAGTGGTCCAATTTTTTCACTTTTGAATAGCTTTGGAGGGATTGGCCTAATCAAGAGGGTGTTGATCATTTTATTAGGCAGATAGTTTGGATGGGTTCTACCATTCTTCTTTGGAATATTTGGAATGAAAGGAACAACCAAATTTTTAATCAAGATAGGAAGGATATTCACTATATTTGGCAAAATACCATAGCCAACTTAGTTGAATCAGTCCATCATCTCCTTAATCACCCCCAAAACTCCCACCAAAGATGGGATCAAGTGATGCAAATATTGAAGATTAAACCTTCTAAGGGCAACCATCTTAAAGGGAATGTGAGTATTAGTAAGATGGATAGGACCAGAAATTGGCAACCTCCTCCTAAGGATTTTGGAAAAGTCAATATTGATGGAGCCTCTAGAGGGAACCCTGGAAAAGCCAAGGTGGGAGGAATTGGTAGACTTTCAGATGGCTCCCTGGTTTTTACTTTTGCTGAGAATTTGGGTATTCTTTCCAATAACCTTGCTGAGGGGTATGGTATCCTTAGAGGCCTTTAGGAGGCTACTAAGGTTGGATGGGAAAAGGTGTTAGTTGAGTTTGACTCTCAACTTATGATTAATCTCTTGAAGACTCCTTCTAAGAATCATAAGGTGGATTGGAGAATAAAAAGAATTATTGAGAAGATTCAGTTAATCCAGATGGGATTTTTGAAAGTTGATTACAATCATGTGGTCAGAGATCAAAACAAGAGTGCTGATGCTTTAGCTAATTGGGCTTTGGACAAAGGTGATCTTACTTGTTATGGCCACCCTCCTATATGGTGGGCTTCTCAAATTAGGGAAGCTCTTCTTTCTATCATTTCTTTGGATGGCTCCAGCTTCAAGGTACCTAGTTTCTTCTTGTTTTTTTTTTTTGTTTCTCTTTGGTTCATTCAGTTTTTTTAGTTCCCTAGCTCATTCTATTCTTTATTTTGTTTCCTCCGTTGATTCTTGCATTAATAGTCTTCTGGTCTAGATAGGTCATTGTTTTGTTCATTTTTTTTTCTTTTGTCTTCTTTGTTTTTTTGTTTAGTTTTTTAAGGTGGGTGGGTTCTTTTGTTTTGTTTTGTTTTTGTGTTCTTTGTGTTGTTTTTTGTTGTTCTTGTGTTTTTGTTGTTTTGTTTTTTTTATGTTTATTGTTATTGTTCTTGTGTTTTTTTCGTTCTTGTTCTTGGGTTTCTCTTTGTTTGTGTTATTTCATTTTTTTATGTGTGAGTGTTTTCTATGTTTTTTGTTTTTGTTTATTGTCCGTTGTTGGTTGTTTTTATTTTTATTTTATTTATTTTATTTTTTAGGTTTTGGTTGTGTTTATTTTTCATGTTTTTTTGGGTTATGTCTTTGTAGTGTTCTCGTTGTTTTTGTCTTGTTTGTGTTTTGTTATGTGGTTCTTGTGTTTTTCTATGTGGTTTGTGTTGTGGTTTCTTTTATCTTATTGTGCGTGTTTGGTTGTGCTTTTGGTTTTGACACACTCAAGGAGTTTGTTTTTTATTTTATTTTATTATTTTTGTTGTTATTTTCTTTTTTTAATTTGGTTTTGTGTGTTTGTTTGCTCCTTGAGTATGTCAAAGGTGGTAGGCCAGGTCCGAGTCCTGGGCATTTTTGGTGGAATGGATACCCCTGCCTCCTTGGGTCTTACCCGAAAGTGGCATCCCTTTTGGGATGTTTTCCACAAATAAAAAAAAAATTATAATTTAATATCTCTTTTGGGTTTCCTAACCAACTATAGTATGTTTAAAATCTTCTTGATTATATATCTCATGTAAAGAGGTGGATTGACAAGAGTCCACAATACTGCTTGTGATCTAGAAAATTTTGTGGTATGATGTATAATTAAGGGACACAAGAATTTACCACAATAGGCTCTTGGTTTTTTTTTAAAAGAGGTATATTCCTTCATCGATGAAATTTATATTTTAACCTATATCTCCAGAATATTAACTTCACTCTCCTCTGGGTCAAGCTCCCAGGTCTACAGTTCCAATATTGGCACGATGATGTTTTGCAAGGGATAACTAAAGTAGTGGGGGACCTAATCTCGAATGATCCAGCTACGATATCTAAGTCCAAAATATTTTTTGTACATATGTGCATTAATGCAGACTTGGAAGTAGATTTATCATCATCCATCGAGCTTATCTTGAGTTTGGGATCTTGGAATCAGCCCATCATCTATGAAAATTGATTGGTTTTTTGCAACAATTATAAAAAATTAGGGCATATCCCTACAAATTATCCTATAAAGAAGTCAAAATAAATCTTGGACTAAGATTATCCCCAAAGGCAAAAATCCCATTTCAGAGAAGGGGGCTAGACCCTCAACTCAAGGAGATGAGGCAGTTGGATCTTTGATCCTAGCTCCTCCTTCTGGCGACTCAGTTGTTGTAGAGGAGGAGGAGTCTATTCCAACTCCTATGAACCTAGTTTTGAAATGCTTTTCAAGGTAAGGCGGGGGCTTATCATGTCCTCTAGTTAGTTCTCCCCTTCATTGCCCTTATTGAAGGTGCAAAACCCTTTTGATTACTTGGGCTTGAAATCTGATTTCCAGATTGATTTAGGAATTGTAGTAACTTCCAAACCAAATATTCCTCTTGTAGAGTTGGTGGTAACTAGAAATGGTATTTTAATATTAGAGAAGGGTTTCCCAAGCCCAAAAACTTGTAGACATAATAATAATATCTCGGATGTGGGGATGGAGTGAAAGCCTAGGAAACCATTTAGTAGGGACCTCAGGAAGAAGAAGATAGAGTTATAAATAGAGGATGGAACTCAGTTCCTATTGGACTTGAAAGAAGGAAAAGGGGCTATTGAAAATAAATTGAAGCTCACCTCCTTTGGATCACTTTACTCTCATCAAAATGGGGGAGGAAGAAAACCCTCAACCAAATCTTATAAATGAAACTCCTACCCTAGAATATAAGGGGTCTAAATGGCCTTACAAAGCAATGAGTGGTGGTATCATTGAGGAAATACTTTTTACCTGATATTTTCTTACTTCAATAAATGAATTTGGAGGAGGGGAGGATCGGTTTGGTCAAAAAACTATTTGGAAGAGTGTGCATCTTGTGGCCAGCCTGGTTCAAGGGGCTTTAGGGGGCTTCTATGCATCAGGGATGGGGATAAATGGGTAGGCTTAGTACTATCATCCTTAGAGAGAGCTATTAACATCCTTTTTAGCTTCATGGATTCCAATCATTGGTGGGTCCTTTCTAATATCTATGCTCTAAACTCATATACTAATAGGAGCCTACTTTGGGACTTGTTGAGCACTATTATAGAAGCCTTCAAAGGAGAAAGTTGGATTTTGGCTAGAGATTTCAACTCTCCACTCTTCTAGTTTGACAAGAAAGGGGGAGTTGTAGGCATTTTGAGAGGTATGGCATATTTTTCTCTATTTGTGAATCAAAATAAATTAATGTATCTTGAGCTTAAAGGAAGTAAATATACATGGAGTAGCAGGAGAATTGGAGACCAACTCATTCATATTAGGTTAGATACAATCTTAATTTTTAAGTAAGCCTTGCTCATTTTTTAAGATGCTTCTTTGTGCTCTCTCCCTAAGTAGGACCAGACCATAACCATCTATTGATGTATTTAGATCAACCCTCTAAGAGGTTCTCAAGGCCCTTCAAATTTAAGGTTATGTGGTGCCAGCACCCTAATCTAGATGAAAATATTAAGGACTGGTGGTCTAGGGACTTCTCTAGCCCCTTAATTTCCCAAATATCTTCTAAGCTTAGGTGGGTTAACTCAAACATTAAAATCTGGAACAAGTTTATCTTTGGTCAAATCTCCTAAAGAAATGATTATCTACGATCTCAACTAATATAAATTGGGGGAGCAGTCAGTGTTGGGGACCAGTCTCTATATATTAGATATAGAGAGATAGGGGTGTTTTCTAAGCTCTACAATACTCTAGCTAAGGAGGATATTCTTTGGAAATAGGATTCGAGGGAACTGTGGCTCAAATCAGGAGATCGAAATACAAAATATTTTCATGTGTCTACTATGAGGAATAGAACCTCCAATTGAATTAGAGAAATTTTAAAGGTTGATGGATCTAAAATAGATGATATTTAGGAAATTAATTTGGAGGTTGTTAGTTTTTTTAATCTTTGCTTTGGGACATGGAAGACATTGACTCCCAAGCTAAGTATCACTTACTTCAAAATATCTTGAATCTAATTTTTGAGGACATTAACTCATTCCTATTGAGCCCCTTTAAGGATGAGGAAATAAAAAAAAGTAGTTTTTGAAATGGGCAATTTGAAAGCCCTCGGTCTAGACAAATTTCCTCCAATATTCTTCCCAAAAATATGGCACGTTATGAGGAAATACATAGGAGATGCTCTGAAAGAGATTCATAGTTCTAGAACGATTCCCAAGGACGTAAACTCCACCTTCCTAGTTCTTGTTCCAAAATACCAAAGAGCTAAGGTCTTTAGCGACTTTAGACCTATTAGCATTTGTAATATTGTCTACAAGTTTTTGGTGAAAATTTTGGCTAACAGGATCAAACTATTTCTTCCCAAAATTATTGACCTAGCTTAGAGTGGGTTTGTGATAGGAAGGTAGATTTTAGATGGAATTATTTTAGTTCATGAACTCATTCATTCTATGGATAAGAGTGGGAGAGTTGGGCTTTTTCTCAAGCTTGATATGAAAAAATAGTGGGATAGGGTTTCATGGAGTTTCCTCCTCAAAGTGCTAAACAAATTTGGGTTTCATCAAATATGGATAAGTCTTATTAATGCTTGTATCTCATCATCCTTCTAGTTGGTTATCATTAATGATTCAGCTAGGAGATACTTGAAAATTTGTAGGGGGTTGTGATAGGGTGACCCCCTTTTCCTTTCCTCTTTATCATTATGGTTTAAGCATTGGGTATATCTATAAAAGTGAAACCATCCATAGTAGGTATAAAGCTAACTCTTTTAGTGGATTTGTTATCCCACTAACAGTTCATTGATGACACTCTTATAGCCACCTCGGATTTCATTATAGAAGCAAATAATATTAAGGATATTATGATGTCCTTTGAAAGTGTTATAGATCATAAGATCAACTTTTTAAAAAGTTTAATCTTCTTCTTTAACACCCCTAAGAAGGCAAAGAGTAATCTCCCAAATTTTGGATTATGGTATGGCTGAATTTCCCTCTATATACATTGGGATGCCCTTAATAAAGGAGAGATTGAAAGAAAAATTTTGGGACCCGATCATCAAAGGATGCAAAGGAAATTGGTTGGATAGAAGCGGGCTCTTATTAGCTAGGTTGGAAAAGCCCAACTGGTCAAATACACTTTTCAAAGCATTTCTCTATTTTTTTCTCACTTTTCAAAGCCTTGGCTAAAGTTATTCAAAGAATTGAACTCATTTGGAAGTCTTTTCTCTGGTTTGGAAATGAAGAGAAGAAAATATTTCACCTGGTTTATTGGGAACAAGTATGCACTAGAAGAGAATTTAGTGGCCTTGGCCTTAGAAGAGTTAAGAGCATGAACATCACCTTACTGGCCAAGCAAGGGTGGAAGTTATTCAAGAATGAGAATGTTGATTGGGTCCGCATTTTGTCAACCAAATATCTTTCTCAAAACAGAGACTTTTTGGTTGATCTACCCCCCTCTCCAAGATCAGCTTTTTGGCTTGGTATCACTAAGATTCGTCATGTCATTTCAAAGGGCCATAGATGGAAGCTAGGAAATGGCAAAAATATCAATTTTTGGGAAGACACTTGGGTGGGTGATTCTCCTCTAGCTCATTCTTGAGGTTGTAATTGTGAAACCCATAACTTAGGCTCTCTTTGGAGCTAAAGTTACATATTTTATTCAAGTTAGTAATGGAGTGAAGTCCTGGAAGAATCTTAACTTCCTAAACCTAAACTAGGAGGAAAGAAAGACTATGGACCATTTCAATCATATTATAAGCTTATAGTTCATTAGATCTTCTAACGTTGAATATTCTATTATATGTAATGGGGAGAAGTATGACTCCTTTTCTTTGAAGTTTATCTACTTCTTTTTTGAAGTTGAACCTGTGGACCTGCCTCCTTTTAAAAATATCTAGTATAAATTTCTTACTCCTAAAGTTAATTTTTTTGTGTGGCTTGCTATCCAAAATAAGATTCTCACTACAAAAAAACCTCCAAAAAAGAGGTTTGACCATCCCTATTAGGTGTCACCTTTGTATATGTGATGTTGAATCTACTAGCCACCTTTTCTTCCTTTATCCCTTTTCACTTGAGGTCCTGTATCTCCTTCTGAATACCTTAGGGGTTTGTTGGGTTATCCTAAACTGGTTTTTTGATACCTTTGATCAATGGTCTCCCTCCTTTGCTAGCTTGAGGTTGTGTGTCTTTTGATAATTTAGTCTCCCTCACTTGGTTTGGGGTATTCATAAGGAGAAATACAATAGGGTATTTAGGGAAGTTTTTAGAGATGTTGCTTTTATTTGGATTAAAGTCTTGACAGTGATTATTGAGAATGTGTATGTCCTATCTTTGGATGATCTCAATGGACCAGAGACTGAAGCCCTCATTTAAGTTAATCTTGGTTTCCAAAAATCTAGAAAAGGGACTAATCATAACTCAAGGAATACCAGAGTTTTAACCAAGTGGATCTTCCCCCCCTGAATGGATTAAATTTAAATTCAACAATATCTCTAAAGGAAACCTTGGGAAAGCTAGTGCAGGAGGTGTGTTTTGAAATCACAATGGAGATATCATTTTGATCTTTACTAAAAATATTGGGTCTCATACCTACTACTTTGTGAAATCCAGAGCATTATTCCAAGGGGCGGTGCTTCTCCCTTTGATTGGTTGTAGGAAAAATATTATCGAAGATGACTCATTAAACATTGTCAATATGATCTCTAGATTGCAAGTCCCTAGTTGGAATATTGCTAATATGGTCAATGGATTTAATTGTATTCTCTAAGGTATGGAAAGTATTTAGGTGAGAATATATATAGGGAAGGTAACAAGGCGACTAACTTCCTTGCCAACTTGAGGTTGCTCCAATCTAGGTCTATCCATTTGGAGGGATAATCTCCCACGAGACCTAATATAGATCGATGAATGATGGCCAACCTATCAGTGTCCTTGATGGCTTTACATAGGTTGCTTTCCTTCATGTTTGATGGTCAGTTGTTTCCTTACTTTCCTAAGTTTTGCTTTCTAATTGGTTGTGATAGCTAGTGGAATATTTTTCCTCTTTGGTTTCCTATGGAAGCCATTCTACAAGTTATTGTTTGTCCCTCTTTTAATTGGTTGAGTGGGTACAATGTGGTATCCTCCTACCATCCAAATAATGAGTTGGATGGTTTCTCTTCTTGGATAAGAGTGGCGATGTTCCAGCTGGTTCTCAAATTGGTATTTTTAGTAGGTTTGTGTTACGAGTTGGTTGGCACTAATATACTTTTAGATACTTTAGGAGATTAAGGATATAAAGGTTATCTTAGACTAGAACCAGTGGGAGGTTGTAATGTTTGATCTGAGTAATATGTCTGAGGGAGGTGAGAATTTGTTCTTTCCCCCTTTTTGATTGGTTCCTCCTTGTTCTTCTATAGTTGTGGGTTGTAGTCGGTGTCTCCTGGTTGGGCGGTTGTTTTTTGGATCTCTTTGTGTGTCCTCTTCTATTGTGGTTATTTGGTTTAGTTTCAGTTAATGGTAGGGCCCTATGTTGAGGTAGTGGCATGTTGTTTTATTTCTATCTCTTTTCCCTATAGTAGTTTTCCCTTTATAAAATGTTTGGGAATCCTTTCAAAACCCCTTTTTTAACTAATCAAAAAATATATATAACCAATTAAAAAAACATAGACTTACAATAAATTTACCAAAAAAAATTATACTCCTTGAATTGAAAATAAAAAATAATTAAAGCATTGGAAACGAGATCATGAGCAAATTATAAAATATTTTTTTATTATTAAACCCATTTTTGACTAATTTAATAATAAATATTTATATTTTATTAATCATTTTATTGACAATTTTTTTTCTTGGAATAGTAAGGATGGCAAAGCATGAAGGGCTCTAATATACAGCTAGCATAGAGGATTCAACTAGTAATGGAAAGGAAGATTCAAGCATAGGCCAAGTTGGATATAATATCATGGTTTATCCCATTGAATCCCAACACTAGGCCTTCTTAGTTTATTAGTCTTACTTGCAAGAAATCAAGATGATAAACCCATCCTCTTGATATTAAATGAATAATATACATTTTAATAGTATTACATGTCTTTATTATTATTTATTTAATGAATACAAGTGATAATATGGATACAATTCAATTGGCAAAAAATCTCATCCATCATAACAGGTCTAAACACTTCGATTTAAAGTGTTATTTTATCAGAGATATGGCACAGGTGTTATATTATCAAAGATATGGCACAAAAGAAAATATAAGAGTTGAAAATTTATAGCACTCAAGAGCAATTTTTTGATGTGTTCACAAAAGGAGTTGTCAAAGCTCAATTTTTTGAACTTAGAGACAATCTTGTGAGACTTCTCAACATCAAGGGAGAGAATGTTGGAAATATGATGTTGAGTAAAAACTATAGTTGTGCATATTCTTTGTCTTATGAATTAGATAGTGGAATTTGTAATTAAAGGGAAGTAAAAATTATAGCTATGCATTTTTCCATCATCTTAGTTAGGTGGTTGAATGAAATTTATAACCAAAATAAAGCAAAAGCTATAAAAAAAACATTCTAACGACTACAACATATTAGCATGTTTGGCTTAACAATATATATATACTATGTAAAAGAGCAAATTTTACCTCGTGAGGGATACCATAGTGGTATTTCTTTGGGTTTTTATTCAGGATATCCAAGTTCAAACCCTAGTACAAGGGGACCAAGGCCCCTTCCATAAACCCATGCTTTACCCTAAAAGTTTTACCCAAGTTCTAACATCGATACAAGGGAACCAGGACCCCTTTCAAAAAGTCTCGTGAGAGAAATCATAGTGGTATGTCTTTGGGTTTTCATCCAGATACCCAAGTTCAAACCATGGTACAATAGTATGGGGACCTCTTTCAAAAACCCATGCTTTACCCTAAAATTTTAGTCATAAATTTATGTTGTAGGTCCTATGAACAATACTGTAGTACAAGGGGGCGAAGACCCTTTCAAAAAAACTCATGCTTTACCAAAATAATTTGACCTGTGAGGGATATTGTAGTAGTATGTCTTTGGGTTTTCATCCAAGAGACCCAAGTTCAAACCTTGGTATAAATGGAATAGGGCCCCTCTCAAAAACCCATGTTTTACCCTAAATTTTAGATTAACATGAGGTTTATATCAAGGTTTGAACTTGGGCCTCCCAAATGAAAACCCAAAGACATGAAAGGGTCTTAGTTCCTTAATATATCTTTGTATTTTCATCTAGAAGACCCAAGTTCAAACCTCGGTATAAGGGGACCCAGACCCTTTCAAAAAAATCCATGCTTTACTCTAAAATTTTGACCATGAGGATACCGTAGTGGTATATCTTTGGGTTTTCATCCAAGAGCCCCAAGTTCAAACCCTAGTATAAAGGGACCTAGGTCCCTTTCAAAAAACCATGATTTACCCTAAGGTTTATATGAAGTTTGGTGAGGGATACTGCAATGGTATATCTTTGGTTTTCATCCAAGAGATCCAAGTTCAAACTTTGGTATAAGGGGATTGGACCCTTTCAAAATAAAACCATGCTTTAACATAAAAATATTTGGTCCCATGAACGCTACCATGGTGGTATGTCCTTGGGTTTTTAACCAAGAGACCCAAGTTCAAACCCCATGACCAGGTTATGGGATCAACTATGCTTTACCCTAAAATTTTATCTTGTAAGGGATATCATAGTCATACGTCTTTGTATTTTCATCCAATATATCCAAGTTCAAACCCAAATACAAGGGGACCAAGCCTCCTTGTAAATACTCGTGCTTTACCCTAAAAAAAATTCTAATGAGGGATACTATAGTGGTATGCCTTAGGGTTTTCATCTAGGAGACCCAAGTTTAAACCTTGATAAAAAGGAACTAGGACCCCTTTCAAAAATGTGTTTTACCCTAAAATTTTATCCTTGTGAAACACTGTAGTGGTTTGGACTTTGATATATATTCTAAGAAACCCAAGTTCAAACCACAACGAGTTGTGCGTGAGTGAGCTTGTATAAAAAACAAATTTAAAAAAAATAATAAAAAATAAAAACTTAAGATTATTTTGTATGTCCCATAGTGGTATGTCTTTGGGTTTTCATCCAAGAGACCCAAGTTCAAACCTCAATATAAGGAGGAGAATTGGGACCCTTCCAAAACCCATTATTTATCCTAAAATTATCCTGTGAGGAATATCATAGTGGTATATCTTTGGGTTTCCATCCAAAACCCATGCTTTACCCTAAAAGTGTCCTGTGAGGAATATCATAGTGGTATATCTTTGGTTTTTCATCCAAGAACCCAAATTCATACCTCGATACAAGGGGATCAATGTCCCTTTCAAAAACATGTGTTTTACCCTAAAATTTATCCCGTGAGGGATATCATAGTAGTGTCTTTGGGTTTTATCTAGAAGACTCAAGTTCAAACCTCGATAGAAGGAAATTGATACCCTTTCAAAACCTATGCTTTATCCTAAATATGTAATATCTCATGGGGGATACCATAGTCATTTATCTTTGGGTTTCATGTAGGATATCCAATTTGAAACCCCAATATAAGGGGACCGATACCCCTTTCAAAAACCCATTATTTACCCTAAAATTTGTATCGTTAGAGATATCATAGTGGTATATATTTGGGCTTTCATCCAAGAGATCCAAGTTCAAACCCTAAAACAATGGGATCAAGACCCCTTTCAAAAACCTATGCTTTACCCTTAAATTTTTAGTCTCTTGAGGAATAACATAATGGTATGTCTTTAGGTTTTTGTCCAAAAAAAACAAATCAAACCCCAATACAAGGGGACTAGGTCCCCTTTCAAAAAATTTAAGCCTTACCCTAAAAATTTGAGTCTTATGAAGAATACCGTAGTGACCCAAGTTCAAACCCCTATATAAAGAGGCTCAGACCCCTTTCAATAACTATGCTACTAAATTGTATGATCAAATGGTATTTTAGCTTAAATGGCTAGATTCTTCAACATTCAAGAATCAAGTTTGAAACTTGTCAAGCAATACAAATAATATCAAAGTTTTATTGTAACATAGTGATGATGTAATACAAGTGAGATTATTTCAATCCCATATAACTAGTTAAAAAAACAAAATCACATTAAATTCTTCAACTTTCAATGACAATAAAGTCCAAATTGAATTAATTTAAACATAAGCTTAACAATAGATACAAAACAAATACCTTTAATGAAAAATACAATACAAAAAAATATGCAATATGTTTTCACCATCTAAACTAAGTTCTAAGACTTTATATTATTTAGGAGGGACATTTTTCGTAGGACTGCCCAAATTGTTGAACTTGTTTCAGCCATATTTCACTCATTTGTACTCAGATTGAGCTAAAATTTTGAGGGTAGATGCCTGAAAAACCCTAGAATGTCTCCATAAATTTTTAGATAATTTGGAGAAACACAAATCCTAGTGCATACCTATGTGTGAACGAGATTTTTGGCAAGTAATTATGCGAGGGTTTCATCTAGATTGAGTGCAAGCAGCTCCGGAGGTTGGTTTTCGGGGCCTTCAGGCCCTAGCGACCAATATTTTTGTGGTTTCTACTCAAGATTTTAGTAGGATATGTTGTAGAGGATCCAATATGGGTTAGAAATCTATCTTTCAATAGATCATGTTGTGAACTTGAGTGACAACGACTTCCAATTTATTGCACAAAATAAAAGTAAAAATCATACCTTTCCACGACATCTAGGGCAAGGATTAAAGAGATCACAAAACAAGTTTCAAGTAGCTGATCAAAAAATGGCTCAAATCTCAAGTGAATCTGGTGCTAAGGTGCACCCAAAAAATAAATTTACTGTGAAAACCTTTGTCAAGGGTAATAATTTTGAAGACTCAACCCCAAAAATGAATTTTTGGGATGCCCTCCATCGTGGACAGCCTCATCCCAATGCTAATACTAATATTAGGGCTTCCATAAACCTCTAAGAATACCTAATATTGATCCCAGGAAAACAGAGTTAGGATGTCTTAAAGCAGCTAATGGAACTCCTATTGTTAAGCTTGATATGGGTAACATTCAGACTGGCATTGAAGATCTAGAAAAAAGAGGACTAATTTGTCGGTTCATGGGTTTTCATTCGAGCCTATCTGCTTTCAAAGTTTGGGCTACAAAAATCTGGAAAACTAAAGGTGAGTTATAAATCTCTATTTATTCAAATGGTTATTTTCTTATTTTATTTGCTAATAATGAAAATAGAGAGAAAAATTTTCAAGGGGTCCTTGGTTCTTTGGAAGGGCAGGGTTTTTCATGAAGCCCTAACATACTAAATTTAAATTCGAAGAAGATATACCTTCTACAGCTCCTGTGTGGGTTAGACTCTTTGGCCTCCCTATTAAATTTTGGAATCCTGCTATTCTTTCTTCAATTGGAAACTCTTTAGGAACTTTTATGGTGACTGTTGATTGTACTCAAAATTTTGAACATATTATTTATGCTCGGATTTGTGTTTTAATGCATTTTGACAAACCCCTACCTAAAAATATTACATTATAGTTTGAGGAAGACACTTGGGAGAAAGTAGTGGACTATGAGAACATTCCTTTTTGTTGTAGAATTTACCATGAATATGGTCATTTGGCTAGTGCTTGCCCAAATAAAATTCTTGATCAAAAGAAAGAAGATATAAACTCAACAGGTTTCCAAATGCCTAAGAAGAAGAACACTAAAAAAAAACCAGTTATGAAGGATCAATCAAAGTCATCTACTAATATGTTTGAAATCCTTTCAACAAATGATGTCCCAAGTGAGGAAGAGGAAATAATGGAAACAAAAATCTTAGAAACACAATTTAAAGATGAAGGGAAGAACTCAGAGATAAACCAACAAATCAAATATTTTCAACTAAAAAAAAGGGAGAAAATTTACACAAGAAAAACAATCTTTTAAATGTCAACTTAAAATAATACAGGTCCCAATATAGACTCTTTTGAACCCTCTAGTAACATTTTGGTTGTGCATGAGCATTATTCAAGGTTAGAAGCCATATCAAATTCAATTGGAGTAAGTCAAGAAACAGGTAAAAAAAACTAAAGATGGATTCTAATCAAAAGGTAGGTCGCAAGACCAATCAATATCATATGGTAAAAGAAGGTGAAAAGCTTGTAGAGGAAGGTAAGATTAATGCCCTTCCCAATTTTTTTAGCCTTGGTATTAATTAATATCATCACTTGGAATATTAGAGCACTCAAATGGAGTCTCTCAAAACAAAATGAAATTAGAAGAATGATTCAGATAAATCATCCACATTTTATTTTCCTTCAAAAAATGAAGATGTCAATAGAGGATACAGATTCAATTGCTAGTAAAATTTGACCAACTGGAAAAGTCATTTCCCTCAGTTCCCAAGGGACTTCTAGTGGCATTTCTTGTCTTTGGGATCCAAAAGAGAGTTATTCACCATATGGTTGGAAGTTGGGGTCTTTTGGCTATAGCTATTCAAAGTAGATATTCCAACCAAATTATGCTCTGCATTATTGTTTATGCTTCGACTACTTTGGAGGAAAAAAGAAGACAGTGGAAGGATATAACTTATATTATCTCTCATTTTCTTGAAGCTTGGATCTTGATCATAGGAGATTTCAATACCATCCTCTCTCTGGATGAGAAAATGGGGGAAAATAGAAATTTGGACGGAGCACTAACCTCATGAGCAAATATATTGCAAACCTCCATCTTGTGGAAACCCAACCAGATAATGGTCATATGACTTGGTCTAATAGAAGGCAAGGCTTAGCTTTTATAATGGAGAGATTGGATAGTTTTTTGCTCTCTAAAAATTTTTTAATCCATGGTCACATTCCTAAAGTGAAGACTCATAACAATGTTGGTTCAGATCACTGGCCAGTCATGGCGAAAATGTGGAAAACCAAAGTGAGTTTCTCTCATTTTTATTTTTAATTAATGTGGCTCAAATATAGTTCCTTTAGACCTCGTGTGCAACAATGGTGGAAGTAAGGTAAGCCTAGGTATGGGACTAAAATGTTCTATTGTGTCAAAATACTGCAATACACTAAATCCAAAATCAAGACTTGGAACTGGAAGGAGTTTGGGGATGTTCATAAAAAAAACATGAATTTATTACTCAAATTGAAATTTTAAATAATAAAATCATTTATATGGCCTCACAGAGAGTAGAAGTGCAGATGAAATTAAACTCACAACTCAGTTAAAGTAATGGGAAAAAAGAGAAGAAATCTTATGGAAGCAAAAATCTAGAATTCAATGGCTTAAAGAAGGATATTGAAACACAAATTTCTTCCACAAATATCTTCTAGCTCGAAGATCTCACAATTTTATTTCTTCCTTGAAATCAAATTATGGAGATGTTTTCCACACTTGGGATGGCATGAACTCTATTGTTGTCGATTACTTTTCCAATATTTTTGTTGCTACTCCTCTTGACTCATCTTCTCAAAAAAATGTAATTCAAGCAATCCCTTCTCTTATCACTTCTAAGGAGAACTTTATTTTGATTGCTCTTGTTACTATCAATGAGCTTCAACAGGTAGTTTTTAAAATGCAAAAATGGAAAACCCCAGGTCTTGATGGTTTTCTCATTGAGTTCTACCAAGAGTTCTAGGATATCCTTCATGCTGATTTATTAGAGGTGGTGGAAGAAGCCAGGAAAGCCAAAGAATTTTTGAAGGTTATAAATAAAACTTATATTAATATTATTCCAAAAGCTCAAGATATTGATCATATCTTAGCTTTAAGACCTATTGCTTTATGTAATGTTCTTCTCAAAATCATTACTAAGATCATGGCAGAAAGGTTGAAGCCTCTTTTGCATAAGATTATTTTCCCTGAACAAGGGGGTTATGTGGAAGGGCATCAAATAGTAGATGAGATAGTTCTTGCTTAGGAAGCCATACATTCCATGGATATGCAAATATCTCCTTCTATGTTCATTCGGTTAGACTTATCCAAAGCTTAAGACAAAGTGTATTGGCACTTTCTTATCAAATTTTTGAGGCAATTTGGTTTCTCTCAAGATTAGATTGATTGGATTATGGGATGTATCTCTTCAATTTCCTACTTAGTTCTTATCAATGGTAGGCCTTCTCAGTTGTTCCCAGCTTCTAGAGGTATTAGGCAAGGTGATCTGCTATCCCCTTATTTATTCATCATTCTTTTTGAATGCTTAGGTAGGACTATAACCAAAAATGCTTAGGTAGGACTATAACCAAAAAGAGAGAAAACAAAATCCTTGAGGGAGTTACCATTGCTCATGGAGCCAGACCTATCTCTCATCTTCAAATTGTTGATGACTCTACTTTGTTAGGTAAAGTTACAGTTAAGGAAGCTTCTAATATTAAGCAAATCATTAGTTGTTTTTCTAAGGCTACTAGGCAATTGATCAATAAAGACAAATATAAAGTTATTTTCTTTCACTGCTCTGCCAGATAGGAATCCATGGTCTTGGATAAATTAAAATATAAGCAAACCTCCCTTTCGATCACTTAATTAGGTATTCCCATCAATATTCAAAGGCAAAAAAAATATTGGAATTGGTTGTTGGACAAAGTCAAAAAGAAAATTGGCTCTGCTAGGGTTTGATGAGGAAAGCTGCTTTGCTGGAATTTTTTTGAGACCTATCTGGTGGGCTCTGCGGGGATGGCAGCAATTTTTGGAGGAGGTATGAACAACTGGAGGAATGTAGTGATGGCATCAGGTCCGTCACAGAGCATGCATGCTAGGGCTGGTATTTCTTTTTAAAATGATTGGAAGGAACAGGATTTCCCATTGCATGCCAGGAATCGCTTGTTAAAGAACAATGGATGTTTGGAACGATGTGAAGCCATGCCGGTTCTAGTGGTTCAACCAGACTCGATGGCGAAAGATGTGGAGTATTTAACCAAACATGCACTTATTGGTAAATTTATGGGCATCCGAATTTCTCTTCCCTTTGTGGAGGCTTGGGTTAGGAAGACTTGGAACCCTGAAGGTGATGTGGAGGTGATGCTGAGTGCAAACAGCTATTTTATGGTGGTTTTTTCTTGTCTTGCGGATCGTAACAAAGCATTTGAAGGAGGTCCTTATTTCTGTAACCAAGCGAGACTCTTTCTTAAACCCTGGCATGTGGGTTTCAATCCATCAGAGGAGCGGCCGTCACGGGTTCCGGTGTGGGTTCGGCTTCCGTGGCTCCCCTTGGAATTTTGGAGAAATGAAATCTTGCATATGATTGCCCTTCTACTTGGGAAGCCGGTTGGGCCGTCAAGACAGATGCTGGATAAAAAGGTAATCTCTGTTGCCCGTATTTGTGTTGAAATTGATTTAAACAATCCTATTCCAGATTCTATTGAAATACAGTTCGGATCAACCACATGGGTTCAAAAACTTGACTATGAAGCTCTTCCATTTCATTGTCGGATTTGCCATGAATATGGCCACTTACAAAGAAAATGCCCTAAGTTTTTCCTACCTGTGGCTTCAAATCCTGGGCCCTCTCAAGCTGTAGAAAATATGGATAAAGGAAAAGCCCCGATAAAGGAGGGGGATCAGGATAAGGAAGGCTTTGTTACGGTAAAACCTTAGAATAAAGGAAGAAAGGCAAAAAGAGACATTAAGGATAACCAGCCAGATTCTCAGCTCAATCGTTTTGAAATTCTAGAGAATCTTGATCAGTGCGTGGAGATACCTGAAACATCGCTACCTGTTATAGATATAACAAGACCAAATCAGTTGTCTCTTCATGAGGTGGAACAAAGGGAATCAAATATAGGGGGTTTAAATGAAGAACAAAGGGCTTTGGTTTCGAGTATAGGTGATATGGTTGGCCCTAGCCCTGGAAGTGAAGTTATCTTAGAAAATGGCACAGATTTAGATGTGCCCTCTCCTACCTAGGCACTGATGCAGTCATCCATGGACTATAAAACTCCTACGGTGTTGGGATTGCAGCATAAAATAATTAAAAAAAATGCTTCAGATAAGAATATGAAGGTGGGTCGAAAGAAAGACCAGGATAAAATTAAGTTAATGGGGGAGACTTTGGTAGAGTTAGGTTTGGTGAGAATATTGGACTCCCATTTTTATAACCCCCAAAAATGATTATACTTTCATGGAATGTAAGGGGGTTGAACAACATCCCCAGACAAAAAGTTGTTCGTGATTTGATTCATGTTCATTCTCCGGATGTGGTTTTTATTCAGGACAAAGTATTGATAACTGGGAGAGTCTCTCGTCTGGGGATTCTCAACACCTACGGGAGTTGATCCATAAGGATGTTTATACTTAATGTGGTTTGTTTTTTTTTTGGTTTTCTTTGGGAGTTGACCTTGTCTGGTGATTTAGCCTGTCTTGTTGCTTATTTGAGTCCTAGGTGGGGGCTCAGCTGTACTTTGTAATCCAGACTTTTTATCAATAAATTTTTACCCCTTTATTTAAAAAAAAAAATTCAAAAAGAAAATTGGAAAGTGGACCAACAGGTGGCTTTCTTTTGGGGGTAGAATCACTTTCGTAAAATTAGTCCTTCAAGATATTCCTATTTATGTTTCTTTTGTGTTGAATATCCCAAAGGTTGTTCTTCAATAACTAGATCAAATCAGTCATCTGTTCCTCTAAGGATAAAATAAAATGGGCCTTATTGAAAGGGGACACTTTATGTCTTCCTAAGAATGAAGGGGGGTTAGGATTCCGATCTTCTATTAATAACAACAAAGCTTTAACTGCTAATTTATATTGGAGGATGTTGCATAACCCCAATGCTCTTTGGGTCAATAATATTCGCGATAAATATACTGAGAACAAAATTCATGAAGACCTTATTCACTATCAATTGCCTACCAAAGGTTCTCCCATTTTAGCAGTTCTTAAGACTGGTGAGGATTTGATAAAGAAAAATTTATTTTGGATCATTCATAATGGTCAACATGTAAATTTTTGGATAGATTCTTGGGATGGTCACAAGCCTTTGATAACTCAGTTTCTCGATTGAAGGCCTTGGATGGAGGAGCTTCACCGAGATAACTGGATAAAGGTGGCTAATTATTGTCGATACCATACTGATAATTCAAATGTTGGTAGATATTGGATCCCTATTTAGGACTAGTCTATTCAAATCCCAGAAAGGCAAAGACAAGATATCCAAGGCATCCTTCATATGAGATCTCTCTCTTGGTCCCATGAAAAATATTGTTTTGGATGGAACAACACTACTAAGGGTGAGTATTCAGTTGCTCAAGGTTATTTGACCTTATGCCATAATAATTCCAACCAATCATCTGACATATTTTCTCAGTCGTGGGCTTAAAAGCTCTGGCCTAAGGTGAGGTTCTTTACTTGTCTTTTATTGCATCGCAGGGTGCTTACTGGTGAGCAACTTATAAAGCGTGGTTTTCATGGCCCTTTTATATGTGAAATGTGTGGAGAGAATGTAAAAACTCTTAGCCATATTCTTATTGAGTGTACTTTAGCCTCTAAGCTATGGAGGAGAATAGCCACTTTACTTGGCTTATAGTGGTCTAATTTTTTTACTCTTGAACAGCTTTGGAGGGATTGGCCTAAACAAGAGGGTGTTGATCATTTTATTAGGTAGTTAGTTTGGATGGGTTCTACCATTCTTATTTGGAATATCTGGAATGAAATGAACAATTAAATTTTTAATCAGGATAAGAAGGATATTCACTATATTTGGCAAAATACCATTGCCAACTTAGTTGAATCAGTCCATCAACTCCTTAATCACCCCCAAAATTCCCACCAAATATGGGATCAAGTGATGAAAAGATTGAAGATTAAATTTTCTAAGGGCAACCAACTTAAAGGGAATGTGAGTAATTGTAATATGGATAGGACAAGAAATTGGCAACCTCCTCCTAAGGATTTTGGAAAAGTCAATACTGATGGAGCCTCTAGAGGTAACCTTGAAAAAGCTAGTGCGGGAGGAATTGGTAGACTTTCAGATGGCTCCCTGGTTTTTACTTTTGCTAAGAATTTGGGTATTCTTTTCAATAACCTTGCTAAGGGGTATGGTATCCTCAAAGGCCTTCAAGAGGCTACTAAGGTTGGATGGGAAAATGTGCTAGTTGAGTTTGACTCTCAACTCATGATTAATATTTTGAAGACTCCTAAGAATCATAAGGTTGATTGGAGAATAAAAAGAATTATTGAGAAGATTCAATTAATCCAAATGGGATTTTTTAAAGTTGATTACAATCATGTAGTCAGAGATCAAAACAAGAGTGTTGATGCTTTAGCTAATTGGGCTTTGGACAAAGGTGATCTTACTTGTTATGGCCACCCTCCTAGATGGTGGGCTTCGCAAATTAGGGAAGCTCTTCTTTCTATCATTTCTTTGGATGGCTCCAGTTCTAGAGGTATCTAGTTTCTTCTTGCTTTATTTTTGCTTCTCTTTGGTTCATTCAGTGTATTTTAGTTCCCTAGCTCAAACTATTCTTTCTTTTGTTTCCTTTGTTTATTCTTGCCTTAAAAGTCTTTTGGTCTAGAAAGGTCATTGTTGTGTTCCTTTTTTTCTTTTTTCTTTTTTTGTTTAGTTTTTGAGGTGTGTTTTTACGTTTTGTGTTGTTTTTTGTTGTTCTTGTGTTTTTGTTGTTTTGTGTTTTTTTTTGTGTTTTTTGTTATTGTTCTTGTGTTTTTGTTGTTCTTGTTCTTGTGTTTTTGTATGTTTGTGTTAATTTGTGTTTTTGTGTGTGAGTGTTTTCTATGTTTTTTTGTTTTTGTTTATTGTCTATTGTTGGTTGTTTTTTATTTTTTTTAGGTTTTGGTTGTTTTTGTTTTTCATGTTTTTGTTGGTTATGTCTTTGTAGCGCTCTGTTGTTTTTGTCATGTTTGTGTTTTGTTATGTTGTTCTTGTGTTTTTCCTATTTGATTCGTGTTGTGGTTTTTTTTAATCTTATTGTGTGTGTTTGGTCATGCTTTATATTTTCGACACACTCAAGGAGCATGTTTTTTTTTTTTTTTTTTTTATTGTGTGTTTGTTTGCTCCTTGAGTATGTCAAAGGTAATAGGCCAGATACGAGCCCTAAGTAATTTTGACAGAATAGATACCTCTGCTTCCTTAGATCTTACCCGAAAGTGGCATCCCTTCTAAAATATTTTTTAATAAAAAATAAAATCCAAATTTTATACTACCACTATATAATTATAATATATATACTAAACATGTATAATTACAAAAATTATTGTACTACCAATGTATAATTTATAACTATAATATATTTATATCGATAATTACAAAATTATAATAATAACCATCATAACTTCTTATGTAACCAAAACAAAAATAATTTAAAAAATACACATGATATATCACTATTCACCTATCCCTTAACCTAACAAAAACATTACATACAATCATCCTTCATCCCTAAATTAGTGCTATGGTGCAAATTTAAACATAAATAACAGCAAAATACCTAATTTAATCATTATTATCAAAGTTACCACAACACATTCCTATCATCCCTTCATTCCTAAATTTGTGTTATGGTACAAATTTTTACATAAATAACGGCAATAAACCCAATTTAATCATTATTTGCAATTATAAAAAGAAAGAGTATCAAAGTTACCAACACATATTCCTTAAAGTTCATTAAAGTTATGTGCAGAATCAAATCAGAATTAGTAACAATTTTTTAAAAAGTAAATATTTGAACTAAATTTCTTCATAATTTTAACTACCCACCTGCTCTCCAACTCCTTTACATGAACAATAAAACTAATAAAAATTAAAATACAAATAAAAATAAACAATTGCCCACCATAAAATTACATCCTTCAAACTATCACACAATATATAATTCTAACTACTTCACTCCCCTCTAAACTATTTCCAACTACTTCACGCCCCTCCAAACTGCTCACGCGCGTCCTTCAAACTTGAAATACATTCCTCTGTAAAATTATCTTATTTAAAAAAAAAAAACAAATTTTATATTAAATTTATTAATTTTTATGAAAAATAATATTTAAATTTTATATTATTATTATATAATTATAATATAAGGATATCCCTGCCTCCTTGGGTCTTACCCGAAAATGACATCTTTTTGGGATGTTTTCCACAAATAAAAAATATATATAATTATAATATATATTAAATATGTATAATTATTAAATTATTATAATATATATTATACATGTATAATAACAAAGTTATAATACTACCACTATAAAATTATAATATATATTAGATATTTATAATCACTAAATTATAATATTCATTATAAAAATTAATTTTAAGAAAAAAACACCTATAACAATAATAATAAAAACATGCTTATAACTGACCTGTCCTAGCCAAAACATTGATTAGTTAGCATTTTTGAAAAGTAAAGTACACATGATGTATAAAAAACATTACATACAATCATCCGTTCATCCCTAAATTATTTCTATGGTACAGATTGAAACAGAAATAACAGTCATGCCCAATTTAATCATTGTTTGCAATTAATAAACAAAAGAGTATCAAACATACCAGCACGCATTCCTTTACGCCCATTAATTATATACCTAAAGTGTTTTCAGATAGCATAACTAAGTGAGAATTTTGATTTTTTTTTAAAGGTTTAAGGTTTAAATCAGATGTAAGGTATGTGTATGAAGGGTGGGTGTGTATATGGTTGTATGTTTGGTCTCTATTAATAAGCTCAGCTCTCATCCTTATCAAAAATCATGGTTGGGATGGGGATGCCCAGTCCTGAACATAAGTAGTAAGGATCATACAATCCTCAATCAAAAAAATTATATATTTTCCAGGTAGAAATCAGTGTGTCTGATGGAGGGCATGACTCCTTACTTGGATGTCATTACTATAAACCTTAGTCTTTATAGGCCATTGGATAAAGATGAAACTCTCGTGATAGTGAGGGTTTGGCTTTGATATTGATAAACTTAGCTCTGGCTCTTACCGGGAGTTATGGCTAGGAGGGGACTGCTCAGCCCTATAAGGGGATCACAGGAGTTTATCACACTACAGGAATAGAAAAAAATAAACTTGGATAAAGATGAAGGTAAGAGTTTATCACACTATCCAAATAAATAAAAAATAAACTTAGGTAAAGATAAAGTCAAGACTCAACCATTCACAAAAATTGGACCTATCACTATAAAACTTAGCCTGTTAGGTAAAAATAAAGTCATCAAACCCCACCCATTCAAAAAAAAATAACCAGAACAATCACAACCACTACCAACCAACCAACCTATTCTTTAAGTTCATATTTCCTTTTTATATATTAAAGTTGTGTGTTTCAATCATTTTCTGGAACTGGAGTCAGAACCGGGGACAATAAGGATGTAAATGTCCCATAAGGACACCCTAGTGATATTTCATTAAACTTTTATTCAAACTAGCTGAATTCAAATTATGGAGAAAGAATCCCTTAATAACGATGTAAATATCCTACAAAGACACCTTAATGATATTTCGTTAGACTTTTATTCAAACTAGCTGAATTTAAATTATGGCGAAAAAAACCCTTATACCAAAGAAGTATGACGACCCAGTTGTACTTTGTCTTATTTAAAAAAATAAAAATAATTAATTGCCCACGAGAAAAATGCATCCTTGGAACTGTCACAACGATGTATAATCCTAACCACTTCAAGCCGCACTAAGCTATTTCCAAACTGATCACGCGCGGCTTTCAAATTTGAAATACATTACTACGCTAGGAACAATCTCCATTATGGATTGCAGCGGAGACTCGTAAGGGTCTCAAATCCTAGATGTATAACAGCTTTAAATGGCTGCAATCAATCATACCAGCATTAGTATACCTGGTTAAGCATGCTTGGGTCAGAGTTATACTAATACTGAAATGAGTGACCTCCTGAGAGGGGTTTCAGTACTGTATCCTTTTTATTTTAAGTCTATGTCAACATATACAATTGGTATCTCTCTCAATTTTAGTATTATATTTTTTATTTGAAATCCTTTTTATTTTAAGTCTATGTCAACATATACAATTGGTATGTCTCTCAATTTTAGTATTATATTTTTTATTTGAAATTTTGTTTTTTTTCTTAGTGAAAGAGACTCAAGTTCAAATCATAAGATAATGTATCTTTAAATTTTTATTAAAAAAATTTAAGTTTAAACCACAAAATACTAACTCCTTGTCATTAAGTTTTTATTAAAAACTTAAATTCAAACCAAATAGAATGACTCTTTTATGTTAGTCCCCTACAACAACTACTACAACAGAAATGGCTTTCAAGACATATTCCATCTCTTTGGGGTTGGACCCCTCCCCGCTTCTAGCCTCTTCCTCTACCTAAAGACAAAGAAAGGTCTACCGATTTCAGCCTGCGATTCAGTATTCTTTCTTGCATCCAAAACAACAAATACAATGATCTCTTTAAATCTTTCATACATTCACATAGCATCCCTTCTCATTTCATTTATGCATAAATTGTAGGAAGGGAGAAAACACAAATTAAGAAAAGCAATCTTTATTGTTTCACTGCTATGGATCACTATGTATAATTTGAAGAGCTTTAAAATGAATGGTCATATGAAAAATTTGAGCAAATATTGAGGGAGATACAACTTTATGAAGTTAGTCATCCTAAATAAAGACAATAACAATTTATTAAGTTACGGGAAATGAAATTACCAAAATTTGTCAGCAAGAGTTTGAATGATGGGAGGAACAATGGAGAACTAGGGTATAGCGAGGCAAGACATTCTATTTGGGCCTACAATTTTTCAGCCAAGTTTTAGCTAACTTTTATATTTTCTTCATTATTTTAGAAGTTTTGCATGTAGATTATTTTAGGTATATTTTCAATATATATAATTGTTATAGGTTATACTGGTAAATTTTAGTAGATATTGAGTTATAGTTTCCTTCCCATGGACTGATTTACAACTAAATCCTTAGAATCATTCCTAGTAATAAAGGTTAGGGAGAACACTACAAAGCAACATTCCTTGTTGCTCAAAGATAAGGTAATCATTGATAAATTTAATGGGTCCTAACTAGGGCCTTTGAATTCAAGAAAATAGATTGATAGGAGATGGAACTCTTCAGAAGTGATTTTATCCTTTTACACCAAAGGTTTCTTCCTAGTCATTTTTTGTTTCGAGGAAAGAGAGAGAATATTTAAAGAGGGTCCTTGTTTTATAGGAAGAGCAGACTCTTCCTTATTCACTGGTATGAAGGCTTTGCACCTAAAAATATAAATCTATCACTAATACTAGTTTGGGTTAAGATTTATGGATTGGCCATTGAATTCTAGGAAATGGATACCTTCAAGACAATAGTCAACACTCTGGGAGAATTCCTTGAGATTTTATAAACTACAAAAGACATATTCTTGGCTATTTATGCTCAGATATTTGTCATAATTGATATCAGTAAACCTTTACTAGAACCAATCATTTTTAAGTATGGGGATAAGTTGTGGACTCAAACCATAAATTATGAAAACATATCTTTTTAAAGTAGAAGATGTCATGAGGTGGGACATATTGAGAGATTATGCACTAAGAAGAGTCTAGCAAAAACATATGTAGAAAACCATAAGAAAAAATTACAAATGGATATGGATTAGAATGGTTTTCAACTTCCATAAATAGGTCCAGACTTATGAAAGTAAATAAACAATGCAGACTAAAAAGTAAGGATATTGGAAGAAATACCAATTCTTTTGAGGTTGTAGCATATGAAGAAAAAGTAGAGTAGAGCTTAGAGGACACAGTACAACAGGATCATAATATTAACAAGGAATCATCTACTCAAATTGATCTTGATTTAGGGATGAACACTTCCATTGAACCTAAGGAATGTGTCTCATCATATTTTAAGAACTCTCTTGAAGTACCATGCACCATTTAGGAAAATAAAAGTGGTAGAGAATATACAGTGTTAGATGTTAATATCTCTATCATTAACAAGGATATACCAAAAAATGAGCAAGTTAAGTCAAAAGGTTCCTTAGCAGAGCTAGGAGAGGATAAATCTAATGAAAAAAAAAATTATGAAAGAATATTGAGGAATAAATTAATAAGACCTACTCCCAATACTGGCAAGGCAAAAAGAGAAACTTTCAAATATCAAGTGAGAGCCAAGGAAGTAAGAGCAAACATATAAAAAGAAACACAATCTAAGTTGGTTGAACTTCTCTTTACCAAACAACAAAATGATATTGGTAATTTTTAGGTGATGCTAGTAGCCTCTCACCATCTCATGGAGTTTAAGAGGTGCTAATGTGCCCTTAAAACGGAGGTGTATTAGGGACCTTTTTTTAAGTAATAAGTCTGATATTCTTTGTATCCAGGAAACTAAAATGACAATTGATGAACTTTCCAAAACTATGAAAACAATATGGAAAAAATGTGAATGGGATGTTCTGGATTTAGAACAAGTAGGAGGTGAAGATTTGATGTCTAATACTTCACACCATGTTTTTTTGGAGCATTCCAAGCATTTTGGAGCCATCTCCTACATTTTAGAGGATAATTTCCTCTATTTTTGGCACCTTTTTTAATGAGGATTTAATTAATATTTAATTAATTACAAATTCCTTAAATTATCTAAGTATTGGGCAGCCATATTTTAGGAGGATTTATTCATTGTTTAACTCCAAATTTTGCTCCTTTCATCACTCCTAAAATTTAGTAGGTTTTGTAGTTAACTAGTCATAGTGGGAGTTGTAATGCATAAGTTGCTCCCATTAATTATCCTACGATTTAGGATTGTGCTAGTTAACTATGCACATGCACGTGCTTTAATTTAAGAACTATTTTTTAGCATATCCAATAAAGTAACTTACATGATGCTTATAACTAGTTGATAATTTTAAGATATTCCAAACATCATTGGAATTTTTGTTATTTTTACGTTTTTTCTCTTTATTACTGTAAGAGAGATTTCAGAATACAAGTGGAGAGCAAAAAAGAAAAATATTATTATATTTTTTGTCATATTTCTCATACAATTGGTGTGTTGAGTTCTACAATTGCAGTTTTTTTACATTGATTCAGTCATTGGATGAACAAGATTTCTCTATTGTTTATGGTTTATTATCTTTGTTCTTTGCAAGTGTGATAATATTATGGATTTAACCATTGATTGCTGATTTTTTAGTCTATGTTATTGCTGCACTAAATCTAAAATTCCAGCCATCTTATTGTGTATTTATTCTCATAAAATATTATCTTGTGGAAGTTATTAGAGGTTTCTTTGTCTCTTCTACATAAGAATTAAAATCTTTAGCAGAGGGAATTCTAACATGTTGAAATCCAGTTAGAACCTCTTGTGAAACCATTCATAAAACTAGCCATTGGATAACCTCATTAGTCTCATGCTACTTTGCATATATTTTTTCATCCTTATCAATGTCTATGGACCTACAACTCATTCAAGTAGATTAGAAGTATGGATTGTGATTGAAGTCTATGAAAAATAAAGTCCAAGAAACCCAATTCATTATCATAGAGCCATAACCAAGCTACTTGAAAAATTGGAGGAATTAGAAAAATAACTCAAAGTATGAGAAATTTCTCAGTTTTTATTCAAAATAATAATCTATGGGAGGTTGAGTGTGAAGAGGACAACCATACATTGACCAACAACATGACAAGCCATAACCTGATAGCAAAAAATTAGACAAATGCATACTCTCATATCATTGGCTAGATTAAGGGACTTGTGCTAAAAATAATACCTTGATAAGGATTGGTTCATATCACTAGTCAATAAGAGTTAAATGATGGTAAGTGAATTCAAAAAAATATCATATTTTAAATATGAGAAGATATGGAAAGACCATTCTCAATTTGGTGATATGATAGCACAAATATGGAACTCTTCATGAAACGATGGGTTGTATACACTTGCAAAACAAATTAATTTAATAACATCTAGATTAAAAGAATGGAACAAGAACACTTCCAAAAATATCTTTGAGATGAAATAACTAGAAGATAATATTTCAAAATTCCAAAATGTGAGCACAATAATCCACGCTTGAAGGAAAGAGAGTTGCTTAGTGAATATCATAATATTTTGAGTAAGGAAAATAAATTTTGGAGATTAAAATTGAGATGGACTTGGTTTAAAGGAGATAAAAACACGGTTGTCTCATAGAATGGCAATAGAATAGAGATCAACATCTAGAATTATTAGAATTTAATTAGTATAAGGGGTTTGGATCGAAGACCAAAGTGGAATTAGAAAGAAGAAGGTTTTTTTACTAGAAAATTCTAGGATTGAAGGAGATTGAAGTTCTTAATGATAAACTACTACAAGAAGTACCTTTGGTTATAACAAATGAAGTAAAATAGCAAATTGATAAAGCCTCTTACTTAGGAGGAAGTTTATTTAGCTATTTTCTCTTTTGATATGTATATATTCCTAGGTCTAAAGGTCATGAGGGGTATGAAAGTGACATACCACTATCTCATATAGTTTGGTGATAGCTAGATAAGGAGATTAGAGATACCAATGTCGTAGAGTCGTTGGAGAAGGAGAAATCTCAAGATAGAGCCAAAAGCCTTTATGAAGTCGACGAAGCAACAAAAGACTTTGACGGACTACTGGTGAGCCTCCTTAATAATGGCTTAAAGGATAAATATGTGATCAATAATCTGGTAGTTGCTCCTAAAACTTGCTTGTCCCGTAGCCCTTAGCTTCCTGCGCTCTAGTTATTCTGACAACTTTATTTCTAACATTGTGCCATACAACTTGGCAAAGGTATGTCCGATCATAATAGCCCTGTAATTTTTCAGAATGGAAATATCTCTTGATTTGTGGATGGGATGAATAATGTGTTGTGCCTAAGAGGGGGAGAATCCAAAGCAATTAACCTCATTAAAGAACCTCGAAAGTGGAAAATCGAGTAAATCAACTCCATGTTTGAATAACTTCGCTTGGAAGCCCTCATAATCTATGGATTTATTGGTGTTGAGTTTCTGAATAGCTTTCCTAATGTCCAAAGTAAGGAACAAGTGGCAGAAGGGAGGGCAGGAAGAGACAAGGATGGTGGGTTGGCTAGGGACATCATAAAGGGAGTTAGAGAGATATATGGGATAGCCTGAGCATTCCAAAAATTAAAATGTTTGGGATAGCCCAAAAAAATTATCTGGGGATAATATAATGAAAAGAGTTTTTCATGACCCCTCACAATGTGTTCTATGAAAAAAGGAGGAGAAGAGTATTGACCATCTCTTGTGATGTTGTTCAATAGTTTGGGAATTATGGCAATGGATTCATAATATGTTTGGTAAATGCATGGTGATGAATGGTTGAATTGAAGAATAGTTAAATAAATGGTAAAGCACTTTAAAAGTGAGATGTTATTCTAGAAAATATTGAACGATACAATACTTTGGATTGTATGGTTGGAAAGAAATAGAAGAATATTTAAAGGAAAAGAAAGCATTTAGAGGTAATGAAAATGAATATTTTCTTCGATAGGAGTCTAAACCAACCCTATCAACTCACCCAATCCCTAATATTGAAGCAGAGAGCCTTGATTGATGGAGTCAAGTCATCAAATGGAATTATGATGTTGGGTATAGGAAAAACAAAAGGTAAATAATATAAAATAGAAACCATCAAAAGTGGAGTTGATAAAATTAAATTTTGATAGAGCATATAAATTTAATCCAAGACCAACATGAGGGGGAGGAAAAACTAGAAATAATAGAGGTGAGATTTTATCACATTATGCTTTCAATAGTGGATTTAAGATAAATAATGAAGTGAAGCTTGGGCAGCTTTAGAAGGGTTAAAAATATGCATACAAATGAAATGGACCAAATTATGGATGGAAGGAGATTCACTAATAGTAATAAACACAATTTTAAGGAAAGTAAAGGCTCCATAGAACATACAAGAGATCATTGTGGAAATACAAGACCTTGCTACAAAGTTTGAAAAAATCAAGTTTACACATATGTTAAGGGAAGGGAACAAATGTGTAGATAGGCTAACCAATAGAGGGGTTTTAATAGAGGATTGTGAAGTTAAATTCTCTTTAGGAAGTAGTATGTTGAGTTGAAGCTGATAAGAAAATGTTGACTGCCTAAATCAAATAATGATTAAGATTTACTTCAATGTTTCCATTGGTAATATTTGATGTATTTTATAACATTAATGTGTTTTCGTATAAATTATTTATTACAATTCTTGTGGTTACACTTATGTTGTAGGAAGGAAACTAGCAGTCTATATATGGTAAAGCAAACTATGATAGCATGATATTTTGGAAATATTACTCTACTAAGATGTAATGCATAGAAAATAGAGGTAAAGTTTTGGTATTATGAAGGTTGTTGCAAGAAAACATCAAAAAGGATGCTAAATTTTGGAATATTTGTATTTTTGAGGAAACTCAAGAATTCAAAAAAAAATTATGAAAAAATGTAGGCATCTAGGTATAGCAACTCAATTGAAATGAGAATTGACTCTATAAATTCTCAAGCTCTAAAGGAGAGAGTTGTGATTTGTCAAGGGTGAGGAATCCGAGTACAATCCTTTTTTCTCCAACTAAAAAAATATATATGTTGAAGAAGTTGTGTGAACAAATGTAAATCAGTTCCCACTCCAATTGCTCATGGACTGGTGTTGTGCAAGGACAATGGAGCTAAGAAAATAAATGTGATAGGTTATAGGGATATTATCAAAAGTTTGATCTTTCTCACTAACACTAGACCAAACATTGTTTATATTGGTTCTCTCGTTTCAAGATATATGAATGAACCATCTCAAATTCATTTGAAGGTTGCCAAGAGAATCAAATTCATTATTATGCAACTAAGAAAATGGAGCTTGTTGGTTTTAGTGATTCTTATTGGGGCAACAACTTGGATGACCAAAAGTCTACTTTTAGCAATTGTTTTTCTCTTGGTTTTGAATTGATCACATGGGACTCAAAGAAGCAAGGATTTGTTAGAGTAATATTCCATTCCTTGGGATAATTACCATTTACTCCATTAGGGTAAAATGAGGTAGTATATTGCATTATACTACATTAGTTAAATTATTACATTTACTTTTTTACCACTTACCATGTAAGATATTTACTGTTACAAATATCTAATGGTAACTATTGGTTAGTCCTAAATATCCTAGGGTAACTATTCTATCTTATCGCCTCATCCTTGAGCGCGTTAGTTAGCGTTAGTTTCTCCTAATAGGTTAGTGATATTATTGTATGCCTATATAAACTATAGGCTAACCTATTCCTAGGTTAATAATCAAGTTTATTATTTGTGAGCACATTTTATTTGTTTACACTTACTTGATAACATTGGTATCAGAGCCGGGTGGCCCAATACGAGCTTCGCTCGTTCCACCCGATCTGGATCCGACATGCTTCTCGAGGTGGCCCGCAGGAGTTGATCGACACGCTTCTCGAGGTGGCCCGTAGGCTAATCGGCTCGCTTCTCGAGGTGACCCGTAGGAGTTGACCGACTCGCTTCCCGAGGCGACCCGCAGGAGCGGACCTGGACAAGGCGGGCAACGTCCCGTTCCAGCTGGACCAGGGGCTCAAATCTCGACACGGGACCCCGGACAGGACCCGTATTTCGAGGCAACAGCCCTGGACAAGGCGGGTGTGACATCCCGTTCCAACTGCCTGATCGACACGGATCTCGAGGTGGATCCAAAAATCGGCTTGACTGGATCGGACTGAATTCGGGCACGGATCCCGAGGCCGACTGACAGGCCGACAACGGACCGCCGACACAGATCCGGCTACCTACGACCGGGATCTACGAGGGCAGGAGCGCCCTCCGATCTTCGGTGACCTAAACTGACGGCACCCACGCGACCTCGGGCACAGATCCCGAGGCGCTGATGTGGCGGACAACGAGACGCGACCTTGGGCACACATCTCAAGGCACTGACGTGGCGGACAGCCACTAGACCAGATGCAAACACGTGGACCCGACTGGACCCCGGGCATGGAACCCGAGGCTGACCGGATAGACAACGACGCGACGTGTGGCAGACAGGCCACGTGCCACCGGGACAGACAACATGGTGACACGTGGCAGACAGGCCATGCACCACCGAACGTGACGCGTGGCGGACTAGCCACGCGTCGCTTGGCGCAGCAAAAATGCGGGAAAGCACCGATTGCCCGAAGGCAATCGAAATAGAAGGGGCGCATTTCCCCTTTTATCCCGCTAAACATCGCCCGTCGCGGCGATGTGGGATTAAAAACCCAAATCTTTGGGTTTCCCCACCCCGACGGGAAATAAAGGGAAGGCATTCCCTTCCCTTCCCGTCGGGCGGCGTAGCCCGACTGGCAGGAGCGCCAGTCGGGGCGCTTACCGCCGCGGGGTCGGGAGTTCGACTCCCGACGGGGTAGAAAACCCAATTTTTTTTTGGGTTTCCCGCGGCCGACGGGAATAAAGGGAAGGAATTCCCTTCCCTTCCCGTCGGGTGGCGCAGCTCGACTGGCAGGAGAGCCAGTCGGCCAGTCTCCCGACCAGGAGGTCGGGAGTTCAAACCCCGTCGGCTCCAAAAATGATATATTTTTTTTGCTAAAACGCGGCGGAGGAAAAGACAAGGTAAAAGGTTAAAAAAAAAATTATTTTTTTGTAAATTTTTAATATTTTTTTTAATCTTTTTATTTAATAATTTAATATCTTTTGTTTAGAATCAATTTTTTTTCAAAAATTACATTGATTTTTTCCAAAATTAAATTTTATTATTAAATAAATATGATTAGATTTATTAAACTTCTGCATTAAAATAGAGAATTAAAAACCTATTTTTTGCAACACAAACAAATGAGTGCTTTTGTTTTTCCATAAAACGGAATATAAGACATAGAAGAGCAACTTTTTATTGCAAAATTAGGGAACCTTAATTCTTCTCAAACCTTGTTAATTTAGCATACAATAAAGGTTCAAACCTGAATTCTTTTTTGCCAAATTGTAACACAAGGAGACTGAAATTTTTTGTAAAATTCAAAGGCAAAGTGTGCATTTGTTTTCTCCAAGGGGGGATATAAGACATAAAATTGCACATTCTTTTTTGCAAAAATTTGAGAAGAAATTGTAACCTTGGGTCCATCAAAAACTAAGTCGTTTGTCGACTAGTTCTGGAAGCCTTCCAAATGCGGGTCGTGTGTCGACTTGTCTTGGAAGGAGTGCTCAAATTGTTAATTTTGCAAAATTCAGGGGGGGAAGACAACATTGTACTTCTTTTGCAAAATTGTAAAACAAAGTAGGAGACATAAAAATATCATTTTTTGCACAACACAAAACACACATTTTGTTGCAAAAATTAAAAGGTGCATTTTCGATTTTACTCGACACCTTTATTGGCAAATTAGGTGCATTTTCGGTAGCATCCGACACCTAGGTGATAAGAATTTTGTGGGAATTCTTGTTTGATTATTGCATTATTTCTTTTGCAATTATAAGTCATAGAATCAAGAACACACTAAACCCCAAAATTTCACAAATTTGTGTAAATCCTTGCACAGATTTAAAGCCAAAATTACTTGATATTCTCTCCTAAATCAACAAAACCCCTAATTCACTCTTATTTGTTTGGCTTAATTTCCTCCAACTTTTCATCCTTCTTGAAAGGAGTTAAGGCAGGTGCCATTAAATATCTGTTTGAGTGAATTATATTTTGGTACTCTTTTAGGGTAATCAAAAGAAAGAACAAGTTTTATTAGGGAACCTTGAAAGTAGCAATCCTTTGCACTAAGGGGGGATAATTCCTTTCTTCCTTCAAACACAGATCTTGACAAGAGGGAGATAAAACTTGTAAAGGCATTCAGAAAAGTAGAAGTCATCATACAAAATATATCTTTTCTTTTAGACTTCATAAACAACAACCATGCTTGAAGTACTTGCAATAAGAAAGGACAAATTGGTGAACTTTTTTGATCAAATTGCCTAGAAAGCATAGTTTTGCACAACTTGTAAAAATGAAAACCAAGACACCATTCAGTGTTGGTTTCAAAACAAGCAAAACTAAAATGGCAAAGGCACAACACAGAAGCCATATTTCTTGTGAAGTGTCTCATTCTGATTCTGTTTCTGGTTCAAAGATAGCACAAGGAGTGCTAAAATTGCTAAAGACAGTATTGTAGAGGGAAAACACATGTGTCCCTTGGGCAAAAGCACCATATTCTCTCTCTCTTCTTTTAGGCTTCATAAATAGCATAAGTATTTTGTTTGAAGACCTTGCAATAAGGGGTGCTTGTACCTCTTTTAGGCTTCATAAATAGCAAATTCTAAGTGTTTGAAGTACTTGTAACAAGAGGAGCGACTTTTTGTGATGTAAAATTGTCTAGGAGGCAATATTTGTAAAATCCTTCACAACACTCTTGAGTTGCATACCTTTATGCAATTGAGGGGGGATATCCATTTCTTTTCTTCACAATTTTTTGTAAATAGGGAAGATGACTTATAAGGGTGCATTTTCGGCTTTGACCGACACCTTAGTCACACTTCCTTCAGAAATTAATTACACTATGTTTTGCAACAAGAAGGGGGGAACTTATAAGGGTGCATTTTTGACAACGACCGACACCTTAGCTACCTTATCTTTTGCAAATTCATATTGTAAATGAATGAACCTTGTATGAAGTGATCTATTCTACTACACCTAGCGATTGCAGCGGCTGGTTACCCATGCAAATCGATTGGATGATGTGATTACCATAAGGACATTTGTTGGCGTGAAGACAAAGTGAGGAATGACCCACTTTTTGCTTAGAAGCAGCCAAAGCACTGTGATAGAGCAAAGAACCAACAGATCAACATCTTCTTCACTGTATTGGGGCAGTTATATACTTTTACCCAAATATTGTTGTATGGAGGGATATGTATGTATTACCCAAATAATGTAATAAGGGGGGATGTTAGAGTAATATTCCATTCCTTGGGATAATTACCATTTACTCCATTAGGGTAAAATGAGGTAGTATATTGCATTATACTACATTAGTTAAATTATTACATTTACTTTTTTACCACTTACCATGTAAGATATTTATTGTTACAAATATCTAATGGTAACTATTGGTTAGTCCTAAATATCCTAGGGTAACTATTCTATCTTATCGCCTCATCCTTGAGCGCGTTAGTTAGCGTTAGTTTCTCCTAATAGGTTAGTGATATTATTGTATGCCTATATAAACTATAGGCTAACCTATTCCTAGGTTAATAATCAAGTTTATTATTTGTGAGCACATTTTATTTGTTTACACTTACTTGATAACAGGATTTGTTGCTCTTTCCTCCACAAAAGTTGAGTGTATTATAGTAATTTTAGCTAGTGCACAAACCTTATGGTTTAGGAAGGTATTGGAGGAGATTAATAAGAAGCAATATCATCTTACAATCATTTTTTGTAATAATATGGATACAATTCAATTGGCAAAAAATCCCATCCATCATAATAGGTCTAAACACTTTGATTTGAAGTGTTATTTAATCGAGGATATGACACAAAAGAAGATAATAGAGTTGAAATACTATAGCACTCAAGAGCAGCTTATTGATGTGTTCACAAAAGGAGTTGCCAAAGCTCAATTCTTAAAACTTAGAGATAATCTTGTGAGACCTCTCAACATCAAGGGAGAGAATGATGTGATGTTGAGGAAAAACTATAGTTGTGCATATTTTCTATCATATGAATTAGATAGTGGAATTTGTAATTGAAGGGAAGTAAAAATTGTAGCTATGCATATTCTCTATCATGTTTGTTAGGTAGTCGAATGAAATTTATAACTAAAAATATATATAAACTGTACAAAATATTGTAATGACTACAACATATTAGCATGTTTGGCTTTAAAATATATGTGTGTGTGCACGCGCACTATGTGAGAGAGCAAATTTTAACTCATGAGGGATACCGTAGTGGTATATCTTTGCATTTTCATTTGGGAGACCCAAGTTCAAACCCTAGTACAAGGGGACCGAGGTCCCTTCCAAAAACCCATGCTTTACCCTAAAAGTTTTACTTAAGTTCAAACCTCGATACAAGGGGACCAAGACCCCTTTCAAAAACCTATGATTTACCCTAAATTTTTAGAAGTCCTATGAGGGAAATTGTAGTGGTATGTCTTTGGGTTTTCATCCAAAGATCCAAGTTCAAACCCTGATACAAGTGGATGGGGACCTCTTTCAAAAAATTCATGCTTTACCCTAAAATTTTAGTTGCAAATTTATTTTGTAGGTCCCATGAACAATATTGTAGTACAAGGGGACCAAGGCCCTTTCAAAAAAACCCATGCTTTACCATAAAATTTTGACCCATGAGGGATATCATAGTAGTATGTCTTTGGGTTTTCATCCAAGAGACCCAAGTTCAAACCCTGGTATAAAGGGATTGGGGCCCCTTTCAAAAACGCGTGCTTTACCCTAAATGTTAGATGAAAATGAGGTTTGTACTGAGGTTTGAATTTGGGTCTCGCAGATGAAAACCCAAAGACATGAAAGGGTCTTGGTTCCTTAGTATGTCTTTGTGTTTTCATCTAGAAGATCCAAGTTCAAACCTTGGTACAAGGGGATCATGAACCTTTCAAAAAAAATCATGCTTTACTCTAAAATGTTGACCCTGAGGATATCGTAGTGGTATATCTTTGGGTTTTCATCCAAGAGATTCAAGTTCAAACCCTGGTATAAAGGGACCTGGACCCCTTTCAAAAACTTGTGTTTTATCCTATTGTATTTTATCCTAAATTTTATATGAATTTCGATGAGGGATAGTGCAATGGTATATCTTTGGGTTTTCATCCAAGAGACCCAAGTTCAAACTCTGGTACAAGAGGATCAGATCGTTTCCAAAAAAACTCATGTTTTACACTAAAAATTTTTAGATCCCATGAAGGCTATCGTAGTGGTATGTCCTTGGGTTTTCATCCAAGATATCCAAGTTCAAAACCCAAGACAAGGTTCGAGGACTCTTTCAAAACCTATGCTTTACTCTAAAATTTTGTCTAGTAAGGGATATTGTAGTGGTATGTCTTTGTATTTTCATCCAAGAGACCCATGTTCAAAACCCAATACAAGGAGACCAAGACTCCTTTTAAAAACTCGTACTTTACCCTAAAATTTTTTCTCGTGAGGGATACTATAGTGGTGTGTCTTAGGGTTTCATCTAGGAGACCCAAGTTTAAACCCTGATACAAAGGAACTAGGACCCCTTTCAAAAAACATGTGCTTTACCCTAAAAATTGTCCATGTGGAACATTGTAGTGGTTTGGGCTTTAGGCTCTCTTCTAGGAAACCCAGGTTCAAACCACAAGTTGTGCATGAGTGAGCTTGTATTTGAAAAAAAAAATCAAATTATTTTGCATTCCCTATAGTCGTATGTCTTTGGGTTTCATCCAGGAGACCCAAGTTCAAACCTCAATACAAGGGGATCGAGACCCTTCCAAAACCCATGCTTTACCCTAAAATTGTCCTATGAGGAATATCATAGTGGTATGTCTTTGGGTTTTCATCTAGGAGACACAAGTTCAAACCCCAATGCAAGGGAACCAAGACCCCTTTCAAAAATCCATGTTTTATCCTAAAAATTGTCCCATGAGGGATATGGTGGTGGTATGTCTTTGAGTTTTCATCTAGAAGATTCAAGTTCAAACCCAAATACAAGAAAACCAATACCTTTTCAAAACCTATACTTTACCCTAAATATGTAACGTCTCATGAAGGATACCATAGTCATTTATCTTTGGGTTTTCATCTAGGAGACCCAAGTTCAAACCCCAATATAAGGGGACCGGGGTCCCTTTCAAAAACCCATACAAATAACTGAAGGAGAAGAGCTACAAATAAACTATCATATATGCTATTTTCCCGAGCACAGGGTAAGCTTATGATAGTCTTTGGCAATGATTCATAAGAACTCAATTTTGACAAGATCAAGGGATCTTCTGTTGACTTTGATTATGATTTGATATTATGACTACCCCTTCAAACGATGATTCAATGAGGGTAATGAAAATTAAATGAAGCGACGAGGTCGATTGACCACTATGAATAATCTTGAACAAATTAATATTTAGCATTTGAATACTTGACAAGGCCCAATAAGCTATGATTACAACTATTAATAGTATTTACCAATTTCTATCCCATGGAGTGGTCCAGCTATGAAGGCCTTCTTAGGGAATCGAAATGGTAACAATGTCAATTAGGCTTATGTTGAATCATATTTTCGATGATCTACTGAAAATATCATAGGATAATTGCGATGAATATCTCGTTCCCCTAGAGCAGTCCGGTCGTTAAGGCCTTCTTGGGGATTGAAATGAAGCATAGTAATTCCACGATGATGGATTTGCCCCAAATGTCCTTATGGTAATTTACTCATCTTTTTGGATTGCATGGAGCGCAAGTCCCTGCAACCGCCAAGTGTATAGGGTAAATGATTGAATACGAGGCACATTTGACTTTTGATTTATTTGACTTTTTTGTTACTTTTAAATTTTTTGATTTATTGGTTGGGAGGTGCAGTGCTCAAAAAAAGGATTTCCATAGCGACGATCTCGGTTGAATGTACTTTATAATCTCAGCCAGTTATTTTGTTTGGCCTTATGATGACATTTTCCAATGTCATTGTGCTTTGTTTGGCTCATTCTGATGATTCTGCATCACCAAATATGCTTATTTTATGGTTCTTGTGGCAATTTTGGTTTGGTGAAAAAATTTTAGTTGACCTTTTAAGGCTCTCCACGATGGGAATTGAGAGTATTTATTACAGTTTGCTGACCGTGTCTGTCAGAAGTGGTGGAAAAGTCTAATTTCCTTGATTGCAGCTCCAAGTTGTGGTCGCAAAACCCTAATTCGGGGACCGCGGTTGTCAGGCGCAGTCTGAACCGAATTCAAAAAATATATAACGTTTTGACATTTGAAATATTTCATTATTTACCTGATATTGATAGTAAAAATTGAGAGCTCTAAGAAGTAAATAGTGAAATCTAACACAGAACGCTATCGCAAACTTGACTTGCTCGCTCTACACCCATCTAGATGGTTGACTAGCCAGAGGCTTTGACCAGTTGAGGAGTCGGTGCCGCTAAGGTAACTCGAAAACCGAGACCATGAAATCTCATTATCGGATTAAATTTAACTACACTTAAAAAATGGGTTAACGAACCACATTAAACTGTTGGTAACGAACCTCACCCTAGTTAGGTTTAGCATAGGTTAGATTAGAGGGGAGGGTTTTAATTTTTGGGGTTTATTTTGGGAAGGACATGACCCTGAAAAGGTCATGCTCCTTAGCCACGGGTGGTAGATGTGGTTCCCAATTGGTATATTGGGGACCGCAATTGTTAGTCGCGGAGGGATTTAAATCCCAACGGTAATATTTTTGATCGTCGTGCCGACCACAATTTCGACCCGTGGTGCGTAAACTTTATGAAATTTTTTCAAAATTTTTAATTTTTTTGAATTTTTTGGGTAATTAATGCTCTTTAGTGCATTTTTGAAGTGCTATTTTTTATTTTTTGAATTTTTGATCATGTGTGTGCATGTCTTTGCATTTTCACGAGATTTTTTTATTTGTTTGTCGTTTTTAAGTCATTTTTAATTGTTTTTCTTCTTGTTTTTATTTGATTGCTTTCACTTAGGCCCTGACGAATAGAGCAAGGGAGACCGATCTCCTTCACAACCTGCGTCGCACTCTCACTGACGAAGAGCGAGAGTGGTTTGCTGCCATGGGGTTTGGATACATCTTGGATCTCCCCACCATTAGAGTTGACCCATCATACATGACTGCCTTGGCCCGTCGCTAGGATGCGTAGATCAACACATTTCACCTTCCGATGGGTGAAATTATTGTTACTCTAGAGGACGTCTACTGCATCTTCTGCTTACCTATTAATGGTGAGGTCATCACCTCCTCTCCTACCACGGTGAGGCAGACCGTTTTTTATTCTATCTTTGGCACACGGAACCGTGAGACATAGGGCCGCATCGACCATGGAGGCGTCCATGTCGAGGAGTGGTTTCGGGCCATACTCTTTTTATAGTGAGAGGTTGTGTTCATGCATCTGATCATCCAGATAGTCCTCCCAGACTCATCTGCCATGAGGTTACCCTAAAACCTACTAGTTAGGACTAGAGAGGTTATGGTTAGCTCGATCGCGCAACCTCTCATCCTTGCGTGGGGGAGCACTCTCTTAGCATAGATCTATCACGAGTTGTATTATATCACACACCATAGCATAGTGGGCATCATCTCTAGCATACTTCTATAGATTTAGGGTTGGCAACACATTATTATAGGGCTGTTTACCCTAATTGAATAATCGCTTGAAGGGGTAGTCATAATATCAAATCATAATCAAAGTCAACAAAAGATTCCTTGATCTTGTCAAAATTGAGTTCTTACGAATCATTGCCAAAGACTATCATAAGCTTACCCTGTGCTGAGGAAAATAGCATATATGATAGTTTATTTGTAGCTCTTCTCCTTTCAATTATTTGTATGAGGGATATCATAGTGGTATGTCTTTAGGCTTTCATCCAAGAGACCCAAATTCAAACCCTAAAACAAAGGGATCGAGACCCCTTTCAAAAACCTATGCTTTACCCTAAATTTTTTAGTCTCCTAAGAAATAACATAATGGTACATCTTTGGGTTTTCATCTAGAAAATCCAAGTTCAAACCCCAATACAAGGGGACTAGGTCCTTTTCCAAAAATACATGCCTTACCCTAAAAATGAGTCCTATGAAGATGTCTTTTAGGTTTTCATCCATGAGACCCAAGTTTAAACCCCTTTCAACAACCAAGACCAAGACCCCTTTCAACAACCAAGACCAAGACCCCTTTCAACAACCATGCTACTAAATTGTATGATCAAATGGTATTCTAAGCTTAGATGGTTAGATTCTTCAACATTCAAAGAGGACTCAAGTTCAAGACTTGTCAAACAATTCACAATTAATATCCAAGCTTTATTATAATATCTCTTCATGGTGATGATGTAATACAAGTGGGATTGCTTCAATCTCATATAACCAATTGAAAAAAATCACATAAAATATTTCAACTTTCAATAACAACAAGGTCCAAATTTTATACTAACACTATATAAATATAATATAAATACTAAACATGTATAATTACCAAAGATATTATATTACCATTATATAATTTATTACTATAATATATATTAAATCTATAATTATCAAATTATAATATCAAAAATTTCACTACCATATAAATATTAACCCTCATAATAAAAACATGCTTATAACCAACTTATGCCCCGTCCTAACCAAAACAAGAATGATTTTAAAAACACACATGATATATCACTATTCACTTATCCCCTAACCTAACAAAAACATTACATACAATCATCCGTTCATCCTTTAATTAGTGCTGTGCTACAAATTTAAACAGAAGTAACAGCAACGCCCAATTTAATCATGATTTGCCATTATAAAAAGAAGAGTATCAAAGCCACCAACGCACCTTCCTTAAAACCCATTAGAGCCGTGTGTCACAATCATTCACCCAAATGAAAGACGGAAAGAAGCATATCCAGTTACAATAACGATGCAGATAAAAATAAAAATAAGCAATTGCCCACCATAAAATTGCATCCTTCAAACTGTCGCACAATATATAATTCTAACTACTTCACGCCCCTCTTAACTATTTCCAAACTGTTCACCCGCGCTGTTCAAATTTGAAATACATTCCTATGCATTAAAGATTGCTGCAGCGGAGACCCATAACTCTCACCTTTAAATGGATGCAATCATACCAGCATTAATATACCAGATCTCCCATGAGAAAACTCTGTAGTTAAACCTGATTGGACCTGAAAATACTGAGATTTGCAACCTCCAGGAGATCTTCGTATTGTACCCTTTTTATCTGAAGTCATTAGCCAGAAATTAAATTGGCATGCCTACAAGTTTCTATATTGATCTTTTTAACATTAAATTGATAATGTTTTTGGAGTTTCAGTACTGTAGTTTTTTATCCAAAATTATAATCAATACATCAAATTGATATGTTTTCGCAATTTCAAATCCAAAATCTTTGTCACTCCATCAAATTAATATGTTTTGGAATTTTCAAACAAAAAATAAGTTTAAACCACTTCAGGTTTTTATCAAGAGACCAAAATTTAAACTACAAAACAGACAAATTTCATTATCTTCACCCTTAAAAAACCTAAATTCAAACCACAAAATCATTCAAAATAATAATAAAAATTATTGTGTTAGTCCTTACGACAGCTATATTCCTCGCATCTCTTTACGGTATTCTTTCTTGCATCCAAAACAACAAAAACAATGATCTTTTTCAATCTTTCATTCATCCACACTTCATCTATGCATAAATTGAAGGAAGGGAGGAGACGCAAATATACTTGTAAGCTAAGAAAAGCAATCTTTACTGTTTCACTGCCATGGATCCCCATGGTATACATAAAATGAAAAGCAAATCAGCAACCTTGTCAAAGGTATAATGCTCAATTACATGTCTGAATCTAACCTAAACAAACACATAGCAAATGCACATGATATGTCAGCTGTGAAGCTAATTTACACGAGAAAGAGAGCGCCGCCATTCTGTCACTTCTTGACCTTTTTGGGGGTCTTTTTAACAGACTTCGGCTTGGGAGCAGCCGCCTTCTTTGCCGGCTTCTTGACAGGCTTCGTTGCAGGAGCCGCCTTTTTAGGGGCGGCTACCTTTTTAGCCGCAGGCTTCTCAACCTTCTTAGCCGCTGCTGGCACAGCCGGCTTCTTCTCTTTGGGAACCTTAGGGACCTTGGCCACTTTAGCGGCAGGTTTAGCGGCAGCCTTAGGCTTAGCCGCTACCTTCTTAACAGCAGACTTCGGCTTCGCCTTAGGTTTGGCAGAAGCGGGCTTTTTGACAGGAGCTTTGACGGCCTTCGCTGCTTTGACGGGCTTAGGCTTAACAGGCTTCTTCGCTTCGGCGGAGAGCTTGAAGGAGCCCTTCACCTTCGTCAGCTTGCCAGATTTGGCGAGTTTTCGCAACTGCCCAGTCAGCAGCTTCTTATAATTCGCAGGGAGCTTCGATTTGTACTTGCCATCGATAAAGCTGGCGATGGCGTAGTGGCTGGAGCCGTTTCTCTCCTTCAGCGTAGTAATAGCTTCCGCAATCATCTACCAAATACACAGATCCGCATTAGTCCGCTAAATTCGACAGAGAAATTTTTTTTTTTTCTTTTTTTTCAAAATAGAGAAGAAAGAAAGAGTTATTTACCTGCAGATATGTGGGGTGAGAAGGTGCCGGTTTCGATCCCTTGGGAGCGCGGGGCTTCTCCTTGGCCACCACAGGCGGTGCAGCGCCCTCCGTCGAAGCCATCGCTGATAAGATAATCTCGCGAAAAGGTAAACACGATAATTTTGCAGAGAAATTCTAAGTCGAGCAGACACGCGTTCGAATCCTGCTGCGACGGGCTCTCTCTCAGATGAATAAGACAACTATTTGTGTTTCGAAGCTGCGGTTATGGAGCTTTATATTTATCGAGACTCCGCGCTCATACCATCAACGGGTCATTTTCTTTCGGGATGCATGTTATCCAACGGCCCAGAGTGGCCCATGTCTACTCCCACGGATTGACTATTCAAAACGTGACTTGTCCCTGCCCGTTGGATCGCGTATCATCGATGGCGGGGATCTATTTATTTGTTATTCTCACTTTTTGCTTTGTACTCTTGTGGAAGCAAGTTATGGTGGTCGGCGTGGGCAAGGTTTGTGTTTTTGGGCTTCGTCGTCTGTGGTCTTTTGGGATGAGTTCTATGCCCATGGAAGGCGATCTTTAGCTGCTTGAATCTGCCGAGAGCTGAGATTTGATCTCGGGTGTGTTTTGTAGCAATTTGGTGCTTTCATCAAGAGAATATGTATGAGAGTCCTAAATATATATGGAAATCTTATGATGTGTTTTCATCAAGCTCTTTTGAAGGATTTTGAACTCAATCAAGCATGGCAATGTTATGGTGTGAGCCTTCCATGTTCAAGGCCTAGGCTTAGAAATGGCCTCTATCATGTTTGACAGAGAAAATGATATATTAGTTATGTTGCTCCACTGGTTTGGAAACAAACACCCATAAAAGGTTAGCACATATATGTGATATGGAAAGATTGTCTTAGAAGTGTCAACCTATGTCTCTATGCTATGAGTCTTCCATGTTCAAAGCCTAGGCTTAGAAATGGCCTCTATCATGTTTGACAGAGAAAATCATATATTAGTTATGTTGTTCCACTGGTTTGGAAACAAACACCCATAAAAGGTTAGCACATATGTGTGATATGGAAAGATTGCCTTAGAAGTGTTAATCTATGGCTCTATGTTATCAGTCAAAAATTTATTTATGATTACAAACTTGTTGAAGCAATTGTAAGGTTAAGGACTTTTATTAGTAGAATTTAAAAGTTTATGATAGGTTAAAATAACACATCGAACATGGAATGGAATTTTTCAAAATTAAATCATTAAAGGCTATACAGATATCTATACAATATGATGTCTCTTGGATTCTCAAAAGACTTTCTTGGTGTATCCTATTTTGGGGGAGATCAACGTGATACTTTGTTCTTATCTATTTGTTTTTCTTAAATAATATAATAATTATCTAACATCCTCTTATCACATTATTTGGTATACAAAAAGAATTATTAAAAAGTTTAAATTTGACATGTACAAGTGCCTTTGTGAAAATATATGCAAGTTGATCTCATGTGAGAATATGCTTAAGTTGTATGGTGATTCTAAACTTACTCTCGAATGAAATGGCATTAAGCTTCAATATGCTTTGTCTTTTCACGAAATATTTCGATTCTTGACCATACATCGAACCAAAAAATTGTAAAATCCACCTTATTGATTGACCATGTAATATGTTTCTTGATCTATTATAAACTATTTGATATGAAGTTACATTTTTTTTAAGTAGGGTTTTGAAAGGGTTGTCATTTCCCTTTTACATTGAGTTATACAACTCCTTTGGTGTCATTGGGATTTAAACCTTAGTGTGAGCTACATCACCCATATGTCTCGACCATTGAACCATGGCCCTATTGGTGATATGAAGTTGCATGTTGTCGAGCCTCTAGGTAAGATTCTTTTTCTAAACAATTTTATTGCATCAATAAAACCTATATATTTTTGAAATAACTCTTTATCGTTAAATAAATTTCCATCCAAGTTTTTCCCTAATGTCACACTCATAAGTCTATAATTTACAAGTTTATCTCTCAATTATTCTTTCGTTTGTAAATCCTATCCCACTTACAAAGAGAAAACCTCAAATTTTCCTCACATCCTATTGAAATATTTGTAATTTGCAATCACAAACACTTGGGAATAAAAAGGATTACACATGACACGATGCAATTAGATGCTTTTTTAGGTTTGAGGGGTAAATGTTTACGTCTTTTTAGTGCTATTATGGTAAAACTTTTGGAGGCCATAAATTTTGTATACATATGCATTTTGAGCCTTTTTTCAAATTGCATAGTTTTTCAAGCTCTATAGAATGATGACATCAGTTCAAGGACCTATTATTTTTTTCTATGGGTTTTTTTCTATGTAAAATGGACCTTGCTTATGATTTTCTTCACATTGAGATCATGTATAATTTAAATTTCTTCTTTTACAAGAAGGTCATAGGTTCAAACCTCATTTTCTCTCTCTTCTTTTATTATAACAAGTTTGATGTCTTCACAAAGAACCAAACACCTAACTCCAACTGAGCCTTTTAGTATAATGGTTGGTTGGTTGTACTACATTTTGAGATTTCAATTTTTGTGTTTATCCTTCTCTTTTCTCATAGTGGATATTTGCTCTAGCTCCAACAACTTGAGAGTGTCGCGATTGGTAATATTTTAGGTTGTAAGAGAAGTAGGTTTTGGATGATCAACACAAGGTATATCTTATTTTTATGGGCCCTTTCTAGCCATTGGGATTGATTACTCGAAGGCCTACCCATTGCTTCATGATTCAACTAACTTCTCTTGAGTTTGGAGGACAAATTGTGGTCACCATAGTGCATGTTGAAGATCTTCTCATGGGAAGCTCAACATCTTGATCTAGGAGGTGGAGTTATGACTTCATGTTTGGGGAGGTTGAACCAATTCATGTACCTTTGTAAAAGAGAAGATAGCAGGATCCTCTAGTCCACATGAGCATTTATTATGGGGGAGATATATCAACTCTAATGTCTTCTCTTATTGGCCTCTCAGCTCAAATTATGGGGAGTATTAAAATATTTATAATTTGATCTTGTTAGGCCAAGGCCAATTGTGATGGAGTATTTACAAGTGCTCTTGATGTAAGCCTATGGGAAAATATTATGTAAGCCTTGAGGCATCTTGATGTAAGCCTATGGTATTCTATATGTAACAATATGGGAATCTTTCTATATAAGCATATGAGCACTCTTATATGTAAGCCTACGGACATCTGTGTAAGTCTAATAGCATCTTGATGTAAGTCTAAGAAAACCTTACATATTTCACCCTTAGTGGTATTGGTTAATCCATATTAATGGATAACCTTACCTAAAAGGTGTAATTTATTATTATTTTATTGTAATTTAACCTCAAGATCAAGTTAATCTTGGTTTCATTTTCATTTAGAATACCCAAGTTCAAACCCCAATAGGAGGGGACTGGGACCCGTCATAAAAACTTGTGTAAACTCAAAGTTTTATAGTTGCAATCTTACTATAGTGGTAAGGGCATTGGCCTCTCTTTGAGAGGTCTAAGTTTTAAACGCCACTTAGTATGAGGGGACCAAGACCCCTCATAAAAACCTGTATAAACTCATTGAAAAAATTATGAGTTGCAAGCTTATTGTAGTGGTAAGGGTTTTGGCCTTTCTCTGGGAGGTCCAAGGTTCAAACCCCACTTAGTATGAGGGGACCAAGAGCCCTCATAAAAACTTGTGTACACTCATTGAAAAATATTTAATGTTGACTTGAGGTTAACTATTTATTGAGGTTTTGGTATCACTATAAATTCCCCTCAATGAGTAACCATTTGTATCATAGTGTGATATATGAAAATATTATGGGCATGCCTATGATCACCCACCTCTTATTCCTTCTCTCAAATCATGTAATTTATCTATTTTCTTATTTTTCATCTATACGCTCTTCTATTTTACTCTTCTTCATTTTTTTGCATATAATTACAGTGAATGTATATTTTCGAATGTTTTCAAAAATATTGTGAATCTCAACATGGTATTAGAGTGAAACAAAGCAACTTTGCTCAATCACAAAAAAAATATTGTATAGGGTAAACCATGGTAGATATGGATAAACTATCAGTTCCATTAGATTCCTTGCAAAATTTTAAGGGCCCTAATTCAATTCTTTCACGATTTTATCGTTTGATTCTATTTGAGAAATTTGTAGATAAAAGTAAGCATAATTGCAATAATAATGCAGGAATTAATGGAAATGTTTATAAACTAAATGATGATGAAAATAAAAATAATAAAAATGCTTAAGAAAACAACTAATTGGAAATATAATAAACTTATATTAATCAAGTGGAATAGATATTGCAAGCATCTTTGAGGGGACAACCTCCTTGGAAGTAGATCTTCGATACAATTTGAGAAAAATATGAGATATCATGAAGGTTAGGGTATGAGAGACCTTAACCCTAATGATCAAGGGTTGGATCACATGAAAGAGGGACCCAAGCTACTAATTCGTACTCATAATAAGAGTAAAGGTTACAACATAAGGGGTCCATACACACCAGGTGCTTAAGGTATAAACATACACCAACATTAGATAAGTACATAACAATTGTTGTGTTAGGATGGGGTCCTAACATGCTGCTCTCCTTCAAAAATATTTGTCCTCAAAGCTTGAGGTGAGGAAACTACTATTGTAGTTAATGGAGTGGCTCCTAGGTGGCATCTTCTAGTTGTAGTCCATACCACTATGCTAGAACATCAACAAGAGCACAGTTACAAAGTGTACATGTATGCTAGTCTATAATACTCATGGGTTCTAAGATGATTGAGCCTTCCTCATCCAACTAGGGTAGTGTCGATTGAACCTATATATAGTTTCCAAGGACCTTATTTAAAGGCAACACATGGAAAATTGCATGTATCATAGAAGGAGGTAATTCTAGCTTGTAGGCCATAAGACCAATTTGCTAGAGCACATTTAATATTATCCATAGAATTATGGTAAATAATTTTTGATTGTCATGGAGTTTCAATAATGATTGCTTTTAGGGTTGCAAGCATGGGAAAACCATGTCCTTGATGTTAAAACTACACTCATAACGACATTGATCTACTTATTGTCACATATGGTTATGAGCCATGGCCAAATTATATTTAAGATGCTAGAGTAGTTGTGCATGCTCCATGAGAGTTGAACTCATTGCTTGAACCTTGGAACTACCCAAAATGCACGATAGAAGTGATGATGGAAGGTGTCCATAAACTACTTTATATGGTGTCATCTTGGTAGAATGATAGGAAGTATTATACCACTACTCATCCAAAGAAATCCATTTTACCCAATGAGTTGGTTGCTCAAATGCAAAGCAACGAAGATAAGTTTCCAAATACTTGTTGACAATTTTAGTTTTCCCATCTTTCTCGAGATGGTATGCCAAGTTAATCTTGAGTTACATATCATACAACTTGAACAATTCTTTCCAAAAATGACCAATGAATATAGGATAATGATCGAATACTATAGACTAGGTCATGCCATGAAGACAAAATAGAATCAAGAAATATTTGAACAATAGTTAAGACCTTGTAAGGGTGGGCTAGAGGACAAAAATGAGCATACTTAGAGAGATATTCCACCACTATAATAATGACTATTTTACATCTTGAATTTGGGATCCCTTCAATAAAATCCATGGAAATATTCATCCAAATAATCTTCAAAATAGGAAGAGGATAAAGTGTGCCCGTTGTGTGCATAGTTTAACCCTTAACACACTGACAAGTGTTACATTTTGCAATAATGGTCTTGATATCCTTTTTCATACCTACCCAAAAAATGTGCACTTATTCCATTCATATGTCTTTAAGAAACTTGGAGAAGTTTGCATTTATTGTAGTATAGACTCGTAGAGTGGTAAATTTTTAGGGATAACAAGATAACCCCAACATTGTAGATGTTGTCCATCCCATGTATATCTTGGACAAGAGTTAATATCAGTTTGATGTTGCTAAATTAATGATTGTAAGGTGGAATATTAGGTCACTTCTCCTTGAAGTTAGTGGGTCTATTGACGAAGTAGAGCAGAGATGGCACATAACATAACCTAAACCTCCTATTGGTGGGATAATGCATTAGCAACTACATTTTTCTTGTCCTTCTTATAAATGATTTCATATAAATACCCCACTAGTTTGGCAATATATTTTTGTTATTCAGGTGTAGATACACGTTGCTCAAAAAAATACTTATGGTTGTGGTATTTTATTTTAATGGAAGAATATCGTCCAATAAGATATTACCTTTTTTTGTTAACATGTAAGATTACCATCATCTTCTTCTCATAAGTTGATTTTTCTAGGTTTTTGCCTGATAATGCCTTACTAGTGAAGGCTAATGGCCGCTCTTCTTGCATAAGCACTATATAAATTCTACATTTAAATATATAAGTTTCAACCATAAATGGCTTGGATAAATTAGGTGTAGCCAACATAGGAGTAGAAAACATAGCATGTTTGAGTTATAGAAAGACATTTTCGATGGGTTTTGACCATAGACATGAGTTATTCTATAACATAACCATCAAAGGGGATGTAATCTTTCCATAGTCATGAATATATTTTTAATAATAACCAATGAGACCTAGGAAACCCCAAAGACTTTTGATAGTTTGTGGTTTAGGCCATTCTTGTATGGTAGTAATATTTCTAGGATCCACATTGAACCCTTCCCTTGAAACCATATGCCCTAGTTATTCCACTTCATACATCCCAAAAGAACATTTGAATCATTTAGCACATAGTTGATTATCAACCAAGAGTTGCAGTGTCTAGTCTACATGTAAATGTCCACCCATGTGTAATTGTAAATTAAAATATCATCAAAAAATACCTAAATAACTTTACACAAAAATGGTTGAAAGATTGCATTCATGAGGCTCTAAAAGGTGGATGGTGCATTGGTAAGACTCAGTCAAATAACCCCTACTATTAATAACTCCTACACCATCTATTCAATTTTAGTCTTTTGCACATATGGGTATCGATAGGGATAAATATTCAATGATAAGCTTCCTAGGACAAGCTAGATGGCATGATCATGGGTACATTGTGGTGGTAACCCTTGTGGTTTTGTAAATATGGGTGCAAATTTATCCATATTTTTTTTATAATTCAATTGGTTGAACTATATCATTGATATTTGGGGCCTATAGTGGAAATAGTTGTGCCACCACCTCTTGAGATAATTTCTTCAAAAGCTTTTCTATTTGATGTGAGCTGATGAGTGTTGGTTGTGGAGCCTGATTCTAATTTGGAGGTCCTATTTTAGCTGCGTTTGGACCCACTCTACGAAAGGATATGGACGTTATAAAATTGTGTGTCAAATTGCATGTTAATCCAAGTTTTTTGTGAATTACTATTTTTAGAATTTTTTTACGAAAAATAATTTTCCGAAAATAGTAATTACTAAAATGGATTTTTTTAATGAAAAATAATTTGTCGAAAATAGTAATTACTAAAAACAAAAATTTTTTTGATGAAAAATAATTTTCCAAAAATAGTAATTACTAAAAATGGCAAATTGTGACAGAAAAGATAATTTATCGAAAATAGTTTTTCTTTTTTATTTTGGGTTCTTAATGATTTACCCTACAGTTTTAACCCTCGTTTTATAAGAGGATGTTTTATGACATTGGAGATTGTAGTGTGAAGGGTGTGAAGGAAGTGAAGAAGGAAGAGAGACTGTAATTGTGAGATCAAAGAGGAAGTACGACGAATTTGTTGTAGGTTGTATCCCTTCGAGATATGTTGGATGGAATAATAAGGCCTGATTATTTTCTTCATGGATGTAGCCCACATTGGGTGAACCACGTAAATATGTATCTTGTGTATTACTTTATTCTTCTATGTTTTATTTCTACATTATTTATTGCTCGTGTTTTATTATTTAATCCTAACTGGTATCGGAGCCTAGGGTTTGAAAACACACTTGAAATGAGGGTTTTCAGTTCGAGTGGGAGTAATGGCAAAAGAAGGTAAGTTTAGGGTTGAGAAGTTTAATGGCCAAAATTACCAGTTATGAAAGATGCAAATGAAGGGCTATCTTGATTAAAAGGATCTTTACCTACCATTAGGTGGAATATAAAAGAAGCCAACAAAGACATCAGACGAAGAATGGGAAGTTTTGGATAGAAAGGCACTAGGAACAATACGGTTGTGCCTGACATCATTGGTGGCCTTCAATATTTCAAAGGAAAATACAATAAAGGGTTTAATGAATGTATTGACTAAACTGTATGAAAAATCTTTAGCTTCGAACAAGGTATTTTTTATGAAGTGTTTATTTAATATGCAGATGTCAGAAGGTGAGTTTGTTACTGATCATTTAAACGAGTTTAACATGGTTATTGGTCAATTTATTTTTGTTGGAGTAAATTTTGATGATGAGGTTAGGGCTCTTTTGATCTTATCCTCATTGCTAAAAACCTGGAATGGCTTGGTCATGACTGTGAGTAATTTTGTTTCCGGTGCAAATACTTTAAAATTTGATGATATTATTGGTGTTATCATTAGCAAGGAAATGCGACAAAAAAGCATAGGTGAGACATCAGGTAATGCGTTGATTGTGGAAAACAGGGGTAGACAAAAGGAGAGAGGAAAGAGTCTAGGAAAACATGGAAAATCAAAGAAAGGTAGATCCAAATCCAAAGGGAAGTAGTTGGAATGTTGGCATTGCAAAAAGAAAGGACACCTGAAAAGAAACTGTTGGACTTGAAAAGAAAAACATGGAGAAGAAAAATAAGTTAATCAAGAAGCAAACATAGCAAGTGATGTATTATAAGATGCTTTAATCCTTTCACTAGATAATATTAATTATTTTTGGGTGCTAGAATTAGGGGCTTCATATCATGCCACACCTCATAGAAAATATTTTCTAGATTATGTTAAAGGTGATTTTGAATAGGTCTATTTGGGTGATGATAGACCATGTAAAATCGTTGGAAAGGGTAAGATGTAGATAAAATTACCAAATGGAAACCAATGGTTGTTGAAAGAGGTAAGGAAAATTCCTAATTTGAGAAGAAATCTAATTTCCACAGGGCAGTTGGACAACGAAGTATGTACAATTACATTCTTAGCAAATTTGTGGAAGGTTGCTAAAGGATCACTGTTATTAGCAAAAGGAAAGAAGGAAGGTACATTGTATGTATGTACTGGTAATACTGATATTTCTATTGCTTTAGCTTCTATAAGAGCGGATATAGTTTTGTGGCATCATAGGCTTGGGCACATGAGTGAGAAGGGGATGTATATTCTCCACTCAAGGAATTTATTGCCAGGTTTGAAGCAGGTTGATTTGGACTTTTGTGAGTACTACATTTATGGAAAACAAAAAAGAGAGATTTCTTAGAGTTGGAAAAAAAAAGAAGAGTGAAAAGCTAGAGCTTGTGCATACATACGTATGGGGATCAACTCAGTTATCATGATGATGCAACTAAAAGAACTTGGTTTTATTGTATTTTAAAAAATCGTATGTCTTTGATACTTTTAAGAAATGGAAAGATTTGATTGAGAATGAGATAAAAAATAAGTTGAAGTATCTCAGATCAGATAATGAAGGTGAGTATTGCAGCAAAGAGTTTAACAGTTACTGTTCATACCATGGTATTCATAGAGTGAAGACGGTTCCAGGAACTCCACAAGAAAATGATGTGTTAGAAAGGATGAACAAGACTATCATGGAATGTGCTAGGTGTATGAGATTACATGCAGGATTGCCCTTATAGTTTTGGGTAGATGCTATGGATACTGTAGTTTATTTAATAAACAAAGGGCCTTCAAGTTCCTTGGATGGTGGGATTATAGAAGAGATATGGATAGATAAGCCTATTAACTACTCATTTGTGAAGACTTTCGGTTGTGAAGCATTCGTGCATATTGATAACGAAAATAGAACTAAACTTGAGGTAAAATCCAAGAAGTGCACTTTCATTGGATATGGAGTTAATAATTTTGGTTATAATTTTAGGGATTATGAAAATCACAAAATCATTAGGAGTAGAGATGTGGTATTCAATGATAAAATCATGTATAAAGACCACTTGCAGCAAAAGAAACAAGAAAAGGTAAACACAGAATACACAATGCTTGATGAAATTGAAACTCCAAAGGTTCTAGAAAATCAACAACAACAATAACAAGCACCTCAAACACTTGCAAGTATTGTTAGAAAATCTACCAGGATAAGTAGACCTCCTGATCGTTACTCTCCTTCATTATATTATGTATAATTTCTAACTCTGATGAACCAGAAACATATGAAAAAACAATGCAGGTAGAAACCAAGAAGAAGTGGGAGCAAGGCATGAAAGAGGAGATGGACTCCTTAGCACACAATCATACTTGGGATCTGGTTTGGTTGCCTATAGGAAAAGAGCATTACATAATAAATGGGTTTACAGGGTAAAAAATAAGGAGGTAAAAAGAGGTATAAGGCTAGGCTGGTTGTAAAGGGGTTTTCACAGAAGAAAGGTATTGATTATGATGAAATTTTTTCTCTTGTTGTTAAAATGACTTTAATTAAAATTATTTTAAGCCTAGTGACTGTAGAGGATTTGCATCTTGAACAATTAGATACAAAACAACCTTTCTCCATAGGGATTTGGAGGAAGAGATTTATATGCAGTAGCCACAAGGGTATGAGGTCAAAGGGAAGGAGGAATTAGTATGCAGGTTGAAAAAAAGCTTGTATGGCCTGAAGCAAGCTCCAAGGTAGTGGTATATAAAATTTGATAGGTTTATGTTATAACAAGGTTATAGTAGATGTTATTTTGACCACTGTGTTTATTTTAAGAAATTGGATAATGGTAACTATATTATCATGTTATGGTATGTAGATGATATGCTTGTTGCAGGGTCTAACATGCAAGATATAATTGTGCTCAAAAGAAAATTGGAAAAGTCATTTGCAATGAAGTATTTGGGTGCTGCAAAGCAAATCCTTGGTATGAGAATAAAAAGAGAGGAAAAATCGTAAATTAACATTATCTCAAGGTGAGTACATTGAGAAGGTGTTGGAAATATTTAATATGCAAGATGCAAAACCTGTTAGTACACTTTTGGCCAATCATTTCAAACTAACCAAAGAGATGTGTCCCAAGACATAGGAGGAGATTGACTATATGTCCAAGGTTCCTTATTCATCAGCAGTTGGTAGTTTTATGTATGCGATGGTGTGCACAAGACCATATTGCACATGCAATGGGATTTGTGAGCAGGTTTATGAATAATCCAAAAAATAACATTGGGAGGTAGTGAAGTGGATTCTTAGGTATTTGAGAGGTATTGTCACTTAGGTATTATGCTTTGGAGGTTCTAACATTGCTTTACAAGGATATATTGATTTATATATGGCAAGTGATATAGACAGCAAGAGGAGTACCACAGGGTATGTTTTTATTGTAGGTGGAACTACAGTAAGTTGGATTTCAAAATTACAAAAGGTTGTTGCACTTTCAACAACAGAAGCAGAGTATGTTGTTGTTACATAGGCTAGTAAGGAGATGATTTGGTTACAAAGGTTTATGGAGGAGTTGGGAAAGAAGTAGGAGAATAACATATTATATAGTGATAGTCAGAGTGCCATTCATCTTTCTAAAAATTCAATATTTTATTCTAGGACTAAACATATACATACCAAGTACCATTTCATATGCTCAATGTTGGAATATGGACAGTTAAAACTAAAGAAGATACACACTAGCTACAATCCTATAGATATTCACAAAGACAGTAACTAGGGAGAAACTGAGTTCTTACTCAGTTTCGGTTGGTCTTCAAACATGACAGTAAAAGGTGAGAAAATTTCCAAGTCCAAAGTTGAAGCATAGTCCAGCAGGTGCAGTAGTGATGGAGATACTGTGATCAATCTCCAGGTGGGATATTGTTGGTTGTGAAGCCTGATTCTAATTTGGAGGTCCTATTTTAGCTGCGTTTGGACCCACTCTACAAAAGGATATGGATGTTATGTAATTGTGTGTCAAATTGCATGTTAATCCGAGTTTTTTTGTGAATTACTATTTTCAGAATTTTTTTGACGAAAAATAATTTTTCGAAAATAGTAATTACTAAAAACGGAATTTTTTTGATGAAAAATAATTTTCCTAAAATAGTAATTACTAAAAACAAAAATTGTTTTGACGAAAAATAATTTTTCAAAAATAGTAATTACTAAAAATAGCAAATTATGATAGAAAATATAATTTATCGAAAATAGTAATTCTTTTTTATTTTGGGGTCTTAATGATTTTCCCTAAAATTGTAACCCTCATTTTATAAGAGGATGTTGTACGGCATTGGAGATTGTAGTGTGAAGGGTGTGAAGGAAGTGAAGAAGGAAGAGAGACTATAATTGTCAGATCGAAGAGGAAGTACGATGGATTTGTTGTAGGTTGTATCCCTTCGAGATTTACTAGATGGAATAATAAGGCCTAGTTATTTTCTCCGTGGATGTAGCTCACATTGGATGAACCACGTAAATATGTGTCTCATGTATTGATTTATTATTTTGTATTGTATTTCCACATTTATTTATTGCTTGTGTTTTATTATTTAATCCTAACAATGAGTTGGATAAGGACCCATGGTCATGCCATGGAGAGTGTATTCCTTCCATGTTTGTTGAATTACATCTATAGCTTAGAAAAGTCCCAAACTACTAGGCCTAAGGTATGAGGTCATCGAGTTTCCAACATAATGTCAAAACCCTGCAAAGGAAGGAAAAATATGTCTACCTTGAGGTTGTAGTTGTGATGCAGGAGCATCCGGCGACAGTAGGACAATCTGGCATCAACCGAATTTTCTAAGTAATTTGTTCAGTTTCTATTCTTTCCCAAGGCAAAAGTTGGGGGGGGTCACAAAATCGTGACCCAAAGGCTGTGGCAAGGCAAAGGCGGGTTTTGTCATGATATCACGATGTCGCGAAGTTTTTATCGACAAAGGCGCGGAGGGAGTTTTCGTCGCGATATCGCGATGCTATTTAGGCAGAAGGCAAGGGTAGGGGAGCCACGAAATCGTGACATGTCACGATTTCGCAACATGTCACGAAATCACGGCTCCAAAGGCAAAGGCAGAAGGCAAAGGTAGGGGAGCCACGAAATCATGACATGTCACAAAATCGCGGCTCCAAAGGCAAGGCAAAGGCAGAAGGGCACGGAGGTCACGATACCGCGACATGTCGCGATATCGCGACCAGTTGAAGGCTGCCACGTGGATTAAGATATCGCGGCCAAGAAGAAGACAGGCCGAAATAGACACGCGGGCAGCCACGTGTATTAAAATAAAGATGAAGGCCACGTATATTAAAATAGAGATGACAGCCGCGTGTATTAAAACAAGGATAACCATCTCAAGGAAATATTCTGACAAGGCGACAGTTGCAGGCCATAGACAATATGGGATGAGACAGTGGTGCAGAGGAACAGTCTGACCAAAATGGCATTTGCAGGGCAAGGGGGCATCTTTAATGTAAGCTTCCATAGCGGATCGGGGCAGTTGCCCATTGATGGAGGGAAATTCGAAAACTTGCAGAGGAAGCGGACTTTCTTATTTTATTTCATAAATTCGCGCTGGTGGGCATTAATGGCATAGAGGGCCGAGACCTCGATAAAAACTCGGAATTTTGTAATAGTGGGGTGTGGCGGATTAGAGAACAGGGAGACAGAGTGCAGGGGAGAAGACCGAGCCGAGCTTGGTCCTTTGTAAAGCCTGCGGGCGGTTTTATTTTGCTGTATGTATTTATAACAGAAGAAATTAATGAAAAGTCAAATTTTTGAGAAGGTGTAATCTCTTGTCCGCCATCAAGTTGTCAATTATCACCTTTACATTTTTTAATTTTTCTATATATGGTAGAGTACCCCTATTGACACCCATGACTTCAAATTAATTGCAAGAGTAAATGTGACAAACTACTTTTTTAGCTACCCAAGGATTAATAAAATTGTGAGTATTACTAGAATCAGTGAGGATTATAAGTTGTTGACCCTTAAAATGCCCTACCACTTTCATGGTTTGGGGAGTAGACGTCATAGCTAATGCATGTACTAAAATTTTTTGTGGTTGGTCCTTTGTTAGTTCAAACTTTTTAGGTTGATCTTCTCCTCTATGGTCCTCCCCATTGTCGTATGGTTCCCTAGTGAAAGGTTCACCTGCATCAAGTAAATATAGTTTATGTTGTATACACTTGTGTCCTAGATAATATTTATCATCATAGCTATATCATAGTAATTGTTTCCTATGTGCCTCAATTTCTTTTTGAGTGAGACATTTGATCTGGGATGGTTTGCTTCCTGATTTTTATGATGTCTAGTATGAAAACAAGGTTTGAGATTGTGGAGGTTTAAAAGTATGCACTTATGCTACAAATTAATCTTCAACAAGCCTAGCCAATCCTACAACTACTATCATGTTGTATGACTTAATTTTTTTCACTTCAACATGGATATATTCCTTTAATATGCTAATGAAACAACTTTGAAAAAACTTGACACTTAATCCCTTAGTGCGATTTGTCAAATTTTCAAACTATGTCTGGTAATAATAGATAGATGTCATCTATCTTAACTTGGTGGGGGCTCTAATAAATATTCATACTCAATGGGTCCAAAATGTGTGAGCAATTCTATTTCAAATTTAGCCCAAGTGAGTAGTGAACGCATATTCTCTAACCATTGGTACCATTAAATTGCTTCATATTCTAGGTTGAAATATGCAATTGTAAGCCTTTAATTATGGGGAGTGGCATAAAGAGAAATATATTATTTGACCTAACACAACCAACTAGTTGGGTCCTCTCTATCAATATTTCAAAAGCGTAGCTTGGGAATTATGTGAATTGTATTTAGAGGTAGGGTATTTCGTGCTCTTCCCTTCAAACTACCATATTAAATCCCTAGTGATTATCCTACTAGAACATTGTATTTTATATTTAATCCTATTAAACGACTCTCGAGGTCATTGATTTTATCCAATTTTTCTAGTTTGGATAATGCCTGAAGGATTTGTGATTAATGGTTTTCAATTTGTTTCACCTAATTGCCTAATTCCTCTAGGTCTTGGGTAGCTTTAGTGCCACTAACCATTTTATCGCTTTAGGGTCTCCAAAAAAGTATCAAAGTTTCATATCAAAAAAATCAACTCGAAGAGAGGATCAAAGTGGACTATACCATTAAATGATAATTTTTGGCTTTTTGGACTATCATTTTTTCCTACTAACAACTAATTGCGTCATTGGTAGACTATTGAAAATTGACTACTTTGAGTGTAAAAGTGGTTATTCTCTATACTATCAGATTGACAATTGATAACTGATTGCTTTGACAACTTACAACTGATTATTTTGACTATCAGACTATATATTCTTTGTACTATTAAACTATATATTCTTTGTACTATCACACTAAATATTATCTACACTGTATTACTATAACTAGAGTGGTCTCTTCTACATTATGTTCAAATCTAGTTTTGGTTTTGACTAGGAAAGAACTAAAAATAAGGTTTCAATAGGGATAACCTAAGTCAAGGTCTGTATGATTTCATGGGCTCTCTAATATACAATCTTATTCATGATTAGTGGCCAACCTAATATTTTAGAGTTCTAACTATGGAGGGTTCCACCATACTTGTAGCTACATTATCCATTTTTAGAATACTATAAGAAAACATTCTTGGGGCTAACTACTTATTAATGCACCATAAAACGACTAATATCTTCCTATGGATGAAGGATTCTTCTATTCCTAGGGAGTCTCCCTATATACCCGAGGGTACATGAGAGCTTGCAATCATATATGGGTGCTATCTAAGGCCTACATATTGGAGTTTGAACACCCTCACTTCACTAGACTATTTATGGGTAATATAGCTTAGCCAAAATGTTTGGTCCTCCATGATATTTTAAAATCCCTAGCATAGGGTTTTTAATCTAATCCACTAAAATTAGAAAAATAAAAACTATGTTTTTTTGGAAAGATACTTTAATGGAAAATGAGCAGAATGAAAAAAATTATAAAATAGAAAAATGGATGGAAGGACAAGAACTGCTATTGTTGTTGTGGAACACGACCCTAGAAAGAGCTTTGATACCACTTATTAGGACCCTTCAGATAAAAATAAGCATAAATACAATATCAATGTAGGACTTAATGGAAATGCTTATAAACTAAACAACCATAAAAATGAAATAAGTGCTTAAGAAAATAAATGATTGGAAATACAACAAACTTATATTATTCAAATGGAACAAACATTGTAGGCCTCTTCAAGGGGTCAACTTCCTTGGAAGTAGAGCCTTGATACAATTTGAGAAAAAATATGAGATACCTTCTACTCCAAACTTTTGTCCTTATACTCTTATTTACCCTAACCTTGGTGCTCAAGGGTTAAACCACATGAAAGAGGGGACCCAAGCTACCAATTCCTACTTATAATAAAAGTAAAGGGTACATCATAATGGGCCCATACACCTTAGATGCCCAAGGTGTAAACATACACCAAAAATAGACAAATATATAACAATGATTGTGTTAGGATAGGGTCCTAACAACCTATGGGCTTTTGTGTAAGCCTATAAGCATCTTGATGTAAGTCTAAGGGAACCTTCAACATTTCACCCTTAGTGGTATTGGTTAATACACTTTTATAGATAACCTTTCCGAAAGGGTGTAATTTATTATTATTTTATTGTAAGTTAACCTCAAGGTCAAGTCAATGTCAGCTTGAGGTTAACCACTTATTGGGGTTTTGGTATCACTATAAATACCCTTCAATGAGTAATTTGTATCATAGTGTGATATATGAAAATATTATAGGAGTGCTTAGACAACCCACCCCTTATTCCTTCTCTCAAATCATTTCATTTATCTCTTTCATTATTTTTCATCTATAAGCTCTTTTATTTTGCTCTTTTTTATTTTTCATATATAATTGTGGTGAATGAATGTTTTGGGATATTTTCATAAAACATTGTAAATTCCAACATGGTACTAGAGTGAAAACAAATCAACTTTGCTCAATTGCACAAATATATTGTACAAAACCATGATAGATATGGATAAATCATCAACTCCATTAGATTCCTTTCAAAATTTTAGAGGCCCCAGTTCAATTCTTTTCATGATTTTATTGTTTAATACCTTTTTTTATATCCAAATACTTTGCTATTTTCCCTCCAAAAAATCAATATTTAGAATGGAATATTCCATGGAATAATTTGTTGCATAGTGGAGTAGGTGATGTGTGGCTATTTCAATGGAAAATTTTAGATGATATTTTTATATTATTTTTCTTCTCCCTCTTTGAGGTACTACCCATTAGCAAAAGAATAATGGTAGTGCATCAAATTTAGAAATAGAAGGTTCTACATTTGAGTTTGCATTGTGCAATCAACTTGCATATATATATATATATGATGACATATATCAGATACCATATACAATATTTTTTACTTTCACTTCACAAAAGTGTCACTAATATCTTGGTTAGCATAAGTCACATTAGGAGCACAAGTAGATAGGCTTAAATCCTATGGACATCCTCCATGGCTTAACATTTTTTTAGGGATGCAAATATCTTCCATGTTTTGGGCTATGAAGTATCTAAGATTTCAGTCACAAGCACATACAAAATGAGTAGCTTAGTATGTATAAGGCTTTTTTGGCAGATGTATCTTAGGTTAAAATCTTTGATTGCCCTTTCTTACACTTCACATTGCATGACTTACATCTTTGGTCAATGTGGTAATCTTTGTGGCACCTTTGTATGCCACCAAACCTTTTATTTACCTATTAAATCCCCTTTAGACAACCATAAAATGATATATGTTGAAATAGTAGCAAATAAAATAGTCAGTGGTACATAGGTGGAAAGATATCAGTGTCAAACATCTATGAATCTAAAGACAATACATGGTGGGCTGTAATTGGAATTTTTTTTCTAATGCTTGTAGGGTAAATTTTTACTTTTTTGAATGTTATTAGGACAAAACTTCTAGAGGCCATAACTTTTACATATAGAAGCATTTTGGCCCCTTTTTTTTTCAAATTACATATTTTTTTGAGCTCTAAAAATTATTGACATTAGTTTAAGGACCTTTTACTATTTTCTTTGGGATTATAAAACAAACCCAATTTATAATTTTTTTTGCATCAAGATTATGTAGATTTAAAATTCTTATTCTATAAGGTCATAGGTTCAAAACTCATTTTCTCTCACTTATTTTATCATTGCAGGTTTTATGTCTTCATGAAGCACAAAACAACTAGCTCCAATTGAGCCTTTTAGCGTACTAGTTGGTTAGTTGTACTATATTTGAAAGATTTCATTTTTTTTGTGTTTATCCTTCTCTTTTCTCATAGTGGATGTTTGCTCTACTTCAATAACCATTAGTGCGGTGACTGGTAATATTTTGGGTTGTAAGAGGAACAATGTTTGGATGATTAGCACAAGATAAACCTTGTTTCTATGGGCTCTTCCTAGCCATTGGGGTTGATTATTCAGAGACCTATCTTTTACTTCATCATTCAACTGCCTTCTCTTGATATTAGGGGATATATTATGGTCACCATAGTGCATGTTGAATATCTTCTCATGGGAAGGTCAACATCATGATTTAAGAGGTGAAGTTATGGCTTCATGTTTGGGATAGGTTAATCCAGTTCATGTACCTTTGGCAAAGAGAAGATAGCAGGTGCCCATACAAGCACTTATTATGAGGGAGATGTATCATATCTAATGTCTTCTCTCCTTGGCCCCTTAGCTTAGATTATGGGGGACGTTAAAATATTTGCAATAGGATCTTGTTAGGCCCAGGATAAAAGTGATGAAGTACCTATAGGTTCTATTGATATAAGCCTATAGGCAAGTGCTATGTATACCTTTAGGTATCTCGATGTAAGCCTATGGGAATTCTATATAAGCCTATGAACGTATTTCTATGTAATCCTACAAACACTCTTCTATGTAAGCCTACAAGAATCTATGTGCAAGCCTACAAGAATCTTAATGTAAGCCTAAGGGCACCTTTTATATTTCACCCTTAGTGATATTGGTTAATCCACCTTTATGGATAACCTTGCCTAAAGGGTGTAATTTATTATTATTTTATTGTAAGTTAACCTCAAAGTCAAGTCAATATCGGTTGCATGTTAACCACTTATTGGGGATTTGGTTTCATTATAAATACCCCTTAATGAGTAAACATTTACATCACAATGTGATATATTGATAGGGAATTAGGTGTGTGAATTAAAGAAAACTATTCCACGGATCCGACTACGAAGGTGTTCTCATTCCCCATCTGAACCGATCTCGGCCTAGGGGAAGAGGATACTAGCCTTGATTCCGCAACCAACTCTGATACCAAATGATATGGAATAACAATCGCAAGCATGAGGAAAATATGACAAACCCAAAAACTTAGCTATATTCCATTGATAACATATGCCTATAAATAGGCATTACATGACATATTTTGGATAAGGGTGCATTTAATGATAATGACACCTTAATCCTTACAACAACTAATATTTATTAATTTACACACCTAATTCCCTATCATTAATGATAGGGAATTAGGTAGTAAACGTGCGTAAAGCATCAAAAAATATAGATTTGGTGCGGCGATGGCCATGGAGGAGGAAGCAACCAATGGAAGTGGTGGTAGCCAAAATCGCACAAATCAGGAATACTGTGAAAGAAAAGACTACAATGGTGGAACAATAACGGGGCCTCATACGATGGGCAGAGGTCATGGCAGAAACTGTGATGAAAATGACCAAAATGAGGAGCGATGCTAGAAGACGTCAAATCAGGCTGAAGACTACCTGAAAACATCATAAATATTAGATCAGGTGGAATGCTCCCTAAAAATTGCAATTCAATCGAAAAATGGCCAAAAAGTTGTAGAGGGCCACCGAAAATAGGAAGCAACAAAATGATGCCAAATAACGGTAAATCAAGGCCATTGAAAATGAGCTGTGAAGCCACCAAGGATGATAGCGAGAAAGCCATAGGTAGCTGATCAACATCCGATAATAGGAGATCAAAACTCCTCAACTGCAAAGACGCTAGATCAAGGTGTGAAAGGCATGAAAGCATTGGAAATTACATGAATGGTGGTCAAAAACTAGATACCAGTGTTCGAGAGAGGAACCATCGATCGAGCAAGGGACAACAAAGAGACTGAGGACACATTGGGAGGCCACAAAGTGCAAATGGTGTGATGATAGTGGTAGAGATGGCAACTTTATCTTCAACTACGTCATATTCAAGTGAGCCAAGATCTACAATGGCTAGGAAGGCTTAATATGCATTAGGAGCTTCAAAGCTTGGATAAACTTTGATAGCAATGTAAGCCATATGGTCTAATGGAAATACACTAGGAATTTGACCTAGAGATCCTAGTTCAAATCTAGGTGTGGCTGTATCTTCTTTAATGTCTAGATCAGGAATGAAATCTTGATTTCCTTCAAAAAGATCTTCGACAACAATGAGATCTTCAACAGTAGCAGTAGCAAACATTTATGCTTGAATTACTTGAAGTTTGGCAGTGATATCATAAGATGCAACAATGAGATATTCAGTGAGACATTCAACAGGTAGCTGATTCATGACTGCAAGAACATCTTGTAGCTTTATGATGAGGATGGCAAGTTGGACAAAGACCTCATCATGCAAGAGAGTTGTAATCGACATCATTCTATAAAATATGGAAACAGATTATGTATTTTGAAGGAGCAACGAACGAAGGATAAATGAATACCCAAAAAAGATGGATCAATATCATGAATTGAATCGCTCCAAATCACAACTTGTATGAAAACAAAAATGGAGACGATCGAATATGTTTGGATTTACCAAATGTGCATGACCAAGGCAGGATGAAATCGCGTATAGGTTTGAGATAAACTGTAAAGTCGACAAATAATGTGCCTGAAATAGAGAGAGCTATTCTACGGATCCAACTACAGAGGTATTCTCATTCCTTGTATTAACCAAATCGGCCTAGGGGAAGAGGATACTTGCCTTGATTTTGCAACCTAGCTTTGATACCAAATGATATGGAATAACAATCGCAAGCACGAAGAAAATACGACAAAACCAAAAACTTAGCTATTCCATTGATAACATATGCCTATAAATAGGCATTACATGACATATTTTGGATAAGGGTGCATTTAATGATAATGACACCTTAATCCTTACAATAACTAACATTTATTAATTCACACACCTAATTCCCTATCATTTATTAATGATAATGACACCTAATCGTGCTTGCGATTGTTTATTCCATATCATATATGAAAATATTATGGGGGTGCCTATGGGCACCCACCCTTATTTCTTCTCTCAAATCATTTTATTTATCTCTTTTGTTATTTTTTGTCTATATTTCATTCTTCCTTTTTTTGCATATGATTGTTGTGAATATATATTTCAGTTTCTAGAAAATATTGTGAACTCCAACACATTATTTTTTTAAGCAAAAAACCCCTTAGGGGCTGCCTTGGTCTGAGAGACCACGACCAGGGGGCTCTACATCGTCAAAGTCACCCGGGAGTCGTGCCTGGCCCTGCCCGCACCAACATTATCAATTGGATTTTGGGTACCCAATTCAACTTTTTGGTAGGGTGGAGATTCGAACCTGAGACCTCGCTTGGAGGATTGCCCTCTCCTCTCTAACTCACCTACAACACCTGGGTCAAAAAAATAAAATAAAATAAAATAAAAAAATTAAAAAAATAATAAATAAAAAAATATCTCCAACACATTCTTTCCAAAGGTAATATATTTGAATTTTATAAAATTGAAATGTTATACTAACTATCAATATTGAAAGTGACATCATATATGTAGGATTAGATTACAATTTAGTCTTTATGAGTTGTAGCCTTCTCACCATTATTAAGAACTCAACTTTCTAACCTACCAAACAAGATTTTATTCTATCCAAAGTTGAGTCTCTAAGATCCTTCTTCTCTCCTTTATCAAAAAAAATAAATTCCAAAATTTGTCAATGGAAATTTTCTAAATTTAAGCCCTAAAATATCCATAATAATTTGTTGTAAAACTAAGGTAGTATGAAAACCTTAGATTTTATAGCATTAATCAACTCTCTAACAAATTTTGCATAACATGATAAAATTGATTTAATCTCCATAGTCTTAATGACTAAAATGTGACCCAAAAGAAAAATATGATCAAAAAATTAGAGATGAGATTGAAGGGACTATTTATTACAACCCAATTATCTTTGATTTTTCCTTTTGAGAAAGATTTTTGTAATACCTCTACAAGAATAATAAATAGATAAGGAGATAGTGGGTCACCATGATGAAGTCCATGGAATTATTTAAAGTATCTAGCAGGAGATCAATTGATCAAAATAACATTTTTTGGAGTGCTATAACAACATATAATCCATTCACACCAACCTTGAACAAAACCAAAATTTTTAGAATATCATGTAGAAAACTCCAACGAGTCCTATCACATGCTTTGTTCATATCTAGTTGAAAAGCATACACAATTTTTTCATGAAATATAACATATAGGTCCTTGTGGATGATTACATCCTCAAAAACTTGTCCACGATGAACAAAACTATCTTTTCACTCTAAGATGACAAAATCTGAAATGTTTTTTAATTTACTTGCCATAGTTTTTAAATTCTATGATAATTACATTACAAAGGCTTATTGGGTGAAAAATATCAAAATATTTATCTCATTTGTTTTTAGAATCAATGCAAAAAGGTGGCATTGATCTTACTTATTATAACCTTATTTTTATTGGTCTCTTCAACTACAACCAACATGTCAATCTTCAACAAATTTCAAAATCTTTGAAAGAAAATGATAGGAAATTCATTAAGACTAGTTGCCTTACTAGGGTAGAACGAGAAAAATCCCTCCTATAGCTCCTCCATAAATATCTTCCTCATTAAGATTTCATTCTATCCTTGATCAATAATTGATGGAATATTTTATAAATACTTATTTTAAGCCTCCTTATCAATATCTTTAAAATAACTAGTTGATTCCTTCCCACTTCCTTCTTCTTCCTCCATACTTCTTCCATTTGGAGTTGAAATATTTTTTATTTGATGAAAAATAATTTGTTTTAGATATATATTTAAAACTTTTAGTATCTGTATCCCTTTCTTAATCCATCTCTCCCTATATTTTTGGGGTCAACATCACTCTTCCTTTAAAAACTTTTTATATCAATGAGTTTACATAGGTTTTTATGAAGGGTCCTTGTCCCCTCATATTGAGTGGGGTTTGAACCTTGGGCCTCTCAAAGAGAGGCCAAATACCTTACCATAAAAAAATAAGTTTGCATGGGTTTTTATGAGGGGTCCTAGTCCCCTTGTACCAGGGTTTGAACTTGGGTCTCCTGTATGAAAACCCAAGGAATTACCACTATGGTTTCCCTCACGACTCCTTCCTTTTAAAACTTATTATGATATTGAAAAATAATTATTTTTCTTATATATAAGCATCATAGTCCATTCAATTGATTTCTACTCTCTTGTAAATTGTTAATCTTGGATTTAAATTTTCTCTTTTGTTTTATAATATGTCACAAATATTTGTAATTTTAAAACTTCATTTGGCCCGTTATATATTTCATATCTTGAATAATCTTGTATATATATTTTTCTTAAAATATTGCTTCATCCTACCATAATATAACCATAGTGAAAAATAAAGCTTTGGATCCACATAGACTAAAATTGAAATGGCTTTAGAAGACCATAATTGAGTAGATCACATCTCAAGATAATGAGACTGTGATCTAATCCTATTTGCAATAAAATATTCGAAGATATTGTATGCTCTATTTATAACCATTTAATAGATAACAAAAATCTATTTAAGTATTATCATATGAGTTTTCCTAATGCATTTATTACCCATGTATACTGGAAGCTTGAAGGAATAACATCCTAAAGACCATTTCAATTGACAAATGAAGCAAAATCCTCCATTGATTTAGAATACCTAGGAGTAGCACCATTATTTTCTAAAGGAGATAAAATTATGTTGAAGCCCTCCCTAAAGAATCTCTAGATCAAAATTATAAATCATTATTTAAATTGACTTAAATAAATTAATGTCCTTCCAACATATTTCACATGGAGTAATTGTAGTTGTAGCTTATGAATTTACATTTCCAACTCTAATATTTTTATTTTTCTTATGAAGAAGGCCAACCCCCTAATTAATTTTACCTCTAACAATTATCTATTCCATTTGCATTTATCTCATTATTTCAATACCTCCTAATGATCCTACAATAAAAGTTGCTAGACAGTCCCCATCTTATAAATAATTTTAAATGCATCCTTACATTCCTTATTATTATTTTTTTTTTATTTTTTTTATTAAAATAAACTCAAGACTATAACAACCTCTTAATTTCCCAGTGTTTCTTTTCTTAGGGGTCTAATAATATATGTGTGGCTTCTATTGGGGTCCATTCCCACTCAAATGGTAAAACATTACATTTCTTTTATTACATTGTTGTCAAGTTAACTAAACCATATACAACTCATCTTTTATCAAAAATATTCTTCATTGGCATTCCTATGAAAAATATTCATCATCTTCCTCAAACTGTTAAATTTTTGCAATCAACAACTTGATATCATTTGCATTAAGAGGTAAAATATCACTTTTTTTAGTTACCTTTTCAAATTTAAACTTTTCCAAGATGAATATCAACATCGTGAATATCTAAAATATCAACTACCCAATTTTCTTCTCTATAAATATGATGGCTATAAAAACCTATCAATTTTCTAATACCTATTTTTTACGGGTCTTATTCATACCTCCAATACTCCAAGGTATCATTTTCATCATCACTTTTTGTTTTTATTTGTGGGCTTAGCCCCACTTCTTATTTTTTCAATGAGTTATGTGGGATTGAAACAGGTCCCACCTGTATTCATGACAACATAGTGGTATTACAACAACTTAGAAATTATGCGTGTATTGCTTAGCAAGATTCAAACCTTGATCTCCCTCTTGAAAGTTGAGGAATCTAACCAGTTGAACTAATGCCATTTGATTAACCCCACTTTTTGTTAACACTTGCAATATTTACTTTTATTTTCCCATATCAATATCCCTCTAAGTTTCCATTTCTATTTATTTTTTTAATTGTTTATATGATATTGAAATAGGCCCTACCCATATTACATCACAACTACATAGTGGCATTAAAACAATTTGACAATAATGCATGTATTGCTTGGTAAGATTGAAACCTAGGTCTCCTTATTAAAAGTTGAGGAATATAACTAGTTGAGGTGATTTCATTTGATATTTTCTCTATATTTTTGCTTCTTGGGTCATCCTTTTTTTTTTCATTTGTACTAACACTTTCAACTTCACCAATCTATTCAAATTTTTGATACCATTGATAAAGAGAATTATCATCTATAATGTTTTCTTACTTAAAAGATTTGAAGTGCAAGGAATAACCTTAATGTCATTTTATTTTTTATGCTACCTTGGAAACCCTTAGTGAAAGGATGTTTCTCATTATTTATCTCATTGTGTTGTCATAAAATACCTAAATTACTATGCATATGCTCCATCCTCATTTTTTTTCTATGCTTCTTTTAAAACCCTCAAGTGCAAGGGATAACCTTTACACTAATTTTTATTTTTTAAATTAGTTATATGGGATTGAACAAGCCCATTTATATTACATCATGAACATATAGTGGTATTACAACAACTTGGAAATTATGCATATATCATTTAGAAATATTTAGACCTAGGTCTCCTCCTTGAATGTTGAAGAACATAACCAATTGAGATAATGTCATTTGAAACTTCTACACTACTTTCATTTTTATTACAAGGAGATAAGTTTATACTACTTGAGGAAATTGAAGGTGATTTACCTAGAATAAATTTGACTTTTTTTTCTCTATTTTAAAAATTTCCTCCACATTTTTGTTTGCTCCTTTAATTCCTTTTAAATTTGAGCTTGCACATTTTCGAGGACAAAATATTTGTAAGAAGGGTGGAATGTTATGGTACCTATAAATAGCTATATGGAGATATGATATTAGATTATCCAAAGGTTGGCATGATCCACACATAACCCAAGGTTGATTATATTATTATATTATTCTATAGTAATGAGTGGTATGAGGGTTCAGTAGTCGGCTCTCTAAAGTAGAATTAGAAGAAGGGTACATAAAGAAGATAAATTATAACTATAATCATCATGGAGATCATTCATATGGGATATTACTTATGATCATATTTTTCCACAAAGTGGCTTATGAAACTTTTCCCTCTCTAAGTAGCACTCTCATCTTGGGATATCTTGTGGAGTTTTCCTTGAGTATTACTAGTGTTGCCCTATCGTAAGGGTATTATCTATGTCTATCTCATTGTGTGGATTTATTACTGTAGATAATTATTTGTGGATGAATAATTTAATGTTTTTGCATATTGGTGAAGGATTTATGTTAATGAGAACAAAGTTTCATAACATTTACCTAGAATAAATGTGACCTTTTTCCTCCATATTTTCTTTTGCACCTTTAATTCCTTCTAAATTTGAGCTTGCATGTTGTACTTCCTCATACATTGTATCCTTCTTTGTTTCTCCTAACTGTTTATCTATGTGAACTTAAGTTAACTTTGCCAATTGATATTACATATAGGCTTTCTTTACCTCTTTTTTGGGAGTGGAATATCCTTGATCTAATTCAACTTTTAGTACAACATGACATCCTTGCTTCATCTTTAAGTTTATATCATGACTAAATTTTCAATTTCTCCATCATGTTCACTTTGCAATATCTTGCCATGTGTCTAATCTCATAATATTTATGATATTAGAATGCAATTTTTTTATTATTTACTTGTTGATCCCATTCTCTTGATTTAGATATAATCTTGACAAATTGCAACCAAGGTTTTAAAACATTCATAGTAACACATATATGGGCATAAATAACATGCTTTCACTTCTTAGTAGTTGGTCCATCTTGGATGAAATCCCCTAGGGTATTTCCAATATTCTTCAAAACATCTTTATCGATAACTAATATGGAAATTGAAAAAGACTAACTCACTTTGGAAGCTTTTTAATAGTTTTTATCTTGATAGAAAAATTCTCACTCCATGGTCTTTGATATAGAGAAGCTCTCCCCTTAAACCATGGGTATTTACCAATTATTTTATCCCTTATTTTTAAACTTGAAAAGATATATTAACCCTCTAGAGAGAGAGAGAGAGAGAGAGAGAGAGAGAGAGAGAGAGAGAGAGAGAGAGAGTTATTATGTCATGACCATATAATGGTATCTAGCAACTAATCATGTATCACTAGGCAAGATTCAATTTTTGTTCTCCTCCTTGAAAGTTACGATTTTCTTCAATGAGTTTACACATGTTTTTATGAGAGGTATTGGTCCCCTCATACTGATTGGGAATTGAACCTTGAACCTCTTAAAGAGAGGCCAAAGCCCTTACCACTACAGTAAGCTACTTGTAACTTTGAAAGTCAAGAAAATTAACTAGTTGAGTTAATGATATTTTATTATTTTCTAATATTGATATCCTTTTCAGTTTCATTTTCTCTTTCTTCTTACTTTAAGAGTATTTTTTCCCATTTAAATCAATACTTTAATCTTTATAAATTTCTTCAAAATTTCCATATTGTTCATAATGAGACTTATCATCTATGGGTTTATGTTACCTTGGAGAATTTGAAGTGAAAGAAATAGCTACAAAAAAAATTATTTTTTATATTACCCTAAAAATCTCCATTATAATCACCTTTTTATGCTTTCCTAAAAAATCTAAATTACCAGAAATATCCTCCATACTCATTTCCTTATTAGCAAAGATGTTCTTAAACAGGAAAAATATTACATTTACTATCATGTCAATTAAATCATAACCAATTTACCTTTTTTTTATCAAAAATATTAATTTTCAAATTGGTTAAATAGGATTGAATGAGTCCAATATATAATATTGTGACCATAAAATGGTACTAGAAGAGGTTGGTAATTATGCATGTATCCTTGTTAAGATTAGAACTTTGTGCATCCTTCATGAAAGTTAAGGAATTCAACTAGTTGAGCTTATGCTATTTGATTATAAAAAGCATTCTTCATTTTCTTTTCAATCACATATATATTTTAAATTTCTCAAACTACTATGTTTTTGTAATCAACTCCTTGACATCATTTTCACTGAGAGATAAAATCTCACTCAACCAATTACATTCTAAAATTTTGCTAAGGTGAAGATCAACACGATGATTGTCTAAATTATTTGCTACCCATTTTTTTTAGCTAGATAATAAGGGGTTGTACTCGGGTCCCCCACCCTTGAAAAATTACAACTCTCTTTTTTAGAGCTTGAGAGTTTATAAATACACTTCTCATCTCAATTGAGATGCTATAGAGAGAAACCTACATCATTTTACATTAAATGTTTGAATTTTTTATTTTCATTTTTTGAATCTTTTCAAATTTTTGTATGAATACAATTATTCCAAAATTTAGCATCATTATTGACATTTTCCTATAGTAGCCTTCACAATTCTAAAACTTCACTTTTACTATCTATGCCTTGCATCTTAGTAGAGTAATATTTTTACAATATCGCACTATCGTAGTCTGCTTTACCAAATTTGAATTGCTAGTTTCCTTCGTGAAACACAAGTGCAACCACAAAAATTATAATAAATAGTATAAATGAAAATACATTATTATTACAAAATAAAACAAATATTACCAATGGAAAACATTAAAGTAAATCTTAATAATTAATTGAATTAGGCAATCAACATTTTCTTGTAAGTTTCAACTAAACTTACTACTTCCTCTAACCATGGAAAGGATAATTTAACTTCACGATCCTCAATCAAAATTGCTCTATTGGCTAGCTTATCTACACATTTGTTTCCTTACCTTACTATATGTGTAAACCTGATTTCTTCAAACACTTTAGCAGGATCTTGAATTTTCATAATTATCTCTTGTATGTTCAATGGAGCCTTTGCTTTCCTCAAAATTACATTTATTACTATGAGAGAATCACCTTCCATCCATAATATATTCCACTTCATTTGTTTATATATTTTTAACCTTTCTAAAGCTTCCCAAGCTTCAACTTCATTATTTGTCTTAAATCCACTATTGAAAGCATAATGAGATAAAATCTCTCCTCTATTAATTATTCCTCCTCCTCCTGCTGGTCATGGATTTCCTTTAGATGCTCCATCAAAATTCAATTTAACCTACTCCACATTTGGTGGTTTGTATTCTCCTGAGCTATTCAACTCCCAAATAAATTTATCCTTGGCTCCCCTTAGAATAATCACAGTTGTTATCTTTCTACTCAATTGTCTCCTAGCATCAATATCTTGTATACTTATAAAAAAATCTTATTTCCATTTGTATCTTCCTTCCCGATCCTTGTACAAAATGTTTGAAACCCTATCACCTTATTTGTCTTGAAGCAAACCCATCAAAGGTTTCAAAATTGGATCATTTTCTACCTAATTTTATTCTATATATATATGTTCGTATTTACAAAAAATTACCTCTAATAATAGTTGATGAACATCAACAATAATGTTATCTTTTATCCAATTCCTACATCCATTTTTGTTGATAGCATTATGAATTAAAAATCCTCCCTAATTGAAATATATTTTCATTCTTCACAATTATTAATTTTAACCCTATAAGAAGTTTCTTAGCCTAAGCATAGTTGTTAATTAAAGTTCTTTATGATTATGAGTAAGTGAAAATAATTATGCTTTTCATTATTTTAGAAAAACACCACCTCCACTAGATTGTGCTAGAACTTATTTTAGAAACACCATCAAAATAAAAATTGGTAAAAATAAATCCTTTGTGTTAACTTTATTTTTGTAGATGACCCTTTCATGTGTATTTAAATTCTATAACTGAGAGGCTAACACCTATTTTTTTACACTTGAGACTTCCCATGACGAGCACCATGTTTATAAATATTTTATAAGAGAGAATAATTTGTGTAGACACCAAAATATAGCCACTTGTCATCCATCCACAACTTCTCGCCACAATTATCCATTATATATATATATATATCTTTGTTTAAAATATATTTAAATATTAATATTTTTTTTTGGTAATTATTTTAATAGATTAACAATGGGTTTTTATAGAGGATCCCAAAACCTTATGTACAAAATTAGCCATACTTCTAATGATGTATCATGCCTCCTGGCTAGAAATATAAGCCTAATTGCAAGAAAAGCAGACCCTAGACTAATTGCCATGAGGCTACAAAAAGGGCATTTAAGCTTGATTAACCATATAACGAAACGAAAAAAAACCAGGAAAACAACAAGTAAAAGCCGAAGAAACTAGAACATGGAGAGTGGTAGCACACCAGCCAAACACCAGAAATAGCTAATCCTGGTCCTCTTGATCCTTCGAATTTTAACATTTTTGGTCCTGCTTCAAAATTTCAATCATGGAATTGATGGTAGTGAGAATGGATGAAGCCAGTTCCAGAAGGGATTTACCAGGAGGAATCTCCCTCACTCTCAGTGTTCGACGAAATCTGCTGTGAAAGGACGTCCTTCTCCTCCTTTATGAATTTCTTCAGACACTGGAAGGACCTGCCAAGGGTGGAGGATTTGCCACCAATACTGCGTTTAGGCCGAGAACGAAAGGTGCTACTGTGAGGGGAAGGCCTGTCAGTGCTGGGAGGGCTATTTCTGAAGGAGCTAGAGGCTTGGCCCTATGCAGGAGAGGACACATTGCGGGGGGCTTAGGAATTCAAGGGGTTGACAACCTAAGGAGGAGGGCACATGGCCAGGGCATGCCTGTAAATGATTGCCATGAGGCCTTGATGGGTGGGAGGGGATGACACTTTCCTACTCTTTTCAATGGCAAGCCCAAGGGAGTGCGTAAGATAATCGAGAAATCTCACTTGCTTGCATCACGGAGGTGATTATAGAAGCTAATGTGGAAGCTACGTAGAGGCTTGTAGGGATCATCACATGTAATATATTGCATGATGGGAATCATGGTGAACCTGTATGGTTTAGGGAGGGCTGACCAGAGGAGGCACGACTTGTCCCATTCGAGGTTTTTCCCCTTACCAAGGAACTGCTCCAGCTCCTCGGCCCAATTATGGTTATCTCTTCTGATGATCCGCCCATGGGACAGTAGACCAGAGATCGCCGCCAAGAAATTAGCCAAAACATGAATATTAATACCCTTTACGACCACATCACCCTGGGTCCAAGTATCAACGAAGCCCTGTAAAATTTCCTGGTCGAGGATAGCAAATTTTTCCAAGAAGGGCAATAGCTTCTTAGCTTTCATAAACATGCGTGCCTCATCACAAAGGGACAGGGTAGAGGGCTTGATGAAGGGACCAGCCATGGTTAAAATCACCTGTAGAATGCTCCAAAAAATAGAGATTGAAACAAAACATTGAAAAATATAAAAAGGGAGGGGGAGGATATACTTGACCGTGAGTCGCCACCCACGATCGACCCAGAGCTAGTGTCGCAAACATAGGCCAAAAAGGAAAGGTGCCACGCAGATCACGAGCTCACCCATCCTCTGTCTGAAGTTGCCACATGGCCTCTCCATTCCTTTTGCCAAAAAACCTTCATCCTCCTTCCATGCAAGGAACAGACTGGAAAGAGCGTGCCAAATCCAAGGCAAGGATTTGGTGAGTTCCAAGCCCAAACATTCTCGCATTCTGCCAATATCCCATCCATGCGTGAGCACCATTGGAAATGGGTAATTTGAAATTCCATCATCGACCCAATGCCAGGAATGAGAAAATATAGCCAGACCGCCTTGGTGGAGGAAGGTGTGCTGATAGCCTACAGGGCACCAAGTCTGGTGCGCCTTGGAAACTTGAAAACAAATAGCTTTGGAAACAAGACTGCACTTCGCATGACATATGCACCCACTATCGTATAGGGGATTGGATAGAGCTGCCACCCTAACCCGATACTCATCGAGAAGGACCTTCCAAAATTTGTGCGGGAAACACCTCATGAAGGGATATCCGCTCTGGCCATTCTTTCCACCTCGACAGGGAAGCGAGACCACCACACGACCGGACATGTGGTTGCGATCCCTTTGTTGGCCATGTGGTCATCCACTCGATTGCCTTATCTAAGGATATGACTTGCTTTCCACCTACCACATTGGAAAAGAAGCGTCCTTACCTTAAGAACGATGTTGAAGACCCTCCAAGATGGGTCTTTGGTGCCAAGGAGGTAATTCACAATGTTGAGCGAATCTCCTTCAATAACTAGAGGCCGAGGATCCTTAAATAGGATCTGGATTCCTTTCAGAGTGCCTCGAGATTCGGCATAGTGGTTTGTCTGAGAGCCCAACTCTTCACAGTAGGCCACCACAAGATTCCCATCATGATCTTTGACAACACCCCCTGAATCAGCAGGCCCAGGATTACCCTTTGCCGCTCTGTCAAAATTTAATTTAATCCACCCCACGGGAGGCTTGGTCCATATAACACTTCTTCTGCAAGGACCAGTAACAGCTTTCGAAAATGACTAGAGATTCATCCTTTTGAAAGCCACTTCTTCGCTCGGAAGGTGGGGGCGGGGACTGGGAATAAAATTAAAGTTCTCAATGGCATAGGATAAGGCCCTTTGAGTGACACAAGGAGGCACTTTTGGGGCTCTGCAAAAGACTATGGCATTCCTCTCTAACCAAATTTGCCAAATGGAGTGGTGGGAGGAGGCCTCAAGGAGGAAGCAGAGTTTAGGATTCTTGAAAGGATTAGGCCATTGATGGAAAGCATCTCTGAGGGATCAGGGAGAGCACTAGAGGATTTGGAAGGAGGATAGGACAATGCTGAGGATCGAGTGGGAAAAGGGGCAGTGCAGGAATAAATGATCCCTCGTCTCACACTCTGCTAAACACATGTAACACCTGTTGGGGAAGGCAAAGCCCCTCCTGTGAAGGTTGTCAATGGTTAAGGCTTTGTTGTGAAAAGCAATCCATGCAAAGAAGTTCACTTTAGGGATGACCCATTTCCTCCAGACAACTTTCCATCGAAAATCTAGGGCAATCTCGTTGGTAAGAAACTCATAGGCTGATCTAATAGAGAAAAGACCATCCTTCGTACCACTTTAGATGATTCTGTCAGTCCTCCTAATAGATGGAATTAAAACCGATTGGAGGATGTTTTCCAAAAATGTAACCTCATTATTAAACCCTTCCACGACTGGAAGTTTCCACCGAGGGAAACGGGTGCTCCGGTCTATGTAATCCACCACCCTGAGTTGGGAGTTTGGGTCGGTTTGGTCTCTCAACACAACAAGGTCCGCCCTCAAGCCAAGGGCTTCTTTAGTTGCCCACTTGTCCTTCCAAAATAAGATGAGGTTGCCATCACCCAAAATCTAACGGGCTCCCAAGCTGATCAAATGACGGGTTTGGAGCACAGATTTCCAAAAAACCGATGCTTTGGGAGGGGTCTCAGCGTTAAAAAAAGAATTGGAGCCAAGATACTTCCTTTTAACCAACTTAACCCACTCCATCGGGTCACTAGTTAGAATCCTCCAAGCATGCTTCGCGATCAGAGCTGAGTTCATAAGTGTTGATCTCCTCATCCCCAAGCCGCCTTGGTCTTTTTGCGAACAAACCTTGTCCCAGGCAACAAGAGGGATTCTGGATTTCTCTTCATTGCCAGACCATAGAAAGGTCCTCTGAATCTTCTCGATCTTGGAGTGAACAAAAATTGGAAGCATGAACACCGACATAAAGTAGGTTGGGATCCCCTAAAGACAAGCTTTGGTAAGGGTGGCTTTCCCGGCTTGCGATAGGAGTTTGCCCTTCCAAGTGCCAAGTTTCTTGTGAAGGCTTTCCAGGATCATGTTCCACATACCTCCACTGGAATGGCCATTTCAAGATAGGGGCAACCCCAGATAAGACGTAGGCAGGGAGTCAATGGTGCATTCTAAAATTCTAGCAATTCAGGGTTACCTACATAGGGGAGTGTTAATAAAATAAATTTTGCTCTTGATGTAATTTACCTTTTGCCCGACAGCTTGATCGTAACGAGAAAGGATCTGCTTGAGGGATTTGTCCTGGGCAATAGACGCCCCAGTGGAGATGAGGATGTCATCCACAAATTGCTGATGAGTGATAGGTTCAACTCTAGAAGTCGACAGAATGCTGAAAATCTTGTTCTGACGAAGAGCCTCTTTCAAAGACCAGCTCAAAACCTCCACCAAAAGGATGAAGAGGATGGGAGACAAAGGGTCACCTTGTCTGAGGCCTCTAGCACTTTGGAAATACCTAGCTGGGGACTCGTTGATCAGGACAAAAAAAAAGGGAGTGGATATACAGCTACAGACAAGGTCAATCCAGTGAGGATGAAAGTCGAACTTGAGGAGGACAGCACACAAGAACCTTCTATCAACCCGATCAAAGGATTTGTTCATGTCTAGCTTAATAAAAAGAGTAGCATTCTTGGAGTGGTAAGCAGAGTGAAGAGTTTCATGGACAGTGATGACACCATCAATAACGTTTTTGCCTTTAACAGTGCTTCCCTGACAAGGATCAACCAGGAGAGGGAGAACGGGTTTCAGTCTATTGTCTATAGACTTGGTGAGGATCTTGTAAAAACATTGCACAGGATGATGGGCCAGTAGTCAGAGAAAATTTTGTAGGCTAGAGACTTAGGAATGAGAGCAAGAAATGTGGAATTGAGTTTCGGGTGAATGGATCTGGAAGCTTGAATATCCTGAATAGCTTCGCACACATTTGAACCCACAACATCCCACATGACTTGAAAGAAATGAGGGGGAAAACCATTAGGGCCAGGGGCCTTGTCCGGTCGCATGGAGAACAAAGCTTCTTTAATCTCAGACGAGGAAAAAGGTTCCAGAAGCTTGATGCTTATCTCGTGGGCGACTTTAGTCAGAAATTTGGCAAGCAACGATTTCTGGACCTGAATGTTGCTGTCGGGAGGAGTGCCAAGCAAGTCCTAAAAAAAGTCAACCGCTTCGCTCATGATTTCCTCTATGTCCCTGGTTACGTGCCTATCCTTGCAAGACACTTCTATGATCTTGTTGGCCCCTCTGTGCCTCATGGTAGACGCGTGGAAAAACCTCGTGTTGGAGTCTCCATTCTTCAACCAAAGGTCTCTAGATTTCTGGCACCAGAAGGTTTCCTCCCTTGCAAGAATAGAATGGTAATCCATCAAAATACTCCGTTATTCCTCCTTGAGACCCTCGGTGTAACCTTCGAGCTCCATCCTTTCCTCCAAAACTTTCAGGTTCTCCGAGATGGACCTTTTGGACTCAAAAATGTTGTCGAAAACCTCTTTATTCCATATTTTTAGCCTCTCTTTGACCATTTTGAGTTTTAAAGCCACTCTCTTAGGGGCGTTTCCTCCCACATCCTGTTGCCACCACGTTGAAACCAATACTTTAAAGTCTTTATGATAAATCCACATGGATTCAAATCTGAATGGGGTCTTAAAAACGGGCCCGTCGTTCACCTCCAAAAAAATAGGGTTGTGGTCAGACCCAATCCTTGGTAGGGTCGAGAGAGTTGCGCCATCAAGGATGGGATTAGCTTCTTGGGAAATGAAAAATCTGGCGAGCTTGACTTGAATCAGGCTACTCCCAATCCTTCTGTTGCTCCACGTCAAGGATGCCCCTTTGAGTTCGATGTCAAGTAGGCTGTTAGTAGAGACAAAATATCTGAAGTTAAATATTAATATGTTATATATTATATTTATATATTTAATATACATATATATTTATATGAATTAATCCTAACCGTCCATCATGTTTTAATCTTATCCATTCATCCGCTTTAATCCACGCTATTTACCCGGATTTAATATCCATCCTTTCTCATGTTTTAATCTCAGCCACTCAAATTGTGTCATTGAAACCCTAACATGTCTAAGGAAATATTATAAAGAGGAGTCATTTTGATGATTCAAATCCTAAGAAATTTTTGAATCCTAAGTATTTTGATAAGTTATGAGTTTCCAATCCTTCCTAAGCCTCTAGGCTCTTTAAGTTCCTCTTGGAGGTCTTAAACCCTAGCCCTATCATTTTCATCCTTTTCCCCCATCATCGTTGTTTGCATTTTCTACATTCGTCGCCACCCATCTAACACGAAATAGATTTGGTTTTGCAACCCTTCCCTTATCCATAGAACGCCCACCAAATCTTGTTGAGCACCCACAAAAACCTAATGAGCAGCCACCAAAGCTTCTCGAATGCTCTTTGAAGCCTCCATAGCGCCTCTAGGTCTAGTCATCACCGAGCGCCCGTGAATATTTTTGGTTCCAGATCTGCAATGCTACAACTCTCGAGCACTATTAGGGCATTTGCGTAATCCTCATATGTATCATTGACGAAGACAAAAACAATAAGTTAGCATTGTTTGACAAGGTAAATAGTTTTGTACACTTTATTTCATGTTTTTATGCTTTTTCACAACTTTTATTGCAATACTAGGGTTTAGTGATTTTATTGTTTCTGAGGGTCTCACGTAGTGGAGCCCTCACAAATATTACTGATCCTTGTTATTGTTGGTTGTGTGCAGGTGTAAGAAATTTTTTTTTTGGAAGCTGATGAAGCTCGAGTGGCCCTATTTAGGATATACAAGCCCACCCACCAATCTGTTGGAATCGAATCAAGCACAAAGACACCACCATTATTTTTATATAGGGTTTTAGAGAACCCTAGTACTCTATATATTTTATATAAAAAATAAGTGTTGTAAAACCCAAATTTAGGGCATATTGATTGTAACAGTTGAGATCCACCTGCAATAATAAAGAAATTCATATTATGCAATCTTTACGTGTTATAGTGTTTATTTCCATTTCATAGTTTGTTTTGGTGTTGCTTGATTTTGTATTCACAAATGATGATCACGGTGGGATCCACAATGGGTTATCTATGATAACTTACTTTGTTACTGATTTGTTGTTTCTATTTTCTAGTTTACAAGTTTTCAAAAGCTCGTTCATGCAATTTTCACAGAGCTAGGGTTTCTAGAAAGTTGTAGAAGTTGACCAGAAGTTATATAGATGCCCTGCGATGCTCGAGGGATGCCCTCCAGTGTTCAAAAAATACCCTGGTGCATTTTAGAGGCTTTGAGAGGTGTTTTATAGAGTGGGAAAAGGATACATAGGCTTTTCTATAAGTCTTCTTCAAAACCCTAACCCCTCTACTTTATTTTTTTTTACGTTTTGATAGATAAAGTGATAAAAAGAACATCATTCAGTTTTCTATAAAAAAAAATCATATTACATTTATATTTTAGGTACTCGCATTCGTTTTGCACATTAGAGTAGCCTTGCATTTACACATTCACCATAAGTCACATTTTAGGTTTAGATTTTTTACTGTTTTTTGGTGTGTTATACTCAATATTTTGCATATTGTTTTCATATGGAGTGACAACTGCATAAAATAGTTTGCATGATAGGGTTAATAATTCCTCTTTTACTTGTCTAAGTAGGAATGAAATCAGGATACTTAAGTATACTCCCGCACTTGGTGATTCAAGTGGAAATATTAGGTGAAACCTCCACTATTTAGAGTGGGTCTTAAGTGGTGTACCCTACATTCTTTTGAGGAACTTAGTATTTATGTTTTTGGCTTCTTATTTAGGCCTGTAAAATTAATTATTTCTGACATTGTATGTACACATTAGAAAACATGAAACTTTAAAATGAATCACACGCTGCACATTTCACAATAAATAGTAATGAGTTGGATTTCATCACCAACCATTGCTTGATATTTGGTGATGGTGGGCTTCATATCCATCCGTAAATATCTTCCCTTAGTCACCATAGATGCACATGAGAAAAATTCCTATATTTCATCACCAAGAAGAATCTCATTTTCTAGCCAAGCCATAGATTTCACCCTTCATAATTCAGATTAGCACATCAAAAACACACAAAACTCACAAAAAAAATAAAATCATTAAAAATGAGATAAAAAAATAAAGGAGGTAAGAAACATTGTTGCAAAAAAATAGAATTGAATTATTTATTTTGTGAAGTTTTCTTCTACATTTTATTTACTGCACATTTCATATTTGATTCAATAGCTTATGGTCTTAACTAGAAATCAAACAAAAATATTGAGTTAAATGTCCACTAATCAAACCACTTCATCAATGGAGTGTTTATAGTCTTTCCCCACCACTTCTGTAGTCAATACCACTAGTGTGATATAGGAAAATTATTCAAATTTATCTATGGGTCCATCACACGTTGTGCAAACTTCAAATGTTGATGTTTTGCATAGAACCATTCACACCTCCATTCCACAAACAGAATCATCTTCACCCACTATTTACCAAAACATAACCTATATAGACATGGCCAAAGTGGAAGCTTTGCAAAGGTCCATTGACTATGTTCTAGAATAGGTCCATATCCCACCTAGGCATGATCATTATTTTTAGTAGAAACTTACCCACTCCCAACCTTCAAGCCTTACCTAGGTGTATAACAACCCTCTTTTTGAGGCTTCAGTTACACCTTCCATTAATTTATCCATCTCAAAACAATCAAGTGCTCTAAGCACTTCCATCCCATCCTCATACACTACCACTTATGGTGATTATTTGTATGAAGCACATGTCAATGCTGCTTCATAGATGCTAGCTTCCACCTCATCCAATGTCATCCATCCAGTTGTAATTCCTGTTGCAACTTATCCTCCACTTACATCATCCATTCCATCCACATCCACACCATCTACCTCAGATATGGAAATACATGAAGCATGGGAACACCTTAAAAAATTTCTTAAGAAGCGATAGAACGCTCAGTCTTGTCCTTAATAGCAAGTTCAGGTGGTCAATCCTAAGCCTCAACTTGTTTCTACTTAGCCTATATTTATCACTTCAAACCCTTTGTGGGTGTCACAATCTTCTATGGTTTCCATTCCCACACCTCCATCAACCCATGCCCATTATATTTATATTCCCACAAATCATCACATTAACAACCCCCATACATCATCTCCTTTTCAACATTCATCATCATTTCTTCATAAAACTTCACATCATCATTTTCAATCCACTCCACCAAATCATCATTATCTCATTACACCCCAACATCTTCATACTCCACCTACACAAAATTATCTGGTGATTCAAGGCTTTCACATACCTGGGGAGGACCCTAGAATCCAAGTTATGCAACATTAGATTGACAGTCTGATGCAACATACTCTTGGTATGATAAACCAGAAATCAATACTCAGGTAGTTGATCAATTAACCAATCTATTTTTTGGTATCATCACTGCCATATCCTACAGACTTCACAGTACCAAAATTTGATAAATTTAAAGGGACTGAGGATCCTAGAGAACATGTGAGCACATTTATCCATTCATGTTTCAGAATCTAAAGTAATGATGCTCTAATGCTTCGAATATTCCCTTAGACATTGGAGGGAGATGTCGTAGAGTGGTACAACCATTTTCCTCACCATAGTATTTATACTTTTTGAGCAATTGGTTGATCAATTTCTTGAAATGTTTTCTCTTAATGTTAGAAATAAAGTCTCATTATCTAATATATATGGTCTAAAAAATATGATGATGAGTTTGTATATAACTTTGGTAACCACTGGAGGGTTGTTATTACCAAACTGCCATTCGCCCTACCAATGGAAGAGCTTACTATACTATTTACTAAAAGTTTCTTAAAACCCATCTCTTGGTTGTTACAATTACAACAATACCGATATTTGAGGAAGCTCTTGCCCATTCTAGTATCATTGAGGAAATAAAAATACAAGAGGGTGTTCTTAAGCCTAAAAAGAAAGAATGGAAAAATAAAGGCCAATATAAAGGTAACTATTATGGCTAGTCTAAACCAAATCAGGTTAACCAAGACAACCCAACTAATAAAGTTAATCAAGTGGTCATGAGCCAACAGGTAATGGCTCAACAACAATCTGTGCAACAAAAAACATAAAAAATTGCATATCATGTGGTTCCTTCACCATATCAATCAAGTCAAAACACATTTCCAACTATAGAAAACCATCCACATCGACAATTTGTTCGACAAAACTGCCAGTACACCCCATTAGCTGAATCATATGCTTCCATATTCAGTAGGTTGTATGACACAAACCAACTTGCCTGACCTGAGGTTAAACCAGATGATCCCACCAAGAATGGTAAACAATACCAGGAGCATTTATTTGCCCTTATCATAGGTAAAATGGGTATGATATCAACAACTACCATGTATTTAAGGATAGAGTACAAGATATCATTGACTTAGGGGTTATAAAGCTTGATAGTCCCTTAGCTCAGCAAAACCAAAACCTTAGAATTTATCAAATACCACTTCCTCATTATGAGGAGGTGCAATCAACACTAGGAAGATCAAATACCAAGACTCTTCCCAACCAAGTTAATCATGTCCAATAGTACCAAGATTTTGTGGGTTCTATTCGCATAGTTACTCGAGGTCAACAATGCATCAACAATCAACAAAATGCACAACAACCTGTTCAACCACCCATAGCATCATAGGCAAGTGTATCTCAACCTACCACATCATCATATCCCATTCAAATTTTTGCCAATCCTTCTCAACCCATTCATATTCCAAGTCGTCCAAATCCACCCATTCATCCTCCCAATTATCCATCAAGGCCAATCATCTCATTGAGTGGCCGGTTGACCACTAGCCTTAAAATGGCTTCAGCCAAACTATCTATATATGAGCTTATTCAACAATTTCCCCCACATCGCAAGGCATTAATGGATATTCTAAAATCTATTGAACTTCAATCTTAAGATGCTAATACCTTTAACAATTTTATGGGGAATATTCAAACATGCATAGAACCATATATTACGTTCTATGATTTTGAGATCAAATCAATATCATCAAAATCAGTGGATCCTCCATTGCATATCATGGCTCAAATAATAGTAAGCCATTTAAACGAGATTTAATTGATACTGGCTCCTCTATCAACATCATCGCCACATATGCTCTTCATCATATCAACCTTCCCCCATCACATATCACCAAATCCACTTTCACCTTGAAAGTATTTAACAATGCTATCTGCTCTACAATTGGCATTGTCATTTTACCCATTGACGTGGGGGTCAAAACATTACACATCATATTTCACATCTCGAAAGGGTCCATGGCAAACATATGTACTCCTTGGATGACCTTGGATGAGGGAAATGATATGTGTCCCTTCTATACTCAATCAATGCCTAAAATATGTACATGAGGGACAAGTACATTGCATACCGATGGATGTCAAACCGTTTAAGTATTAAAATTTTATTTCAAACCCCTATGAATCCATGCTGCCTTCCACTCATATTTTTATCACATCATCAACCACTTTATCAACCACTTCATCAACCACACAATCCACATATTCATCTAAAGTTCCCATTCCTGAGGAGCTCCCCATCACCACTTCACATCAAACTTCCACTTCCATGGCCCCATATTCATCACCTTTTATTACATGTAAATATGGTCAAACTCAATCCACATCAACCACAAAATTATCAACATCATCCACCATCATTTACATCAGCCAATATTTCACAAGTTGTCTTAATAGATTGTGAGATGCCATCTCATTCCATACCTCTTCCATTTTCAGAGCCTCAAATTAATATCGAGTCATCCATATCCACTTCCACATCCACTTCCACATAATCCCAAGTTGAGATCCACCTCACTAATCCTGGTATTGGTGAATATGTGGTCCAAGATATCATAGTCACACCGCTCAGTATTCAAACTGCTAAGGATTACAATATCCAATGTGACCCATCCTTATTTATAGAAGTGGTTTATAACATGGGTTCAATGCCTAATAGCATTAATATTGTGTATTTGAGGATGGATTCATCGTCCAATCTATCTTCTTTAGATGAACCCAAGCAACCCACACTTGCAAATATACAAAATATGTTAGGTTTTCCATCTTGATATTTTTACATAGTTAATTGGCAAGGACATGGCCTAGGACAACATGAACATGGAATGCAAGAAATTATTGATGTTTCATATCGAGAAATGCATGACAACTCAGGTTTAGGCTATCACCCACTTTCATCCACTTCTTCTCTTGAACAAGCTTTTCAAAGCTTAAATTTGAATTTAAGAGAAGATATCCATCATATTGATGATTTTGAAGATGAAACCTATGAATAATTTGACCTTATATCAATATTTTTTGATGAATCAGAGGAGGAATCAGTGCCCATCATTCCACACACCAAACAAGATAACTTCTATCTCAAAATGTTCCCCATCCATCAACCCATATTTTGCTTGCTTCTTCCACAAGAGCGAGTTGAACCAACTGGTGAACCGCCACCTCCACTTCATTGATCCACATCACCAAACATTTTACTTGTAATATATGTACATAAATAATAATTCTAAAATTCTAAAATTAAAAAAATTAAAAAAATTAAAAAATTCAAAAACAAAATTCATTTGCATTGCATAAACATGGCTTTTGGCCAATTGCATTTATTTATGCTACCTACTATTGTTTAGGTTTCCAGAGATCTAGCATCGGTTCTAGATGAAAGGATATATCCATGCTTACCATTACCATTTGCCATTTTCCCCTTTAAATCAACATGAATTCTATTGACTTATTCACCCTGCTTCGTAATCCATACAATTTGGCAAATCTAATTCCAATTGACATGAGCCTTATTGTTATGGATTGGATTTTCTCACCACCATCCTTTTCCAAAATTGTCCTTTTAGAGGAATTGTTAAGGGCTTTAGCCAACTACATTCCTACATCACCTCCACCTTTGCCTTCACCTTCACCTTTAGATCCAGAGGTTTTCCAGGCAGACATAGACAAGGTTGATTTAGAAGATTTTGATGATGTCTAGATGACATTCATCTGATACCAATGCACCATAAACTTGAGGAAGGTTCTCACATGTCCATTGAAGATACCATTGATGTGAACCTTAGTTCATATGCAGACAATCCCCAAATTGTCAAACTTGGTAAAAGTTTATCCATAGATGAACAAGAGTAATTAATTACTCTCCTCAAGAAAAAAGAAGGAATTTTTGCGTGGTCCTATAAAGACATGCCTAGTCTTGACCCTAACTTGGTTGTCCACAATCTCACCTTGCATTCTAATGCTAAGCAGGTTAAAAAAAACTTAGAAGGAGCATCCTACCATTGCCCTCTTGGTCAAATAAGAGCTTCAAAAGCTATTAGATGTGGGTTTCATTGTATCCATTGACTATCCTGAGTGGCTTTCAAACATGGTGGCCATTCATAAGTATAATGGGGTGATACACGTTTGCACTAATTTTTGATATCTTAACAAAGCATGTCCTAAGGATGATTTTACTCTACAAAATATTTATACTCTTGTTGACACTTGCGCTGGCCATGAAATGCTTTCCTTAATGGATGGTTTTTTAGGATACAATCATATTTGAATTAATTTTAATGACCAACACAAAATAACATTCACTACACCTTGGATAAATTTTTGTTAAATGGTGACACCCTTTAGCCTAAAAAATGTAGGTGCAATTGATCAACGTGCCATGACATACATATTCCACGATTACATGCATAAGATCATCGAAGATTATGTGGATGATCTCTTGGTAAAATCTAAAACTCGACAAGAGCACATTGGTGTATTGGAAAAAGTCTTTGATCGACTTCTAGAGCATAATGTAAGGTTGAACCCCAAGAAATTGTTATAATCACAATGACACTGAGAGGGGGGGTGAATCAGTGTGTTCTTTAAAAACTTAAAAGCAATTTAGACTTTTAAATAAACAACAGCAGATTAAAACAGAAATAATAAAAGTACTAAGAGCATCACACATAACACGACATTTTAACGAGGTTCACCGATGTGGCTACTCCTCAAAAAGGACTGCTTGGACTACCATCCAAATCCAGTCAAATGCAAAGCTCCAACTTTACATAATCATTCACCAAAACCAACTGGTAAGAGGCACCAACCCCTAAGTTTTATCTCGCTACAATGTAATGGAGCACCAACTCCAATTTTTCCAAGCACCAACCGGAAAGAGGCACCAACCCCTTTTTCAAGCTACAACTTGAAGATAATAATAAAAATTGCAGAATGTAAACTTTCACCTCAATTATCACGATCTCGCTATTTTTCTCGCGATCCGCCGCTTGCTCGGCATTCGATCGTCGTCGTGAAAAATGATTCGCACTTTTTCAACCACTCCTCTATATCTCTCCGCGTTCTCTCGCTGCAACTTCCACGTAGAAATATCACTTCTACAACCAGCACACTGTCATTTCACACTCGAAACACGACTTCTGCATACCGCGTTCTTATCTTCTCTTCGCACCACTCACACTGCTGCACCCGAACTTCATACACATATATCACATCACGCTGCACCTTTTAAACTCGAAGAACCCTTGCTTTTATAGAAGAAATTTTAGAGGCAAACCCTAGAAGAACGTTGACTGAGAAACCCTAGAATTTGTCACCGCCAAACCCTAAAATCCGTCGGCCCGGATTTAACTTTGTCGGCCTCAAACTCTTCTCCACCTTCGTTACCTTCCTCGTAGCTTATTGCCGCGAAATAGTAACATGTCGGCCCTTTTTAATTTAATTTAATATTCTAATTTAAATTTTTAATAAAATAAAAATTTAAACTAAATATTTAAAATTAAATATCTTCAACACCGGGGCATCTTTTTCAACAAAACGAAGAGCCAACTTGGGTTTTAAGAAAAACCCATTTCAAGTCTCGTTATCCACCGCATCCTTGGATCCCGACCGCTCGTGTTGACAACAATGACAATCCTTCTTGCTCAACAATCTCCCCTTTGGAATTGTTGGCAACACTCGTATACATTTTTGTAACTCTTCTCCCCCTTTGTCAATAATACCAAAGGGCCGCCGCACTCTCCCCGTGTCCATCCTCAATCTTCTCAGCACGCTTGACTCCCCCGAGTCCATCCTCACACTTCTCAAGCACAATTTGACTCCCCCTGAGTCCATCCTCAAACACTCAAGTGCTCCCCCTGAGAAGGTGATCCCTGTAGCTAGTCACTTCTTAGGAAGTGTGACTACTCCTAATTTGCTTCGAAGATACTCAAATACTTCCTTGGGCAAAGGTTTTGTAAAAATGTCTCGCTACCTGTTCCGTAGTTGGGACATAGTCCAATCCGACTTCTCCTTCGCAACTTTGTCTTTCAAGAAATGATACCTTATAGCAATATGCTTTGTCCGTGAGTGCATTACAGGATTCTTAGAAATGTTGATTGCACCGGTGTTGTCACACTTTACTGATATTGGTTCACTAAAATTAATACCAAGATCTTTCAAGGTCTGTTTCATCCACAAAACTTGTGTGCAACATGTTGCTGCTGCAATATACTCTGCCTCGGCTGTAGATAAAGACACTGACTCTTGCTTCTTACTGTGCCATGCAACCAATCGTCCCCCAAATAGAATGCTCCTCCACCGGTACTCTTCCCCGTCATCAACACATCCAGCCCAATCTCGCATCCGAATATGATATAAGAGTGAAATACTTACCTCTTGGATACCACAATCCAAACTCCATAGTGCCTTTTAGATACCGAAAAATCCTTTTAACCGTCGTTACATGAGTCTCTTTGGGACCGGCCTCGAAATCCGGCTACCATGCACACTGCCTGCAAAATATCAGGTCTGGTTGCAGTTAAATATAGTAAGCTTCCTATCATTGATCTATACATGGTTTGATCTACAGTGGAGATTTGTCTTCTTTACTTAACTTACACCTCGTTGTCATGGGAGTACCGACTGGCTTACTATCCTCCATAGTGAACTTCTTTAACATCTCTTTCACATATTTGATTTGGGAAATGAATATACCTTTCTCATTCTGATTAACCTGTAGTCCCAAAAAATAAGACAGTTCACCAATCATTGACATTTCAAATTCATTCTCGCATCTTGTTTGCTAGGTCTTTACAAGATTCATCTTTGTTGCTACCAAATATGATGTCATCCACATAGACAACAAGAACAATGAGATGCCCATCTTCTGTTTTCACATACAGATTGCTGTCCACTAAACCTTTCTTGAATCCCCGTTGAGAGAGATAATTATCTAGCCTAGCATACCATGCCCGTGGTGCTTGTTTTAATCCATACAATGCCTTCTTTAATCTGCAGACAAGGTTAGGATCTTCACTGATTTGAAAGCCATCTGGTTGTTCAATATAGACTTCTTCTTCAAGTTTCCCATTTAAAAATGCAGATTTAACATCCATCTCGATAAACTCGAAGTTCTTGTAAACCGCTAGTGCCAAAAACATCCTAATAGCTTCTAATCTAGCTACTGGTGCGAAAGTCTCTTCAAAGTCAATCCCTTCGACTTGTGCATAGCCTTTGCAAACCAGTCTTGCTTTATTTCTAATGACCTGACCGTTTTCATTTAACTTGTTGCGAAGTATCCATTTAGTGTCGATTACATTCTTGTTTGCAGTTCTAGGTACTAACTCCCAAGTTCTCGTTCTTTTCAATCTGATCTAACTCTTCATTTATTGCCTTCATCCAACTGTCATCTTTGCTTGCTTCATCTATGTTTTTGGGTTCAATGCTGGATAAAAGAGAGTAATTACTTATTACTTTCTTTCTTGTCCGAATGCCACTGTGGGATCTCCAATTATTTGGTTTCTAGGATGATTTTTCTTGCCAATTGCCCATTCTGAATTTTCTGTTTTCTTGTACCTCTGAGCCATCCGATAAGTTATCTGCATCAGCCGTATCTGTATTTTCTGTGTCATGTACTTCATCTCCTTCAATGACTTCTTCGTAGATTGGATAGTTTTCTTGAAAATTAACTATTTGTTTCCTCCCTTCATCGAATTTAACGTCTGGCACCGTCCACAATTTTCTTGAGTCTCTTGTTGTAGCATTTGTAAGCTTTGTCGTGTGGAGAATAACCAACAAACACACCTTCATCCCGCTTCTATCTTCAAACTTTCCAAGATTGTCATCTATTTTTCTCGATGTAGCACTTGCGCCCAAATACTTTGAGATGTTTTGTCGTTGCTTTCCTACCAAACCACAACTCATACGGAGTTTTGCATTCATGAGTTCTTAACATATACCTGTTCCGAATGTATACTATCGTGTGAACTCGCTTCTTTCCGTAATCTATCTCGTTATTTTGCTTTCTCGCAGCATGGTGCGTGCCATTTCCCGAATTGTTCTATTTTTCCTCTCTCGCTACACCATTCTGCCGAGGAGTTCGGTCGCCGAATATTGTCTCCCGATGCCATATTTTTCACAAGTATTCTAAAAATTCATTCGAAATAAATTCTCCTCCTCCCGTCCGACCGCAAGCATTTAATCCTTTTCCCCGTTTCATTCTCTACCAGCTGTCCGAAAGTTCTGAACATTTCAAAGGCTTCGGATTTATCTTTTAAGAAGAATATCCAAGTCATTCGGAAAAATCATCAATGCACAACATAAAGTACTTGTCGCCGTTTATGCTTTGAGTCCTCATGGGTCCGCATAAGTCTGTGTGAATAAGTTCCAAAGGCCTGCTAGTGTGATGTTCTTTTGTTTTAAACGAAACTCTGGTCTGTTTACCCTTCTGACATGAAGCACACATACTATTTGCAGGTTTTTTAATGATTGGAATATCTCTCACTGCTTGTTTAGCGCTAACTCTTACCAGATTATCAAAACTTATGTGTCCAAGCCTCTTATGCCACAACCAGTTCTCTTCTTCTTGTCCCATGAAACACATACCTTCTAAAAATTTTGATAGTGTGTACAGATTGCCATGACGTCCTTGAGCCGGTTGCTATTAATTTCCCGTTCTTTGTTTTTCTCGACTTCACAACCCCGCTTCTTGAACACCACTTCATGTCCTTTGTCACGGATCCGACTCACACTTAACAAAGTTATGTTTCGGACCATCCACATATAGAACTTCTTCCCGACTTGATTTTCCCTTCACTTATTTTGACCGATCCTTTACCTATTATTTTGGCTCCATCATTATTGCCGAACTTCACGTAACCACCCTCATATTTCTGAAGATTTTCAAATTTCTGTCTATCACCCGTCATATGACTTGAGCAACCACTATCAAGAATCCACGGTACATATTTATTCTGAGCTCTAAAAGCAGTCTGCACTATTAAGGATTCCCTGTTCTTTCCCGAGAATGTTTCTTTTGTTTCCATTCTGTCTTAACTATGTTGTTGGGTTCTAGCTGAGATTTTCCCTTTTCATAATTTTGCATATATCCTTCGGAAGAACTACTATTGTGTTTTGCCTTATATGGTTGAGTTCTTCTTTTCTGAGGTTGAAATGAAACAGACATACTACGGCAATTTCTGGCAATATGCCCAAAGTTGTGACACTTAAAGCACTCTACTGCATAATTCATTAAAGGAGCAAACGCATTTCTACTAGTGAAACTTCTTGGACCTATATTGTATTTGCAATCAGCAATTTTATGCCCATAATTATTACATTTAAAACAAAAACCATAGAAATAATGAGTAAACCTGAAAGATGGTCTTGGCCAGGTTGTTTCCGGAGCCTTGGATCTTCTATTCTTTTGATGTGTGACCTTAGTAAAGCCATCATTGTCAACTGTCATTTCAGGTCTGGCATTATATCTTTCTTTTGCCTGATTCGTTTTACTTTCCACACCTCGTTTCTTGTCTTTGTTCTTTTCACTTTCAACATTGCTTGTTTTTGGTTCAGCTTGATGATTCTCCTTTAGTAAAGCCGAGACCAAATTTGATGCCTCGTGGATCTTTGATCGCTCGGAATTTTGTCCAGCTTCATCGAGCTTTCTTCACGTTTTAGATGACAGTTGATTTTTCGATCCAGCCTCTTGTATTTGTATTCGGAGACTCACATTTTCTTCTTCCAATTTGCGAACGAGTTGGTCTATCTTCATAGAAACTTGTATTTCCAGATCTTCAGACATTTTCTTGTATTCTTCAGTCTATGTTTTTAAACTGGCAATAATGTCGTTTGCATCCTTAAGTTTCCTTGTCAGTTTTTCATTCTTCTTTTTCTCTGATTCCCATTTCGTAAGAGCAGACACTAGCTCACCCTCTAAATCAACTTCAGCCTCAACTTCTTCAACTTCGCAGTTCATCCCCTCTATGTTCTCTGATTCGTCTATTTCAAACGCCATAAAAAGAGCCTCACCTGTTCCTTCTTCGTAGTCTTCACTGGAACTGTCCTCTGAAGATTCTACATTTTGGGAGATAAAGCTTTTCTTATTAAACTTACCTTTTCTGAAATTTGATTTCTTCCTCCATTCTCCTCTTTCTTGATGCTGAGTTTCTTCACCTTTGTTTTTGTCATTGAAAGGACATTTGGTAGCAAAGTGTCCAATGCCTCCACATCTGAAACATTTAAGAGGTAGCATTCCTTTGTATTTTCCTTTTCCTTTCTTCAACTTTCTTACAAAATTTGCTTCCATTATATCTGAATCATTTTCTTCTTCAGATTCATGTTTTGTGCTTTTGCCTTTTTGAGCTTTGAAGGCTGCTTCTCTATCTGTGGGATTAGACTTTCCTATTCTCATTTCAAAAGCAATCAAGGACCCATGCATCTCATCCATACTAAAATGATTTAAGTCTTTGGCTTCTTCTATGGCAGAGACTTTAGAATCAAATCTAGGAGGAAGTGATCTCAATACCTTTTTCACAATAGCAACATCGGTTAATTCTTCGCCAAGACCTCTCGATTGAATTTGTGATCCCATTGACTCTTTGCATGAAAGTCTCTATGTTCTCATCATTGTCCATCTTTAAAGATTCGTATTGAGCTCGGTGTGCTTGAAGTTTAGCCTCCTTGATCCTGTCATCTCCTTCATGAATTTTCTCTAGTTTATCCCGGATCTCTTTTGTTGATTCACAACTTATGACTTTGACTAGCTCATTGTCAATTAGTCCACACATAATAGCATTTCTTGCTTTTGAATCATATTCAAATGCCTTTTTACCTGCAGTGTCCGTTGGAGCGGTGGCAGGAGCTTTGTAACCATTGACTACCGCACCCCAGATGTCAAAGCCCAACGCACTGAGATAAGTCTGCATTCTAATTTTCCGTAACGCATAGTTTGTCCCATCAAACATTGGCGCTTTGTTCGAAGAGAATCCTTCACCACTTGCCATTGTGTAAATTCCAAGATCACCTTAGCTGTTTAAGCCTCTTCAAGTACCTTGCTCTGATACCAATTGTTATAATCACAATGACACTGAGAGGGGGTGAATCAATGTGTTCTTTAAAAACTTAAAAGCAATTTAGACTTTTAAATAAACAAGAACAGATTAAAATAGAAATAATAAAAGTACTAAGAGCATCACACATAACACGACATTTTAACGAGGTTCACCGATGTGGCTACTCCTCAAAAAGGACTGCTTGGACTACCATCCAAATCTAGTCAAATGCAAAGCTCCAACTTTACATAATCATTCACCAAAGACCAACCGGTAAGAGGCACCAACCCCTAAGTTTTATCTCGCTACAATGTAATGGAGCACCAACTCCAATTTTTCCAAGCACCAACCGGAAAGAGGCACCAACCCCTTTTTCAAGCTACAACTTGAAGATAATAATAAAAATTGCATAATGTAAACTTTCACCTCAATTATCACGATCCGCTATTTTTCTCGCGATCTCGTCGCTTGTCGGCATTCGATCACTCGTTGTGAAAAATGATTCGCACTTTTTCAACCACTCCTCTATATCTCTCCGCGTTCTCTACTGCAACTTCACAGAAATATCACTTCTACAGCCAGCACACTGTCATTTCACACTCGAAACACGACTTCTGCATACCGCGTTCTTATCTTCTCTTCGCACCACTCACACTGCTGCACCCGAACTTCATACACATATATCACATCACGCTGCACATTTTAAACTCGAAGAACCCTTGCTTTTATAGAAGAAATTTTAGAGGCAAACCCTAGAAGAACGTTGACTGAGAAACCCTAGAATTTGTCAGCTGCCAAACCCTAAAATCCGTCGGCCCAGATTTAACTTTGTCGGCCTCAAACTCTTCTCCACCTTCGTTACCTTCCTGTAGCTTATTGCCGCGAAATAGTAACACGTCGGCCCTTTTTAATTTAATTTAATATTCTAATTTAAATTTTTAATAAAATAAAAATTTAAACTAAATATTTAAAATTAAATATCTTCAACACCGGGGCATCTTTTTCAACAAAACGAAGAGCCAACTTGGGTTTTAAGAAAAACCCATTTCAAGTCTGTTATCCACTGCATCCTTGGATCTGACTGCCTGTGTTGACAACAATGACAATCCTTCTTGCTCAACAGAAATGTGTTTTTAGTGTTACCTCAGACAAGCTATTAGGATTCATTGTCTCCAAGAGAGGCATTGAGGTGGACCCAAACAAAGTCAAGGCCATCATGGAGATGCCTCCCCCAACAAACTTGAAGGAATTGCGTAGTTTACAAGGAAAGATTCAATCGATCCATCGCTTCATTGTGTAACTTTATAAAAAATGCAGGCCATTCAATCACCTACTACAAAAGGGGGTGACATTTTCATGGACAGATGAATGCCAAAAGGATTTTTATGATATCAAGCAATACTTGGCTTCTCCACCAGTATTAACTCCTCCTAGTCCGAGGGTCCCCTTCCATATTTATGTTTTAGCAACAAAATTTGCATTAGGGACAATGCTTGCACAAAAGAATGAAAACAATCGAGAGCAAGCTGTCTATTACATTAGTCAAACATTGGTAAGCTATGAAACTAGATATGCTTACATGGAAAAATTATGCTTAGCAGTGGTTTTTACCACTAAGAAACTCAGACATTACATGCTTAGTCACACCACATATGTCATAGCTCGAGAAAATCCTCTATGTTATATGATGTCTCGCACTTACAATAACACCTGCACCACTAAATGGATAATGCTTCTCATTGAATTTGATCTTGAGTTCATCAGCCAAAAATCCATTAAAGGTCAGGTCATAGCCGATCATCTTGCGGAAGCTCCACTTCCTAGTGATCAACCCTTGATTATTGAGCTCCTAGATGATTCGGTATTCACTATCACTAAACAAGAAGAAGATGTCATTCCAGAGGAAGATGTCGATATCACACTATTCTTTGATGGTTCTAAGTGTAAAAAAGGTCAAGGTGCTGGAGTCGTGTTTCATACACCCTAGGGGGTGCCTATCCCCTTATCATTCAAACTAGACTTCCAATGCACAAACAACAATGCAGAGTATGAAGCCTTAATCTTAGGTCTTCAAGCAGCTATAGCTATGGGCATAAAGCATATCAGGATATTTGGTGATTCTCAACTTGTTGTTAGACAAATCAACGAAGAATACCAATGCAAAGAACCTACCATAAAGCTTTACCATGAAGTAGCAATGAAATTGCTTGCTAAATTTAATTGGTATGAAATTGATAGTTTGCCACGTTTGACTAATAGATTTGCAGATGCGATGGCCTCTCTAGGATCATTGATTCCAAAGAACTCCATAGGAGAGGTACAACCACTCATTGTTACAATGATCTCTAAATCTACAATTATCCATACTAAATCTAAGGATGAAAAGGATGTTTGCTTTATCCATTCGGAGCCATATGAGCCTTGGTCAAACCAAATAATAGCCTTTCTCAAGTTTGGAACACTCCCATCAAACATGTCATGGATTGATAAATGCACTTTCAAGCAAAAAGTAGCTTGTTTTACTCTCTTGGGGGACGTGTTGTATAGACGTGGTTATGATGGAATCCTCCTTCATTGTCTCAAGCCTACAGAGGCACAAAGAGCCATAGCTGAAGCTCATGATGGTACTTGTGGTGGTCATTTTAGTGGAATGGCCATTGCAAAGCGTATTTTATGCATGGGTTACTATTGGCCCACCATGGAATGTGACTGTTGCACTTATGTCAAACATTGTAAGCAATGTCAAGAGCATGCTAATTTAACTCATGTACCATCACAAGCATTACAACCTATTCAAAGCCTTTGGCCCTTTTCACAATGGGGTCTTGATTTAATTGGGAAAATCTCACCTCCTTCCTTGGGACAACATACATTCATCATCACAACCACTGAATACTTCACAAAGTGGGTTGAGGCAATTCCTCTAACTAGTACGATAGGACCAAGAATTGTGGAGTTTATACTTCATCATATCATTTATCATTTTGGTATTCCCTCAAAAATCATCTCTGACAATGGCAAGTATTTCAAGAACAAGGATGTTCGAGCACTTTGCGAGAAATATAATATCCAACATAGTTTCTTGACTCCTTATTACCCACAAGCAAATGGATAAGTTGAGGCTACCAACAAGACCTTAATTGCTATTCTCAAGAAACTAGTTAAAAAAAATCATAGAGATTGGCATATACAAATCCCCTTGGCATTATGGGCTTATCGAACAAGCATCCGCATGCCTACTGGGGCAACACCATTTTCACTGGTCTATGGAGCCAAAGCAATCATGCCTCTTGAGCTTGAGATCCCCTCATTGCAAATTTCATTACAAGAATTCATAGATGATGACACTGCTAGACAAGCACGTCTTGACCAACTCACACTTCTTGATGAGAGGTGAGTCAATGCTTTAGAGCATTTATGAGTTTATCAAGACCGCCTAAAGTGTGCTTACAACACCAAAGTTCATCTACGTGAATTCCAAGTAGGAGATCTTGTCCTTAAAGAGAATCAACAAAACACCAATGCATTACCACATCTTCATGATAAATTCATGGCTAATTGGTTAGGTCCATACATTGTTACTCAAAAAGTGGGTAAAGGAACTTATAGGCTTGCCAGTCTAGAGGGAGTTGAAGAGCTCGAACCACTTAATGTTATACACTTGAGAGTATTCTATGCATAATGTGATTTATATATATGTATATATACATGGCTATTACACAAAAATAAAATTGCATTTCATACATTGCATTTTGCACATATTTCATTTCACATATTTGCATTACACATTAAATTCACAACCACATTTCACATTTCATATTAGGGATCATTTATTCAGTTTAGATAACAATTGGTCCAATAAAGTCATGTTGCCTTAATCAAGGGCACCTTCAAATCATCATCCATTCATTGCACCATGCCAAATTATCATTTGCAACCCACATTTCCATAATTCCTAGGTGTTTTTGGTCACTCAACCACTCCTAGTGTTTTAAGCAACCTCCAAATACATGTCAAGTTTTCTTTAGGACCAAGACACATTTTCACTAAGAAAATCTTGAGTTTTGGGAATTGACTCTAAACATTCTTGAACCAAACACAATCACACATCTTAAAAACATCTTGTGTCAAAGAGGGATAACACCATACTTGGGTTGTACCTCAAAGTGAAAAGGGTATTCCTTGCTTGTCCCATTATGCACATAGTCCAAACAAATAGTGGTTTTCACTACTATCACAATTTCAAAATAAAAGAAAGAGTAGGGCAAAAGCCCCAACAAAACTCTAAATATTTTACACATCACACACCACAGATCCTCAAGTTGTAAGGATAGTACTACATTTCTAGTCATATGGTTAGGTAGTCATCCCCAAAACTTAGAGATCAAATTCTTGGACTATGGAGCTAATCTCCATCGAGGCTATAGATGCTTGAATGGAAGTGGAGTACGCTCATGCATGGTGACACATCTCTTTTAAAGAGACCTCTAACCACACATAAGGACAAGCTAGCTTCTTGGTCTTATCCATAATAGGTTTCATCTCAATTTACTCAATATGGGTTAATGAACTCACTTGCACACACATTGGTTCTTGATTGCTTCAAGTCATTACCATGCTCATGATTCGGTAAATGAATTCACTGCACACACATTTGGTCTTAGAGAAATTAGGCAGTATTTAGTGAGTTTGTTTGATACCACTAGTATGTCTAAGTCTCTACAAAATAGTCAGTTTTCCATATCAACATCCATATCTTCTTCCATATCAACATCCATATCTTCTTCCATATCAACATCCATGTCTTCTTCCATGTCAACATCCATATCATTGCATGAGTCATCCATTTTCACATGCCACTAGTTTGGTGCCCCTGATTAAACAACAATGCTAAACATGGCCAAGAAAAATCTAAACTATGAATGATCATTAGAACATTTGCATTCATACACATTATCATTGCATTAATCATCCATATACACATGCATCCACACAAAAACATTCACACAAAAGCATTCACACAAAAGCATAACACAAAAGTAAAAGCCATATATATATGTATAAATATCGCATGTACAATGAATACCCAAAGGCTAGATACAATGGAGCACCAAGGCTCATATACAAAAAGTGCATCTCAGCACTAGCTAATACCTATAAGAGGACCCCTATGACCCTGAAGGAGCCCTAGACCTAGAGCTATGCCTAGACTCACTATGCCTAATAGACCTAGATACGAAAGAGGAGGGTGGATCTGGAAGCCCAATATGGTGCTCCATCAATCGATCCTCCAAATCCTAGATATATCCATCTCGGATCCAAAGGCATCGTACATCATGTCTCTAACGATGGTCCTTCTCAAGTAGCTCTACTTAGAGCCTCATGATCCTATCCTCACCTCCACCTACAATAGTCATGTATCTAGCTCCACTCATAGTTGAGCTATCTCTATATCTCGAGCCACCATATCCACATCCCGTAGTCAAGCTATCTCTGCATCCCAAGTCGCTACCATAGCATCTCACTCTACCACCAGTTACTCTAGCCTCACCCAATCCTCCTCACTCCAGCTTGGAGGTCCATCTGAAATCCCATCTATTCCATGTCCACCATCTCTATCCCCTCTAATACCTGGATCCTACTCTATTGTATCCCTCACCCATCTCCTTCGACTGCTAGATCAAAGGTGCCTTCGGTGCTTAGGAGCCTCATCTACCTCCTCCTCAACCTCTACCTCATCCCCATTTCCCCCATCTACTACCAAAATCGGTACCCATGGTGGCTATGTAGCGAACCATGCATCGTACTCCATAGTAGTCCCTACATCATCAACATTGAGGAGATCCATCTCCTCGTCATCCTCATAAGTCACCCTCCATGCCTCAGCACAAGGGAGACCCATGTCATCATGATGATGCCTATAGAGCATTAGTGCCTTAGGAACTCCCTACCTTAGTCTAAAATACCATAGCACCTATGAGAACTAGATCAGCTCCACCTCACTCCTATGCCTCCCAACTACCCACCTCGCCTATCGAACCCTTCATAGTTACTCCCCATCACCAATCCACATGGTACCTCACCATGGTCTCCATACCACCTAAGTCGATGTCAGCCCTACCCATAGATCCTTATACCACTGGCTCATTCAAATAGGATGAATCGACTACACCTCCTCTACCACCGGCCATCTCATAGCATAAGGCTACTCCCTATCCCATGCCATAGTAGGCAAGCCTATAGGCTGAGCCACACTAAAGTGCTCCCAACCCCAACACTACAGTAGCACACTACACCCCAACCCTTTCACCCCTACCTCCTCACCTCATACAACTCCTGGTATAACTGTGCCAATAAATTAGGAGCCCATGCATACACCTGAGGTGTATCGATCATATCATACACCAACCGATCAAGTTCCATGGGAACCGATAGCAAGTGTTGTTCGGGGCCACTATGTTGGCCAACATGAACATAACCAAAGTGGGTAGGGCATCCAACTTCTTGTCCACATACATGGACAAGTATGTTATCCCTCCACCCTTCACATCCACATCCTACCACCCATCTCCAAACATGTGGCTCATCTCATGCCCCTTATCGTGTCCAACCTCAACATATAACCCCTCCATTGGTAACTTGAGGATGCGATATACATCCTCAAGTGTCACTGTCATCTCTCTAGTAGGGAGTTGAAAGGTCCCCCTATCTGGATCCCATCTCTCTACCAAGGCAGAGAGATACCCCTCGTCAACCCTCACCACATCAATCCTAGCTACCCTAGCTAGCCCAACATCCTCCAACCACTTCCATTGGTCCTCTCACAATGCCTTCCTCACCCTAGGGATGAGAGGTGAGAACCGATGTCGAGCCTCCAAAATATTCAACTGCAACACAACAAAAAAAATTAATGTCAAATACATTTTGTCATAATTCCAAAAAAAGAAGCAACAATTTTTTTGCACAAAAAAAAGAGCTTCAAAGGCATTTACCTTAGCAAAATGCACATCTTCTCCTACTACCACATCCACACCCTCCATCACCATAGCTTCCGCAACACTTCACTTCACCTCACTCACTCCACTCCACTCCACTCCCTTAGATGCAACTTCTAAAATTCACAAATGCAAGAATGAATATGATTTCCCTTCTGTAGGCCATTTATAGTTGTTTTAGGCACACTGAAACACCCATGGGCGCTCCCAGGTGCATTGAAACGCATCCCTACATTTGGAGAATGGTAAACTCGGGTCGACGTTTACACATGCGATAGGCACCCACCAACGTTTGGCATCAAAATTGACAAAAGACCAAAAATGATCCAAAAAGGTAGCTTACCTCCACAAAATATTTCCAAATTGCATCCATATATCACTTTCATCATAATATCATGTTTTGTGAAAACCAAAATTGATTTGGACACATAATTTTTGCTTGCACCCAAAAGGTGCAAAATCGCTTATCAAGCTTCAAAACACACCAAAATGGTCCAAATTTTCACAAAATGACCATAATCATCATTCTCATCATCAAATATTCATTTCAACATCATTCTCATGCATCAACCATTACATTTGCACATTTTTCCAAGTTCACACACAATTCCAAGTGAACCTTGTATCTAGTGGTCTATTCTATCTCCTTGGTGATTGTAGTGATTCGCATCCATGCAATTTGGTAAGATGAATAAATCACCATAAGGACACTTGGCCATATTCATTATCCAATATCTCCTTGCTCAAAAACAAAATCAATTTTGGTCCCTCATTTTATGAGTGAGACTATGTCAAGACCAATTTTCTCAATAGTTGTCATTGATGGCCTTGTCCGTGGGGCTTGAAACATGGATAAATCACACTACATCATTCTCTTCAACAATCAAGAATTGCACAGAGTCATCTAGGAGAGGCCTCCTAGCAATCATCCGATCTTAGGGTGATTGGTTCTTGATATTTTGCATTTTCATCACTTTGCATTTCAATGACGTCGAAAGGCAATTTCTTCAACAACATGGAATCACCCCAAACTTGGGGCAACCAAAATTTGATTTTGATTTCCCACAATGGGATACATCTTACATGATCATGGCATCTACACTTGGCAAAAACCCTTTTATCTATTGGGGCAAAAATAGAATCAATCATTTGCATTTACACCAACCCCCTCTCTCCATTGGGGCAAAAATGGTATCAATTTACATCATTCATATCATCCTTTTACATCATTCATATCATCTACATTTACATCATACATCTACATTTACACCATTCACTTACATTTTCATTGCACAAATCTATCAATTGGCTTGTGAGATTCATTCTTCACTCATTCACCAATTGAGGGGGTAAGCTACACAATCAAATGGTTACACAATCAAATTATTTTGTCTTCAAGTTCATCTTCACATTCCAATGAAAGAAAGTTGCTTCTTCATAAGGCCAAACCAGGTGTCTCATATTTTTGCACCACATTGTGTTTCACGCAACATGGTACAAAAAGGGGTATCTGTAGACACCAAAATATAGCCACTTGTCATCCATCCATAACCTCCCACCATAATTATCCATTATTTATATATATTTATATATATTTGTTTAATATATATTTAAATATTAATATGTTATATATTATATTTATATATATTTATTAAATAAAAAAAAAAAAAAAAAAAAAAAAAAATATATATATATATATATATTTATATGAATTAATCCTAGCCATCCATCATGTTTTAATCTTAGCCATCCATCCACCTTAATCCATGCCACTTACCTAGATTTAATCTCCACCCTTCCTCATGTTTTAATCTCAGCCACTCAAATTGTGTCATCGAAACCCTAACATGTCTAAGGGAATATTATAAAGAGGAGTCATTTTGATGACTCAACCCCTAAGTACTTTTTGAATTCCTAAGTTTGTTGATAAGTTTTGAGTTCCTAATCCTTCCTAAGCCCCTAAGATCCCTAAGTTCCTCTTGGAGGTCTTAAACCCTAGCCCTATCATTTTCATCCTTCCCCCCATCGCCATCGTTCACATTTTCTACATCCATCATTGCCCACCTAACGTGAACTAGATCTAGTTCTACAACCCTTTCCTTAGCCATCGAACACCCTCCAGAGCCCATTGAGAGCCCACTAAAGTCTATTGAGCACCCACCAGAGCTTCTCGAACGCCCTTCGGAGCCTCCAGAGCACCTCTGGGTATTTTTGGTCATCATTGAGCACCCACGGGTGTTTCCCATTCCAGATCTACAGCCCTATGATCCTCGGGTGTCATTAGGGCATCTACGTAATCCTCATCTGCATCATCGACAAAGATAGAAATAGTAGGTTAGCATTGTTTGACAAGGTAAATAGTTATGTGCACTTTATTTCATGTTTTTTTGCTTTGTTTATAACTTTCATTGCAATACTAGGGTTTAGTGATTTTATTTCTTCTAAGGGTCTCACGTAGTGGAGCCCTCACAGATATTATTGATCCTTGTTATTGTTGGTTGTGTGTAGGTGTAAGAACAATATTCGTTGGAAGTTGTTGAAGCTCGGGTGGCCCTACTTAGGATACACAAGCCCACCCACAAATCTATTGGGATCGAATCAAGCGCAAAGACACCACCATTATTTTCAACTAGGGTTTTAGAGAACCCTAGTACTCTGTATATTATGTATCAAAAATAAGCATTGTAAACCCCACATTTGGGGCATATTGATTGTAACAATTGAGATCCACCCGCAATAATAAAGAAATTCATATTGTGCAATATTTATGTGTTATGGTGTTTATTTCCATTTCATAGTTTGTATTGGTGTTGCTTGATTTTGTATTCACAATATGATGCTAAACTTAGGAATGACTTTAAGATTTATTTTTCAAATTTCAATTGTTCCTTTTAAGACATAAATTTTAACAAATAATGTTAAGATCAATCCTCCATAAAATATATAATATTTTAGCTTTGATACAATTAACCAAACATGTCATGAAATCTATCAATGTTGAAAGAACTACCCAATATATTCTCATACTTCTAAAAAATATTTCCAAATGGTATAAGCCAAGGTATAATAAAGAAATAAACAATCTAATGTTTTAGATCCTTCTCATACAAGGCACACCTAAAATTTTTATGATATCCTCTTCTTTGCAAACTTTCACCTATAAGAATATTGCTTTGGACTACTAACTAAAGAAATACAAAGGACTTAGGAAGGGCCTTGAGTGGCCAAACATTCTTTTAGGGGAAATATTTTAGAGTAGGATATTCTAATCGCTCTAAATATTTATATATCAATTTTACTGAGTATCCACCATATTTTGATAGATTTTAAATAAACACATTGTTCCACATAAAAATAGACAAATAGAACTCTTGAAGTATCTTTTGAATCTCATCAACTATTTATTTTAGTTTATCTCCTTCATCTAGGTTACTAATAGAAATTCTTAATTTGGAGTTGTTTCTCACATTAATATAATATTTTACCTCTAGACCTTTACAAGCTAGATATGTTCGAGCTAAAGGTTATCATTTTGGATCAAAGTAAGAGGGTAAAGTCTCAAATAATCATTAGACTAAAAATTTATAGGACCCCCTTGATTATCTGACCATTTAATATGTTTATTGAATAAATTTCAAACTATCTAGTATAAAGTTCCATGTTGGCAATACTCTTGGTAGGGTTTTTTTCTTGAGTGTATCAAGAGAACTTATATATTTTTGATATAATACTTTTTTCTCGACTCTTTCGTTGATCTTTGAATAATCTCTAGCCAAGTTTTACCCCTAATGCTAAAATCATAAGTTTGCAATTCTACAAGACTAGTCCTCTAATATTATTTCCTTTGTAAACCCTATTCCAATTACAAAAAGAAAAACTAATTTTTTACTCACATCCTTTCTAAATAAGATCTCTTTAAGTTTTATCAAATTCAAATGTTATACCTATTGGCCATCTTAAAAGTGACATCATATATAGGGATGGATTTTAATATAGTATTTATGAGTTGTAGCCTTCTGACCATGGTTAAGAATGTTAGAGATATTACATTATTTGGTAACATTACATATTTATAAGTATGATTTGTATTTTCCCTAAAGTATGTGTTAATGTGTAGGATGAGTCCAAGTGTCATGTAGTAAAGTATGCAAGTGAAGAATCACATGTATATGGAAAAATGTAAAGTCAAGAGACATGAGAGGTTTGTCTTATGTGTGGTATATAAAAGGATGCATCTCATAAATATGTGAGGAGAGCAATAGTTAAAGTATTGAAAGTTCATTTGTAAAGTTATATTATGGAGAAAAAGCTTCGTGTATTGTATCAATCAAGAAGCTTGTATATTTGATTCAATAATTGTGAGTATATTGATATTGTTATGAATGTTATGTCCATTGATATTGATTAGAGATATTGAATACTTTAATATTTGAGTTTATTTAAGATCCTAGATATTGCAATTTGTAATTTAATTTGGCTAAAAATCCATCAATGGTATCAGAGCCACACTCTATCTAATCTTGGTAAAGATATATTGGATAAAAGCTATCATTGGAAAAATCTTGTGTGAATTTAAAAGCATAGAGAATGTTGAACAAAGAGCAACAAATATTTGAAAAGGATAGTGAATGCTGCCTGATAATAATTATGGAGAAGAACCCACAAAATAGAGTGCTTAAATATTTTGGGTAGAAAATACCTTGATAATTTTTGAAGGCAATAGTCTATGAAAATGAGTCTAGATGTCAAGAGAAGAATTTAATTGTAGATTATGAGTGGTTGAAGTTACAAGAGCTAAAAATAAATTAGAGTTAGGAGCCATCATTGAGGATTTGAGATCCATGTTGTAGATTTGAGAGTTGTATCATATTTGAGAATCGTCATCATAGAAAAAGATTTTATGAAAATCAAGGAAATTGAGATCAAGAGCCATTATTGCAATTGCACCAGGGAGGAACCTGAAGAGAATAGAGGTAAAAAACCATTGTTGCAAAAGTGCTCGGGAGGAACCTAAAGAAAAGAAAAGTTGAGCCATTATTGAAAAAAAGCTGATTGAGATATCTAGTATAGGGAACCGGAGCATACTCCAAAAGTAAAGCATATAAGAGCAGAGAACATATAATGGGATGGTGAATGTGAAGAGTCTGAAGCCTAAAGGTTGGTCAAAGTGTAATATTCACTAATAAATCTTAGAGTGCATTAATAATTTGATATACTATTGCATGTCAAGGTGGACATGGCAAAAAGTGAGGTAAGTGAATTAATTTTAAAATTGCAAAATTTGAAAAGACATATTTGAAGAATATTTCGAGTGCTAAGTTTTTTTAATTTGGAGTTATAAGGATTAAAAGGATTTTTATTTAAAAATTGATTGATATTAAAGTTTATTTGATTAAAAGAAATTGAATAGGAGATATAAGGATATCTTTGAATTGAAAAGAAATTTGAATTTTGGAGAAGATAAGGATTAATTGAAATTGATAATTGATATTGGTTGTTTGAAGAGATTTGAAAAATTGAAATTAAAATTTGGGAGTCATAAAGATTTTAACTTCAAAGGAATTAAAAAATTAAAGAAATTTGTTTATTTGAAGTTAGAAGATAAAAGTAAATATTGAATAAATCATGTCAATGATTAAAAAAAAGGGCATAAATCATTGGTATATTGACGTAGGGGTAAGTAAACATATGACTGGAAATAAAAAATGGTTCAAAATTTTCAAGAGAAATGTGAGAAACCAATTGCCATAGATGATAATAAGATGTATGAGGCCAAAGGAGCAGGGGATATTTTAATTAATTTATCTAAAATGTATTGTATGTGCCTAGATTAACTTCTAACCTACTCTCAGTATCTCAAATGATGGATCAAAATTTAGCAATTGAGTTTAAAATTATTGACAAAAAACCATAGCATTTGGTTCACATATAAATGGTCTATTTGCCCTTAGATACATTATCAATGTTGTTCTATTAGCAAGAACATCAAAAACCAAAGAAATTTGGTATAAAAGGCTTGGACATATAAGTGCATCTTATTTGAATTAAATGAGAGGATTACCCAAACTTTTATGAAAATCTACAGTTTGCCCAAAATGCCTTGCAGGAAAACAACATAGAATACCCTTTGAACTCAGTGAATAGGGGCCACTAGAATTAATATATACAAATTTATGTGGACTAATGAACACTACTAGCCTTGGAGGACACAAATATTTTTAGCTATTTGTTGATGATTATTCTAGAAAATTATGGGTATATTTTATGAAACTTAAATTTGAATCCTTAGTTGCTTTAAAAAATTCAAACAACTAGTGGATAAGACAATTAAGAATCTTCGCTTAGATAGAGGTGGTGATTTTTTATCAAGAGAGTTTGAATCATTTCTAAAACCAAATGGTATAAAAAGACAACTCACTACAACTTATTCACCTAAAAAAAATGGTATAGCAGAAAGAATAAATCCTTCTATTATGGAAATGGTATATTGCATGTTAAAAGAAGCATATCTTGATCAACAATATTGGACTGAAGCTGTTAAAACTATAGTATACATATAAAATAGACCACCCATGAGAATACTTAAAAATATTACTTTTGAAGAAGTATAGTCAAAACAAAAACCTTCAATAGAACATCTATTTTTTTTTTGGATGTAGGATATATACGCTTACTCAAAAACAAAAAAGGACAAAACTAGATGATAAAACCATATGCGAAATATTTCTTAGTTATGATGATAATACAATTGAAACAAAGAAAATGCATTATTGGAGGTAATACTATGTTTGTTGAAGCTGAATATTGATTATGGAGTGTGAGTGATGTATCTTTTTTTTCTTTGTTATGAATGGATAGATCATGAATTCAAGGATGGATTAGTAGATCTTTGATGTGTTAAGAAAGTCTTTTCAGGAGTTTCTTCTCTTGTTTTATATTTTACATAATTCAGAATCAGTGGATTTTTTATCTAATATTTATGAACTATTTAGAATGTAACATGCCACCCTGAAACCAATTGTCAAATGTATACATTTCAATTTGTCTCTTCTTTTGGTTGTGTTTTGGGATCACATTAAGGGGAAATGTAGCAATATTTCAATACCCATTTGGACTGGCTTAAAAGCTAATTGGAGTCCCCAAGTTTTATAATAAAGCAACAGCATGGATCTAGGATAGGAAATCTCCCAACTCATCACAATACTACAATATTTCAGTAACCATTTCAGCTATCGTAGGAGCTCAGTTGTAGTCAGCAAATTTAAGAATACAACAATAGTATCGGTCTGATATAGAATATCTTTCATGGAAGAGAAATATTAAACATATATTTATAGTATATTAGAATATATAACAATATTATAATTATTTAATATATTTAAATATATAAAAATTTGAATCTCCGATAATACATTAAACAAATTTAATATTGTTATTTTTCTGTGGTAGAGGTCCGGCCATTTAAAAATCTTGAACGTCTCTTAAAAATCTAACCCGTTACTAATAATATATTAAAGATTTTGTTATTGTTATTTTTTTGAGTTATGATTTCTTTTGGTTAGAATGTTTAATTTTGGTTTATGTTTTGATAGTGATATGTGGAGAACTCGTGTGATTGTTACTGTTATCTAATTTTTTTTTGGGGTTAGAATGCTTTTGCCTGTTGCTCCTAACCATTTTGATTAGTGTAAGATGTGGAATTTTTTTTGGGTTAGAATGCGTTTGCCCTGTTGCTCCTAACCATTTTGATTAGTGTAAGGTGTGGAATTTTTTTTGGGTTAGAATGCGTTTGCCTGTTGCTCCTAACCATTTTGATTAGTGTACGGTGTGTTAATTCCATCTGCTCAATTTTTTATAATTTAACTAATTAATATAATTTAATTTTTCCATTAAAAAAAATTACATTTTAATGAATGTTCTTTAAGTGGCCCGGCCATATAGATAGTGTATGTGCAACACGTCTTTTTCAGAGCTTTAGAAAAAGGGAACATGTGCCGTTCACTTTCTTGTCTTCATATATCTTTTGATATAAGTTTTTAGTACTTTTCTTGCCTGAACTAAATTATGTCCACGCCTGAACTAAATTATATATATAAAAAAAAAAAAAAAAAAACTTTCCTTCAGTTAAAAAAAAATTATATCTCCATGCTAATTACTAAGAAAACAAAGACATATTGCAATTACTTGGTTAATGTACCAATCAATTTTTTTAAATTATTTTTGTGTTTTGTTTTTTTGAGCTGAATAATAAAGGGTTGTAATTGAGTCCCCGAGAGTTTACAAATAAATACATTTCTTGTCTCTCATATTAATGGAGATGCTATAGCTAGAAACCTATATCATTTTATATAAAATGTGTGAATTATTTATTTATTTGTGATTTTTAATTTTTTTTTTATAAGAATATAAATATTTTTTTTATAGGAACCTTCCCAATACCAAAACTTCACCTCTACTATCTATGCATTGCATCTTACTAAGATAATATTTCCAAAACATTGAATTATCATACTCCTCTTTACCAAATATGGATTGCTAGTTTCTTTCTTAAAACACAAGTGCAACCATAAAAATTATAATAAATAGTTTATATGAGAACACATTATTGTTATAAAATAAAACAATTATTACCAATGGAAAACATAAAGTAATCATTATTTGATTTAGGCAAGTATTTTGTTAGCTTCATCAACTAAACTTACTACTTCCTCTAACCATGGAAAGGAGAATTTAACTTGACGATCCAATCAAAATCCCTTTACTGGCTAGCCTATCTGCACATTTGTTTTCTTGCCTTAATTTATGTGTAAACATGATTTCGTGTAAACATGATTTCTTCAAACTATTTAACAAGATCTTGGATTTCCACGATTATATCTTGTATGTTACACCACGCCTTTGCTTTCCTCAAAATTGGATTTATTACTATGAGAGAATCACCTTCCATCCACACATTGCTCCATTTTATTTGTTTGCATATTTTTAAACTTCAACTTCATTATTTATCTTAAATCCACTATTGAAAGCGTAATGAGACAAAATATTTCCTCTATTATTTCTAATTATTTCTCTTTCTCATGTTGATCCTAGATTTCTTTTAAATGCTCCATCAAAATTCAATTTAACCAAATCCACATCTAGTAGTTTCCACTTTATATTCTATCTTCTTTTTGCTTCTCTTGTACCCAACATCATAATTCCATTTAATGACTTGACTCCATCTATCAAGGATCTTTGCTTCTAGATTAAGGACTAGGTGAGTTGATAGGGTTGGTTTAGACTCCTCTATGGCTAAACATATCTTCCTTTCATTACCTCTAAACTACTTTATTTTCCTTTAAAAAATATTTTATTCCTTTCTAGCCATACACTCCAATGTATTGTATCTTTTGATATATCCCATATTGTCTATAAAGCCTCACTTTTATAAGTGCTCGACCATTGCTTTAACCAATCTTCAATTATGCTATTCATCACTTTTTTTTAAATTTTAATTATATATTTTCTCTTCCTCCTCCTTGTCACATTTGATATATAATCAATTGAAATGATTTACATTTTTTTTTTTTAAATAGAAGTATTTAAATTTGATGGGTAAATTTTTTAATTTTAAAACTGGTTTTATGGGATTGAAATAGGTTGTATTTATAATATATATATAATTTCATAAATATGATGTAAATATTGAAATTCACATTTTTTTAGCAATTCAAAACATACATCCATCACATTCATAATAAAAAAAGATACAAGAACAACTTAAAAGATAGTAATGATAAACGAAATAAAGAAAAATGATAAATAACATAAGAGGAATAAATCGTGGTACCCGTAGGATTATATAAGTGATACATGTTGGCTTTACATGAAGAATGTATGTAGGCTTACATATACATTTTTTTGTAAGCTACATTAATAGTGCTCATAAGCATTTTTCATACTTTTAGCCTTGGCCAAACAAGATGAGATTAAACATACTTTTATAACCCCTATAATCTGAGTTGATAGGTTAAGGAGAGGAGACATTAAAGGTAATATCTCCACCCCATAATGGAAGCTCTATTGGCCTCTACTTTACCATATTCATAATTAGAAAGCTTGTGTCTAGATTTGAAGAATTCAGTCTTGATCTTATTCAATCTTGTTATGCAATTTTTGATGGAGTGTTCTTCCCTTCTATAATACTCACAAGTTTTTGACTTCTTTAAAACTTGAGACTTCCCCTTGGATAACTGAGCCTTAGAATCCACTGATTTGATGTCCTTTGGATGAGCCCATGTATGAAAAAAGCTCCACAATTTTTATTGAAACTTCATAATGGATAAGAAGCTTGAAAATTCCTTCAAGAGAGATAGGTTGTGGATCCTTGATAGTCATAGCATTCACACAAAGAACCAAGCTAATTGTATGAAAAAGAGGAGAACAATTAGAAGTAATGGATTTGACATACTCTTCATCACCCTTTACCTTTCCTCATGCCATAACTTAGTTAGCTTTTAGGCATTTGAAGTACGATATGTAGCCTTCAATATTACAAAAATAGAAAATTTTAAGATTGGAAAACTCTATATCTACTATGTTAACTTTACTAGCACTTACTTTTTCATAGAGATTCTTAAAAGTTATCTATAGCTTAATAGGATTACTTTTCTTTCTGATATGAAAAAGCACATCTAGTTCAACTAACATGAAAAACAAACAAGGACTTTATTCTTACCAATTTCATGATCATTGAGACCTTTTGAATCATTATTAAAGATAAACTATATACCCTTGCTTTTGAGTAATATTGCCATTCAAACTACTATAATTTCATCCATTGAGGTGAGTAACATGCCCTAAGAAATCTATTTTACACATAAATCTTGTACTAAATTGATATCACCATGAAAAACTATGCAATTTGGAAAAAAATGGGCTCCAGATACTTTTGTATGCATAAGTTATGACCTACAAAATATTTGGTATATTAGCACTTAAATCAAAAGAAAAAGAATCAGATTGTCAAACCTTAGATTTTTTTTGCCAAATTAAATTCAACTACATGGTGCAATCGCCCACTAATGCTTGTCTTATTTAGACTGATACAACCTTTTATGATTGGTGAACCATGGATTGATAAATCGAATGATCTGATTCGAGGATGTATATTATATATATAACATTTTTATAACACGGATTTGAAGTTGATGAGGCTTGAACCTAACACCTTCCTCTAACGAGTGAGCAAGTAAACCATCATGCCACATGTGCCATTTGTAATTTAAATGGCAATAACTCAAAACATTTTTCTCTATCAAGAGTGAGTTAAAAAGATACAATGAAATTTGAACTCGTCACTTTGTTCCTTCAAAAGAGCACCTTAATAACTACATCATACCACTTGGTTTATGGTTAGAGCACGAAAAAAATATCTTCAATAAAAAATGGATGACATGGTGTGTACAACCATGACCCCATTACCTACGATTCGACCATTTCAAACATTTTTTCTCAAAAAAGGTGCCTTACGGAGAATAGAACCAACATACTCATCAAAATAAGCATAATGTCTAGCCCTTGCACCACTTGCATAGATTAGAGCTAAGGGGAGAAATCCTATAGAAGAAATGAGAAATAATACCTCTTAAAATAACTTTTAATGGGGACCCTCTCAGGTTTTAAACCAATGATGTCTGGTTACCAAGGATTTACACCAACCACTATGCCATAACATACCTTGAGTTCTTTGAGGCAAAAATATCTTGTTGAGAGTCAGGGAGGTGGTTATGCTAGTTCCTATGTCACCCATAGGATATGCCCTCTCAAAGTATTCACCAAAAAAATCAACCCTAGGAACTTGAAATTGAAAGAAATAACCTACCAAGAGTGTGCCTTACCACCATGGTACTCTCTCAAATGTAGACACAAACATAATTATTCGTAGAAGAGGTAGAGGAGGATTCTAAAACAAAAGGAAAAATGTTGGTAGGTGTCAAATCCATGATCAAGACCATAGATCATACAAGTGGATGTGCTTGTCATTGTTATCTGGTTTGGAGTAGTTACATGGACCAAGCCCTTGTGAAGAAGGAGAAGGAAGGGCATAAAAGAGGAAACAATGTGTGCATGTGAAAAGAAAGAAATCCTATATGTAGACGCATGTGTACACAAAAAGAGGAGTAAGGAGAATGAAATGGGTTTAGTGCTCAAAATGTTTTGAAATTTGAAATCTCAAAGATGCATAAAAGAAGGAATTTCCCAAAGGTTACCCTTTTTAAAAAACTTCTATTGCATTTGACGATCAATATCTTCTACTTTTGAGTGATGCAACTTCGTCCTTCACTCTAATGCCATGGTTTAATTCACAATATTTTATAGAGATGTTATAAAATAAACATTCACCACGATCATAATTAGAAAACATACAAGAGCGAGTTAAAGATATCAATGATAAAAAAATAGAAATAAAAGAGGATAAACAACACAAGAGGAGTAAATGGTGGGTGCACCTAGACACTCCATAATATTTCATATATTTCACACACTGATACAATGGATCAGTTATTGGGGGTATTTATAGTGATATCAAAACCCTAATTAGTAATTAACCTCAAGTTGGCATAACTTGACTTTGAGGTTAACTTACAATGTAATAAATAAATTATACCTTTTAATCAGGATTATCCATAAAGGTGGATTAAACAATATCACTAAGGGTGAAATGTGAAGGATTCCCTTAGGCTTACATGAACATGCCTGTACGCTTACATATATGATTCCCAAAAGCTTTACAAGAAGAATACCCATAGGCTTAATACACACTTGTCCATAGGCTACATTAATAATGCTCATAAACAATATTCTATACTTTTGGCCTTTGGCCTAACAAGATCAAATTATACATACTTCAATAGTAATGTAGGTGGAGCCCATTTCAATTCCATATAACCATTAAAAACAAATTAAAAAAATTCAAACCTAGGTCTCCTTGAAACTCGTAACCAGTTAAGCTCATATTGTTTGATTATAATTATGTATTTCATTTACTTTATAATTACATGTTTGTATAGACTAATTAGAGTAGTTTTGGATTTTTTCAAAATGTCCCACCCATACCATGCAATTTTAGAACAATATTTTTGAAAATTATGTATATATTGAGTAGAAATATATTAACTTAGGTCTCCTCCTTGAAAGTCTATATGGGATTGAAACGGTCCCATTGTACTACATTTACAACAACATTTTTGAAAATATGCATGTATTGACTAGAAAGATTCAAATTTAGTCTCATATTTTACAACAATATTTTTGACAAGCATGCATGTATCAGCTAGAAATATTCAAACTTAGTTTTCCTCGTTGAGAGTTGATGTATTTAACTCATTGAGCTCATGTCATTTGATTTAAATGTGAAGATTCACCATGAGATTTGAAGCCTAGTTTAGAGTACGATATTTTGTGACTCCCCACCAATAGTTCTAAATCCTATAAGTTTAATGTTAAGGTTCATCCATGAGATTAGAAACTTTGTCTACAATATAAAACTCCTTAATCCCAACTCCTAATCCAAACTCCATGGGCTATTTTTTAAAAAATTTGATGTAAGAACTTTTTTTTGAAATAGTTATAAAGCAATAAAATAGGCCATACCATTTTTGGATATCATCTATCAAGATTTGAACCTATGTTTCTATATTGGGAGCTCATATTTTTGACCAATTAGCCTCATGTTATTAGATATTGATATGATAATTGTTACATAAATATTATATTTAAGCAAATATATACACATTATCATGCAAAATTATTTCATTTAAAATGTGTACAAATTTGTGAGAAAGAAATTTGATTATTTTTTATATTTTAATAGTTTTTATTTTTTTAATAATAATAAAAATAAGCAAGATTATATATTTTGTTATTCTATTGGTCTCAAACCAGTGTAGCTAATCAATAAAAATTGTATTCTTATACAGGAACATTTCTTTACATCTCAATCTATTAGGACTAGTAGCCATACATACAAAGAACTATATAAAAAGGACTGTAGGAGTTTAAACATCTGCCAACATACAAGAAATCTCCATGTGACTAGAACCAAAAATAATAGAAGATAACCAATCACTAATCATTATGCTTGGATGTATTAAATTTTCCATTATAGAGCTTTTAATCTCTTCTTCTACATATTTGACCATGCAATTGCTTCTTGAGGAGAACTATACTAATCTTAGTAGCTTCCCTTTCAACATCATTAGTTATAATTTTTTATTGCAATGATAATGTGCATCATCATTATAGTAAGATTAGTAGATTCCTTTTCAACCTCACTAATTACAATGATGATTGCCTTATCATTTATATCCTATTGAACACATTGCAATCCAAAAGTGTCCTTGTAGATGTAGATGTGCTCCCAACTCATGTCTCTCATGATAGGAATGATAAGCAAGATAACACAAATACACAAAATACTCACTGATAATAGGGCATTCACCTTTTCCACCAATGGTGCTTTGTGCTTATGACTTGATATGCCCTCATCTAGGATCACTATTGTCATAGTATATTCACCTTTTAAATTGTTTACAAATGATAAATTCAACCAAAATAACATAACAATTTGTAGATCCACCCTTGACACAAGCATCTCAAACAATGAATATCCTACCTCCCAATAATTTTAAGAAACCCTTTGGTAAATTCAAATGAAGTCACTAATGTTTTAATTTTACTTTGAAAAACTAATCAAACATTCTATCAACTCTTCTAATGTCAATGGAGCAACCTAATACGTTCTCATTTTCTTAAAAAAGTAACCCTAATTAGTGGAAGTAAAAGCATAATGAAGTAGATAATTTGATGTCTTCATGTCCTTCTAACACAAAGTAAACCTAAAATTTCTATGATACCCCCTTCTTTGTAGACTATCACCCAATATGAAATTTGCTTTACATTGCTAACAAAATAAGTACAAAGACCTTAGGGGGTCCTTAGATGACCAGAATTTTTTCCAAGGGAAATCCTTAGGAATAGGGAGTTTGAATAATTCCAAAGCTTATATCTCAACTTGATGATGTATCCATCATCTCTTGATAGATTAGAAACCAACTCATCCTCTTGTGAAAAATAGACAAATATAACTCTAGCAACATCTTTAGGAGCTGCTTTGCTACTGTTTGATATCCTCTCCCTAAACCAAATTGTTAATGGAAATTTGAGATATATAATTGTTGTTCAAACCATATTAATTTTTGTTGTTCAAACCTCTACAAGCCAAAGGGGCTTGGAACAATGATTTCCATTTTGGATATGAAATGAGAGGATAAGGACTTAACCAAGCATTGGAGTAGAAATTCATAGAATCACCCTCATTGGGCAACTGCATAATATATTTGTTGATTAATTTTAAAATCTTTGACATGAAGTTCCATAATATTTGTTGAGGATAACTTAGGCTTATTCACTTAAGCCTAAGTTAATATATTATTTATTATTATTCCTATTTCTTGCACTTTGTATTCACGTGAGGCATAGTATGCCCATGTTAGAAATAGGTTGTTAGCATGTTGTTAGCATGTTGTTAGATGTTAGTTAACTGTTAGAGATTTTGTTTGTCTTCTAGCAGTTAGTGGACATCCATAGTTAGCATTTTGTTAACTAGTAGTTAAGTGGTTGGCCATGTTTGGCAGATTGTTGCAACCACTTAACCTACGTGAGATTCCTATGTAATCCTATATATTACTTGCATTTCATGAATAAAGTAGCTTCATACGATTGTTCCTACATCATTATTGATCCTCTTGGTAAGGATTTTTTTATGAATAATAATTTTGCATAAACCAATCCTAATATGTTTTTGAAAAAATATTTTATCCAACTCTTTCTTTGATCTTTGAATAATCACTAACCAAAATTTTATCCTAATTTTAAACCCATCAATCTACAATTCCTCAAGCCTACCCCTCATATTTTTGTTTCTCTACAATTTTTGATCCATTTGCAAACAGGAAACCTAAACTTATTTTTAAATCCTTCCCAAAGAAAATATCTTTGAATTTTTCAAATTCAATAGTTATATCTATTACAAATCTCACATATGAAAGAGTATATATTGGGATAAATTACAATGTAGCCTTTATGAGTCAAAGTCTTTCAACTATATTTAAAGGAATACCTTTTGAACTAGACAAGCAATCATTCTATTTAAAGTTGAGTTCCAAAGCTTCTCCTTTCTTTTAGTAGACAAGTGAAAACCTAAATATGTTGAAGGAAGTTTTCCCACTCTAAATCCTAAAATTACACATCAAGAAGCGAGTGATAAGAAATGCCTTAGAATTTGTCATATTGTTATGAAACCTTTATTCTAATAAACATAAATCATCCATATATACTAAAATATCAAATAAAGCATCTACAAATATAAATACACAATGAGACAAAGATATATAATATTCTTAAGGTAGGCCAACACTAATAGTACTCAATAAGAAAGGAATAATTCCAAAGATCTTTCAATATGAGAGACATTCAATAGGAAAATACAATAACAAGAATATTTGATATGACCAATGATTGGTTACAATTACTTAATGCCTTATTTATATACTCAACATCTAATGCTACTTGGGGAGGGTATAATCCTAACCCTAGTCAATTCCTTAACCCTTAACCAACTCATTATTGTAATATAATATCCCAATATAGTAAACCTTGGGTTATGTGTGGTCCATGCCAACTATCCATAACACCCATATACAATACAATATCATATCCCTATATACCTATCCCTAGGTACTATGCTATTCCACCCCCTTAACAATATTTTATCCTAAAAATATGAGAAGAAGCTAAATAATATGATTTAACAATTGTTGATAACTCATACCAGTCTTGATATTCCATCCATAAAAATGAAATATAGATTGGTTATGGTCTTCTAGTATGCTATGCTCATGTTGTGTCCCTCTAAAATACATTTATGCTCCTTTTGTTCCTTGTGTTTGTTGTACCACCATAATAATTGTTTCTTTGGTTACATGCTTTTGTTGTGCCACTCTCATATCCATAATGATTGGTCCTTTGGTTCCATCTTTCTACAATGCTAAATTTATGTTCATATTTACTACTCTTTTTCAGCCATACTCTTGGTAGGGTTCATTTCTTGAGTAATTGATTGTATTAAGAGAACCTATATATTTATAATATATTTTTTCTCTCAACTCTTTCATTGATTTTTGAATAATATATAGGCAAGTTTTACCCCTAATTCCAAACTCATAAGTTTGCAATTCTACAAGAATGATCCTCCAATATTATTTCCTTTGTAAACCCTATTCCAATTACAAAAAGAAAAACTGATTTTTTACTCACCCTTTCCAAACAACATCTCTTTAAATTTTGTCAAATTCAAATATTATACCTATTGGCCATCTTAAAAATGACATCATATATAGGGATGGACTATAATAGTATTTATGAGTTGTAAACTTTTTACTATGGTTAATAACTTACCTTCCAACTTGCATAATAATATTTTATTCTATCCAACATTGAGTCTAAAAAATCCTTCTTCTTTCATTTATTAGAAAAAGGAATACCCAAAGATACTGATGGAATATTTCCAACTTTAAACCCTCTACTATCCACAATAATCCTTTTTAGATATATGGTAGTGTTAATGGAAATAATATTGGATTTTTTATTATCAACCAATTATCTACGATACTTCTCAATTTATGATAATATTGATTTATGTTAGCTTTTGATGCTTAACCCTTAATGTAAATAACAACACAATAAAATATAAAATTGCAATATAAAATACTCAATAACAACAATAATTTTTTCAAATATAACTCACAAGTAACTTCATAAATAACTCATAAAATGGACCTCAATAAATGCTCTTGAAAATAGTAAACTGATATAGAATAAAGGTCACATACATCCACTCACAATGCTTAGTCACATATATATAGTAGAATATGACTCTTCATATGGAGTACTCTTGGCCTTCACTATTCTATGAGACTCTTCACTTTATTATTCTAAGGACATGTGCACTCTTACACAATAAATACTTGTGCACATTTACACTCACCATACTTGCACACTCAATTACATCACACTTGTGCATTTCCTGCATATTATTACATTACATAAAATATTTACTCACACTCTAATCTAGAACACACTCCTAATCTAATGATGTACCCAAGGTGGTACATTAGCATGTACTAAATAATGTAATATACTCCAACATCCCCTTGTATTACATTATTTTGTTATTGAAGACTTTAGTCTTCAATATGAATCTTCATATTTTGTCTTCACTCTACCTCCTGTAGATTAATATCTGGATTCATCATGTAACTATCTTCTTTGAATTTCGATTCAACATTCATCTTGCCTGTCTTGATCTGATTTCTTTTCTTTTGTCTTCTTCTTTTTTGCTTCTGTACTTTCATTGATGGTATATCTTCAATGCAATGAGTTAGTAGATCATCACAATAATATGACTTTGTTTTTGATGATTCTTATTTGAGATGGTTATATGAATCATTTCTTTTAATTTGTATCTTCCTTTGAAAGAGTTTAGAAACAATTAATGAAAGATACATCATTAGACATTCTTGTAAAGTGAGTACAACAGTGTCTTGAGACTCCCAACATAACTTGAAAAGTTTTTCATGAAGTTATCCTATAAAAATAGTAAATTTCCTTTAGATTCTTTAAAAATAAGATTAGTTTATCTTTTAGAACATCAAATACTTGATCTCCATCGATGTTGGGTTTCAAGGTATGTGTGTAAAATTTAAGTGCATGCAATATTTGTTCACTATATTCATTAAATGCATTCTTCACTATTTCATTCATAATTATTTTAACTTTGAATAATGAATCTTTCAAATTTCTAAACCTTTGAGGTTGACTACCTTATGTCTCCCTAGAATTTGGATGAAAAACTCTCAAATTTTTTTATGTTGTAAACCTTATATCTCACTAATTTTCAAAAATCTTTAAAGTCGACTTCTCTATGCCTTCCTAGTTTTTGAATAAGAAACTTGAAGACAATTTTCCAACTTTTCTAAGCTCTTGAGTTGAATTCCTTATGTCTCCCTAAGTTTAAATATATTATTACTAAACTCTAAATTTCACAAAACTATTTTTGATGTTGAATACCTTATGGCTCCCAAATCAAAAATTTAGCAATTTAGGAAATAATATTTGCAAATATTAAAATTGAATTTCAAATTGAATAAATTAATTACAACACTTGTAATTAAATTCCCAAAACTTCAAATTGACTTTTCAATAATCTTCAAAACTTCTCAAAATACCTTTATAAGGTTTCTAGAATTTCAATTTCTCAATTTAATGTCTTATCTCTCCACTAATATAATTAATCAAAGTGGAAATATAATAATCAAGTTCAACCTTAGGTAAATCAAATATAAATCAATCCTTATTTCTCCAATATTTATAAAATTCAAAAATCAAACTTAAAATATTACCTCCTTTATTGGGCGTGCGATATTTTTGGCCCTTCAATGTATATGCCTTCTTCAATCTTCGTGAATTATGCTCTTCTTCAAGTGCTCACCAAACTCAAGTTTGAAACTTCTCTACTTTTGGTGCTTGTCACCTTACATGCATTTAATGCCTCATTCAAAAATGCTTACTCTTCTTCCAACGATGTTTGGTGCTTCTTCTTCGACATGCCAAGTGGCATAAGATGTATTCAGCTTCTCAATGAACATAAAAAATGGAATTTAGATTCTGGACGTTACTTCTTCAATGCTTGTGCACTCTCCTTGGTGATGTTATGATTCCCTTGGTGCTTGAATTTGTTTTTGCACTCCTTCTTTTCTCAACACTCGATCGGTTGGGTAACCTCCTCACCTTACCAAGCAATCGATGACACATCTTCTCTTGTGCATTGGATGTTTTATCTTCTCTAATGATGGTTATGAATGCCAATGCTTGGCTCTCCTTGTGGTTGTTGCAAACCCTACCACTTTGACTTCACTTTCATGCTCCTCCAACGTGACTCTTTGACGTCCAACATTGTCTCTTTCGTTGCTCATGCTCAAACTTCATCAATGGTAATTTCATTCCTTGCAATGGTACTTGTGGTGGCTTTCATACATTTTCCACTCTAGTTGGATTTGAAATCTGTGCTCCTCCTCCTTGCTTGGTGGCTCCTCCTTACAAACTTGGTGGCTCTTCCCTTCAAACTCGATGGTTCTTCCTTGAGTTTGGTGGCTCCTCTCCTTTGCACAATGGTTCTTCCTCAATCTCAATGGCTCTTCTCCTTCAATGTGGTGGCTCCTCCTCATTTGCAGGGTGGTATGTCCTCAAACTCGATGGCTCTTGGATGCTTACCCCCTATGTTATGACTACAACTTACTTATTTTATCATGATACTCTTAGCTCATGGTCTCATGTTGGGTTTACTCCATCTTGTTTCATTGTTCTTAACTTCTAACTCATTGTCCTCCTTCACTCAACACTATTTTTTTGCAACTTTAGACTACACTTTATCTGCCTTGTTCCTTTGATTTCTTGCTCCTTTTTTAGGCTCATAAATAGCATATTATTCTTCTACTAACTTGCTATAATTTCCTGCAACTTTATGCAGGTTTGATGGTGATAATATGGCTCCAAAATTTAGCTTCAAACACTAAGGCTTTTAGTGCCTTCATTCTTGTTGTTTCTACCTTTACAAATATGCTTGTAAACTTAAAAAAGAACCTTTACAAATGCTTTATTAAGATGCACTTTTAACTTCAAACTTGTAGTCCTCTTTCTCCTTGCTCTCTAGCCTTTTGTCTTGCTTATCTTCCTCACTATTTTCTGTTCAAAAAATGTTGTCCAATACTTTCAAATTTGTAGCTTTACTCTTGCTTAAATTTTTGCCTAAAAATATGCCTTCTCCTCTCCTTCAACTTGCTATCCAAATACTTTCCTTTCTCCTTCCAAAATGCTGCCCAAAACCTCTAAAATATGCAGCTCTAAATATTCTTCGAATGTTGTTCAAAAACCAGCTTTATCTCCTTCAATTTGCTGCCCAAACTTTCTGAAATTTGCAGCTCCAAATGCTGCCCAAAATGTTGTCAATTCCTCCTTCACTTTGTTGTCCAAAAACACTTCCAAATCTACCCCAAAAATCTGCACTTATCTCCTTCAAATTTCAGCCTTTAAAACTTTAATGGTTGCCTTCAAAAAATATCAAATGGTGGCCTCTTCTATCCCAAATTTCTCCTCCAATATCTTGTTGATTTCTATCTTCAAATTTGGCCTCTTTTCTAGCCTATTCTTCAAGATTCTCAATGTCTTGAAGTCTTCAAAAATACTTTCTCAAAATTTGACAAACACTTTGCCAAATCTTTTCTCCTTGAATCGGTTTCACAAATCCTTTTGGGTTTGTCGTCGGATGGCGACGATTGTCCCAAATTTTGTGTGATTACCTCTTTTCAGGAGTTTCTTCTTCTTGCAATCTTCTACCTCGAACTTTCTTCAAATCTCCTCCAATGGCCACTTCTTCAAATTTTCCAATAGGGCTTCTTTATTCTCCTTCTTTCTCCTTCCAAATTTCAATGGGACATTTTCCTAGGCCTCCTCAATCTTCTCTCTCAAATCTCCTATCTCCTTTCTCAAATATTCAATGGGACCTCTTTTCTTGGGTCTCCTTTTTCTCAATCTTCAATAGGGCTTCTCTAGCCTCTTTCTCTCTTCTCTCTTCAATCTGCTATGGGACCTCTTCTCTTGGGCCTCCTTAATATTCAATCTTCAAGCTTCAATGGGGCCTTTCTCTTGGGTCTCCTTAATCTTCAATGTCTACTCTTTTGCTGCAATCCCAAAAATAATTCCTGCATGAGGAAAGCACATAGAATTTCAGGCAATCGAAGGTGAAATTATTCTCTATCTATTGTAGGAAGCTTCTCAACTTCTGAGAACTAATTTTCTGCAATAAAATCTTAGACAATAGCAATCAAATTCATTCAAATCTTCAAAATTTTGAAATCAATAAACTTCACTAGTTTTCCTAGTGGTAAAATCTATGTTGAGTCCTAGTCTTCACAAGTTTTTCTACAACCCTATGGAAATACTCTAGCCAAATAGTAAACTTTCTATGTTGAGTCCTAGTCTTCACGAGTTTTTTACAACCCTGTGGAAAGACTCTAGCCAAATGCAACTTGAGGTCTTCTTCTACCTTCAAGTTTGCTTTTACTATCAAACCTTTTAATAGGACCTCCTTCTTGGGTCTCTTAATCTTGTCAATATCAAGGTCTATCTTCAAGACCTGAAACTATGTTGTAGATTACCTTCTATTCCAAATTTATTCTTGGAATAGGTAAACTCAATCTATCTTTAATCTTCATTGGTTTTTCTTCAACACAGTGGAAATACTATCTTCTCTGGTTTTCCTTCTCCAGAGGTAATATCTTCAACTTCATTGGTTTCTCCTTGACCAGTGGAAATATCCTTAGACTATTTGTAACTTTTCAAAAACCTATGCAAGAAAAGACTTGTTGTAGCTCTAATACCACTGTTAGCTTTTGATGCTTAACTCTTAATGTAAATAACCATAGAATAAAATATAAAGTTGCAATATAAAATACTCAATAATGACAATAATTTATTCAAATATAACTCACAAATAACTTCATAAATAACTCATAAAATGGACCCTAATAAATGCTCTTAAAAATAGTAAATTGATATAGAATAAAGGTCACATACATCCTCTCTCTTTTACAATGCTTAGTCACATATATATAATAGAATGTGACTCTTCATATGGAGTACTCTTGGCCTTCACTCTTCTATGAGACTCTTCACTTTCCTATTCTAAGGACACATGTGCACTCTTACATAATGGACACTTGTGCACATTTACACTCACCACACTTGCACACTCAATTACATGACACTTGTGCATTTCATGCACATTATTACATTACATAAAATATTTACTCACACTCTAATATAGAACACACTCCTAATCTAATGATGTACCCAAGGTGGTACATTAGCATGTACCAAATAATGTAATATAGTCCAAAAATTTAAACTCTATGGATTTATTGAAGGATCCTCCAAAATATAAGTATCATTAACAAATCAAATATGGTATTTGAAGGGACCATTTATAGCAACTTGAGTATCTTTTATTTTTCTTCCATTTTTGCCTTTGAGAAAGCTCTCCTCAATAGCTCCACAAAGACATTAAATAGATAAACTCCATAGGATGATTCAAAGCATACAATAGGGGATACATTAATCAAAATAGAATATTTGGGAGTGACATAACAACATCGAATCCATTCACGTCAATTTTGATCAAAACCATTTTTTTAAAGTATCATGTACAAAACTCCAACAAACCCTATCCTATCTTGTATTTATATATAATTTTTTAATAATGCCTAGTTTTTTAATAGAATTAAGAGAATATATGGCTTCTTGTACAATGATAACACCATTAATTATTTATTTACCACGAGAAAAGCCACCTTGTTCCTCCGAGATAACATAATCTAGAATGCATTTAAATTTAATTTTTATAAATTTTTAAATAATATTATAAATTATATTTCAAAGGGGATAAAAATTATAAATTTGTTTCTTGCCTTTCTTGGTAACCAATGCATTAAAGGTGGTATTTATATTGCTAACTATAGCCTTCATTTTTTTGCATGTTGTTAATTGTAGCCAATATATCAATTGCAATAAACCTATCAAGACCAACAACAAGAGGGGATAAAAATCATAAATTTCATCTTGAAATCATAAATTTCATATTGAAATCATAAATTAATTTCTTATGCTACTCTAAAAATCATAAATTTCATCTTGAAAACTAAAGCGCAAGGATTATTCTCCATGGTAATTACTTTCTTTATTTTGCTACTTTTGAAACTTTAAAGTGCAAGGTAGACTCTACACTAATTTTATTTTTATTAAAAGGAGAGGACTTTACAGTAAAGAAAAATTAATATGATTTACCTAGATTAACCTTGTCCTATTTTTATTAAATGGTATCAGTTCAACTGGTTAAATTTATTGACTTTCAAGGAGGAGATCCATGTTGAAATCTTGCCAAGAGATAGATGCACAATAGCCAAGTCATTTTAATACGACTATGTGGTAAAGATGTAATATGAGAGGGGCCTATTTCAATCCCATTTAACCAATTGAAAAAAAACATGTTCACTTTTGCCTCCTTTGCTTTAAAATTTATTTCCCTATCTTCCTTCACACCCTTAATTCCTTATAAATTTGAACTTATGAATTGTACTTCTTCATCTCTTGTGTCATTTATTAAAATATAATGTTTGATATAAGTAGATGATAATGGCCTTTGCCACTTAATAATGCTAAGTTAATTTCTTTACCCCTATTTTGGGAGTAGAAAATCCTTAATTGATTCAACTATTATGATATGATCTTCTTGATTCATATTGAAGTTTATCTCCTGCCCAAATTTTCCTATCCCTTTCTCCATCATTTTCACTTTATAATATCTTATTATATCTCTAGTATTATAACATTTATGACATTTAAATACAATATTTTCATAATCCACTTGAAGTATCTCTGGCAACATGTATTTAAACGTATACAACATGTACTCATTACTTAATTGTTGATCCCTCTTATATGAAATCCCCTAGAGTGTTGTCAATATTCTTCAAAAACTCCTTATTGACAAGCTAATATAGAAGTATATAAAGTTTATCTCATACTAGAACACTTTTAATAGTTTCTATCTCCATAGAAAACTTCTCACTCCATGTTGTTAAATATAATGAATATCTCCTCCTAAACCATCAAAAACCACCACCCACTATTTTCTCTTTGATATTCAAATTGGTAAAGATGATGAGGAAAAATTGTTTTGTAAAAAAATCGACTAAGTAATTTGAATTGAAACCTTACTTCCACTTGATCCAATTTTAAATCTTTGAAAAACCTAGCTAAAATCTATGGAACTTATATATTAACCCTATATTTTTAAGAACCATTATGTAATGGTCAATCATATCATCTTTAATAATATATTCTAGGATACCGTATGTTACCTAGATAGAGGTTTCCACATATTTGACCTTCCTCATATCCCAAAGTAGGGCATCTATACTTCTAGCTAGGGCATGTTGTCTTCCAATTCAAAATTTTAAAAATGACTTTCTTGCCACGCTAGCTATATTTTTCTCATAAAAAACCTTCATTTTTGGAAATTTTCCATATATTTAGAATAAGAAAATATGATACTCATAAGACCATATTATCAATGATATATCAACATATTTTGGCAATTATACATGTATCATCTAGCAAGATTTGATCTAGATTTCCTTGAAAGTAAATATATATTTAACTATTTGATCTCTTTCCACTTTGTTTGCATATATGAAAAATAATATGATAAAAAAATTATTATTTATGGCTTGACTACTGACTAAAGATTTAGTCCTTTGAAGATATAGTAACCAATAACTTCATTCCTCTTGTTTCTTAGCTATAATATTTTTAACCTTAAAGTTATTTTTTGTGACATTAATAATCTAATTGAATTGATCTTCATTTTATGCTGACTTATTTTTATATTTTATATTCTTTTTTTTTTTTGGTAATTATTATAATAGATTAACGGTGGGTTTTTATAGAGGATCCCAAAACCTTATATACAAAATCAGCCTTGCTAAATAGTGCTTCATGCCTCTTGGCTGGAAGAATAAACTTGTATGCAAAAAAAAAACAAAAAGCTGATAATTGCCCGAGGGCTACAAGTAAGGCATTTTTGCCTGATTATCCTGGAAACCATGGCCATTATAATTGGGAAAACAAAAACTAGCCGGAGAAGTTGGACCATCGGAAAGCAGAAGAAGACAACCAAGAAAACTACAAAAAATTCTCCCATACCTCGGAAATAACTTTCCACATTTCTGCTTTCCCGGAGGCAGAATTCGAAGCATACATGTTGGATAGGATCCAAGAAAAATGACTGGACTGAAACAAACCGTTGAAAATCCTGCTGGAAAATTTTGCCCTGGCCCAAATGGCCACTCGTTTAGTCTTCTCACATCCAGGATTTCATCCGTACGGTTTGAGGTTCTTCTTACTTCCCTTTCCCTGCTGGAAGGGAGGTTTTGGGATAAGCGCGTCACCCATCAGAGAATCGAAGTCATCCTGAAACAGCAACCGTTGGGTTCCATTTGCAACATCAGCCATAGTTTCTTTGTCTCTCTTTTCCTTGTTGGGGGGACGGCCTTGCTTCCTTTCACTACCAAAATCCACCCCTCGCTTTTGACTCCTTGTAATTCGAGGGCTAATATTACCAGGCTGGTAACCTCTTCTTCCCAACAGGTAGTCTTCCAATATCTTTGGTGCCTCGGGAGAGTTTCGGTCATAAATTTTGGGTGAATCTGCCTGTGTGGTGATAAGGGGGGGGCCTGTTCCTTTTCCTCATGTGGTCCTAGTTGGGGGTGCCCACCACACTGCTCGGAGTCCGGATGGGTGGTGATTTCCTCTTCTGGTAAGGAGGATTCGAGATGGTCCCTGGATGGACTTGGAGATTCATGGCCTTTCGCAAAAGGGTGCTTCATCTGACCTTCACCGTGCTCCAGAGGGTTGCAGGGATCCCGCTCCTTCTTCCTCGGCTTTTGGAGAGGACAATTGGACTGAAGATGCCCTTGAGAACTACACTGAGGGCGGAAAGCCGTCTGTTCTCATAAACAATAGCTTGCTTGTGTAGAAAAGTACCCCCATACCGCAGAGTAATGGAGGATGGGAGGTCCGTCTCCAAGTCCGCCAAAACACAGAACTGGGCTTGGACAAATCTAGTTCGAGCTCTGGTGGGAGGGTCTAAAGTGATCATCACCCCGATGGACCGAGCAATACCTCTGATTACATTTTCATGCCAGCAGAAAAGGGGAAGACTCGGGAGCCTAACCCATATTGGAGTAATGTTGATATTACGGGTATCGGGGTTAAAGTCCAAACCCCACTTCCTTAGAAAGAGACTCCTACGGCCCAAGAACCAAGGCCCTCCGGCTAGGATTTTACGAGTAGTCCTCCTTGTTGCTCGACCTAATCGCGAAAAAACCTCGGGTTAGGGCAGCCGGCTCTAAGTGACCAGAGGTCCGCCATTTTCCAGACGCCCACTTGCGAATGGTCTCCATGTCGGGACGACCACCAATAAACTTACCGATGAGGGTAAATTTTTCGAAATCCACAAAGCTTGAGAGAATTTTCGTCGGGATGTCCAACTCGTCCCCGGACGGAAATAACTCCTTGGAGAAGAGCCCGCTTAGGGTTTCAGAGGCCACTGCCAAAGCATATGACTTTCGAGGTCCATCTCCCCGTTTGTCTGGCGGATCCTTGCCGCGACTTGGCAAGGACTCCTCGGCGTCCCCAGACTCTGTTTGCCCTCCCTCCACCCTGTCGAGCCCCTGGTTCGACCTGCCGACGCTCCCGTGCTCTCCCAGAACAGCCTTCCCACCCACTGTCATCCCCACCCTCCCAAGAAACCCTAATTTCATGGGTAAGTGGTGAATTAAGTTTGGCCATCCCATATATATTTTATATTCTTAATCTCCATGAATATTGTGCATTTTTAGAATATCATATACTCTTGTAGCTCGACTATACATGAGAGAAAGAACTTTTTTTTTGCTTTCTCAACATAGGGCATACATACATTACCTAGCTTTAAATTTGAACCTTAGACCTCCTATTTGGGATACCTAAGCCTTCATATTTAGGACCATTAAGGCTATACATATGAAAAACAATCCACAAGAAAGATAGACATATGGAAAGGTACATGTATTTTAACTTGTACCATTATATGTTAAAGAAACATGGGGTTATGGTTATCTTAGCTACTAGGTATATGAGAATACAATGTAAGGAGCATATCAAGGAAGAATTAACACATATTAGAGAGGCACTCAAATTTAAAAATCATTAATATGTATAAATATTTTAAAACCTTCACTAATTCAGTACAAAACCTCAATCAAAAAAGGAATAATAAGAGTGCTCTCCCTTTTACCTACGTATGATAATTACAAGGTGTTTTTAATAGAAGAATATAAAATTTAAAGAGCCATAATGTATGGACAGTGTGAGCATATGTTTTCTATCATACCAAAAAACATTAATATATCTAGAATCAATAAAGTATAAACTCAAATGGTAGTAGTATGGACAAATTAACATGTGGGGTATTGTAAAGTGAATACTTATGAAAAAGGAAAGATCAATTTAAGGAATAAATTAAGGTGCATGGTCAATATTTTAGGTCGAGTGCAATCACAAAATCAACTTTAGAAAATCAGTCTTATACAAATGAACACCTTATTAATATTAAGGATATTAGTGTCTTGGCCAACAAAGATTACTACATAACTAGTAAACTTAACAAAAGCTTTGGATATTGTCAAATATTCTAATAGTCTCAATATGGATGGTGGATCATGCGAAGTCATATCTAGAAGTGGATACCTTTAATTATAAAAAAAAATAAGAATAAATGGTTTTTTATTCCATATAATATTATATGAAAATTTATCAATTGCTTATATTTTCAAAGTGCTAATTAAATTTTTAATTGGTAAGTATTAGTTACAAAAATATTATATGCTTATATTTATAGATAGTTAATTAAGAGACATAAGTGATGTGCATATAATAATTTGAATATAAAATTATTATTATTTTAAATTTGGTTATATGGTATTCAAATGGGTCTCACCTCTATTACACATACCTCATAGTGGAATTACAACAAGATTTTGTAAATATGCTTGTATCACTTAGCAATATTTGAACCTAGGTCTCGTCCTTAAAATTTAAGGTATTTAACTTATTGATCTTATTCCATTTGATAATATTAAAAAAATCTTCTTGAAATAAATATTTTCTTAGGTTTATCTATATAAGCAACCCATTTGTTTAACCTTTGCATAAAGAGATCCTAATGATGAGACTAGGTGGAGGTCTCAAAATATTAATGGCTGAACTCATTTCTCACATAGGTCAAATCCAATTGTTTTGCTTAACTCTATACAATGATACAGTTACAAATGAATTCAATATATCAATTAAAACTAATTTAATATTATAATTATATCATGTTATTTTTTAATTGGTTATATTGGATTGAAATAGCCCTGTCATATTACATCATGACCACGTAATGGTATTACAATAGATTGTAATTATGCATGTATAGCTTAGTAAGTTTTGAACCTTGGTCTCCTCCTTAAAAGTTGAGGAATTTAACTAGTTGCATTCATGCCATTTGATCAATATTATAATTAAAAATAATAATATAACAAACAAATACTTTCTAAATTAATATATTTTTACTAAAACAATAATTGTATTGATATGGAAAGAAATTTGGATCCAAAATTTATTCTTTAATGCTTACATTGCTAGATTAGGTTACATTATATACCAATTTACCTTTATAAGTATAGCATAAGCATCTTTTATAAGAGGAAGGTAATTTACATGTGAGGAAAATAGATAAACTAAACTAGCTTAGACTTATGATCCTTATGAGTGGTAGTTGTAACTACTTCTTAACCTCACACCAATAATAAGCTAACAAGCTTTATTATATTTTACATAGGATAAATCCCAGGAAGCTAATTAATAAACAAATCCTATGCTAATATCATCATTAATCCCAACACTAGAATAATTGGACTCCAATGATTTCAAAGAGAAGGAAAATCATGGGATATCTAATGGTGAGATATCTAGAATATTGGTTGCTTCTTTATCTTAGATGTCTTCCTCAGACCGATATAGCTTGATTCAGCTCTGTATTTTGTTGAACGTATTGACCTATTATGGATGCCTATAAGTCTGTGCTTTTACTTGAAGTAACATAAGTTGTCGTCAAAAGGACCTCCATAATATATTTGGAGATATTATAATTAAATGTTTATATTTATAAGTTTTTAAAAGGTTTAGACTTATAATCTTTTAGTTTATTTGAGCACTATATCAAGTGTGACATCGTGATCATGGCACCTGCACTCAGGTAGGCTTATATGGGAAGGGTCTTCCTAGGCCTTTATCCCACACTTAATGTGTGGTAGACATAAAGTGCCTTAAAAAGGAAAGCCCTCCCTTTTATCCTCGAACACTACTCAGTGGTCAAGGTAGCCATTGAGTGGAGGTGGCCTGAGTGCTGGCTAAAGCGCTCACTTTGGACACTTGGCATGTTGAATTTTGATCCATATTTACTTGTTGACCACATTTCGATTGATTGTTATGTGGCATCATGCGATTAGTTTGCATGATTTGGTTTGTTCTTGAGTGGGTTTAACCAAGTTTTATTAAAATTCATGATGGGATTTATCCACATGCATCATGGGATGAAATTTTTGTTGTTTAAATAGGCTTAGGTGTGTATGGCATAGTAGCCAAGAACTTAGGTGCCTGTATGTTTGACTATATCCTATGACCACTGAATATTGATCCACCTTGAATATGATTAGTTGTCTCGCATGTGATTGGCTAAGTTCTTACGGATCCTTGTTGATGATTGACCCACTTGTGTTCGCCATGTGGCACGATTTGTTCGGTTTACTTATTTGTTTTTGTTTTGACTGTGATTGGTTGTGAATGCCTAATTGCTTGGGGGCAAAGAGAGATAAATCATTTTTCAATTAGCATGGGCTTAGTCCCACATACTCTATGTGAGAGCATTGTGAAGCCTTCATAAGGGGAAACAAGCCATTTTAGGTTTGACCACTTGGAAGTGGTCAAGATAGTCGAGGAGGTTGTGGATAGCTGAGGAGTATGTGGTTAAAATAGGTCCCTCTTGGTGGAGGTTGAGCATCAATGGTGGATGCCTCATTGACTATTTGACTTGCTTGGAAATTGGATTGATTGACTTGAATTATGTTGACCATAATATATCACCATTTTTCTTTGTAAACCCTTTATTTATGAAGAAATGGTCTCTAAATGAATCTATCCTTTTTATAATTTAACCCTAGGATTTTGGAGACTAAAATATAGAGGAAACAAATCTATTTTTGTAATGAAGGAATTGATTGAGCAAACTCAAATGAAGGATAGGTCAAATTGGGTGTCTTAAAAAGGATAGACCTTGAAACATGCAACTATAGGTAATATTTTTATTAGATAAATTTGAGGAGAAATTGTAAGACAACTTGAGGAAAATTTTGTGGAGGAATTGTACGAAAATTATTAGGATAATTTTGTGGAGAAATTGTAGGACAACTTTAGGATAATTTTGTGGAGAAATTATAAGTTAATTATTAGACAATTTTGTGGAGAAATTGTAGGTTAACTATAGGATAATTTTGTGGAGAAATTGTAGGAAAATTAAGGAATAATTTTGTGGAAAATTGTAGGATAAATTTAGAGCAATTTTGTGGAGAAATTGTATGCTAGTTGAAGGAAAATTTTGTGGAAAAATTGAATGCTAGTTAAAGGAATATTTTGTGGAAAAATTGGATGGTTTATAGATCAAAATTTTAGGGAAAGATCAAATGTTTGATTCATTTTTTTAAATGTTATTTTTGTGTGAATGGAAACTAAGGGAATTTGGTTTATAAAAGTACCTTCTAGCTATGTTTAGGAAATAATGGGTGGGGAATTCATTCTTGGGGGAATTTATGGGGTTCCCTCTTGTTTTTGTTTGAACTAGACTAGAAGTGATTGCTTGAAATGAGGAATCTTGGAAATTTAATTACAAATGCATCTTCTAAGTTATGAACAAGAAATAATGGGTAGGGAATCTATTCTTTGGGGGAATTTATGGGGTTCTCTCTTGCTTGGACTAGAAGTGTTTGTAATTGTAATTGTTCTAACAAAGGAATATATTTTTGTGGAAAAAGGGTATGTGATAAAAGAATGAATGTGGAATTATTTCTTGGGAAATTATGGGGTTTCCTTCCTTTGTTGAAATGAATGTATAATGCATGGTTACATTATGGTGAATGTTTGTTGCATGGTTGCATTCAAATGATAAAATGCATACATTGCTTTATGATAGACTATTTAGCAAAAGTGCATTTAAGGGAAAACTACATGAATATCATGAGTTATCCTGATCCCTTACCACCATCAATCGAGCGATGGAGAGGCAAGATGGACCAGTGAAGACTTATACAATTCAGACATTGATCCCTTTGACATATGTTGTATTAAGGCTTTCATGATGGAAAGCTTATTGTAAAAGATACTTCTAGCATGAGTATTATTTTGTAATCTAGAATGGATGTATTGCTTTACTCTCTATAAGATATGTAAATGATGGAATTCCAGTTATGCTCAAAATATGTATGATGTAGCTTTGTACTATGATTTATGATGTTGTATAAATCATCATGTTTTATGGATTAATAATGGAAATAGGGATTACATATTATTTAAGTGACTTCATGATGAAGAGATAGATTTTAAATTATTTAAGTAGATGGACTTAAATAAACACCCTATTTATGTATTTGAGAGAGAGATGTTCAAGGAATGAATGATAGAGTTTATACATGAGGTAATTATGAAAAGGTAATACCTAGAATGTTTGCATAAGTTACACTTGGGGTGCGAAACTCAAGTGGGGCCCAAAGAAGGTAATCTTTGGAAGGTCTAGTTTAGATCTTATCTCCTATCATGGAAGTTAGGAGAGTCTTATGCAAGTAAGTTAGGTGTTAGACAATAGATGGTCTATATGAGTTTATCATTAGAAAATGATAACCACCTTAGCTACCCCATTGTGGAGATGAGGGTAACAAAGCACTATAAATGATAGATACCCCATCTTAGTGATGCGATATCTAATAGGTAAGGCATACACCTAACATCAACCTAGATGGACTTAGGTTGGGACTAACTTAGATGGACTTAAGTTAGTAAAAGGGAAATGGCTATCCCATTCTTGAGGGTACTAAGAAGAGGAGAATCCCTAAATGCTATGGTCAAGACTTTCCCCATTCATGGAGAATGTAGGAAAGGTAGGGTGACCATTTAAGGTGTCCTTATACCATGGAGGTATGAAGGTAAACCCATTGGTCTTATAGGAGTTTGGCCACTCCTATTCACAAGAGGTAGACACTGACCATGTTATCTCTTAGTGAAGTGTTGCCTTACAACTTACATTGAGTACATTCTTGAGTAATCCTTGAATATAGACTTTACTTATGAGTAAATAAAAAAAAATTCTCTCACGAGATGGTTGGAAAATGAGGTTCATTACAGTTGGTATCAGAGCATGGTTGTAGGACTAAAATCTTCCATGAAAGAACTCTAGGTTATAGGACTAGAAGTTTCTTTGGGTAAAGCTAAAGACTGCTTTGCATTTTTCCTAGATGAAGTAGCTCCTATTAGGGTATCTTGCATGGAACAAGCATGACCACTAAAAATTATCAAATGAATGATAATAGGTTAAGTATCTTGTGTAGAGCAAGAATAACCATAGCCATTATCAAATGAATGATAATGAGATAAGTTAGTTTGTAGGGATAAAGAAACTAACTATGAAACTCAACCCTTTTGTGACCAGGAAAATGACACCCAAATTGAGGAGTGGAAGGAGTGGAACTTCTTGAGGAGGGAGACTAGCTAGGCTAGATAGTGCTGAGGCTAGGCCCATAGGAGAAAGTTTTGGAAACTCCAATAAAGAGGTAGAAAACCTCACTATTGTTGTGTCTACGATGCAAGAACAAATGAATCTACAAAGGGAACAAAGATAGTTGTTGGAAACTATTAGAGCTGAGATCCAAAATCCTGAGGTCAAGAATCCAAAGATCAAAAATCCCATGATTGAGCATGTAGTTGACCTTGATGCAATAGATCATGAAACAAGAGCCCTCATTGAGGTAGAATTAGCTAGGGATTTGAAGAATGTTAAGGTGACTAAGTTTAATGGAAAGGAAGGAGGAGATTCAGCTGAGGCTTGGCTGAATGAGTTGGAGACTTACTTCTCCATGAAAAACTACTCCTCTATGACCCAAACAGTCTGGGCCACACTCCACTTAGTAGAAATAGGATTGGAGTGGTGGAATACATTCAGAGAAGGAAAAAAAATCTAGGCAATTCACCTTAAGTGGGAAGGTTTCATGGAAGCCTTCAAGAAAAGGTTCCTCATAGAACAATTCTACATAGAGAAATATGAGGAATTTTCTACTCTTCATCAAGGAACAAAAACTATGGAAGTATACTTTCGATAATTTGTAATATTGCTTAAGTATGTTCCTTCATATGAAAGAGATGACAAGATGAAGGTGCACAAATTTATCTTGGGAATGGATTCTAAGATAAGATCAGTGGTAAATGTGCTCAAGCCTAAAAATCTACAAAAGGCTTATGATCTAGCTCGACAAGTAGAATCTAATCTACAACCAAGTAGGACCAACAATAATCTCCCAAATTGGTCAGGGAAGGATCAATAGTTCTAGAAGAAAAGAAAATGGGAACCCGAGTAGAGCTAGAAAAGCAAAGGAAATCCAAAGTTTAAAAGAAAGAACAATGGAAAATAGAGGAATTTCAAGAATAAATTCCAATAGAGGAACAACAACAACAATAATAACAAAGGTTCTCAACCTCAGAGACAGCCAGAACCATTGCAAGTAGTTGGGATAGGGAAACAGGTTCAGGAAAGAGCTTTAGTTCCCAAAGGTGGTTGCTTTGACTGTGGAGGTCCACATTATGCAAACAAATGTCCACTTCGAGCAAGTTCAAGCACAAGGATAGATGGTCCAAACCACAAGATTTATGTAGCCATAGGAAGCCAAAGCTTGGATGGGTAAGCCACACCTTTGCTCCTAAATGGTAAAATTTTTGGTAGAGAAGTTAAAATCTTGATAGATAGTGGAGCTACTGATAGTTTCATTTCTAGTAGCTTAGTTGGGGATATGCTAGAAAGACAAGTATTTTTGGCACAAGGGTGGAAATTTGAGTATGGGTCTAGATAGACCTACTCTATGGATCAATATTTTCCTTCAACCAAGATCACCCTACCCAATAGCTCTACCATTTGGCATTTATATGTAGCATCACTACATGCCTTTGACATCATCTTGGGAATGGATTGGTTAAAGGCTCATGAAGCCTTGATTAATTTCCAAGATCGATGGATTGAATTTATAGGTGAAGACAAGAGAAGGTTGAGATTGTATAGTGAACAAGGGTCTTTTCAACCACTATTGATATCAATAATGCAATTAAAGAAGGTCATCAAGAAAGGGGGAATGGCCTATGTGGTTAAACTTAAGGAAATTGGGGATGACTCAAAAGAAGAAGTATTTAGAGAATACCCAATTTTACAAGAGTTTAGGGATGTATTTTGTAAATAACTTCTTGAGTTACCACCAAAATGTGAATTTGATTTCACTATCAAATTGATGCTAGGAACTGAGCCTATTCATAGAACTCCCTATAGGATGAATCCTATAGAAATGCAAGAATTAAAGATACAACTTTAGGAGTTGCTTGATAAAGGTTTGATTAAACCTAGTGTGTCACCTTGGGGTGCACCTATTATTTTTGTTAAAAAGAAGGATGGATCGCTAAGGTTGTGCATAGACTATAAAATGCTAAATAAGGTGACCATAAAAAATAGGTATCCTTTACCAAGAATAGAAGATTTATTTGATCAACTTAAGGATGCCACTATTTTCTCTAAAATTGACTTGAAGTCAGGATATCATCAATTGAGAATCCGAGATGAGGATACTCATAAAACTACTTTCAAGACTAGATATGGACATTACGAGTTCACAGTCTTACCTTTTGGATTGACCAATGCACCAACAAATTTCATGAATTTGATGAACAGTGTGTTCAGAAGATAGTTGGATCGATTTGTCTTGATATTCTTGGATGATATCTTGATTTATTCCTATAATAAGGATGAGCATGATAGGCATCTGAGAATCGTGCTAGAGTTATTGAGGAAGAATCAACTCTACGAGAATTTGTCTAAGTGTGACTTTTATCTCCCACAAGTGCAATACTTGGGACATATTATATCTACAGATAGAATTGTAGTAGATTCAAAGAAGATTGAAGCCATTTTGAATTGGTCACCTCCTACAAATGTGATTGAAGTACGAAGTTTCATGGGTTTATCAGGTTATTATAGGTATTTTGTAAAGGACTATTCCAAAATAGCCTATCCAATAACAAATATCCAAAGGAAAGGAAAATAATTCAAGTGGACAGACAAGTGTGAAGCCACATTTGAACAACTTAAGCAAAAGCTCACTACGATACCAATATTAAAAATTCTAGATCCTCAAGGGAATTTTTTAGTTTGTACAGATGCTTCCTTGGAATACCAAGATAATTCAGTAATAGCAGATGAGTAAAGAAAACTCAAGAAACATGAAGTTAACTATGCTATGCATGATTTAGAGTTAGCAATGGTTGTGCATGCTTTAAAGATATGGTGATATTACCTAGTTGGTAAACCTTTTGAGTTGAGAACTGACCATCAAAGTTTAAGATATATCTTTACTCAACCTTTGCTCAATGCTAGGCAGAGAAGATGGATTGAGTTCTTGGTAGAATATGACTTTGGTATTGAGTATATCAAAGGAAAAGAAAATAAGTCATTGATGCCTTAAGTAGAAGAAGGTATATAGCTACTTTGACCCGAAGTCATGTTGACTTAATGGACCAAGTCAAAAGAATGCAAACTCAGGATCAATATTGTAGTGGAATTCGGACCAAAGTGGAAAGAAATCCTAGTGAGAACAAGGATTTTAGCATTAAGGATGGACTCTTATGCTTCAAATATCAGGTGGTTATTCCTAAAATTAGAAATTTGAGGAGATTGGTTATGCGGGAAGCGCATAGTTCTCCATATTCCGCTCATCCTGGAGGGGCCAAGATGAGGGAAAACATGAAAAAGACCTTCTACTGGTCTGGTATGAAGAAGGATATTACAAACTTTGTTGCTCGATGCCTGGAATGCTAGAAAGTGAAAGTTGAGCATAGACATCCAATAGGACAATTGTATCCACATGATATACCTATGTAGAAGTGGTAGGTAATATCGATGGATTTTATAGTAGGGTTACCTAAGACTAGGTACCAACATGATGCAATCCTTGTTGTGGTCGACAGATTGACCAAGGTTGCACATTTCATACCAAGGAGCACCAAGGATGATGCTCTAATAGTGGCTAACATATTTTCCAAGGAAATTTTTAGGTTACATGGTTTTCCTAAAGTGATTATTTTAGATAGGGATTCTAGGTTTACATCTGATTTTTGGTGATCTCTCCATCATGTAGTTGGCACAACTTTGAACTTAAGTTCTGCATACCATCCAAAAACTGATGGATAAACTAAAAGGGTTAACCAAGTCTTGGAAGACATGCTTTGCATGTATTGCATGGACCAAAAGTCTCGATGGGAAGACTTTTTGCATCTAGTAGAATTTTCTTATAACAATGGTTATCATGCTTCCTTGAAGATGGCCCCTTTTGAAGCCTTGTATGGTAGGAGATGCAAAACACCATTATCTTGGGATAATCCAAAGGACCAGGTTGTCATTGGACCAGATACAATCAAAGAGATGGAAGAACAACTTAGGATAATCCAACAAAGGCTTAAGGAAGCCTCAGATCATTAGAAAAGCTACGTTGATTTGAAAAGGACACCTAGGGAATTCTCTATGGGGGATAGAGTATTTTTAAGGGTGAAGCCTTTGAAAAGTGCCATCAGATCAACCAAGTTGGATCCTAGATACGTTGGGCCTTTTGAGATCCTAGAGAGGATAAGTCCAGTAGCCTATAGACTTGACTTGCCACCCAACTTGTCAAAGATCCATGACTCTTTCCATGTATCCCTGCTTAGGAAGTATATTGTTGATCCTAACCATGTGTTGGATGTTTCAAAATTATAGATGGTAGATCCCTCAATCATTGAGGTAAAACCTATGAAGATCCTAGAATTTCATTCCAAGATGCTAAGGAAGCGAATTCTAGAACAATGCAAGGTCTAGTGGGACCTATATTCAGAGAGGAATGCCACTTGGAAAAAAGTGGAAGACATGAGGAAACATTTTCCTTACTTGTTTGAAAACAATTTGTAATTCTATTATTATTGTAGGACTCTACTATAGTTTGACTATGCATTGATAGATGTTTCAATGCTTTGACTCTATGATGAGATTTATGTATTGATGGATGTTTCAATACTTTATGTTTATGCAATATGGATGTTTTATTGCATTGAGGATATGGTACTACTGATATTTTGTTGAATTATAGGTCCAGGTACTCTCATGGGTGGAAGAAGTTGATCGACCACTAGGAATGGGATACTGGAAAAAGGGAAATGATGATGAAGACAGCTCAGGGTAACATGAAATATTACCCTCATGTAGTTGCATTGCATTTTACTTATGCTCATGTTTGCACCATTGGACCATGATGTCTAGTACTAGTCTCCTTAGAGTTGGTCGGTGGTAGTTGAGTCTATCTTAAAAGAGGCCACCCACTTAAGGATAAAACAATGGTGTGAAACATTGAGAATGCATTTGATGCCTGTGATTGTTGATTTATGAAAGTATATTGCTTGTTTGTTGATTTGCAATGCTTATGGAAATATATAATTGCTTTATGCTTTCTATTATGAGAAACACAGAGGACTATGTTTAGTCCAAGGGGGTAGTATGTCATGACCCACCTTGGTAGGACCCTTTTACATGATGAATTAGGACCTAATTCTTAGTTTTGTAATATTTTGTGAAGTTAATTGATGCTTTTGTGAAAGATATATTTTAGGAAATATGTTTTGGAAAAAAGAAAAGCAAATCAATTAATCATGGTTTAATTAATCTAATTGCATGTTACCTCATTGATTTGGTAGGTTTTGGAATGCAATTAGGTGATTTTTGTCTTCACAAAATGTGTCTAATTTTTATTGGACCAAAAGAGCACTAAGATAATTTAATAATATAATGATTATTTTATTGAATTAGAGGATTATTCATCCTCCTCCATGGTTGCTTCATGGCGGTTAATTTTTAAAGAGATTCCCCTTTTTCTTCTTTAATAGTTTTAAATTTGTTAATGTTCTTGAGGAGGGGGCATGGAATAAAGGGATGGATCACCTTATCTCTACTTTTTTATTTTATAATATTTATCTTGTCTCTTCCTAGCATGGGGGAAATTAGTAGTTTATTTGAAGGCATATTGCTTTATCAAGGAAGAATACCTTTAAATGAGCCTAGAGGGGCTTAGTTTAGAGCTAGACAAGCACAAGGAGGAGACTAGGAGACTGAAGAAAGAGCTTAAGGAGTCCAACCTATCAAGAGAATCAGGTTGGGAAATGTCAAGCTTTTATCTTGCTTTGTTTATGCTTCAATGGATGATTAAGAATGTCCTTAGCTCTTTAAGGAGCTTCCTTCCAAATTCTTTCAAAGCATTGTGATTATCTTCCTTCATTAAAAGCTTTGTTTGAATGCATGCATTGGGAATTGAAATAATGGTTTTATACATTGGAAGAAAGACTATTATAACATCCATTTTTTGTAATTCTGAGGTCTTTGAAACTCTATTAAAAACTTGTGATTGCTTATTTATCTTAGACATCTACTTGAGATCGATATAGCCTAATTTAGCCCTCTATTTTGTTGAACGTATTGACTTGTTATAAATACCTGTAAGTCTGTGCTTCTACCTAAAGCAATGTACATCATTTTTAAAAGGACCTCCGCAACATATTTAGCAAGATTATAATTAAATGTTTATTTTTCTAATTTTTTAAAAGATTTAGAATTAAAATATTTTGGTTTATTTGAGTGTTGCCTCGAGTGCGATGTCGCGATCGTGATACCTGTGCTCGAGCAAGATTATATGGGAAGGGTATTCCCAGGACTTTATCCTACACTTAATGTGTGGTAGGTGTAAAAAACCTTAAAAGGTAAAGCCCTCCTTTTTATCGTCGACCACCACTCGGTGGTCAAGGTAGCCACCGAGTGGGGGCCACTCGAGCGCTGGTTGAAGTGCTCACTTTGGACACTTGGCATGTTGACTTCTAACCCATATTTGCTTGTTGACCATATTTTAATTGGTTGTTGTGTGGCATCATGTGATTGGTTTATGTGGTTTGGTTTGTGCTTGAGTGGGTTTAATAAGGTTTTATTAAAATTCATGGTGGGATTTATCCCATATGCATCATGGGATGATTTAGTTGTTAAAATAATCTCAGGTATGTATGGCTTAGTAGCCAAGCGCTTAGGTGCCTAGCTATTTGACTATCTTCCATGACCACTGACTGTTTATCCATATTGAATATGTTTGATTAGTTGACTCACACATGATTGACTAAGTTCTTGTAGACCCCTGTTGACCACTGACCCGCTTGTGTTCACCATATGGTATGATTTTATTGGTTTGCTTATCTACTATTGTTTTACCTATGACTAGTTGTGAATACCTGATTGCTTGGGGATGAGGAGAGATAATTTTTTTTTCAATTAGCACGAGCTTAGTCCCACATGCTATATGTGAGAGAATTGTGAAGCCTTCATAAAGGGAAATAAACCCATTTAGGGCTAACAACCAGGCGATGGTTAGGATAGTCGAGGAGGCTATGGATAGCCAAGGAGGTTGTGGTCAGAATAGGTCCCTCCTAGTGGAGGTTGAGCCTTTGTGGTGGATACCTCATTAACTATTTGACTTGCTTAGAAATTGTATTGACTGACTTGAATTATGTTGACCATAATATATCACCCCTTTTCTTTGTAGACCCTTTATTTGAGAAGAAATGGGCTCTAAATGAATCTATCATTTTTGCAATTTAACCCTAGGTTTTTGGAGACTAAAATCTAGAGGAAAAAAATCTATTTTTGCAATGAAGGAATTGATTGAGCAAACTCAAATGAAGGATAGGTCAAATTGGGTGTCTTAAAAAGGATAGACCTTGAAACATGCAACTATAGGAAATATTTTTATTGGATAATTTTGAGGAAAAATTGTAAGACAACTTTAGGATAATTTTGTGGAGAAATTGTAGGAAAATTATTAGATAATTTTGAGGAGAAATTGTAAGACAAATTTAGGATAATTTTGTGGAGAAATTGTAGGAAAATTATTAGACAATTTTGAGGAAAAATTGTAAGACAACTATAGGATAATTTTGTGGAGAAATTGTAGGAAAATTAATGAATAATTTTGTGAAAAATTGTAAGACAATATATGAGAAATTTGGTGGAGAAATTGTATGTTAACTAGGACAATTTTATGGGAAAATTGAATGCTAGATGAAGGAATGTTTTGTGGAAAAATTGAATGCTAGTTTAAAGAATGTTTTGTGGAAAAATCAAATGCATAATTCCTTTGTTTAAATACTATTTCTGTATGAATGGAAACTAAGGGAATTGGTTTATAAAATTACCTTCTAGCTATGTTTAGGAAATAATGGGTGGGGAATTCATTCTTGGGGGAGTTTATGGGGTTCCCTCTTGTTTTTGTTTAAACTAGACTAGAAGTGATTGCTTGAAATGAAGAATATTGGAAATTTAATTATAAATGCATCTTCTAAGTTATGAATAAGAAAGAATGGGTGGGGAATCTATTCTTTGGGGGAATTTATGGGGTTCTCTCTTGCTTGGACTAGAAGTGTTTATAATTATAATTGTTCTATTAAAGGAATATATTTTTGTAGAAAAATGGTATGTGGTAAAAGAATGGTGTGGAATTCTTTCTTGGGAAATTATGGGGTTTCCTTCCTTTGTTGAATTTTAATGTATAATGCATGGTTACATCATGGTAAATGTTTGTTTCATGGTTGCATTCAAATTATAAAATACATACATTGATTTATTATAGTCTATATAGCATAGTGCATTTAAGGAAAAACTACATGAATATCATGAGCTGTCCTGATCCCTTACCACCATCAATCGAGCGATGGAGAGGCAAGATGGACCAAAAAGACTTATACAATTTAGACATTGATACCTTTGACATATGTTGTATTAAGGCTTTCATAATGGAAATATTATTGTTAAAGATACTTCTAGCATTAGTATTATTTTGTAATATGGAATGGATGTATTGCTTTACTCTCTATAAGATATGTAAATGATGGAATTCCAATTATGCTCAAAATATGTATGATGTAGCTTTATACTTTTATTTATGATGTATAAATTATCATGTTTTATGGAAATAGGAATTTCATTTTATTTAAGTGACTTCATGTTGAAGAGATAGAATTTAAATTATTTAAGTAGATGGACTTAAATAAACACCATATTTATGTATTTGAGAAAGAGACGTTCAAGGAATGAATGATAGAGTTTATACAATAGGTAATTAAGAAAAGGTAATACATAGAATGTTTGCATAAGTTACATTTGGGGTGTGGAACTCAAGTGGGGCCCAAAGAAAGTAATCATTGGAAGGTCTAGTTAGATCTTATCTCCTATCACAAAATTTAGGAGCTTATGCAAGTAAGTTAGATGTTAGATAATAGATGGTCTATATGAGTTTATCTTTAGCAAATGATAACCACCTTGGCTACCCCATTGAGGATATGAGGGTAAAAAAGCACTATAAATGATAGATACCCCATCTTAGTGATGTGATATCTAGTAGGTAAGGCATACACCTAACATTGACCTAGATGAACTTAGGTTGGTATTAAATTAGATGGGCTTAAGTTAGTAAAAGGGAAATGTCTATCCTATTCTCAAGGGTATTGAGAAGAGAAGAATCCCTAAATGCTATGGTCAATACTTTCCCCATTCATGGATAATGTAGGAAAGGTAGGGTGGCCATTTAAAGTGTCCTTATACCATGGAGGTATGAAGTTAAACTTGTTGGTCTTATAAGAGATTGGTCGTTCCTATTCATAAGAGGTACGAATTGACCATATTATCTCTTAGTGAAGTGTTGCCTTACAACTTATATTGAGTACATTCTTGAGTAATCCTTGAATATAGAATTTAATTATGAGTAACTAAAAATATTCTCTCATAAGATGGTTGGAAAATGAGGTTTGTTACAAAATAGTTATGATAGGGATTGATAGAATCAGTAATAATGAAGGAAAAAATGGAAAAAAAGAATTTTGAGAATAAATGTAGTCATTGTGGTAGATATGGACATAATATAACAACCCAATCAAAGACACACTAGTTGTAGTGATTTAATCTCACTTACAGGCTTATTAGACAAGGAAGATGGTTCGGTAGGGATAATTTTTTTTTTGGTTCTTTATTTTGCACCCATTAGTAATCTATACATAGCATTCATTGCCACTTTTGAGATTATGACCATTGTAGTCAAAATCCTAAGTGGATGAGACTGGTCAGGTCCCATAGAAGGTACCATTTAGTGATTCTATCCTCGTCACCCTCTGTTTTGGTGAATCCAAAAATACAAAATGGGGTTATCCTCTAGGACCCATAACACATAGAGGGTGGATACATAACTCCCCTCCCTTACCTGTGCAATCCTGAGCTTAATTTTACTCATCCAATCATGTAAGGGTGTTTAGCATAGATGCTATGGTGCTTAATTGGTTACCACATAGCTATATTGATATCTAGCACCATGGGTAATCAAGGTTATGTCATTCACCGAGCACTAATCATGATTTCTTTAACAAAATTACAAATAATACAGTGATTCATCCCATTCCAAATCACTGTGGAATCTCATGTTGGATTTATAATTCTCCCACCAAGATTCTGTATTTGTCAATTTTAAACAAAGGTCACCATTGTACTGCTAGTACAATGACCTAGAGGGATGTCCCATTCCGCCCCTCATCACTTGTTTTGATATGTTTTGTTAGAAATCGATCGTTATCGAATCTTCATTGTTTGCATACACACAAGACAATGGAATTGGATGACTTTATTTTCTTATTCATCCTCACTGATGAATTTGGTTTAAGGTAGATTTAGGTTTTAAGTTTCATCATAGGCATCAGGGTTTACCTTAAATCAAACTCTTAAAACTAAGAAGGTAAGTTATTTTAGGCTAATAATTCTCTTAAAATATTAAAATAAATACTTTAACTTATTCTAAGTAGCAACAATTCAAGAACAACCTAATAAAATAACCTATAGCATTTCTTTTAAATATTTTCTACTAGTAGTCTAGAAGAATAGACCTTGAAATACATGAGTAAACTTCACCCTCATATTAATTTTTCTTTATTCTAATAATTTTTTTTTGTAAAAGACAATTAGATTAATTAAAAACATTATTCAATCGCATAGAAAACATATTCTTTAAAATAAATAATAAACAACAACTCCTTTCATTAATAGCAAAATGATCTATGTTCTAGTTGAATGATCTTAAACTATAAGAGTCTATAGTTTATCCACCCATAAATTAAAAATTCCACATTCGTTAAGGAATCTACTTTCCTTTGAAATGATATAATATTAATCTACCAAAGTCAACTTATAATTTAAAGGAGTCATTATGCAAGCATAAGAAGAAAAAGGTATTTGCCAAACTAAAATACCTTAATTATATGTCTCTTAAAGAATCAACATCAAAGTTCTATTCAAACCTCATATAATATCACAACTAGATTTTGAAAGTAAAAAATTTTGTACTCAAAAGGATCCGATCGAATGTTATAAACAATTCTCCTATGTACGAATTCTATATAAGTTTATAATTTTAATTTATTTCCAGCCTTTGTAATTCAACAACATGAATATTTGTATATGGTGCATATTGACTAGTTTATAAACAAAGTATTATAAAGGTATGATTGAGTTTTTGTTGTAAAACAATATAATACAAAATATAATAATAACATTATGATGCGACATAAAACATTCTAAAAAGTGATGTATAAGTACACCCTGAGGAATGAGAGAGACGACGCCAAATACGTATAACACTCAAAAAAATGGCAATGATTTAAGCTCATTGAAAACAAACATCTATGGATAATATATTGTGAAGGTAAGGAGCAAAAATTATTACATAATTACTTCCAACAAGGCTCATATATTTTAGCTCCCTGTGGGTTTATATCTAAAACACCACATGTATTTATGGTGAACATCTAATCTTAAAACATGTGGATAGAAATATGTGCAAATATTGATTGACTAAAACATAGACAAAATTTAATGATAAATATAGATAGTGGCACAAATGTTCATTATACAAGCTGAAATTTGTACATAGGAAGTACACCCTCGCAAGAATTAAAGAACTGAGCTACCCATCATCACAATAGATAATAGTTAAAGCCAACCACCATATTTTTGATCTTGTTTGAGCAGGATCATAATGGCTCCTCCTAAAATGCATTCTAAAATGTGATGCACGTCTAGTATGCTAGACACATTCATAGCAAATGCATATGGAAACACATAATTTTGGTGCAGGTAATAAACTATGTATGCATAAGATAGTAATCACAATCCAATTTCACATAGGTGGAATATAAGCCATCTCAAACAAACAACACACATGTCTTTTGCAACCATGGATTTCTTATACATATTGGCTAAAGTATTGATATTGAAAGAAGCGATATCAATGCACATACTCAACCTTCTTATTATACACACAACAATTAGAACATAATAAAAATTCTTCACAATAAATTATTTTCTTTTAATTATTATGATAATTCTTAGTCTTATTACCACTAACGCATAACTTGCATCGGTGGATGCCTTAATGCACAGGTTTTTTTGGAAATGGTTTGTGAATTAAAATTTTAATGACACCACACCCCCCCTAAACGTTGTTAAAGAAGCAAAAGTATTAGATATCTAAGGCTTCTTCTACTCAGAGGGTAAATCTACTATTTATTAAGAAAATCACTCCTATCATATGTTTAGCGAGAAGATATTTACCTTTAATAATAGATAATTTCTATCTAGCTAAAACATAATTTTAATGAAGCATTAATCATCCAATTTCAACCAGAATTAAGCATATCTTCACTCTAAGCAGATAAATATGACCTGTAACTAGACCTTCTCAAGTTCCACTTTAGGCAACTTCTCCTTTTCTTCTCTCATGTACTCCAAATACAATACACATACTGCACTCATATTTCCTAGCGATCAATTTATAGGAGAGGATGAGGCAACTACAATGCATGTGGGTGGCCAACTCACCATGGCCTCGTCCCGCTAGGTGGATAGGAAAAAAATTAACCATGTTTCAGTTGTGTATGAAGGATATTTCTATATAAATCAAAGGCTTATTTAGATATACTCTTATATGTACAAATTGGAAAATAATTCCTAATCCATTTGACTTATTTTAAAAATAACATTTAATTTTATATTTAATTTATTTACTTTATTTTACTAATAATTATTTTTTTATATTTCCCCAATGGTTGTATTTTAATATTATTATTTTCTTTCATAAAATAAATTATTCTACCATTTTTTCTTAAATATTTGTTTTTGAATTTAGCAAAAAACCCCTTGTAGAGCTGCCTTGGTCTAAGAAACCATGACCAGGGGCCCGACCCTGACTGCACCAACATTATCAATTGGATTTTGGGCACCCAATGTGCATTTGGTAGGGTGGATATTCAAACCAAGGACCTCCCTTGGAGGATTGCCCTACCTTCTCCAACTCACCTACAACACGTGGGTTCTTCTTAAATAATTTATAACAATTCCTTTTTATAAATAATTTTTAGAACAAAACAAAGTTGATGTAAAGCAACAAATATACAAGTAAATCATTGCACTCACATTTGTACCACCAATTTAATTATTACAGGTAATTTGATAACAAAGGTTATCATCTTCTTGATAAAAATAACTCCCATACCTATGGTATTTTCCTTACCATTGGAGGTTTAAAAGTAAGCATTTACACAATCAAAGATAGAGTAAGGCATCCATTTTAAATTCAAGAAACATAATCATAATGCACCTATATGAATGCAGTTATTTGAGCTTCAATGTACTCATGAGCCATTAATGAGTGTATCACTGGTAGGGCTTCTTTCATCCCTACCAATTTGATTACCCCACCATGGTGATATTTCACACTACCATCATATCCCATTTTACCTCTTAGAATCGATCTTTATTAGCCTACCAAATAAGTGGACCTAATTCTAAAATCACAAAAGCCATCAATATTACCACATTCTAGGAGTAGATAGCAAAGTACAACTCATCAATTCATCTGTACATAAATTAAATAATAGTTGTACTAGGAGGATCATTACATTCTTCCCCCCTAAGATTAAACACAATCTCTATGTTTAGTTTACCTTGAAAAATAAACATACACATATGTTTACTTGAGCAGAAATGGAAATTTTTATCTATTATTTTAGTAGCACAGATATTGAAAAACAAATTCATTGGACCCTACTCCGATCAATAAACACTAACAATCTAGAAAATTCAAGCAAACTATTATCTTCATAATGAACATATCCTAAACACAAAATCTATACTAAACATATCTCAAACACAAAAGGATAAGTATTATATTTTTAATTTGAGATGTGTGGAGAGTGTCATGGTTTTCTAACAAGGTAGGCTACAAAATTGGTTATGGTTATGATTTCAAGGATTTAGAAAATCTAGAATCAAGGTAGGTCTCACCCTTACGAAAACTCTGTCTCCCATAGAGAATTCCCTTAATGGCCTAAATCAACATAGCTCTTTTATTGGTCTAAGGCTTCTTGGAGCCATTAGTGGATCATTCTCAATTGTTCCTCCATATCCTTTACAATATCTAATATGATTATTACTTGATCCTTTGGATTGAACAAGATAGAGGAGTTTTACATTGTCTCCCATATGGAGCCTCAAAAGAAGTCATCATGTGATGACTATGATTAAAATTAAATTCAATTAAGGATAATCTCCTACTTAGTCTCATGGGATAACCTCCTGCTTAGTCTCATGGGATAACCTCCCACTTACACTTATGGGATAACCTCCCGCTTACACTTGTGGGATAACCTCTCGCTTACACTTGTGGGATAACCTCCCACTTACACTTGTGGTATAACCTTCTGCTTACACTTGTGGTCAAGGACCTAGTTAATTTTCTTGTATGTTTTCTTGATTTTCACCCTCACAAAGACTCTGTCTCTCCACAAAGAATTCTCTTGATGATCTCTTTTAAGTCTTCATAACTGCTCCCTAAATTCTCTACTAAACTATCCTAAGATATGACTTCATGCTTTTAATGATGTCTGGTCTGATCCTTCTTGATCTTATAGTCTTCCTCCTTGTAATGATAAAATTTAAGTAGCCTTCTGATCCATTTAATGCATTCTAGAATTTGGTCAACCCTCTTTGGTTGGCTATTTTAGTATCCAAGATCTTATCTGAAGTGATGAATTTAGGGAATCCAGGTAGTTGTAAGTCTTAATTTCTACCAATATCCAATCGATAATCCTTGAAGTTTTAATGAAAACCATATAGATAACTTGCTATATTTGTTCCAAAATATCATGAAGGTAAATTTTTCCTGCTGGGTGTATATGTTCAACCTTTAATTTTTGGTACTCAGGACATCTAACCAAAAAATTATTGATATCTCATTTCATTCCTGACCAATAAAAAGTTTTTCCTCATGTTTTCCTCATGTTAGCCCCTCCAGAATGTGCTGAATAAGGTGTCCAATGGGATTCTTGTAATATAAGTTTTCTTAACCCTCCTTTTTCAATAATAACAAGCCTATCTTAGAATATCAATAGGCCATCCTTAATAATGAAGTCCTTGCCTCTCTCGGGTTCTACCTCAATCCAAGCCCAACATTTGCCACATTAGAGATCACCTTGTTGTTGTTCCTTGACCTTGGATATAGCAAATTTGTACTTCCTTCGAATTAAGGCATCGACTACCTTATTCTCTTTCCTTAATGTATTCAATACCAAGGTTATATTCTACTGGAAATTTCATCCATCGATGTTGTCTTGCTTTTAAAAGTGGTTGGATGAAGATGTATTTCAAAATTTGATGATCAAATAATATCTTCAAATTTTAAGTGCATGAACCCCAAATACTAACTCCAAATCATGAATAACATGATTGCTTTGTTTTGAGTCAAAATCCCACCTAATCTTTAGTAGTGGTATTATTGCAAACTGTAAATTTTTTTGAGGGATCAGGTATTTTTAGAATTGGAGTAGTTATCAACTTTTATTTTAGCATCCTAGACACCTCTTCTCATTTTTTTGCTCATTTGAAAGCTTTTCCCTTTCATGCAATATTTCTAAAATATTCGTAGTATCTTGCATTTCCTATGAAACTGCATACTTCTAACACAATAGTGGGTTCAGGTCAACTGATTATAGCTTCAATATTCTTTCGATTGACAATATGTTTAAAGTATTAAACTTGTGGAATATAAAATTCACTCTTGAAATTTTTGTATAAGGCTGATTCTTCCTTAGTAATTCAAGAAAAATTCTCATATGTCGATCAAGCTCCTCATTTACTTCATGAGTAGTTCAAGATGTCATCCAATTCTACTACTAGGTATAGATAAAATTTGATCAATTGAGTAAGTTTATCCAGACTCATACTCTACTTTCTACCCATTTGCTAATAATCCAGGTTCTTCCAATATATCCTTGATAATTTTAAAGAAATACTACTATCAAATAATTTACCTTCCAAGCATATAAGTGGCTTGAATTTGTGACTTCCAGTATTAAATTTCCAGTCATAACTTGTCCATCTAGGCTTGAATTTCCAGTTGCCATATAAGGCTAATTTTTTGTTGCTTTTCTTTGGTTTATTATTAGAGGACACTTGCTGGTATAATGTGGTTCTCCAAAGATGAAACAACCCACCTTGGTGCTCTAGGTTTTCCTTCAATACCCACTTTGTAATCTAACCCACTTATTTTTTGGAGGAGGAATTTTAGTTTATCTTTTATTCTTTTTTCCTCTGTTTGTATAAGTTGTTCTCAAATTTCCCCTTAGTCTTCTTCCCTTTAGGTTTTTTTCAATAAATGCTTCTATTATATTTTTTTGTTGCTCCATTTTCTCTGTTGGTAGCTTAATTATGGATTATAGTTGTTCTATCCACCCCTTGAACAATTTAACTATGGATGCAAACTTGTCCATTTACTTCCAGATCCATAAGAGCTATGTCAATTTTAATGTTTTTGGCTTGCTAAGAGCATACTGTCAGAGTTCCTTTTGGAAGTCCTTGGGCCCTATAACCTAGTAATATTACAACCTAGGCTCTCATACCAACTATAATAATCCAATCAAAGACACACTAGTTGTAGCTGAAGAACACAAGCTTGTACTGAGAGGAGGGGTGAATAGTATAAGATAAAACTTTTCTCATTTCTTTCCAAAGCAATAACTTTCATGTAATATCAATATAATAATGAAATAATGCAAAAATAACCACACACATAAGATACAAATATTTTACGTGGAAACTCCCTCTTGGGATAAAACCACAACAAAATATTACTTATATATTTCTTCAATAAATTTCATGGGCATCAACCCACAGGAGACACCAATCCCCTATACAATTTTATGGACACCAGTACACAAGAGACACCAATCCTCTATACAAGTTCATGGACACCAATCCCCTAGCTCATGTTTGTGGACACCAATCCACAGGAGACCAATCCCCTTACTCAAGTTTGTGGATACCAATTTCCTTGCTCAAGTTCATGGACATCGATCCATAGGAGACACCAATCCCCTTCCTCAAGTTCATGGATACCGATTCACAAGAGACACCAATCCCCTCTCAATTTTGTGGACACCAATACACAAGATGCACCAATATCCTCTCTCAAATCTGCTCCAAAACTTGCTCATAAAACCTGCTTAATTCTGCTCCAAAATTTGCTCATAAAACCTGCTCAAATTTGCTCCAAAACCTACTCACAAAACCTTCTTAAATCTACTCCAAAACCTGCTCAAATATGCTCCAAAACCTACTCAAATCTGCTTCAAAAGCTACTTATAAAACTTGCTCAAATCTACTCCAAAACTTGATCAACAATGGCATCAAGTTCTTCACCTTTGCTTTCCTCAACTAAAAGCAATTCAAATATATTCTACCCATAATTATTTTATCTTCATGAACATATAGAGAATTATATGCACTAATGTAGTAAGCTTCAAATGGCCAATATATTCTTCACATTCATTAAGTTTGTCGCTTCTATATATCTCACATTTATTACATTTTAAAGGTAGCTCAAGTCTAGCATTAAATAACTTACTTGTGTGTTGACTTGGAGATGCTGATACCTTGCTCTTCTTCCTCTATCATGTGCACCTTTCCTTATTATTTGAATTTGTTGAATTGTCCTTCCTTGGAAATTGAATGCTTGGGTGAATATGTGTACTTGATCCTCTTTGATACCTTGATTTGTTCCAAATATATCCCCTCCAAATCTGCCTCAATAATGATGATCTTCCTATTGCATGTGCTTTTCTAATTTGGTCAATAATTCACTTTTTCCTTTCTTGGGTTAAATATCAAATCAACCACTTTAAACCCTTATCAATTCTTTCAAAAACATACACAATAAGGCTTAAATATCACTCCTTATATCTCCCTTTTAAAACTTACAATATAAAGCTTTATTCCAACAACATCTCCCTTTATTTAAATTGCAAAAATAAAATCACAACCTTACACGTTATATATTCTCTTTTATAATTTGCAAAAATCAAATCACAAAATTACACCTTATATCTCCTCTTTTATAATTTGCAAAAATAAAATTTATACTATCAATATGACCCTTATATATCTCTTTTATTCATATTGCAAAAATAAAACTTTATACTATCACCTTGGCCCTCATATCTCCCTTTTATTAATTTTAAATATATATATTTTTTATAAATACCTTGCATAACCGTGGATGGGATTCGATCCCCTGACCTCTAGAAGCGTAGTGCCCTAACACGAGCTCATGACCAACTGAGCTGTCATATCAGTTGAAACCAAAAAGGGTGCATGAAATATTTAACCTCCTCCTTCTACTATCTCAACCACTTTAGCAAAAATAGGTGTTGAAGAGATTCAACCTAATAACCTCCTGCATCGCAACGCTCCACACAAGGCTAGGCAACCAACTGGGCTACCCCAATGGATGAAACCAAAGGGGCATGATGTAATATTTACCTTCATCCTTGTGTTACTTCAAACAAAAAAAACAACCATTTTAATCCTTGCACCTTTTGCACAGTAGCGCTCCACGCAAGCTAGAAAACCGATTGGGCTACCCTAGTGGATGAAACCAAAGGGGCATGATGGAATATTTAACTTTGTTCTTCGCTCCTCTCCTCCTTTGACTTCTAATATTTGATCGCACTCACCATGATGAATTAATTGATTATTCCTTGCTACTTGCCAGAGTAAATCAATGCCTTATATATATGTTTTTTGGCATTTACGCCCAAGGTCAACCCACCGTTTGAATTTGAATTTTAAACTTTGCTTTTGCATGGTGTGCTCAAGGAGGTCGGTCCATTTAATTTTTTAACCTTTTGATATTTAAATCCTTTTGATTTAAATATAACCCTTCTATTTTATTTAACTTTTATATATTTAAATCTTTTTTATTTAAATATAAACCTTCCACTTTAATATTTAAATATTTTATTTAAATATTAAAGCATATGAAAACACCTTTGAAGATATCTCTGCCTTTATTATCAATGACAACTCAACATTTCATCCTTGAATATTTTTCTACCTTTGACATCAACATTTCATCCTTGCATCAATATTTCATCTTTAAAGATATTTCTTCCTTTGACAACTCAATATTTCATCCTTGAAGATTTTTTTGCCTTTGAAATCAACATTTCATCCTTGCATCAATCATCCTTGAAGATATTTCTACCTTTGACAACTCAAAATTTCATCTTTGAAGATGATTCTGCCTTTGACATCAATGAAAACTCAATATTTCTAACAGTAGCAGTAGCGATTCAATCTCACTTATAGGCTTATCAGACAAGGAAGATGGTTCGGTAGGGATAATTGTTTTGGTTCTTTGTTTTGCACCCATTAATAATTAGTACATAGCATTGAATACCACTTTTGGGATTATAATTGCTGTAGTCGGCCTCCCAAGTGGACTTAAATTATAAGAGTCTATAGTTTATCCACCCATAAATTAAAAAGTCCATATTCGCAAGAAAATCTACTTTCCTTTTAAATGATATGATATTAATCTACCAAATTCAACTTATAATTTAAAGGAGTCATTACGCAAGCACAAGAAGAAAAAGGTATTTGCCAGACTAAAATACCTGAATTATAAGTCTCTTAAAGAATTGACTTCAAAGTTCTATTCAAACCTCATTACGTCGAGAGGCATTCTTACAATGGCAGACAGGGGGTGGGAGGCAAAGAGGTCATACATGTCACACCGTAAATTTTTTATTTATTTATTAAAAAGCCAACATTAACAAAAACATTTAAAATATTTAAACTAAAATAGCCGACTAACCAACCATTGCAAACATTTAAAATATTTAAACTAAAACAACCGACTAACCAACCGTTGCAACTTTTTAATAAAATATTGTATAAATACATGAACATCTGAGATAGGCGCCTCGGGATTGATAACTCTCGACGTTTTTAGATATATATCCTTTATATCTAAGCTAGTATAATACCACTGCTAGGATCCAAAAGTAAAACCTTTTGTACTCAAAAGGATCTGATCAAATGTTATAAACAATTATCATATGCATAAATTCTATATAAGTTTATAATTTCAATTTATTTCCAACCTTTGTAATTTCAACAACATGAATATTTGTATATGGCGCATATTGACTAGTTTATAAACAAAGTAATATAAAGGTATGATTGAGTGTTTGCTGTAAAATAATATAATACAATGAAAAAACCCTAGGAGCTAGAGAAGAGAGAGTAGAAAGAGGAGCTAATTTCCGCACTGTAGCAGCCTTACAGGTTGCTACAGTGCAGGCTACGAGGCATTTTTTTAGGGTGGCTACTATAGTGCGGATGCTATAGTGGACAGTTGTAACAGTATGAGGCTGCACTGCTACAGTGCATATACTATAATGAGTGATTGCTAAAAAGGGCAGTTGCTACAATGGGAAACTGCTATAGTGAGCAGTTGCTATAGTGGATGGTTGCTACAGTGGGTGGATACTACAGTTTACGACTGCTATAATGATCGACTACTACAGTGAGCAGTTGCTACAGTTCATGGTTGCTATAGTGCATGACTGAGAGTGTTTCCACAATGTGATGACTACAGTGTGTATGCTACAATGAGTGGCTGCTTCAATGTGGATTGCTAGGTTTTATTTAGGATGGCTACTTTAATGTGAGCTACAAGGGTTTCTTCAGTGCAGTTGCTCTTAGTGAGTGGTTGCTTCAGTTTTGAGGCTGCTTCATTGAGCGACTGATACAGTATGGGTTCTTCAAGCATCATAGGAGCTAGTGCAAGGGCTATGGGATCTTTTATGGGATGGAGCTATTTTCTAACAGTGCTTTAAACCATTAACTTGACGATTAACCTCTCTTTCTAATTTTTGTTGTATTTTTCTTGATGATGCTAAATACTTTTAGCTCACTATATGTGGAGGTAGTTTTTTATTGTCAATATTTTATTTGAAATGCCTGAGGGCATCTACACTATGTAACTTTATTTTTCTCATGAAATAGAAATTATAATTTTTTTGTGAAAAAAATAATATAATACAAAATGTAATAATAAAATTGATATGGTGTGTCACATAACATCCTAAAAAGTGATATATAAGTACAACCTAAATATTGCATGAGAGAGGCGACGCCAGAGATATAACACTCAAAAAAATGGCAATGATTTAAGCTCATTAAAAAAAAACATCTACAAATAATATAATGCTAAGGTAAGGAGCAAAAATTATTACATAATTACTCCCAACAAGGCTCATATATAATTTAGCTCCTTGTGGGTTTATGTGTAAAACATCATATTTATTTATGGTGAATGTCTAATCTTAAAACATGTGGATAGAAATACGTGCATACATCAATTGACTAAAACATAGACAAAATTCAATGATAAATATAGAGAGCAACATAGTTGTTCATTATACAGGCTAAGTTATTTACACAAGAAGTACACCCTCGTGAGAATTGAAGAACTGAGCTACCCATCATCACAACAGATAAAAGTTAAATCCAACCACTATATTCTTCGATCTTGTCTGAGCGGGATCAAAATGGCTCCTCCTAAAATTCATTCTAAAATGTGATGCAAGTCTAGTATGCTAGGCACATTCACAATCAATGCATATGGCAACACATAATTTTGGTGCAGTCAAACAACTATGTATGCATAAGACAACAATCATAGTCTAATTTTACACAAGCAGTATATAAGCCATCTCAAACAAACAACACACGTCTTTTGCAACCACGAATTTCTTATACATATTGGCTAAAGTATTGTTATTGAAAGAAGCGGTATCAATGCACACACTCAACCTTCTAATTATACACACAACAATCAAAACATGGTAAAAATTCTTCACAATGAATTCTTTCCTTTTAATTATTATGATAATTCTTGGTCTTATTACCACTAAAGCATAACTTGTATCTATGGACGCCTTAATGCATAGGTTCTTTGGGAAATGGTTTGTGAACTACAAGTTTAACAACACCACAGCCCCCTAAATGCTGTTAAGGACGAAAAAAAATGGATATCTGAGGTTTCTTCCACTCATAAGGTAAATCTACTATTTATTAAGAAAATCACTCCTATCACACGTTTAGAGAGAAGATATTACCTTTAATAATAGAAAATTTATATCTAACTAAAACATAATTTTAAAGAAGCATTAATCATCCAATTTCAACCAGAATTAAGCATATCTTCATCATAAGCAGAAAAATATGACCTGTAACTATACTTCCTCATGTTCCACTTTAGGCAACTTCTTTTCTTCTCTCCCATACTTCGAATACAATATGCATACTACACTCGGTTTTCCCAACAATCAATTTATAGGAGAGAATGAGTCAGCCAAGGTGCATACGGGTGGCCAACTCACCATGGCCTCATTCCGCTAGGTGGGTAGGCAAAAATTTAACTATGTTTCAGTTACGGACGGAGGAGATTTCTATATAAATCAAAGGCTTATTTAGATATACTCTTATATGTATAAATTGAAAAATAATTCCCAACCCATTTGATTTTTTTTAAATAGCATTTACTTTTCTATTTAATTTATTTTATTAATATATATATATTTTTTTATATTTCACCAACGGAATTTTTATTTTCTTTCATAAAATAAATTATTCTACCATTTTATTCTTATATATATATATATATATATATATATATATATATATATGGTAAAATTAAGGGAAGAGGGTTTTGAAAGGGCCCCAAAACCTTTTACAACCGAAAGAAGACATCAAACCAAAACAGTGCACTTCAACACTTAAAAAAAAGAGTACAAAAACTGTACTACAACACTAACCAAAACAAAAATAGTAACTGCATAAATCGACACCACAAACCATAGGATCCAAAGGGCCGGGAGATCCGAGAAGACTTGTGAGAGAGCCGAGGTAGTTCTACAACACAACATCTAACTCCAAAATAATCCCACCAAATATTTGATCCACATCCCAATGATCCCTAACAGTTAACCACTTCCCAAGGTAGGTAGACGAACCAAGGCAAAAACATATTCTTGATTCCTACTCCCCATTTTCAAAATAATTCCTGCTCCTAATTTTCGAAATAATTCCCGCTTCTCATATTTGAAATAATTCCCGCTTCTTTTTTTGAAATTAAGTGGGTATTTAAAAATACCTTCATTAATGACCAATAATTAATAAATTGATTGGGTATTTAAAATACCTTCATTAATGAATTAAATGGGGTATTTAAAATACCTTCATTAATGACCCATAATTAATAAATTGATTGGGTATTTAAAAATACCTTCATTAATGAATTAAATGGGGTATTTAAAAATACCTTCATTAATGACCATTGATTAATAAATTGATTGGGTATTTAAAAATACCTTCATAAATGAATAAACTTGGTATTTAAAATACCTTTCCCCAATTCCTTTTTATAAATATTTTTTAAAATAAAACAAAGCTGATGGAAAACAACAAACATACAAGCAAATCATTTCACTCGCATCTATACCTCTAATTTATTTCTTACAGGTAATTTGATGACAACAAAGTTTATCATCTGCCTGATAAGAATAGCTCCCATACCTATGGTATTTTCCTTGCCATTGGAGATTTAAAAGTAAGAATTTATACAATCAAAGACATAGAGTAAGGCATGCATTTAAAATTCAAGATACATACTCATAATGCAAGGCATTCACTTATAATGCATCTATATGAATGCAATTATTTGAGCTTCAATGTACTCATGAGCCATAGGTGAGTGTATCACTGGTAGGGCTTCTTTAATCCCTGATAATACGATTACCCCACTCCAGTGATATTTCACACTACCATCATTTCTCATTTTACCTCTTACGATCAACCTTTATTAGCCTGTCGAAGAAGTGTACCTGATCTTGTAATCACAAAAGCCATCAACAGTACCACATTCTAGGAGCAAAAAAAAAAGTACAAGTAGTCAATTCATCTATATACATTAAAATAAAAATCGTACTAGGAGGATCATTACACATAAGTTAGAGAAATATTGGAATTTCCATAGTTGTGAAATTTATGGAGGACAATCATTCACAAATATTTTATTTACAAAAAGAAAAGAAAGGTTATTGAAATTTATGGATAAATAGGATAAGATAAAAGGAATGTTGCATGGTTCCTATAGAAAGAAACCAAGTATGATCAAAATTTTCTAAGAGTATTATGATCCAAAATAACTTGGAAGTGTAAGCCAAAAAAAGAGAACAACATGCAAAAAAATCTCTTTTATTATATTGAAAGTAAACTTTTTGTTACAATAGGGGTGGTTTACAATCCAACTACCAAAGGAGATGATCTCCTTTTACAATAAATGATGGTGTCATGATATTATTTTTGCTACACTCAAAGTGGGAGGTGGGTTTATCATGACCACCACAATGGATCTAGATCTTCGGATTTGGAAACTTCGAATCAATGTGATCTTGAACTTGGAACCTGGAACCTTCATACCTGAAACCTGCACACATGCAAATGGGTAAAAACATTTAGTAGCACCTATTAAGATAGATAAAAAAAAACTAAAATATGCAATAGAAAAAATAGATAACGAGCATTTGTATACATGTGTAAATATTTAAGTAGCATAACACTAGCATTCCTTTCCTCCCAATATTTCAAACCCCTCTTATCGCTTTTCTTCTTGTTATATCTTCCTCTCAAATGAGAGTGGTATTTATAGCCTTTGAGGTAAGGTGAGGGGGGTTATGAGGTGTCCCTAGGTTAGGTCATATGCACCTAAGGTCAACCTATGGAAGGGTGGTCACATGGTGACTAGGGGATTTGTGTAGGAAAGGGCTTGAGTGGCTAAGGAGGCTAAGTCCCTATTTAAGTGGTAAAACCAACTATTTTAGGCCTAAGACTGCCTAGAGTGAGTTATATGGTCCCAAAGAGGTCAATTTAGGTAGTATTCTCAATATGACATGATTTAGGTGTCTATAGATACCCCTTTTTGGGATGCGTTGTGTGAAAACACAACGTGGAGCAAAAATAGATGACCTTGAGTCAAATTGAGGATTGATGATGTTCATTGATATGATCAATGTTAGATGCCCCAATCATGAGAAGAGCATACATTTTCAAACCATTGCTTTTGACAAGTTAAAGAACTTGGTTTTAGTAAACCTTTCAGCTAGGATTACGACTTTGAGGTATACTTGACCTTGGAAGACTTTTCAGTCATGGGGAGACACTATGGGTCTATGAGCCTCCATGCTTACTTTATGCCAAGTCATTTGTATTATTTGAAATTTTTGCTTTTGCCCCAATAAATAGGGAAATGTATGATAGTCTCTGGAAATGATTCTTAAATGAATGCAACTTGCATGATTGAGTGTTTGATTATTGATTTGATTTTGAATTGGGTGATGTATGTCTACCCCCTCAAGCAACGAGTCGATGAGGAAATAATAAAATTATGAAAGCAATGAGTCTCTTGACCAAGATGACTTCATGCAGGATTTCTAGGACCGTTACAAAATTTAGAGTACGTGTGTCTCATTATAACCTTGACTTGAACCATTTATTATTATTTTTGGCAAGTTATCTTATGGTAATTCATTCATCCTGTCAAATGGTATGGACAACTAATCGCTGCAACCACTAGGTTTATAGAGTAAATCACTAGATATGAGATTCACTAATTTTTTTTAGATTTTATGTGACCAAAGGGGTTAGATGCCTTTGGAGCTTTTTGATTGTGACCATAGGGCTTAAATGCTTACGGGGCTTTTGGATGGTGATTTGACCAAAGGGCTTAAGTGCCTTTGGGGATTTTTGTTTTATTGATTTTGATTATGAATTTTGTGATGTATGACTATCCCCTCAAGCGACGTGTCAATGAGGAGATGGAAAGTGATGAGTTGCTTGACCAAGATGACTTGTTTTGAATATTGTAGGATGTTGGTAACTGTGGAATGGAGAAAATTCTATTACCACTATGACTTCAACCATTATAGGTAATTATAGACCTCTATACCTTGGAACAATTTGATAAGATGGTTTTATTAGGGAGTTGAGATGGTAACAATTTGTTTATTTTGTGTGAGGTAAATCATTGTATTCAATGATCTCTTAAGGTGAAATGGGAGAATGAAATGTACACCTCTATCCCTTGGAGCAGTTCGACCGCATGGCCTTCTTGGGGAGTTGAGATGATAACATTTCAATTCTGATTGGAGCTATTTTTTGTTCAAGTGGCCTTATGATAACTTACCCATCCGACCGGATTGCATGGATAGTTAGTCGTTGCAACCGCCAGGTGTATAGGGTAAATCATTAGATACAAGGTTCACTTGATTTTGTTGATTTTATGTGACCAAAGGGGTGAGGTGCCTTTGGAGCCTTTTGAAATTGATGTGACCAAAGGGCTTAAGTGCCTTTGGAGCATTTTTAAAATTGACCAAAGGAGTTTGGGTACCTTTGGAGCCTTTTGATTGTGACCAAAGGAATTTGGGTACCTTTGGGGCTTTTTGTGATGATGTGACCAAAGGGCTTAAGTGCCTTTGGAGCATTTTTGAATTTTACCAAAGGATTTTGGGTACCTTTGGAGCCTTTTTATTGTGACCAAAGGAATTTGGGTACCTTTGGAGCCTTTTGTGATGATTTGACCAAAGGGCTTGAGTGCCTTTGGGGATTTTGGATGAAATTGACCAAAGGAGTTTGGGTACCTTTGGAGCCTTTTGATTGTGACCAAAGGAATTTGGGTACCTTTGGGGCTTTTTGTGATGGTGACCAAAGGGCTTAAGTGCCTTTGGGGCATTTTGGATGATTTTTGACCAAAGGAATGTGGGTACCTTTGGAGCCTTTTGTGATGATTTGACCAAAGGGCTTAAGTGCCTTTGGGGATTTTTGTGATGATGATTTTGTGTTTGTTTGTATTTTTTTGATATAATGAATCTAAGATGCAAAACAATCTAAATGTAAGCACCACAAATGTACAAAGGTCATCAATCAAAATGTTAACCTTTTCAACAAAGTCATACATTTGAAATTCAACCATATGTAATATGATGAAAATGTAGATGATGGAGGGATGACCAACAAGATGTTATAAGAGAACAACATGGTTTTTAGGAGACTCAAACATCCTAGTTAACCAATCAAAATATGCATACTGACTATACAATATTTTGAAAGATAAAATTCTTCTAGGAAGACCAAGATATTCAATATCCTTTTGTGTGCATGTGATGTTCATTAATGATGCATAAGACTACCCCATTTCTAGGTGGGTTTTATTCAACCCATTACTGGAATGAGGATAACCTGATGGTCATTATTATCTTGACGTTGGACACAATTGGACTTGACTGCTAGGCAATACAAGCCACCAAAGGCTAGCTCAATCGTAAGCTAAAATTAGTTTGTACAAAAGAAGGTCGCTAATGTGATAGACATATCGCCATGCGTAAGACTATCCCATTGCCAGGTGGGTTTAATTCAACCCATTACTGTAATGGAGATCATCCCATAGTTTTTGAATAACTAAGGATTCCAAGGATTCAAGCTCATTACCCTTTTTTTTAATTTTTATTTCTTGGATTTTGGATTCTTGCTTAGTTTTGGTGAGGAGCAAGAGGATTTATTTTATTTAGTGGTGAAAACCACTTTTTACTTTTTTTTTTATGGGATAATTGCTCCTTTTTGTGGAGAAAGGGATTTTATTGGGTAGGGGGGAGATTGTAATTTTCTCAATACTTAGCATCCTAGACCATGCGCATAATATGATGAGCAAGGAAAACCTTTCACTCAAGGTGGCAAGGACTACGTTGTAGGTTCATCCTTCCTTGTCTAAAACTAGATTTTAATGTGTGATTTTATGTTGGGATTTTGAGATATGCAAGGTATGAACAAAACAAGACCCTACCTTCAAAAATCAAGACAAATTTCTACACAATATGAAAGGAAAACTAGGAATGCCTGAATGACCAAAATTCCTAGTGAACAACCCATAATAACTTACTAGTTGTGTTGAAAAATATAGTTACTCACAAAGGGGAATGTGGATGATATGATGTTTGAAATGTGGGGGTTTTCCCTATGATATTTTGTAAACTAAAAGGCATGCATAAAATAGTCAGTGGCCATCTAAACATCATTGTTGATGTTCATCTGGTATCTATCCTATCTTATGAAGACCCTTTAATAAGCAAAAGCTCATAAGAAAAAATACAAATGATGATGGTGGATAAGGCTAATTAATATTTAGGACAATCATACAAGCATGGTGCTTATTTGTGGAAATGCAAGAATGACATATCCTAATGGAAATGCAATGAATGAAGGATGTGGAATGCATATGTTTTTGCTATTTTTGGTGTTTTGTATTGTTTTTGGATTTTTGTATTATTTTTTATTTTTATGGAATTTGGGATTTTTTTGTGTGGGGGAAGGTGTGATACCTTAAGCACCCCCAATGTGAAAGAATGTACAAGAATGGACAACTTGTATTTATGGTAAGAGTGTGTGTAGAATAGGAGGATGAAAAAATCGAGGTGACGGTGGTTGTGGATGCTCCTCAAGGAGGAGGATAGGAAGAATGGGTAGTAAAATGAGCAATAGACAAAGGCAATCAGGGAATTTTGTAGGCTATTCAATGATGGAAATTATGGGGAATGACACATATTCAGAGCTATCAAAATTGACTAAGATATTGTCCAATTGTTGTTTGAGCTGATCTTTAGAAGTGTCAAGGGACTCCAAGTGGATCATGGAGTCTTGGAAGAAGTATGAAGGAATGTTAATACTGGATTGATGGGACTATGGAGATGTGTCTATTCTAGATTGCTAGCATGAAGCCATGCCAATTATAGGTTACTGCATTTGGATATTGGGAGAGGAGATATGTGCGTTGTGCACAATAGACTCTTCCAAGCTTGAATTAGTCACAAGCATCGGGACAAGTGGTGTGTCTGGGCACGTTTGGGGTGGATGGAGACAATTAGGTAGATGTGGATCAAAATTCCTCAATAACTAAGTAGAAAGGAGATGATAAGTAAAATATTTTATTATATTGAAAGTAAACTCTCGATTACAATAGATCCCTTTTGAAAAGGGTATTTTTACAATCCAACTACCAAAGGAGATGATCCCCTTTTTACAATAAATGATGGTGTTGTGATATTATTTTTTCTACACTCAAAGTGGGAGGTGGGTTTGTCATGAAAATAAAAATGGATCAAGATCTTCGAATCTGGATGCTTCGAATCGATGTGATCTTGAACTTGGAACCTAGAACCTTCATACCTAAAACCTGCACACATGCAAATAAGAAAAGAGATTTAGTAGCACTTGTTAAGATAGATCAAACAAAACTAAAATATGCAATAGAAAAAGAATAGATAATGAGCATTTGCATACATGCATAAATATTCAAGCAACATAACACTAGCATTCCTTTCCTCCCGATCTTTCAAACTCCTCTCCTCACTTTTCTTCTCATTATATCTTCCTCTCAAATGAGAGGGGTATTTATAGCCTTTGAGGCAAGGTGAGGGGGGTGATGAGGTGTCCCTAGGTTAGGTTAAACCTAGGTTAGGTCATATGCACCTAAGGTCAACCTATGGAAGGGTGGTCACATGGTGACTAGGGGCTTTGTGTAGGAAAGGGCTTGAGTGGCCAAGGGGGCTACAAAGGGAAAAGTCCCTATTTAAGTGGTAAAAACCACTATTTTAGGCCTAAGACTACCTAGAGTGAGTTATATGGTCCCAAAGAGGTTGATTTAGGTAGTCTTCTCAATATGACGCGATTTAGGTGTCTACAGGAAGATGGCTTATAGTAAAAGCAATTGTAGTGATGATCCTATATATATGATATTCTTATAAATTTTCTAGTGGATGAACTAGAGATAATGATAATCCAAAGGCAACCCAAAGGTATTGACCCAAAGGTAGATCCAGTGATAGTAACCTAGAGGTAGTGACCCAAAGGTAGAGACCCAGAGGTAGTGACCTAGAGGTAGATCCAGTGGCAGAGACCTAGAGGTAATGACCCAAAGATATAGATCCATAGATAACTCAAATACATTGATCTAGATGTATACACATATAATTTATCCAACCATGATAGAGTGAAACTTGAATAATGGATAATGAAGAAGAATCATAGATTGAAGGAAAAAAGCCTTCCTACCAAATAATGTAATATGGGGAGGTGTTGGAGATATTACATTATTTTACCCCCTTGTAATATTAGTTTGGTAGATAATTTATATTTTATAATGTGTCAATATGAGATAAAGTGAAAAGTGTTAAGAGAGAATGAAGAGTCACATTGATATGTGGCAAGATGAGAGCTTTGTATTTATGAGAGGAATATGAAAGGTTGCATCTCCTAGATGTTTGAGGAGAGCAATAGTCAAATGACTAAAAATTCATGTAAAATTATATATTGGAGGTAAAGCTCCATGCAATGTAATCAATCTAAATCATTCTTGCAATCCTATGATATTGTGTATATTCAAATTATATTTGTGAGATATCATTTTTATTCCAATATTAAGTTTCATTGTTATTTCTTATTAGTAGCATATATTTAATTTATTCTTGATCCTGGTTGAAGCTTTCTGTAAGTAAATCTATTAAAAAAGCTAACATAGAAAGTCTGATGTAGAATTTGACCTTTTTTGGTAATAAGGTAGGAAGTGGCGGAACCCTATTTAGTTTGGCAAGTCTTCATGTCAAAAACATGGTCAAAATCTAGTATAAGTTAAAAATCAGGAACAACATCGACAAGATAGCTTATAGCAGGTCAAAACTCTAATGTAAACCCATGGTAGTGCTTAAGGAAAACAATATTGACAACATCACATATGCTTAAATATGTGGGGAGATCAAGTTAAAAAGCATTCTCTAAAGCCTATTAAGAATAGTGTAAGGTCCATAGCAAAGTGGTTTGATCTTACTATGTTCCTTTTCTAGGAAATAATGTTTGTCCAAGCATAAATAAACTCTTTTACCAACCTAAAAATGATGAGAAACTTGATGATGGTTTATAAGTTGTTTCTACTATTGTTTATTCTTCTAAAGAATCTAAACTACTTTGGATTTAAGACTCTAAAAATGCTTGATGAATGAGTGGATCTTATCTTGCTCTTTATGAATCTGCATGGTTGTTGAAGATTGAAAAAATAAGGGCAACTCATAGGGAGCCAAAGGTAAAAAACCAAGATAGACCTTGAATGGTGAGTGACCTATAGAAAAATGGACCACTTGGTTGTATGCATGCTCAATGTGGGATAGGCTCAAATCCCACTTGGTAGGAGAAGTATGGTGGTATATCCTCAAACTCTATATGAAAGTGCAACTCATAACTTTAGTATGAACATATGAATGAGGATGAACAATGTAGAAGTTAAGATAAACTCCTAAAATATTTCACAAGGAATGCCAAAATGACCTATAAAATGTGAGTCACGATAAAAAAGAATGTTGGTAGGTAGACCAAAGGATATTTAATTATAGTAAAAAAGAGTTGGCATAAGTCATGTTTAGAGCTCACCTTGTGGCATAGAATAAACTTAGCTATCTTGCCAAAGTGATCAACAACCATAAAAATATAATCATGCTAGTGAACTATCAATGGAAATACACTAACTAGGTCCATATAAATTCTCTCCCAAGAACAAGAGGGAATGGGTAAAGGAAAACTTTAACCTAACTTTTTTTGCTGGTTTGAAGTGACAATAAACTTTATATTGTTGTAAGAAACACAAAAAATTATGTTGCATGTGAGGCCAAAAGAAGAAACATTGCAAGTGATACATTTTTTTTTTCTTGCCAAAGTGACCACCATAAAGATTAAAGTATTCCTCCTTGAGAAGATATATTTGGTTCTCATGAGGGACACAAAGTTTATCCAACTTGTATAGAAACCCTTCCCTGATATGAAAATATTGAAAAGAAGCCAAATTAGAAGAGGCATAATGCTATATATTTTGGTAAATTTATCTAGAATTAGGATCATGAGCATACTAATAAGGCCAAGTCTAAAATCCCAAATGAGAATTGGTAACAATAGTCAAATCATATGTTATAGAAGGATGACTCAAATAGTCTACAATAATGTTGGTGTTCCTCTTCATATATTTGATGACCAACTTAAACTATTGTAAATATGATGCGCCCTTCATGTTCCTAGATTATTTAATTTTTCTTTGGGATCGAATAAACTATAGAGGCAAGTGATCAACATGGATAATTATTTCCTTTCCTACAAGATAGTGCCTCTAGTACTTAATGACTTAGATCAATGCATACAACTCTTTGTAATATGTGGAGTAGTTTTGTTTAGTTGTAGAGAAGGTTTCTAAATGATAGGCCATTGGATGACCATTATGCTTTAAAATTTCTCCAAGGATAAATTGCAAAGCATCTAATTTGGTTTTAAAAGGTTGTGAAAGATTTCATATTACAAGAATAAGTATAGAATATAGTTTTTACTTAAATGTGTGGAAGGCATGATATTGATCTTGACGAGGTCATCAAGACGAGGGAGTGGATATCATTTTTTTATATTGATCTTGTTTGATGCCTGAAAGCTAATGCAAATATTTCAAGTTCCATCCTTATTGAGCACAAGCAAAATAGATGAAGGATAAGAGGATGTGCTTGGTTTGATGAAATATTTGGACAATAATTCCTAAATTTTCCTTTTGCGTCCATCATATTGAGCAATTGTTTTTTGTTAATTATAGAGGGGATGTTGAAATGTCCCTAAACCTTTTACAACTAGAAGAAATCCAAGCCTACAATATTGTCAAAAGGAGCATGAACAAATATTAGTCCACGTAGGGACTTAAAACTAGCGAGTCCACCAAGGCATAATGAGAGTAGCTCAAAAAAATAAGAGAACCCACACTATTACATCCCTTACCAATCTAGCTAAAATAGAGAAGATACATACTTAAAACAAAAGGAACATAAAAAGAGGGGTGGAGAGATAGGGATAAAAAAATGAAGAACACAAGCTTATACTGAGAGGGGGGTGAATAGTAGAAGACCACATTTTACTTTTATTTCCAAATCAATATTATGCAATGTATATATAGCAATATAAACAACAGTAATCAAAGCAATGCACAAATAACCGCACACAATGTGGTTCACCCAATGTGGGCTACTCCACGGAGAAAATATTTCACTAAAATTTCCTCAATCAATCTCTTGGGAATCCTTTCCCTATTACAATGTTTTATGGATCTCTGTACAAAGGAGATATCGATCCCCTAAATCAAGTTCATGGATATCTATCCACAGGATAACTCCTTCTCCTCTGATCTGGCTGGTGATCCTCTAGAAGACTACTGCCTCCATTGCACTGGCTTATGGATCTCTCTCCACTGAAGATTCTTGTCTCCACTCAGAAGACCTATCTTCACTACCTTGACTGATGGATCTCTATACACTAGAGACCACTGTCCTCTTTGCTCTGTCACCTCCAAAGCTCTATCTCAAATATGCACTAAACATAGTCCTTCGATCTAGCACAAATATGTTCAATCTCTATATCTGGTCTAGCACAAACCTGTCCTTAAATATGCACCAAACTTTGCTCCACAAGTCCACACAAAACTTGGTTAAATATGATCAACAAGTCCACTCATAACTTGCTCAAATATGCTCAACAAGTCCACTCAGAACTTGCTCAAATCTACTCAACAAGTCCACTCAGAACTTGCTCAAATCTGCTCAACAAGTCCACTCAAAACTTGCTCAAATATTCTCAACAAGTCCACTCAGAACTTGCTCAAATATGCTCAAAAAGCCCACTCAGAACTTGCTCAAATCTGCTCAAAAAGTCCACTTAGAACTTGCTCAAATATGCTTAACAAGTCCACTCAGAACTTGCTCGAATCTGCTCAACAAGTCCACTCAAAACTTGCTCAATTCTGCTCAACAAGTCCACTCAGAACTTGCTCAAATATTCTCAACAAGTCCACTCAGAACTTGCTCAAATATTCTCAACAAGTCCACTTAGAACTTGCTCAAATATGCTCAACAAGTCCACTTAGAACTTGCTCAAATATGCTCAACAAGTCCACTCAAAACTTAACCAATCTCATACAAACATAAAGATACTTTTTAGAGACTCAATATGTTCTAAACTCAATGCTCAATCACTTTTTTAATTCAAATCAGAATATAGAATAGTTTGTTTTATGGAACTTGAACAATCACTTCACACATCCACTTGACTAGGCTCAATCAACTCTACTCAACCAATCACTCAATGAAACACCCCTTTCTCACAAACCCTAGTCCAAGCATATAACCACCAACTTAAAATGTTTCCAACAATGCTCAACAACTAATCTCACATAACAATGATACTCATGTTCTTTTCAAACCCTAGTTCAAGTTCTTTGCTCAACAACTCACTTCAACAACAATGCTTATAAAACAATCTTCACATAACAATTATACTCATGTTATTTGCAAAATCCTAACTCAAGTTCTTTGCTCAACAACTCACTTCAATAACAATGCTTATAAAACAATATTCACATAACAATGATACTCATATTCTTTGCAAAATCCTAACTCAAGTTCTTCACACAACAAATGGCTTCAAAAACAATGCTTATCAAACAAGGTTTTAACAACAACTCTTTATTCCAGAAAACCTTGACGCATTAAATTAAACACTCTCAAAAGGAAACCCTAATCAAGTCCTTTTCACTCCAAACTTATTTTCCAAAAAACCAATAAATCAACTCAACTTATGGAAGAATGTGCTCATACATTTTTATTGAAGATGAAGGGATATCATAAATCTGTCACAACCACAAACACTTCTATGCCAAGCTCAAAGAGGTTAGAAGATAAATATTTCTCACAATATAATATAAATACTCAATTACACATTATCACTCCACCTTTCAAAAACAACCATCAACATACATAAAATATTTATCCATTAACACCTTATAAACTCCCAACTAAAAATAAATTCAACTTCCACCAAAATAACTCAAAACCTCTTTAATCAATTTAATGGCAAAAAGAACTTTGGCAAGAATCAAATCCTCTTTCCTTAAAATAACATAAATCACTTCTCAATAAAACAATCTTTCAAAAACCCTTTTAACTCCAAATGGCACAAATCAATTTCCAATAAAATAATTCTTCACAAACCCTTATAACTCCAAACAACACAAATCAATTACCAAAAATAATTCTTCAACAAACCCTTATAACTCCAAACAACACAAATCAATTACCAAAAATAATTCTTCAACAAACCCTTATAACTCCAAACAACACAAATCAATTACCAAAAATAATTCTTCAACAAACCCTTATAACTCCAAACCACACCTTAGAAAAACTTTAGGCAATATAAAAATTTAATAAAAAATTACCTTTGCCCCTAGTGGGATTCGAACCCACAATCTCTGCCTCCATGAGAGATATAGCCACGAATTTGACCTCCGCATGCTCTAGACACACGTTTGAGAGCTTGGACATTCTTCATCCCCTTTGTCCTAGGCTGGCACTCAAAACGAGCACATGCAAAAGACTTCCCTTGGTGCTCAAGACACACACCACTCCACGTAAATCGATTGCGAGCTCCTCAAATCCCAATGCCTTCGCAAAACATGCACTACCAATGGACCACCGTGTCCTTTGTGATTCAACCAATATGCTCTTCCCCTTATGTCTTTCACCTGGTGCTAAAGACAAGCGAATCCCTTGTCTTCTTCCTCAACGATCAACGATTGCACGAAAATATTTCCAACTTTGTCGCATGCATTAAAATGTCGAGGGGTGAATTTTGAATGCCTCTTTGGCATTAATTTATACATGAATTCCCTTTGTTTCTTAGACGTCGGTGCTCCCACTTATTTTATGACATCGATGCTTTCCAACCTTTATAATTTATAAATTATTTAAATTCTAAGGAATTTAAATTTTATAAATTATATTTATAAACTTTAACTTTAAGGAGATTAAAGCCTTCCTGGGGTTTAAACTTAAAACTTTAATTTGTAAATTATTCTGCCATCATGGATCTTTTAAAATCTTAACTGCCATATCAATGTGTGAGAAGACTTTTATATCCTCATAATGATTTTAATAAAACCATTTAATCTTCCACCATGAGTTTACCATAAATCCTCATAAAATATTTTTTCCAACTTTTTCTTCAACTCTTTGTATTGTTCCTGGTGCTATTGATAGTGTGCTCCATGGTATTAGTGACGTCTTCATATATTTACTTTGGCATCAATGACGAATTTTCACCTTGACATCAATGACAACTAAATGAGCTCAAAATGTCGAACAAAAACCCTTGCAACCTAACTATACCAACACTAAATCCACTCTTCAAAAGGCACATGATCATGTATCTCCAAATCAATAACTGCAATGGGATTGAAATTCCAATAAAACATGGATCTTTCCATAAGAATGTGCAACCCCCCATAGAAAAAGGCTCACATTATCAGTAAAACTCGTCAAATAATTTGTTTAGATTCTATGGAAAAATTCACCCTCCAAATAGAGAAATTATCTTGCCTTAACCCTAGATTAGCTAATAAGTTTACACTCTTGTTACATTCTCTAAAAGTGTGCCTAACTTGAATTCCCTCCAAGTTATGACATAATATTTGGGCTTCCTTAATTAGATTGAAGATGTTCCAACTAGTTTTTTTATCATTGAAAAAGGCCTTAACCACATTTAAGGAGTCCCCTTCAATAATATTTTTTTTACAATTCAAAGATTCCATTAATGCAGTGCCTTGATACAATGCCCTAGCTTTAGAAAAATGAAAAGTAATTAATTTTCGATACAATGGGGCATTAGGAAGACGTTCAACACAAATAATTTCAATGCTTTGATTGATTACTCAAGCTAGGGTAAGTGTATCAGGCTATTGAAAAACATGTGAATAGGACTACAACAATTTGTTAAAAAAATCATGCATCATGAATTTTTCTTGGGACTCATCATGTCATGGTCAAATGAAAATTAATTCAAGCTCTTGTGCCTAATTAATAGTATTTCATGATTGTCTACAATTGAATACTAGTTTTGAGGTGTTCTTGGCACATTTGATTCAGTATGTTTTATTATCATGTTGTAGGGTATATGTCTTATTAAAGGCATTATAATGAACTTTATTTTTATACTAATATGATTTATAAAGCAAAAAGCCATAACAATCCATAGGGATCACATCAAAGATAACCTTATCAACAAATTTGGTACCAAATATAAAAGATATAGTGCATGTGTGTATGACCGATGAAGATGAGCCACTACCCTTCCATTCAAGTGAATACAAATGAGGATGTGGTTCTATCAATAAATTCAATTTGTCAATAATGGACCTCATAATGATTTTTTTGTGATCCATTATCAATAATACAATCCACCAAAAAATCATGTGTTAGGTAAGCATGAGTAACAAACAAATTGCCACATTGTCCTATAGAAGAATGATGGTACATTAAGGAGACTTTCTTAAGTCTACCTTTCAACTCATCATATATCCTATCTTCACGAGAAGTATCAATGCAAAACTTCTTTGGTTCCTCTCGATGAGACTGTACAATCAAACTTTTTTTCTTCAACTTGAAACATTAAAATATTTGATGACCCTTATTTTTACGATAATTAAAAAATTTGTTAGATTTCCTAACATTAGAAGAAGAATGTATATGAGAGGAAGAAGAAGAGAAAGACTTATTTACTTTTGAATTTTATTGTTGGGGGTTGGATTTGACACCCTTGCAATCCCCAAGAACTAGAACCCCTATAGTTGTAGTTTTGGCATTTTTAGCCTCTGTCAAGCGTGTCTGGTACCCTATTGTGAGGGCACTAATCTTAGGAAGTCTAGGAGAGTGTCGGACATGGCTCCATTGGATGACCTTCAAGGTTTTTTACCTAAGGCTAGATCCTTGATTATAGATGTGATATTTGGTGCTCATATTCTACTAATCTAAGGGAATAAGGGGAAAGAAAGAAAATTTATAAAGGCAAGAAAATTAAATTGCAAGAAAGTAAATGAAAGTAGTTAAGGTAGAAAATAAAGACGTGGGAAATAAAATTTATCTATACTAATATATGGGTGGTGATGCACCAAAGAAAATATAAGAATCCCTAGTGGCTTCATGAGTTTAAATAAATACATGCACCATGGATGATAGTGCATGAGGAAGACAAGTCCCTCTAAGAACATGCAGCGAAAATAGAACACACATGCCAGAACCAAGATAGAGATTTTATAAAGAGTCACAGGTTCTTATTATTTTGAACTCTAAGTTACATACATCCAAATATAAGAGGTTCAAAAACTCATAGGAAATATTCATAAGGCTCGAGATAGGCCAAGACATAGAGGATAATTAAGGAAAGCACCCCTCAAAAGTATGGAGAGCTTTTGATAGTTTACAATGAGAAGAATACATATTTATAGATAATACATGAGGTCTTCTCCCCCCAAAATATTCAAAATGCCTCCCTTTAAAAATTCCCACTCACAGTACAATACTTTTGAATTTATGAGGTGTAATCCCATGGTTGTAGTATCTAGAGCCACTTGAGATGACGGCCTTGCAACCCTTGCTGGAGATATGCTATATGAATTATTTACCATAAATGTTGTCAGATGCATGGTCACTCATCTAGAGGTCTAATGATAATGCCTAAAATGTTATACCTTCTCATGGAGAGGTAGAGAACCATACATCCTAATAATTGTATACCTTTGCATAATTTAAAGGGTTTGAGGTAAATATAACAATCTCATCTAGGGGGTATGGGGGGTTAGTGGCTCTCCATGTAGGGGTTCAGGACAAGAGCCCTTGATGGAAAAAGAAGTCTCCTAAAATATTGGAGTATGGCCAAAGGTAATCAAACAAAAAATTATTTATTGTCCCTCATGTATTCCTTGGTTTTTTTGGCACTCCCCATAGTAGTTCTCTATTTATGCTTTCTATTGTCATTTTGGTTACTACCATTGGCTAGATGGGACTAGTTGTCTAATTTGGTTGGACATCCCTAGGCAAGTTTTTTTTCTTGGTCCTCTTATGTTGTGGAGCCTCATGGTCTCACTAGAATATTGATTGTACCATTTATCGAGGGATGTTCAATAATTGAATCTTTTGTATCTACCTTTGTCTACATTCTTCTATAAGGATTTGGTTTGTTTGGTTCCACCTGCGCCTTCTTCTAATCCTTGGGTGATTTGGTCTACTATCGAGACCAACCTTCAAAATTTTAGCTATGATATTACTCCTCTCAAGTGTAGTGAGAAATCACTATAGTTATGGTTATTCATAGGGGATACCTAGATCAATGAGAACAAAAAACCTAGAAAGTCGTCACCTTATCCATAGAGCACAAAGTAAAAATTTGGAGAATTTGTTATTGCTCTTAGAATTCTTGGAATTTGTAAAATTTGGGATCCTTTCCCTTAGTTGTGAGGTGTCTCTGGGAAATTTTAGTTGCACCTCCTTTGATGATATCTTTCCCTAGAACAATTTTGTTCTTGTTGTTGTCTTATATTTTGCCTAACCTTTGATATCACATCATTGTTTTTGATATAAGGTCTCTAGACCTTAACCTTGGATAATTACCTTTTGCTTGCAAAAGTCTAGAGATACCCTTTCTCTCTATGTTATGGATGAGGTGATTGAATTTTAGGCCAAAGTGGGTCTATATCCCTATGGGAGCTTGGTCACTACTCCCATAGGATGTCAAATTTCTTTAGTGGTGTTGGTTCCTTACACAATCACCCCAGGCCCTTCCTTCCTCTATTGTTCCTATATTTTACATAAAATTGTAAAGCCAATTATTTATGGAGGGATGAGTGGGTGCTAGACCATTTTTAAGAAGTTTTCCTACCAAATATATGGGACTCATAGCCCTTTAAATGTTAGATAAGAGACCCTTTCCTTTGATGAATCTGGGCTTAACTAACATTAAAAAGGCTATGAGTCACTTTCTCATTCAGATCAATGGATCAACTTGCTTCAACAATATAAGAAGTTTCAAGATACTACTTTTGAAGTCTTCTCCTACTAGCATCTTGAGCATCTTCTCATTCAGATCTTGAGCATCTTGAGTTTCAAGATACTTCAAAGGTGGAAGGGGCTTCTAATCTTCTCATATTGCCCCAAAATCTCATTCTTTTAGCTATGCAAATGAATGACAGATGGAAGAATACAATTTTGCTAGAAAGGTCACTCTCCTCAAGGGTTGGTGGGATGTTAAGAGATGAGCATCCTTATATAGATTTTCCCAAACTAGTTAGATCATTATCATTTTTTTCTCCAGCTCCCTTTTTGTAGTTATCTTTGCTATGGGAGAATCATTGAAAATGTTGGCTTTTAACTCCTCTAGCTTCTTCAATGATGTCCCAACCTCTGTAGTATGTGTAACTTTATCTCACATGAATTCCTTGGGTACACCTGCTAAATCCTTCTCCACATGTTGTACTTTATTGACTTATATTTTCTACATGTTGTCACTTGGCTCTATCAATATCTAAGTGACATTTGGCATTGTCAAATTTACTTGTATAGGTTGAATATTTACAATATGGTACACAAAACTTGGCACCCCTTCTAGCATTCGATCTAACACATGTTGTACTTTTATCAAAATATGTAGTTTATAGACCAAAGTAATCTAGACTTTTGCTTATTTCATGTGTTCACCCCCTTCAACATGTGACTTGTTGCTTCCTAAGGGCTCCTACTAGTCGGTCACGTCATAGAATGAGTTCCTAGGCTTGTGCTAGCTATTGCATTGTGATTTGATATAGGTAGCTCATTTATTTAGAGATATTACATTATTTTGCCCCCTTATAATATTAGTTTGATATATAATTTATATTTTATAATGTGTCAATATGAGAGAAAATGTGAAGTGTCAAGAGAGAATGAAGAGTCACATTGATATGTGGCAAGATGAGAGTTTTGTCTTTATGAGAGGAATATGAAAGGTTGCATCTCCTAGATGTTTGAGGAGAGCAATAGTTAAAGGACTAAAAATTCATGTAAAATTATATATTGGAGGTAAAACTCCATGCAATGTAATCAATCTAAATCATTCTTGCAATCCTATGATATTGTGTATATTCAAATTATATTTGTAAGATATTGTTGTTATTCCAATATTATGTTTCATTGTTATTTCTGATTAGTAGCATATATTTGATTTATTATTGATCCTGGTTGAATATTTCTATAAGTTAATCTATTTAAAAAGCTAACATAGCAAGCATGATGTAGAAGTTGACCTTGTTTGGTGATAACATAGGAAGTGGTGAAACCCTATTTAGTTTTGCAAGTCTTCATGCCAAAAACATGATCATAATCTAGTATAATTTGAAAATTAGGAACAACATTGACAAGATAGCTGATAGCAGGTCAAAAATCTAATGTAAACCCATGGTAGTGCTTAAGGAGATCAACACTGACAATATCACGTATGATTAAATATGTGGAGATATCAAGTTAAAAAGCATTCTCTAACACCTATTAAGAATAGTGTAAGGTCCATAGCAAAGTGGTTTGATCTTACTACGTTCCTTTTCTAGGAAACGATGTTTGTCCAAGCATAAACAAACTCTGTCCCCAACCTAAAAATTATGAGAAACTTAATGATGGTTTATAAGTTTTTTCTACTATTGTTGAGTCTTATAAAGAATATAAACTACTTTAGATTTAAGACTCTGCAAATGCTTGATGAAAGAGTGGGTCTTATCTTGCTCTTTATGAAGGTGCATGGTTGTTGGAGATTGAAAAAATAAGGGCAACTCATAGGGAGCCAAAGGCAAAAACCCAAGATAGACCTTGAATGGTGAGTGACCTATAGAAAAATGGACCACCTGGTTGTATGCATGCTCAATGTGGGATAGACTTGAATCCCACTTGGTAGGATAAGTATGGTGGTATATCCTCAAAATCTACATGAAAGTGAAATTCATAACTTCAGTATGACCATATAAACTAGGATGAAATATTATGGAGAAGTAAAGAGAAACTCCTAAAATATTCCACAAGGAATGGCAAAATGACCCACAAAATGTGCATAACGATAAAAAAGAATGTTGGTAGGTAGACCAAAGGATATTTAAGAATAGTAAAAAAGAGTTGGCATAAGTCATGTATAGAGTTCACCTTGTGGCATAGAATGAACTTAACCTTCTTGCCAAATTGATCAACAACCGTGATAATCATGCTAGTGAACTATAAATGGAAATGTCTCAAGGAAGTATTGAAAATATAATCTGGCCGAGATAGTATGTGGTACCAAAGCATGTCATATACGAAAGAAAGCAATTACCAAAGAATTATTAAGAGTAATTTTCAATACAGAGCTTGTGGGAGTTTTTTTTAGTACTCTGCTATGTGTGTTTGCAGCTTTTTGTTTCTCCATTGTCTCAAGGAAGGGATCCGTGTCTGTTTATTTTTTGTAATTATGATGCATGTGTGTTTTCTCGGGTATACCCAAAATGTTGTATGGGAAGTTTCTTTTTGATAACAGGCTATGTGCCTTATCGGATGTAATGGCTTTGGCGGCATGTAGATTTTACATATATAGGATCCTTAGTAAGGATATGTTCATCAATAGCCCTGGGCTGATTTTTGTAAAAGGTTTTGGGTCAACCTGCAAAACCTGGTATTAATGCTATAGTATCTTATCTACCAAAAATAAATAAATGGAAATCCATTAACTAGGTCCATGTAAATGCTCTGCCAAGAACAAGAGGGAATGGGTAAAGGAAAACTTTAACTTAATTTTTTTTTTTGGTTTGAAGTGGCAATAAACTATATATTGTGGTAAGAAACACAAAAAAACATGTTGCATGTGAGGCCAAAAGAAGAAACATTGTAAGTTATACATTTTTTTTTGCTTGCCAAAGTGACCACCATAAATATTAGAGTATTCCTCCTTGAGAAGATATGTTTGGTTCTCATGAGGGACACAAAGTTTATCCAATTTGTATAGAAACCCTTCCCTAAAATGAAAATATTGAAAAGAATCCAAATTAGAAGAGGCATAATGCTAATTGGTAAATTTATCTAGAATTAGGATCATGAGCATACTGAAAAGGTCAATTATAAAATCCCAAATGAGAAGTAGTAACAATAGTTAAATCATGTGTTATAGAAAGATGACTCAAATAGTCTGCAAAAATGTTGGTGTTCCTCTTCATATATTTGATGACCAACTTAAACTATTGTAAATATGATGCCCACTTCATGTTCCTATATTATTTAATTTTGCTTTGGGATTAAAGAAACTATAGAGGCAAGTGATCAATGTGGACAATTATTTCCTTTCCTAGAAGATAGTGCCTCTAGTACTTAATGACTTAGATCAATGTATACAACTTTTTATAATATGTGGAGTAGTTTTGTTTAGTTGTAGAGAAGGTTTATAAATGATAGGCCATTGGATGACCATTCTTTAAAATTGCTCCAAAGGAAAATTGCAAAGCATCTATTTTTGTTTTAAAAGGTTGTGAAAGATTTCATATTACAATAACAGGTATAGAATATAGTTTTTACTTCAATGTGTGGAAGGCATGAGAATGGTCCTCTATCCACTGAAACACAACATTCTTTTTCAACTAATGTAAAGGTGCTATAATGTCTAAATATTAAGGGATGAAAGTATGGTATAAGTTTATAATACCAAGAAAACTCCACAATTCTATGAGGGTTGTAGGAATTGGCCATTTGAGAAGAACTTTCACTTTTATTAGATCCATCAAAATTCTATGTGTTAATGAAAAATCCAAGATAGAAGATGAATGTCTAACAAAAAAAGACTTAGAAGGGTTGGAATGTAAAATATTCTACTACAATGTATAGGAAAATGTTTAAAATCCTAAAGATATTACTCCCAAGTGTGAAAATAGATCATAATATCATCTAAGTAAATGATAACAAATTTTTCCAAACAATCCCTAAAGACTTCATTCATCAATAACATGAAAGTGGTAGGAGCATTGGTAATACCAAATGACACCACAATCCATTCAAAAAGACCCATTTTGGTCTTGCAAGATATCTTACATGTGTCCTTTCCCTAAATTATGTCTTGAGGATATCCACTTTTGAAATCAATCTTGGAGAAAAACTTGGCATCCTAAAGTTGATCCAAGAGGTCATCAATGTGAGGGAGTGGATATCATTTTTTTATATTGATCTTGTTTGATGCCTGAAATCTATTGCAAAGATGCCAAGTTCCATCCTTCTTTAGCACAAGTAAAATGGATGAAGGATAAGGGGATGTGCTTGGTTTGATGAAATCTTTGGACAATAAGTCCTGAATTTTCCTTTTGATTCCATCATATTGAATAATTTTTTTTTGATAATTATAGAAGGGGTGTTGAAATGTCCCCGAAACTTTTACAAATATAAGAAATACAAGCCTACAAGATTTTCAAAAGGGGCACAAACAGATATCAGTCCATGTAGGGACTTAAAACTAGCCAACCCACCAAGGCATAATGAGAGCAACTCAAAAACAAGAAGAGAACCCACACTAACATATCCCTTACCAACCTAGCTAAAATAGAGAAGAGGCATCCTCAAAACAAAAGGAATGTAAATAGAGGGGCAGAGAGATAGGGACAAAAAAACTCCTTGCAACCTGACTATATGAACCCACAACTAAATCCACTCTTTAGAAGGCATAGATCATGGATCTCCCAATCAATAACTGCAATGACATTGAAATTCCAATAAAACATGGTTCTAGCACTAAGAATGTGTATAATTCCCATAGAAAAAGTCTCATGTTATCAATAAAACTTGTCAAATAAATTATTTAGCTTCTATGGAAAAATTCTCCCTCCAAATAGAGAGATTATCCTGGCTTAACCCTAGATTAGCTAATAAGTTTGTACTGTTATTACCTTCTCTAAAGGTGTGCCTAACTTGAATACCCTCCAAGTTATGATATAATATTTCGGATTCCTTATTTAGATTGAAGATGTTCCAACTACAATTTTTATCATCAAAAAAGGCCTTAACCACATTTAAGGAGTCCCCTTCAATAATAATTTTTTTACAATTCAAATATTCCATTAACACATTTCTTTGATACAATGCCCTAGCTTCAACAAAATTACAAGTAATTGATTGCCGATACAGTGGGGCATTAGGAAGAGGTGCAACACAAATAATTTAAATGCTTTGATTTATTTCTCAAGCCAGGGTAAGTGTCTTAGGCTGTTGAAAAACATGTGAATAGGATTACAACAATTTGTTAATAAAATCATGCATCATGAATTTTTCTTGGGACTCATCATGTCATGGTCAAATGAAAATTAATGCAAGCTCTTGTGCCTAATTAATATCCTTTCATGCTTGTCTACAATTTAATACTAGTTTTGATGTGTTCTTGGAACATTTGATTCAATATATTTTATTGTCGTGTTGTAGGGTATATGTTTTATTAAAGGTATTATAATGAGCTTTTCTTTTATACTAATTGCGTTTTTCAAGCAAGAATCCATAACAATCCAAATGGATGACATCAAAGGTGACCTTATCAACAAATTTGAGACCAAATGCAAATGATATAGTGCATGTGTGTGTGACCGATGAAGATGAGCCACTATCCTTCCATTCAAGTGAATATATATGAGGATGTGGTTCCATCAGTAAATTCAATTTATCGATAATGGAAATCATAGTGATTTTTTTTGTGATCCACTATCAATAATACAATCCACTAAAAAATCATGTGTTAGGTGAGCATGCGTGACAAAAAAATTTCCATATTATCCTATAGAAGAATAATGGTTCATTAAGGAGACTTAAATAAGTCTATATTTCAACTCATCATATCTCCTATCTTCACTAGAAGTATCAACGAAAACATTCTTTGGTTCCTCTTGACGAGACTGCACAATCACTCTTTTTCTTCAACTTGAAACATTAAGACTTTTGATGACCCTTTTTTTTACAATAATTACAAAATTTGTTAGATTTCCTAACATTAGAAGAAATAAAATGTATATGAGAACAAGAAAAAGAGAAAGACTTTTTTACTTTTAAATTTTATTGTTGGGATCGGATGTGATCCCCTTGCACTCCCCAAGAACTAGAACCCCCTACAGTTGTAGTTCTGGCATTTTCTGCCTCTGTCAATGTTAGAGTTAGATTCTATTACATCATTTGGATCATGTAAATGTACCTTTCTAGGTACATACTTCAAAAATTAGATTACTTTAGGGGGAAGTTATCTAGTTTCTTTATGCAATGTAATAAATGCACAAGTGTCAATGTGCAAGCTATAAATGTGCAAGGTGTCCCTTGTATAACTACGTAGAGTGTTATCCAAGGAATCTATATCCCATTATAAAAGAAACTCATTGTAAGAGATTGATGAGATAGTAGGTAGTAGGAGAACTACTATGTAACTCCATTAATGATGGAGTACAATGTAGTCCTATAGCTTCTTGCATAGAGTGTCTATTTGTAACATCCCAATTTTTACCTGTTGGTCAGAGATTTGCCTTAGGTAAGGGTTTGTCTAGTTATGCACCCTAGACCCAACCAACATTGAAAGGTCGAGAGGAAGAAATGCTTCCTGTGCCAATCTCTAGAGATGCACTGGTTCCCTTGCTATTCTATGTTGAGATAAGAGAACTGGAAAGAAATGTAAATGAATGAAAGAAATGGGAAATATGGCCATAGACCAGATAGAACAGGGGTGATGGGATAACAACATGATAACTTAAATGTACGCTGAATCAAATAGCCATTTAATACAAATGTGAGACTTTCCAGAGCTTGGGACAAAGGAAATCAATGAAAGATCCAGGTCAGGATTATGAATTCCAGATACCCTATAGATAATAAGTATGCTTGATTAAGGAATGAAGAGATAATATAGAAGTAGCCATACTATTGTAAGGGATAAAGGGTTTAATGGAATATAGAAAAGCTTAGATAATATAGAAGTAGCCTTACTATTGTAAGGGATAAAGGGTTTAATGGAGTATACAAAAAAGCTTTGAGTATAAGATTGTTGTTGTTCTGCAATTTGTGAGGATTCTTGTCTGAAAATATGGTTTGCATTAGCTTTATGTAAAAATGTTCTTCTAAATAAATTTAGAGGTTTCAAGTTTAATGGACCATTTTATAAAGAAACTTACGAAATTGAATATGACTTGATGTGAGCTTGTATGGGTAAGGTGGAAGCTTACGTATAGTAGGCACATGGGCTAAGTCTAGGTTTTATTCTAAAAAACAAAGAAGAGTGACTCTTGAATGTGTTAGAAATAGAGTGGTCTCAAGTTTTATATATAAGAAGCCCTGTTCCATGATCTTGAGCGCAGGTTTACCTTCGGTAAGAATGCTCAAGCCCCATTATAGGACTCTCATGCCCTGTGTAGTACGTTTTGGACAGCCATGTCATAAACCAAGTGATCTGGTTGTAGGATGAGGGACAATAATCACTCTATTTGTAGATATGAAGGTCATTAGTGATGTTTAGATTTATTTGCCATCTAGAGGGGGTGTGTCATAAAAAAAAAATGTAGATGCTTTGGTCGATGCCTTCATTAGAAATTTCTCGAATGACGTCTTCCAGATGGGACACAATGCATCCTCTGGATAAACGTTGAAACCCTGGTCTTGTTTGAAAAGTACAAGGGACTTCCAATTTAACTTGGGTTGGGTTTTAGAGAGAGAGTTTACACGATGCAGATCGTACGCAGTCGTTGTCCTATAAAATCCTAAACAACATTGATTTTTGGTAAATTACAACTTTAATTTAATGGATAACTTTAATGTTTAATAAACATGTACAGTTTTAATGTTTAATAAACATGTACAATTTTAATGTTTAATAAACATGTACAACTTTAATTTAATGGATAAATTTAATGTTTAATAAACATGTTTTTATTATTTTTAATAAACATGTACAACTATTACTAGAAGTTTAATAAACTTGGATTTGTTATTAAAAAAAAAAAAAGTTTAAGTTTACCCAAGGAAAATTTATATGGGTAGCTTGTCCATTTATGGTATAAATTTTTGAAATGTTCGTGAGTCTATGAATATCTCTAGTCATGAACAATATTAATATGACACAAAAATATTTGATGAAATCCAATGCTACATATATATGTATATGTCACAATATAAGAAGTTATTTCTAGGTTGAAACTTAGAGTGACTTACATTAAAGGGAATAATCCTTTTTGAAAATATGTGGTAAACATAGTTTGGTCTACTCTTAGAGAGTTTGATTGATTATGATGGATGTTTTTTGCCAAATCTAGCAAAGATGCTAGTAGTGGATTATTTTGACATTGTGATTTTATGTTATGAACAAGATTGTTTAAATGTTATTTTTGGGTGCTTATGTCTCTTGAGTCTTGGTAACAAAATTGTATAATGGCACATTTTACCATACTGTGATTCCAATGCATTGTACAAATAGAATCATGTTTACACAATCATGCATGCTAAATTAAGAAATGGAATATTGTGATGGCATAGTCTAATATGGGAGAAAGGGTAATTGGGTTGCATTTCTCGGGAACATATGGGGGTTCTCCGTAGCCATGTCAATGAATGCAGTTAGTATAGATTTAAGAGCATATTTTTTGTGTGATGAAATATGGGATGAAAGGAATGGGAAAAGTTCATTCTTAGGAAAGTATGGGATTTCCTACTCTTAAATTGTGTTGGATGCTTGGTTGCTGAAAAATTGTATGCATTCTATGGATTACTATTGCATGGCATTTTGTAGTTAGATATGCATGTTCATAATTTGGATTGTCCTGATCCTGAGTAACCTATCACCTAGTACTGGTTGGACTGTGACAACTATTCCTGAAGAACCTGATGAACCTGAAAGAGAGTTGAAGACCAGAAGAAGTTGTTATTGTATTCAACTCAATGAGGCTTTTGTTGTAACATTAAGAGCTTCTTCAAAAGAAATGATGTAATAGCTTGTAGGAATTTATGATTCATTGAAAAATATTTCATAATGTAACTTCTGAATATTATTGTATAGGCTATAATCAGTGTAAACCTCTTTGAAGTATTATGTTTAGAAAACAAATTGTTTACTTGATCTAATATATATTACTTGAATTCTCAAGTGGTTGCTTTGAGTATGAATGGTTAAATTGGATCTTTATAATTCTGTAAGTATAAATGTGGAAACACAGGATGAACATAAACATATCAAATATTATACAAATGAGAGATCTAAACAGTTAATAGTCAATGAGATAAAGTGGTAGACAACATATGTCTACGAGAATCGGTTGGATGATTCCCTTAACAAACCATATGGGGTATGGTTGGTTGGTTAAGCACTACACCTAAAAATATTATATCATTGGAAAACAATGAATAGTCATCAAGGCATACGCTTAAAGCTAGGTTGAAAGATACCTATGGTTGGAACTAGTTTAACTTAGAGTTAAACTTAAAAAGGGAAATGAGCGTTCTGGTTGAAACAGACTGGAAAATTCCTATTGATCATTATGGGACACTGGCCACTCCCATACACATGGATAAACTCTGATCAAGTTGATTCCTGTGTGGTGCATAGCCTTGGAAACTCAGGTGACTACTTATTCAATGGAAAAATATATATAAAAGACTCTCATACGTATGTAAGTTTGTAAAAAAAATGATGATGATGGTTAGTTTTGGTTGGGTAATTTGGGGTTATTACAGTTGGTATCAGAGCCTAGGTTAGATAGGCGCAAAACTCTAAATTTGATGTCTCTAAATTTGATATGTAAAGTAAGGATAGATAAATGGTGTGGATGTAGAAAATGAGCAAGTCTTGCCCCCCATGTTGAACCCCTGGTGAATCAGATTGGAAGAGCTAGATGAACCCTCCACTAACGTGGGTCTCAAGAGGTGTACTTGATGCTCTTTTGGGGATCGTACTTGCCATTTGAAGCTCTAAACCAAAATTCTTCCTTACTTAGTCAAGATGTTGATATTCAACTTAAGTCATCATATAGAAAGGAGAAATACTTTAGAGCTAACAAAAAACTTTAGTTAGTATAAGCCTTCGGTATAATATTGTGAACTAACGCATCTCTTTAACCAGGGATTATGCCACCAAAACTTGGTAGTGGAGCAAAGATGCCTCCTCGAAGATCTCGGCTAGCTAGTCTTGATAATTTTGGAGAGGGTCATGTGGGAGAGAGTTCAGGAAACCCTGAGGGGATGGAGAATCTCACAAATCTGGTTCAGAATATGCAAGGTGAGATGTCAACCTACAGAGAGCAGTTGACACGATAGAACAATTTGTTGGAAGTTCTTAGGGAGGAAATTCAGAGAAATAACAATAGGGCACCCGAAGCACCTGCTGAAGCAGTTATGGAAGAACCAAATGACCCTGATCAGGCAGTTAGAACTCGTATTAATGCCAAATTAGAGAAAGACCTGAAGCATGTTAAGGTTAGAAAATTTTCAGGAAAGGAAAGTGGAGATTTTGTTGAATCATGGTTAAATGAACTAGCAATTTACTTCTCTATGAGAAATTACTCCTCAACCACAAAGACAGTCTTTGTCACAGGACTTTTGATAGAAGTTGGGTTGGAATGGTGGGAAACTTACTACAAGGATAAAAAGATAAACATAATTCATTGTGAGTGGGACGTGTTCGAAAAAGCATTTAGAAAGAGATTCCTTACTGAGAAATACTACGCCAGGAAGCTAGATGAGTTTACTCAGCTAAAGCAAAGGGAGCAGTCAGTGGATGTATACTATAGGAACTTCACTAGACTCCTTAAGTACATTTCAGCTTATGAAAATGATGATAAAATGAAGGTGCATCAATTCCTTTCTGGATTAGATCATCAGCTTAGGATCTCTGTCAACATGTTCAAACCCACCAATTTAGAAATTGCATATGATCTAGCTTGTCAAGCAGAGTACAATCACAAAAAGAACAACAATCCCATCCAAGGATTCAAGAAGAACTACCAAGACCCACAGAAAAGAAAGTGGAATAATGAGCCAAATCAAAGGAATAAAGAAGGGTTTAAGTTTGGTAAAAGAAACGATGGGTCGAAAAAAATATTTAAGAAGTTTCAGTCTAAGGATAGAAACTTTACCAATGCGAAAAAGGCCAAACCCATGAATCAGGTAGAACCAGCTCCTACTGAAGGTAAGGAAAAATCAGTTCAAGGTTCGACTCAGAATTTGAAGGTTGGATGCTATGAGTGTGGGGGACCTCATTATGCCAGAAACTATCCACGACGTACAGGAACTAACCAGAAGGTAAGCGATAAAGGACACCAGATTTATGTTGCTACTAGAAATCAAAATCTTGATGGACAAGTGACCCCTATGCTCTTACAGGGTAAGGTTTTTGACAAAAATGTTAGAGTTTTGATAGACAGTGGTGCTACGGATAGTTTTATCTCTAGTAGTTTTATCAAGGACATGCCAGAGAATCCAAAGTCTTTGGCAAAAAGGGTGGAAAGTCGAGTATGGTTCTGGACAGACCTACTCCGTAGACCAATATTACCCCTTGATAGAAATCTCCCTACCCATAAATTCTATCACTTGGTAACTCTATGTATCTCCATTACATGCCTTTGACATAATTTTAGGGGTTGATTGGTTGAAGGACCACAAGGCCTTGATCAAATTTTAGGAGAGATGGGTCGAATTCACTGATGAAAATGAGAAGAGGATTAGGTTGTATAGTGAGCAAGGGACGTTCAAACCTATATTAATCTTTGCTATGCAACTTAAGAAGGTGATTAGGAAAAAAGGGGATGGTATATGTGGTCAAGGTAAAGGAGGTTAAGGATGATAAAAAGGAGGAAATATCTGAGAAATTTCCCATCCTTCAAGAATTCAAGGATGTCTTTACATCTGAAATACCGAAAATGCCCCCTAAGCGAGAATTCGATTTTACTATCGATCTAATACCCGGTACAGAACCTATACATAGAGCACCATATAGGATAAACTCTTAGCCTATGGATGACTGGTAAAGAGTAGTGTTTAAGGGTTAGTAATGTGCAAATATTTTTCCTCCATGTCTAATAAGTTTGGAAACTTAGGCAACTAAGGAAAAACTGAAAGGTAATTTTGGATACTGTGATCTTGGAACATATAGAGTTTTTGTATAAGTTGATGTTTGATCCCTAGAGATTATTGAAAATGCAATGTTGATTTAATCTCTGGAAAATAGTTTGAATTTCTATAATGAGCATTATGATATTATGGCTAAGGGATTTTATGTGGTTAACTAGGATTGCTGAGAAATCATACTTAGTACACATAACCTTAGACCAAAAATTTTTATGAGTTGATAACTAAAATATTAAATTGATCAAGTGTGGATAAAATGAATCCACTCTCATATCATGAGAGCAAGTAAGAATGGTAGACAATTTTTGTGTCTATGTGGGTTTGTGTGATAACCCCCTTAACCCCCATTGTGTGATATGGGATGATGGTTAAGCATTGCAGTTAATATTGGTGTCATATCCATGAGGTAGGACATTTAATATTCAAGGCATACGCCTAATGTTTAGGTTGAAAGAAACCTAACATAATGTACGGGTTGAAAGAGACCTAACATGGATCTAGCTTGATGTTGGCTAGAAGGGAAAAAGGTGTTCCTATTGAAACAGATGGGAGAATTCCCAAAAGTGAGGTATGTTTGATTACCCACTGGCCTTAATAGGAGAAGTGGTACCACTCCTATCCACAAGATAGACATTGGCCATGTTGACTCTTGTGAGCTGCAACCTTGAACTTACTTGGAAACTCATATTTATAAGAACTACCCCTTGATCATAAACATTAGATGAATAAGCTATTGCTTGAAAAGTATGATAATATATGGGAAATGAGATTCCCTTGGAAAAATACGAATGGGATGTTATCTTGCGATAAGATAAGAAATGGAGTAAGATATTTTCTTTGGAAACTGTATAATTTGTATCTCGTAGGAGATACAAGTGCAAATCTGATCATCTTTGGTTAGTTCACAAAGATAAAATCTAGTTACTAGAACTATAATCTGGAGTGAACTACTAGGTAGTATGTTAGAATTACACCTAAAATGATGATGAGACTAGAAGATTTGTACTGAGAAAAAAATAAATCAGGGATTTATTCTAGAGAGGAGTATGGGACCCTCTCATTAAGTTGATAAGATCATGTTCAAATGCCATAAATGACACTTTAGTTGGCATAATTGTGGTCACCAATATTATCAATGGATGATAATGCACTTGGTGTGATGTCTTACTTAGAGTAAATTTGGACTAAGAAAGTCACAACAAATGCTAATATGGTGAAAATTACACTCAATATTTCACATGCTCGAGTATTTTATCCTCCCACTATTGTATCACTAGTGAATCAGAGGGGCACAATCGAAGCATGATGAGTCTTAAGCAATAGACTTGGGGCTCTTTTGAGGTTTGTACTTGACATTTGAATCTTGTAAGGTGTAAAAATAGTAGATTAGTCCATAGATTGGCTAAAAATGAATACCAGGTGACATCCGAGATGATGTATTGGTAATAGAAACTGAGAATCGTCACAAAGATAAATTCAGGATATAAGAGTATCTTGAAGTAGGATGTGTGAAATTAAGATTATGTCCTTTCTGAAATCTAATTTCCATAAGCTTAACATATGTTAAGGATTGTAAAATTGGTAGGTTGAAAACTCCTTGGTATGAGATTTTGCTAAACCTATCGATAATTAGACTTGCAATGTCTAAATTATTATGGAAATATGATTTCACCTTATCTTTAAGAAAACATTTTGTGGTATTGTTATGATGATGCTCTTTTGTGATGCATTGATAGATGCTTCAATGTCTGACTTTGTGATAGCATGATGGATACTTATGCAAACTAAGTGGACTGATGGATTTTATTATGCTATGTATGGATTGACTAAATTTTGATGATGCTTGATGAAATAATGGATATTATTATGTAAAATTGAAACATGATTATGCAGTATAAGTACTTTATATTTTTAGAACATGGTACTGCTAATGTTTGTTTATTGCATTTCAGGTCCAGCTACACTCATCAGGTGGGAGAGGTTGTTCTTCTCATTTGAAAGAAGGATTTTCTCAACCACCAGGAATGGGGAACTGGCAAAAGGGAAAGGATGACAAAGACAATCCAGAGGGTATTAAAAAAAATTGCCCTCACATCACCCTGACTACACTATTGGACCGTGATGTCCTAGACTAGTCTCCTAGTGGAATGGTGATAGTTGACTATCTTAAAAATGCCAACCACAAGAAAAACAATAGTGTGGAAATGGGGTTTGCATGATTAGCTTGCATAAAATATTGCATGATTTGAATGTGGTTGCAAAAAGATATATTAGCTCAATGCTTGATTTGTTCTTTGTGATGAATGAAATGCAATTGACTAACCTTGGGAACGAAACATAGAGGACCGTGTTTAGCCTATGGGGGGAGTATGTAACATCCCAATTTTTACCCTACTTTGTGTTTGCATTATATAGCTTAAGGTTTTGATTTCATAGAGGTAATTATGAAATAAAAATAGATAAAGTATGCTTGGCTAAACTAGGAGAATTTGTTGCTAAATATAAATTGTTAGTGGCATTTAAGGCATTTACTTGAATGTTTCTTTGTCTCCTTAGTTAGTTGAGAAATTAATTGCTAAGATTGGTTTACTTGGTTAATTAAGATCTTTAATTTGTGTTAAGCTTGATTAGTGGACAACATTAAAGAAGCATTAAATCTAGTGCTATTTTATCCCTAGATTAGTTACAAGTTAATTGTGATTAATTAAGTTAATTAATTAGTTACTTAGCAATGAAGAAAATATTAGTTGAAGAATTGGTATGTGTTGGGTTGTGATTGGACCACCTCATTTTCAAAGTCAAACTAACTCCAATTTCTAGACAACATTTATGATGGGCTCATCTTCAACAATTTTTAATAATAAAATAATGGTTATGGGGGAGGGTGAGTTCCATTATAAATAGAGGTATTTGGGAAGGCATGGACATAATGATATTTGTGGAGTGAGATCAGGGAGTATGCTCTCCAATAGAAATTGGATCAGAAACCAAAAGTCTCACATTTTTCACAAATTGGTTTTGGAAATCTAGAGGTTCCTAGGGAGTATGCTCTCTGGGTTTTACTCAGATCAGAAACTAGAAGGGCCTCATGATTTACCTTAGCTTTCCTCACCTCGTTACTTTGTTTGAAGAAAAAAAATAAGTCGTGTGGGACAAAGAACTGGGGGTCTTGCTAGAGCTTGGGACAAAGGAAGTCAGCGAAAGATCCAGGTCAGGATTATGAATTCCAGATACCCTATAGATAATAAGTATGCTTGATTAAGGAATGAAGAGATAATATAGAAGTAGCCTTATTGTAAGGTATAAAGGGTTTAATTTCATTGTAAGGGATAAAGGGTTTAATGGAGTATACAGAAAATCTTTGAGTATAAGATTGTTGTTGTTCTGCAATTTGTGAGGATTCTTGTCTGAAAACATGGTTTGCATTAGCTTTATGTAAAAATGTTCTTCTAAATAAATTTAGAGGTTTCAAGTTTAATGGACCATTTTATAAAGAAACTTACGAAATTGAATATGACTTGATGTGAGCTTGTATGGGTAAGGTGGAAGCTTACGTATAGTAGGCACATGGGCTAAGTCTAGGTTTTATTCTTAAAAAAACAAAGAAGAGTGACTCTTGAATGTGTTAGAAATAGAGTGGTCTCAAGTTTTATATATAAGAAGCCCTGTTCCACGATCTTGAGTACAGGTTTACCTTCGGTAAGAATGCTCAAGCCCCATTATAGGACTCTCATGCCCTATGTAGTACATTTTGGACAGCCATGTCATAAACCGAGCGATCTGGTTGTGGGATGAGGGACAAGAATCACTCTATTTGTAGATATGAAGGTCATTGGTGATGTTTAGATTTGTTTATCATCTAGAGGGGGTGTGTCATAAAAAAAAACGTAGACGCTTTGGCCGATGCCTTCATTAGAAATTTCTCAAACGACGTCTTTCAGATGGGATGCAATGCATCCTCTGGATAAACATTGAAACCTTGGTCCTGTTCGATGAGTGCAAAGGACTTCCAATTCAACTTGGGTTGGGTTTTAGAGAGAGAGTTTACGTGATGCAGATCATACGTAGTCATTGTCCTATAAAATCCTGAAACGACATTGATTTTTGGTAAATTACAACTTTAATTTAATGGACAACTTTAATGTTTAATAAACATGTACACTTTAATGTTTAATAAACTTGTACAAATTTAATGTTTAATAAACATACAAATTTAATGTTTAATAAACATGTACAATTTTAATGTTTAATAAACATGTACAACTATTACTAGAAGTTTAATAAACTTGGATTTGTTATTAAATAAAAAAAGAAGTTTAAGTTTACCCAAGGAAAATTTATATGGGTAGCTTGTCCATTTATGGTATAAAGTTTTGAAATGTTCGTGAGTCTATGAATATCTCTAGTCATGAACAATATTAATATGACACAAAATTGTTTGATGAAATCCAATGCTACATATATATGTATATGTCACAATATAAGAAGTTATTTCTAGGTTGAAACTTAGAGTGACTTACATTAAAGGGAATAATCCTTTTTGAAAATATGTGGTAAACATAGTTTGGTCTACTCTTAGAGAGTTTGATTGATTATGATGGATGTTTTTGGCCAAATCTAGCAAAGATGCTAGTAGTGGATTCTTTTGACATTGTGATTTTATGTTATGAACAAGATTGTTTAAATGTTATTTATGGGTGCTTATGTCTCTTGAGTCTTGGTAACAAAATTGTATAATGGCACATTTTACCATACTGTGATTCCAATGCATTGTACAAATAGAATCATGTTTACACAATCATGCATGCTAAATTAAGAAACAAAATATTGTGATGGCATAGTCTAATATGGGAGAAAGGGTAACTGGGTTGCATTTCTAGGGAACATATGGGGGTTCTCCGTAGCCATGTCAATGAATGCGGTTAGTATAGATTTAAGAGCATATTTTTTGTGTGAAGAAATATGGGATGAAAGGAATGGGAAAAGTTCATTCTTAGGAAAGTATGGGATTTCCTACTCTTGAATTGTGTTGGATGCTTGGTTGCTGAAAAATTGTATGCATTCTATGGATTACTATTGCATGGCATTTTGTAGTTAGATATGCATGTTCATAATTTGGATTGTCCTGATCCTGAGTAACCTATCACCTAGTACTGGTTGGATTGTGGCAACTATTCCTGAAGAACCTGATGAACCTGAAAGAGAGTTGAAGACCAGAAGAAGTTGTTATTGTATTCAACTCAATGAGGCTTTTGTTGTAACATTAAGAGCTTTCTGCAAAAGAAATGATGTAATAGCTTGTAGGAATTTATGATTCATTGAAAAAGGTTTCATAATGTAACTTTTGAATATCTGATTGTATAGGCTATAATCAGTGTAAACCTCTTTGAAGTATTATGTTCTAAAAACAAATTGTTTACCTGATCTAATATATATTACTTGAATTCTCAAGTGGTTGCTTTGAGTATGAATGGTTAAATTGGATCTTTATAATTCTGTAAGTATAAATGTGGAAACACAGGATGAACATAAACATATCAAATATTATACAAATGAGAGATCTAAATAGTTAATAGTCAATGAGATAAAGTGGTAGACAACATATGTCTACGAGAATCGGTTGGATGATTCCCTTAACAAACCATATGGGGTATGGTTGGTTGGTTAAGCACTGCACCTAAAAATATTATATCATTGGAAAACAATGAATAGTCATCAAGGCATACACTTAAAGCTAGGTTGAAAGATACCTATGGTTGGAACTAGTTTAACTTAGAGTTAAACTTAAAAAGGGAAATGAGCGTTCTGGTTGAAACAGACTGGAAAATTCCTGCTGATCATTATGGGACACTGGCCACTCCCATACACATGGATAAAATCTGATCAAGTTGATTCATGTGTGGTGCATAGCCTTGGAAACTCATGTGACTACTTATTCAATGGAAAAATATATATAAAAGACTCTCATACGTATGTAAGTTTGTAAAAAAAATGATGATGATGGTTAGTTTTGGTTGGGTAATTTGGGGTTATTACACTATTTCCTCCATAGAAACATTGTATTCATTTCTATTATTTCTATTTATAGCATATTTTTACAATCTCATAAATTTACGTTCTCTCATATTTCTACATCTTGTGATTTTTATATCCCATTGCAATCTACCTCAAAATCTAACAGTGGTATTAGAGCTATGGTAGATCTAGTCACAATAGATCTAGCTACTATAGATTGAGAAGAAAACCACCATTATTATTGAGCCTAAATTTTTATGAACTTGATTCACCACAATGCATAGGCTCTTAAAAAAATGTTCAGAAGAATCAAGGTGGTAGGGAGAGCTTTGAAAAAGTACTATTGTTAGAAATTGGGCCAATCAGCATAGCTTCAATTTTTGCAAACCGAATGTGCCTTTGGAACCATTACATGTAAATATCACTACATTAAGATTGTTTGGTAGAATATACTGAAAAGAGATATTGTGAGATTTATTTGGCTCAGATTCTTCCCACCGAGTTGAAGGAAAACTCATGAAGATAAGGACTCAGCATTTGATCCACTAGTTTGATGAATCAACTAGTGAAGCTCATCTAAGAGATCTAAAAATTTTACTATTGCCTAAAGTTTATTTTATTATAGGGAACTAAATCTTAGATGATTGGGACACCTCCTACAATAGAAATCTAGGATATTTCAACTTTGTTTCTCAAAGGTCAGAGTGCCTTCATAGTGCATAGATTAGTTGTTGCAAGAGAAGAATACTACAAAAGAGACTCTAGGAGAAAGAGTCATGGTGAAGTCTGGAGATTGAAGATATCCATAGATAAGAGTCAACTTCATAGTAGAAACAAAAGCCACATAAGCCTTGATCCTAAAAAAGGCCATAGAAGCCTTGATCTGAAGAAATGTCACAGAAGCCTTGATATTGAAGAAGACTCTAGAAGAGAGTACCTAATTCAGAAGCAGATTCAAATTTTAGTACTAAGAAATTTTTGTAGGGAAAGGAGATTTAGTGAGTTGGAAAACTTCCTACAAGAAATTTAGGAAGAGTATCTTCTTTATAATCAATCCAGCTCTTGAAGCAAACTTGAAGGTGAATAAATCATGTGAAGATCTCTTTGAAGAAACTTCTATTCTTGGAAGAACAAGAAGGACTAGGAGAGTCCTGTTCAAATACAAAAGTAGCAAAATCAAGAGATCTAGGAAGGAGATCTCAGTTCCAAAAGTTAAATAAGAAGGTTTTAGTGAAGACAAAATAACCTACAAAATAGAATACCTAGGATAGGTCTTAAGAAAAAAGGATTAGAGAGTCTTGTCATTGAAGTAAGATCATCAAAAAAGTTCCTAGAAGAACTCACTGGAGAAATTCTCGATCAAGGAGAAAGTTTTTGATAAGAGAAATAATTGGGACAATTATCACTATCTGATATCAATCCCAAAAAGAATAAGATGAATTGGCAAGGAGTACCAAAGAAGATACAGAAGAGCTCAAGACAAAGTCTTGAGAAGAAGATCTTGCTTGAAGTTAGAATTTGACAAGAATACTTGAAGATAAAAGAAGCTTTCCAAATCTAATATATTTGAAGATTATCTTTCAAAGTAAGAAGGCATAAATATTTCTCCAAATATACAAAAAAAATGAGAAGTTTACAAGATAAGAACAAGCCACCAAACCCTAGGCTCATGAAAGAAAGTTTGAGATCACTTTTTGGTGAAGGATAAGCTTTTTGGAAAAGTTGACAAAAGTTACATAACTCTATCTAAATCAACAATTTTGGTTCACCTAAACACCAAGATCTACATCCTCTACAAAAAGCATTAAAAAAGGTAAGCAACTATTGGTGCAAGTAGATTCATTAATTGGATTACTTATTAGATTTGTTAAAGCACCTTATATTGGATCAAAGTTGCAAATTGAATTACAGTCTTCAAAAGTGTAAAAGAGAAAATTCCTTTTAAGGATCATTTACACATTAGGAGTTGATTAGATTTTAAAGTTAAAATTATCTATCAACTACCTATGTTATACTTTGAAGAGAAAAATAAGACTAGATCCTAAAACTGTGTTTGTAGTAAAATTTGCAAAAGTTCATTCTAGATTATACTTGAAAGGTTACAGTGGAATTGTTGAGTGCATTTTTGAGAAATTAGTGGAGCAATAAGGTGAGATTATTGTTACCATTAAAAGTTCATCTATTAAGCACTATACTAGTTGATTTTTTAACTAGTTATTCTCAATTAGTTTGTGTTGTTAAAATAGCACATTTGCAACACTTTCATGGCCAAAAGAAGCCACCATTGAAGTCCTTGAAGGAAGCCATAAATTGAGACCTTGTAAGTCTGAAGATTTAATGAGAATGTAAGGATTTAATTTTTAGTATAAAGTGTAGGAATCCTTATTCAAAAAAAATATTTCATTAGCTTGGATTGACTATCATCCAAAAAAAGAAGCAAGAAGGATTACATAAAATTATTCATTTTGTTGCAAGATCTATCTATTAGAAAAAGCACCTCTTTTTTCCTTTGAAAGGACAAAAGTATTACTAATTACAAGGGGCATTAAGGATGTTATATCCAATATATTTCTAGCAAGAGGAAGGATCCACTGAAAAGCTCACACGATCATTATATCTAGCAGATTATCGAAAAGAGGAAGGATCCACCAAAGAGATCACATGATCATTATATCCAATAGATTTCTGGTAAGAGGAAGGATCCATCGAAGAGCTCACACATCCAAGAATCAAGTTGTCTAAAAAACCATTTTAATCCATCAAATCCAACCCTATAAGTAGCACATCACCTGCAACAATGAAGCCATTGAAAGAAGGCATTATCATTTGTGTTTACGTAGAAAAAATGGCAGCATTCAGTGATAGGTTATCTATGTAAAAGGACAAGAAAAAGGGCTACCTATTGGCTATTATAGACAACACTATATTTCAAGCACTAAATAATGACTCAAATCAGCATTAGAAAAAGCTATAAAACCTGCAAATAGGTGAAGAGAAAGGAGCTATACCTAAGGCATCCATTGAAGCAAATGTCGATCAAAAAGGATCTCAAAAGTGTGCCATAGAACCATGGAGCAATACAACTATAGCCATCTATCATTATTACCAAGCCAACATGCAAAAGGAATATTACATCTCAAGAAACATAGCAAGCTCACATAGGATGCAAAGATAAAGAAATAATTAGGGTTGCAAGCTTATACTTGAAGCATTAGAAAGAAGGGTTGCATGCACAATCCTTGAGTAACACTTGGCACAAATTCTCTAAGCATCCTAATATTCATGAGGATCCAAGTGCTCACCTAAAAATGGAGATACATAAATTTGGAGGGATTTAAGACTCTTTGGAGGTTACCACCAACCTCATCATTGCCAAAGGTACATTGAATACACCTACCTTGTAACGCTTCAAGTGATACTTGTCACAAATTTCATCCTATTTAAAGCACCTATCCTAGAAAAGGAGAACGGATGAAGTCAAACAAAGTCAAGCATTTTATGCATTGAAGCTCACTTGGAGGAAAAGGCTAATTCAATCCATACACCATTCAAAGGTGTAAGATAAGCATTTAAGATGTTGTCATAAAACCAACAAACTAGTGCTTGCATTCAAAGGAGCTTTATCATAAGCAAAGTGCATTTGAAGGAGTTTTTTTAGTGCCATTTGCGGAAGAGAAGGAGCACCAACCTAGGAGGAAACCAGTGCCAATAAAAGAGGGATTTGACTAGCCATTAGTAGTACATTACACAAAGCTATGAATCCACCACCACACAACATTGAAGGATTATTAAGGTAAAGGTTGATTTTATTATTTGCTTGCTTTAAACTTATGGTTTTTGGATTTATAAGGGTACATTATATCTACTACTGCAATATTTAACATTAGTGATTTATTAATAAAGCATACTCCATAATTATTAATATTTGCAAAAGGTAACCAAGGAGGAATAAGGGTTATTACTAAAATTTAAATTATTTGCAAATATTATTTTCTAATTTTTTCAAATTTGGGAGTTATAAGGAATACAACATCAAATTAGGAATTGGAAATTAGAAAAAACCAAAAGGAGTTTTTAAAGAGGTTTATTAAAGATTTTCAAAGGTTGGAATTTTTTATAATAGTGTTGTCTCAAAAATACTTAAAGAAGGCAAAATAAATCCAACGTCAAAACCTTTTCAAAAATTGAAATAGTGCTTAGTTCAATAGAAGTAATAAGGAGATAGAAAATTTGATTTTGGTGTTTACAAAATTTCACAAAATCAACCCAAAATTGAACTACAATTTACAAAAGCATTATATTGATCATATATACTATCCAAAAACACCTTAGGGAGTCATAAGGAATTCTACAAAACTTGGTAATATTAGCATCCATAAAAAATATCAAGTTCTAAATTCATTGGATAAATGTAAGCTTTCTACAAAACCTAAAAACTTATTAGGTTTGTGAACTCTCATCATTAGGGAGACATAAGGAAGTCCACAAAATCGAAGGGTTGATAAAGGGAATTCAATGGCATCCAATAAATTCTTCCTAGCTGAATCCCAACTACTTAAGGGCCCAAATTATTTCTCTAGGAAGAATAAAGTAAAAGCAATCTTGGTATATGAAAAACTTTGGGATATTGTCCAAGGGAAAATAAAAAAACCAACCACAGGTGATACTGAGATTGTAAAATTTGAGAAAAATGATTCAAAATCTCTAATGATCATAACATTTGCTATCACTGATGAAATACAACCTTATAACAGTTAAGCAAAAACATCTTCTGAAGCTTGGACAAGCTTAGAGAAAATATTTGAAGGAAAGAATAAATCCACCATTCTTCATAAACTCAGCTACATTCCTTGAAAATGAGCAGTGGGTAAAGCATATAACTATTTCTAAGGATGGTAGTAGATATTAAGGGGAAATTTTTAACCCTTGGACAAGAGCCTAAAGATGAACTTCTTACTCAAGTAACCATGAGATCACTTCCAGACAACTATAAACATTTGGTCACATCTTTACAAATCCTACGTAAAAATACTTTTTTGATGACTTAGTCAATATCCTTTAGGAATATGAGGTGGAACTCACTGTGAAATATGATATGACTAACATTGCATTGAAATCAAAAGATAATCCACAGGGAAATATTTATTCATCAGCAAAGGGACGAAGAACACGGTATTGTCAGATATGCAGAAAGAAAGGTCATAGTACCAGTTATTGTAGGTACAATCCCAGAAGCTAGAATCAAGAAAATCATATAAACAATGGGAATCAATTTCAACCATGACAATATCAAAGGAATTCTCATCAGTAACAATGTCAATGACCAACCAATTATCCTCAATTGGAGTATCGAAAGGGGAATAATAAATGACACCTAGTTCAAAGGATAGAAGAAATTGAAGAACTGGAGGAATATACAAAATATTATGAGGTGAAATCTCTATAAACAAATGTAACACATTACAGAGGTACTAACCATTTGCTTGAAAAGTTACAAAGAATCCATAGGAAGAGTACAAAGTTCAAGATGATGAAGAAGATCCATATTGAAGACTAAAGTCTTGAATACCCAAATAATGTAATACAGGAGGGTGTTAGAGTTAGATTCTATTACATCATTTGGGTCATGTAAATGTACCTTTCTAGGTACATACTTAGGACATTACATTAATTTAGGGGGAATTTATCTAGTTATTTTATGCAATGTAATAAATGCACAAGTGTTAATATGCAAGGTGTTCCTTGTTCAACTAGGTAGAGTGTTGGCCAAGGAATCTATCTTCCATTATAAAAGGACCTCATTGTAAGATATTGATGAGACAATAGGTAGTATGAGAACTATTGTGTAACTTCATCAGTGATGGAGTACAATGTAGTCTTGTACCTTCTTGCATGGAGTGTCCATTTCCTTCATAGCAACATTGTATTCATTTCCATCATTTCTATTTATAGGATATTTTTACAATCTCGTAAATTTACTTTCTCTCATATTTTTCATCTTGTGATTGCAATATCCCATTGTGATCTACCTCAAAAGCTAATAGTCAAGCGTGTCTGATGCCCTATTGTGAGAGCACCAATCCTATAAAGTCTAGGAGAGTGTGGGACATGGCTCCATCAGATGATCTTCAAGGTTTTTACCCAAGGCCAGATCCTTGCTTCTCAATGTGATCTTTGGTACTCATGTTCCACTAATCTAAGGGGAAAATGGGAAAGAAAGAAAAGTTAAAAAGGCAAGAAAATTAAATTGCAAGAAAGTAAATGAAAGCAGTAAAAGGTAGAAATATAAAGGTATGGGAAACAAAACCTATATATCCTAATCTATGGGTGGTGATGCACCAAAGCAAAGAATAAGTCTCCCTAGTGGATTTATGATTTTAAATAAACACATGCACCATGGATGATCATGCACAAAGAACACAAGTTCCTCTAAGAACATGCAGCAAAAATAGAACACCCATGATAGAACCAAGATAGAGATTTTGTAAATAGGTTCTTATTATTTTGAACTCTAAGTTACATACATGCAGATATAAGAGGTTAAAAAACTCATAGGAAAGCTTCACAAGGCTCGAGATAGACCAAGACATAGAGGAGAAATAAGGAAAGCACCCCTCAAAAGAGTGGAAAGCTTTTGATAGTTTACAATGAGAAGAATACATATTTATAGATAATACATGAGGTCTTTCCCCCAAAATATTCAAAATGCCTCCCTTTAAAAATTTCCACTCATGGTATATTACTTTTTTATTGATGAGGTGTAATCCCATGGTTGTAGGATTTAGATCCACTTGAAACAATGGCCTTGTCACCTATGCTGGAGATATGTTATAGGGATTATTCACCATAAATATTATTAGATGCATGGCAACTCATCTAGAGGTCTAATGATAATGCCTTAAATATTGTACCTTCTCATGGAGAGGGAGGAAACCATATATCCTAAGAATTGTATGCCTTTGCATCATTTACAAGGTTTGAGGCAATGATAGCAATCTTGGCTAGGGGGTATGGGGGGTTAGTGGCCCCACATGTAGGGGTTCAGGGCAAGAGCCTTTGATGAAAAAATAGGTCTCCTAAAATATTGGAGTAGGGACAAAGGTAATCTACCAAAAATTCATTTATCATCCCTCATGTATTCCTTGGTATGTTTGGAACTCCCCATAGTAGTTCTCACTTTATGCTTTCTCTTGCCATTTTGGTTACTACCACTGGCTAGATGGGACTAATTTTCTAATTTGGTTGGGCATCCCTAGGCATTTTGTTTTTGGTTCTCTTATGTTGTGGAGCCTCATGGTCTCACTATAATATCAATTGTACCTTTTTTCAAGGGTGGTCCAATCATTGAAGCTTTTGTATCTACCTTGGTCTACATTATTCTCTAATGGTTTGGTTTGTTCGGTTCCACCTAGACCTTCTTCTAATAATTGGGTGATTTGGTCTACTACTGAGACTAGCATTCAAAATTTTTGCTGTGACCATACTCCTCCCAATTGTAGTGAGAAATAACTACAATTTTTGTGATTCATAGGGATACCTATCTCAATGAGGACAAGGAACGTAGAAAGTCATCGCCTTATCCATCAAGTACAAAGTCAAAATTTGGAGAATTTATTATTGCTCTTGGAATCCTTTGAATTTGCAAAATTTGGGATCCTTTCCTTTAGTTGTGAGGTATCTCTGGGAAATTTTAGTTGCACCTCCTTTGATGATCTCTTTCCCTAGAACAATTTTGTTCTTGTTGTTGTCTTGTATTTTTCCTAACCTTTGATATCACATAATTGCTTTTTATGCAAGGCCTCTAGATCTTAACCTTGGATAATTACTTTTTGCTTGCAAAAGTCTAGAGATCCCCTTTCTCTCTATGTTATGGATGAGGTTATTGAATTTTAAGCCAAAGTGGGTCTAGATCCCTATAGGGGCTTGGACACTACTCCCATAGGATGTCAAATTTCTTTGGTGGTGTTGGTTCCTTACAAAATCACCCCAGGCACTTCCTTCCTCCTCTATTGTTCCTGGATTTTACATAAAATTGTAAAGCCAATTTAAAGAGGGAAATTTGGTTTTTACACCCACTTTCTAGGGTGATGAGTGGGTGCTAGACCATTTTAAAGAAGTTTCCCTAACAAATATATGGGAGTCATAGCCCTTTCAATGTTAGCTAAGAGACCCTTTCATTTGATGAGTTTGGGCTTAGTTGACATCAAAAAGGCTGAGTCATTTTCTCATTCAAATCAATGGATCAACTTGCTTCAACAATATAAGAATTTTCAAGATACTACTTTGGAAGTATTCTCCTAATAGCATCTTGAGCATATTCATGGTATAGACTACTTCAAAGGTGAAAGGGTCTTATGATCTTCTCATATTGCCCCAAAATATCATTCCTTTAGCTCTGCAAATGAATGACAGATGGAAGAATAAAATTTGCTAGAAAGGTCACTCTCCTCAAGGGTTGGTGGGATTTCAAGAGATGACCATCCTTATATAGAATTTCCCAAACTAGTTAGATTATTATCATTTTTTTTCTCCAGCTCCCTTTTGTAGTGATATTTGCTATGGGAGAATCATTGACAATGTTGGCTTCTAACTCCTCTAGCTTCTTCAATTATGTCCCAACCTCTATAGTATGTGTAACTTTCTCTCACATGAATTCCTTGGGTACACCTCCTAAATCCTTCTCCATGTGTTGTAATTTATTGACTTCTCTTTTATACATGTTGTCACTTGGCTCTGTCAATATCTAAGAGGCATTTGGCATTGTCAACTTTACTTGTAGAGGTTGAATATTTACAATATAGTACACAAAACTTGAGACCCCTTTTAGCATTTGATCGATAACGTGCTGTACTTTTATCAAAATATGTAGTATCTAGACCAAAGTAATCTAAAATTTTTCTTGTTTCATGTTTTCATCCCCTTAAATATGTGACTTGTTACTTCCTAAGGGCTCCTACTAGTTGGTCATGTCATAGAACAAGTTTCTAGGCTTGTGCTAGCTATTGCATTGGGATTTGGTATAGGTAGCTCATTCATTTGGAGATTTGGATCTCTTTCACCATTTCTAAACACACATGGGTTCTCCTCCTTGGACCATTTCCTTGGTGTTTGATGCTCCTTATGGGTTGGCTTGTATGTCCATTTTATCCTAAGTTATGAAGGTGACCAACTAAAACTAAACTACTTTCCTAGAGTGGATGTGATAATTAGGCTCAAGTCCTTCCTGAGGTAGTTCCAATTGGATATCTAGTTTTTCCTGGTTTGCACTTCATACCAAAGAAACCTCTTCATCAAAGGGGTGAGATCATGCTAGGTAGTCATTGGTATTTTTGGTTGGTATCAACTTTCTTTAGTTATTACCTCTAGAATGAACCCATCTATGATGATATTAACGAACTAGTCCTAATTGGTAATAGAATGGGAAGAGAGGGAGTAAAAAACTTGATGGATATTTCCTTGAAGAGAGGTTGCCAACAACTTGAGTAACACATATTACTCGGTGACACAGTGTATATGGTACATGAAGACCATATCCCATAGGTATTTCAATGGAGAAATCAAACCTTTGCCATCATATTCTATCAAGATCTCAAGTGCTAATGTTAGTAGATCTACCCATTTTGTTGGTGGCTCTAGGGGCTTTAGCGGTCTTCTATCACCATTCTAGACTAAAGGTGATGACAAGGCAACTATACTATATTCATTGGTTACAACAAATATGGATGTGATTTTAGCTATTGAAAGTAGATGGATCGAGGCCTTCACCAAAACCTTGACCTTGAGCTCTTCTCAATGGCTTCTTTGGGTTCTTTCTTATAGTGGAGTTGCTAGGTGGGGATATTACTACCAGATGGAGGTTCCTACTATAAATTTGATCTAGGTATGGTAGATTATTATTATTTTAGATTATTATTTACCAATGGAGTTAGTAGGTGAATCTATAGAGTGCTTTAGCAAGCTTATGACCACAACCTTCACCAAAAATATAGTCTAACTTCTTGATCAAGGGATGAATATTTTCAAGTTTGTGTCCCACCAAATAGTCTAGTTTAAACTATTGGGGAGCATGATGTGATACCCTTACATCACTTAGGTGTCATGATACCTTATTATTGTGTCTTTGGCCTTTTATACCTCTATCAAGTAGGTGTTCCCAGTGCCTTGTGCCTTGTGTAGGGGTGCCAGTCTTGGGAAGTCTAGGAAAGTTAGGGATGTCGCTCCACTAGATGATATCCTAGGATTTTTACCAAAGGCCAAATCCTTGCTTTAATATGTGATATTTGACACTCATATTATATTAATATAAGGAAAAAAGAGGAAAGGAAGAAAAACAATAAAGGCAAGAAAAGTAAATTGAAAGAAAGTAAATAAAAGTAGTAAAAGGTAAGAACATAAAGGTGCAAGAAAAAAAAATTATCTAACCTAATCTATGGGTGGTGATGTGCCATATAAAATAATATGGCTTCCTATTACCTCAAAAATTTGAAATGAACACATGCACTATGGCCAAAAGTGCACAAGGAACACAAGTCCCTCCAAGATCACGTAACAAAAAATAAACACACACACCAAAACCAAGATAGAGATTCTATAAAGAGTCATATATTCTTATTAACATGAAATTTGAGCTACATACACATAGAGAGAAGAGGTTCAAAAATTCCTTGATAGGTTGTGCAAGACTCGAGCGAATATGATACATAGAATAGAATGTAGGAAAGCACCCCCTAGAAGGATGGAGAAATTTTGATAGTTTACAATGAGAAGAAAAGTACATATTTATAGATAATGCATGAGTTATTTTCCCCCAAATTATTAAAAATGCCTTCATTTCAAAGTATCTTCTTATGGTATAGTACTTATCACACCATGGTGTGCAATACCAAGATTGTAGTATCTAGAGCTTCTTGAGATGATGGTCTTGTCACCCATGTTGAATATCTATTGTAGGTATTATTTTCCATAAATGCTCTTAGATGCATGACCACTCCTTTGTAGTTCTAATTATAATTCCTTAAATTTTGTACCTTATAATAGAGAGGGATATAATTGTACATTCAAGGAACTATACACCTCTACACCATTTGTAGGGTTTGAGGAAGTGATAGTAATCCTCAATGAGGGATATGGGAAACCAGTGGCCCTCCATAACCCTGAAGCAAAATTAGACCTCTTAAAATATTAGAGTATGGATGAAGGTGATCTAATAAAAATTTGGTTATCATCCCTCATGTATTCCTTGGTCCAATTGGTGCTCCCCATGGTAGTTCTTCCTTTCCCCTTTCTTTTATTATTCCAGTTACTATCACTAGCTAGATGATACTAATTGTCTAATTTGTTTAGGCATCCCTAGGCCAAAATTTTATTTTGGTCCTCATGCATTGTAGAGCCTTGTAGTCTCACTAGAATCTTGGTAATGCCTTTCATTGAGGGAGGTTTGATCACCAAAGCTTTTGTATCTATCTTGGTTTGCATTCTTCTCTGAGGCTCTAGTTCATCTAGTTCCACCTGAGCCTTCTTTCGATCATTGGATGATTTAGTCTACTACTAAGAATAGCCTTCAAAATTTTTTCCAAGTGGTCTTACTCCTACCAAATGTAGTGAGAAATAACTATAGCTATTGATGCTAAGAATTCAAGGCTTTATAAGCTCCTACAAAAAAGGAATGTTAAGATGCTCGAGATTGGGTAACAAATGTATCTTCTATTAGTTGTGCTTGATTGAACATAATATCAAGTGTTATGAAGATAGTGTATTTAAAATCCCTAAATAAACGTTCCTATAATACACTCTTGAACTTGATAATAATATTAGGAGTTGGATCTAACATGTAGAGTAATATCCATAGCTGGTTAAAATGGAAGATGTAATATTACATAGACATTTTATGACCTTATCAAAAATGAAGCCATTTGATAATTATATCCTTGTCATATTTTAAAGGATCAAATATATCCTTTAGAGCTATAAAAATTTGATCCAAGTGTTGATAGGATCCTGAGTGTATTGGCATTCATTGACCAAGACCTTAGTGACACTAGAGAGATTCAATATGGCAAAGGGTACCTTATTGTTATCAGTGATTTGACTATACTTGAACCAAGTCTCTATGTATAGATCCAACTATTAAGAATCTAGATCATCATATATTTTGACCTCATATTTTTATTTTGAATTAGTGTCAATGGGCTTGATGTATTGGACACTAATGCTATTGACATTATCAATCAATGTGTTAACCATAGCATCTAGCTTAGCCATTGTCTTAGCTAGATTGGTAACCATGGTATTGCAAGTTAAAGCTAAGGATACATAATTTTCACCTCCTACATGAAAAAATTACAATTATATCTCATATTTTGAGATATCATGGGGTTCTAGACATTAATGTGTAATGACCTAAGAATATTCAGATACATTATGCCATTATAGTTGTGTCTCCTTGTGAATATGAATGAATGGACCCAAAACGAGTTGTAGGACTAGGTGTGAGAGCCTCATGTCAATCCCAACATAAAATTTATGGTGGTGAAGGTTATGCTTTACCACCTGGTTATTTATCTATTCATGTGAGGTGACCATTAGAGATATAAATGATAAAATCTTGGGAAGCTTGAATAATCATAAAAAAATTCTGTTGTGAAAAAAATTTGGTATTCAATTACTAGAGATATCCAATCCAAAAAACAAGAGTAGAGCCTCATAAAACATAAAGAGAAAGAGGTATTTACTATATGTAGAATTGCAATCAATAATCACCTACACCTACACTTTCATCTTCAACCATTGACTATAATAATCAATTTTTATTTCTCTCCAAACTCATTGGTTATAATGCAGGCCCTCTAAATGATATCATCGACATGGAGTTTTGCTAGGCCATGTCTACTCTTCTAGTAAAGACTAAAAAAACTATCATGAACATTGATCATAGTTGAGGTCTTTAAGTGTGATATCAAGTTGTGATAGGAGACCAATTTTTATCATGTATTTGATAAAACTAGACACTACATTTTGATGTATTCTCTTGGTGAAATTAGTGGTGCTAATGGGAGAAGTAGATAGCAAAGTGATTGGTCTACATATCTTAATGGTGGTGGTGGCTATGATAGGATCTCATAGTCCCATGAATGCAAGTCCTAAGAATTCCATTGACAACACCATTGTCTATGATAAGCTCTACTAAAGCTTCAATCCCCTAGTCAAATCAAAAGTGGTACTCACGTAGAAGCTTTTAGTTGATGGGACGGTACTTTGGATATGTTGATAGTACCATTGTCACCCATTATGAGTTATACTTATTGGTATGCTTGTTCTACCAATAGTATCTATCATTGAGAATGTTGTAAAGTGTACCTCCCTTGGTCTTGTACAACCTATAAGTTTTATAGAAGTGGCACAACTACATCAAGCTATAGTTGCTATAGTAGCAAAACTTGGTGTTCAAAGAATTATATATTTGGAACTTGAGAACCTACTCTAGTTGCTTTAACATGGAATTCCACTCTATTGTGATAGTATTTACATAGTAGAGTACTTTCTCCCTATGGTGATAGTCTTCACATATCAACACAAATTCTCTAACTTTTGAGGTCATATCATCCCAATGCAAAGGAGGATAAAAAATGAAGTTCTTCAAGTTTGTCAATGCAGCTATGGTGTATGGTCATTGTGAAAACATAAAACATTATGCTAGTTTATATGTCAAATTAAGTAGCAAATGAAAATGTTGTACATCCCAATGTGACTAATTTATAGGAAAGACTGCTTGAGCTAACAAATGAGATGATTCATAGGGATGCAATGGAATGAGTCATCCAAATTTAAACCTACAACAATGAATCTTCCACAATAGGTAACTTGCTAATAAGATGTAACACTTTTCACTTTATGCCTTTATCTCCAAAAATGAAAGGCCATAGCATAACAAAATTAATGATGAAACCCAAATTAGAGGATAAAAAACATAGCCCATATCCTCAAATCAAAACAAGAGCTTCAAAACCTAAACTAAAGAAATGGCAACCCAAATCCTCATTTCAAAATGATGCTCTAATACCAATTATATTGGAATAATTTTGACTCTAAAATTTATTTGTTTATGCTTACATTACTGAATTAGGTTACATTATATACCAATTTTTCTTGCTCAGTATAGCATAAGCATATTCCATGTGAGGAAGGTAGTTTCCATGTGAGGACAATAACTAAACTTAACTAACTTGGACTTAGTATCCTTGTGAGTGGTAGTTGGAACTACTTCTCAATCTCATGCCACTAACAAGCTAACAAGCTTTGTCATGTTTTACATAGGATAAATCCTAGGAAGCTTATTAATAAAAAAATCCTACACTATTATTTACAACAATAATCAATCATATACTAAAATCATCAATCCTCATCAGTTATATATTTGTATGTATCCAAGATAGTGGAACAATTGTAAGTTGATTACAATTGCATGGCTATGAATGATGTTAAAATTCTCACACTATTATGGAATCTCCCTTGAGAAGGTGGTACATAATGGAAACTCTAATCAAAAGGTGGCCACTATAGTACCTCATGATATGTTACTTTGTTGAAATAAATATTATACGAGTGTTACTTGTTTTAAATATCTACATATATTAAATAAACTATGTATATTAGTATGTAAATAATGACATGAGTTTTATCATCATTTATCATAGAAAGGGAATTTTTTTCCTACCCTTCATACTGAAGGGTGTGCTTACAAACTACCTTGAAAATAAAAAAGGGCAACCCTTTAGTTTTGATCCTTGAATACCACAATACCAAGTACCATGTTAACATGGTGATGATGCAATATAGGTGAGACCTAATTCAATCCATATAACCAATTTTTTAAGATTAAATTAATTAATCATTTTCTTAAAATCACCTTCTATTAAATTACATTCCATTTTTTTAATAAACTATGTATGGCTTCTATTGGGGGACACTTCCATCAAAATAACAAAATATTATATTTTCTACTTAGGTCAATTAAACCATACCCAGCTTACCTTATTATAAAAAATATTCTTCATTTTATTTTCTATCAAATATATTATTTATCTTTCTCAAAATAGTATGCTTCTACAATGAACTCCTTAATATCATTTTTTTTAAGAGATAAAATCTCACTTGTTCATTTGCCTTCTAAGATTTGAGTTTTGCCAAGATGAAGATCAACACCATAGTTGGATAAATTATTTTCTACTTATTTTTCTTCTCTATAGACAATATTTTTAAGAGATTCCATACAAGAATAGTGGATGAAAATCAATAGTAATGTTATTTTTATCCAATCCCCATACCCATTTTTGTTCATTGAATTAATAATATTTTGTGAATCCCCATCAATTGAAATGCATTTGTATTCTATTTCAATTATAATTTTAATCTATGTAAGAAATATCCTAGTCTTTACATAGTTGATATTGGAAGTCCCAAATTATTCTTAGAGAGTGAGAAGAAGTTTGCTTTTATTATTTCAAAAAAACATCATGTCCAACAAGTTTTACTAAATTTTCTTTGCATGCACCATCAAAATTAATTTTCATAAACTTAATTTGTAGACATTTTTATTTTATTATATATCAAATAAAGTTCTTTGTGTTAACTCAATTTTCACAAATGACACTTCTTATACAAGGGACAATGAAGAAGTAAATCATCTAATATTTTTAGATTCTTATCACACAAGATACACTTGAAAGCTCTATGATATCCTTTTCTTTGTAGATTATCTCCTATAAGAGTCTTACTTTGGATTGTTAACCTAAGAAATTTTGAGGCCTTAGGGAGAGTCTCTAAAGACCAAATATTTTTCCAAGGGAAATCATTAGGAGTATAAATTTTTGATTGCTCTAAATACTCATATTCCAACTCGATAGAGTATTCACCATCTTTTGATAGATTCTAAACCAAATCATCCTTTTGCATAAATTGAGAAAATAGCACTCTTGAAGCATCTTTTGAAGCTGATCTACTATTTCTTTGAATTTATTTCCTTTAAAAAACTTGTTAGTATAAAAGCCTTGATCTGTAGTTGTTTCCCACATTAATACAATCATTGAACTTTAGATATTTTCAAGGTAGACATACTCGATCCAATGATTATCATTTTGAATCGTAAATAAGAGATTAAGTATTTAATCAAATGTTAAATTAAAATTTTATATAATCCCCCTTATTTATTGACCATCTAATATATTTTTTGTTTGATTACAAATTAGTTAATATGAAGTTCCATGTCAATAGTCTTTTAGGTAGGGTTTTTTTCTTGAATAATTTCATTGCATCGAGTATTTTTGAAGTAACATTTTATCAACTCTTTTCTTGATTTTTGAATAATATCTATCTATTATGAGCAACAAAAGAATTAACATTGTATTGAATATTGAAGAACAATAAATAGCATAGTGAGACAGTTCATATAGTTGTGGAACTACCTAACCACCACAACTACCTATACTATGTGGATATGCGCTTCATGACAAATATAAGTGCTAATAAAATATAATGTATTAACCTAGCACTATGCTAATATAGGCCAACTACCTATACTATGTGGATATGTGCTTCATGACAAATATAAGCGCCAATAAAATATAATGTAATAACCTAGAACTATGCTAATATAGGCTAACATCCCCCCTTATTACATTATTTGAATATACAAATACTGTTGTGAAACAATTCAAATTTGACACGTGCGAGTACCTTAGTGAAAATATCTGCAACTTGTTCATCAATGGGAATGTACTAGAGCTGTATGTTGTATCTTGGAAATTCATCTCGAATGAAATGATATTGAGTGTCAATGTGTTTGGTACATTCATGAAACATTGGATTCTTGAAAAGTTTCAAAACACCTTGGTTATCACAAAATAAGTGAATTGGAAGTTTCTTTGGAAGAACCATACTTGAAAGAATGTGACTCAACCATATCACCTCACAAATGGCTCCATGTGTTGCATGTTATTTTGCCTCTGTAGGAGATAAAGCAACCACCTACATCTTCTTACTATGCCAAGAGATAGGTCTAGATCCAAGATGGAAAATATATCCAAAAGTTGATTTTCAATCATCAATGGATCTGACATAGTCTAAGTCCATGTATCCTTAGAAGAAATTGTAATTCTTCTTGTACTCTAGGCCATATTATGTACTACCATGGACATAATGAAGAACCCATTTTGCTTCTTTCCAATGACTCACCTTAGGTTCTTGCATGAACCTTGAAATATAACCCACAATAAAACTAATATTTGGCCTAGTATTTGTTAGATAAATGAGACTCCCAATCAACTGGAAATAGAGAGTACCATCTACTTATGGAGAAGTATCATATCATGATAACTTAAGCCCTGGTTCCATTGGAGGCGATTTTGGCTTGTAATTAGACATACGATATTTTTCAATCAATGTCTTGGCATACTTATTTTATGTCACTTTGATATGATTCTTTTTCAAAGCCACTTCTAAACCAAGACAATAGTGAAGAAGTCCTAGATATATCATATCAAAATATTATTTCAAGTCATATTTCACTACATCGATCATGTTCTCTGAACTGTAAGTGATGATCAGATCATCCAAATAGAGTACCAAAAGTACTATGTCAGAACCATTGTTCTTTATATAGAGATTAACATCTGAAGGACTTATTTTGAATCCATGCTATAATAAGTGACTGTCCATTTTGATGTACCAAGCTCGTGGAGCTTATTTTAACCCATACAAGAATTTAACCAACTTGTAAAATTTCCACTCTTGGCCTTCAACCACAAATCCTTCTAGTTGGGTCATATACACTTCTTCTTGCAAGTCACCATTCAAGAAGGCACTTTTGACATCCATATGATGTAACTTCCACCTGAACTGAGTTGCCATAACACAAAGTACATGAATGGTAGTCATTCTTGCAGTGGGTGCAAAAGTCTCTTCATAATCAATACCTTATTTTTGAAGATAGCCCTTTGCAAAAATACGGCCCTTATGCTTATCAATAGTTCCATCTGCCTTATACTTCACTTTGAACACCCATTTGCAGCAAATGGGCTTCTTTCCAAAATTTAGATCAACTAGCTTCCATGTGTTATTTTTCATGAAAGATGTATGTTCAACATCCATAGCAGCCTTCCACTGAGGCTCACTAAGTGCATATTGAACTATTGTGGGTTCATTCTCATCCAATGCATACATATAAACCCTTTCATCATCCATATCTACTTCTCTGTCTTCCTCTATATCTACAAATAGTTTATCAAACTATTGGTAAAGCTCATCAACCTCTAAATTTGATGCCTTTTCTCTCATCTGTTGAGTCATGCTGCATGTGCAAGGTCAATCTAGAGTTAGATATGGAAGTGAAGTGAACTTTGAATCTCTTAATGTGCTAGTATACCATTTTGGAACCTTTTTCTATGGGGTTGGAGCCTCTTTTTATTTCTTAGTCTCCTCTTCATCCAGGTATACAACTGTAGATGTATCATCTGATGTTAAAGCTTCATCAAATACAACATGTCTACTTAAGTGAGTTTTCTTGGTTTTTGGATCTATCAATCATTATCCCTTTGAATGCTCATCATAACTAAGAAAAATACACTGCAAGGTTTTCTCATCTAATTTCTTTTTCTTCTGTTTTGGAATGTGCATGAATGCATTACACCCAAAAACCCTTATATGAGAAATGGAGGGTTTCCTACCAATCCATGCTTCTTGTGGAGTCATGCCCTATAGAGATTTTGTGGGTGCTCTATTCAGGAGGTATGTTACTTTATTAAATACTTCTATCCAATACTACTACTCAATATGTGCCCCATTAAGCATACAGTGAATCATTCCCATGATGGAACGGTTTCTCCTCTCAGCAACTCCATTTTGCTATGGATTATAGGTTGTTTTCAGATGTCTCCTAATCCCATGTGAATTCAAAAATTATGAAAATTATTTGGAGGTATATCCCCCCCTCGATTTGAGTGAAATGTCTTTATGGAACATCCTAACTCATTCTCAACACTCTTCTTGAACTGATAAAAGTACAAAAATACCTCTAATTTCAATTATAAAAATAAAACCCACATCTTTCATGAGTAATCATCAATAAACAACTAAAAATACCTCTTTCCACCATAACTATTTGGCATAGGACTACATAGATTGATGTGTACCAACTCCAAAGGTTTCTTAGCTTGTGAAGAGCTCACCTCAAATGGTACTTAGTGTTGCTTCCCTACTAAGCAATCCGAGCATACTGGAAAAGTGGATGAAAGGTTGAGAAGACATTTCACCATCTCATACTTGTGTTTGATACCATGGAAACATAAGGCATAGAAATGGCGTCTAATATAAAGAAGCCATGCTTGTATAAACCTATTGCTACATGATTTCCATTTATGGTGATGAAGCATTGCTTCTTGCCATACTCAAATTTGAAAACAACATCCATGTTGTTATCCAAGATTTATGGAATTGATAACAAATTGTTTGCCAATCCAGGAACATAGAGAAATTTATCAATATGAAAATGTCCATATGGAAGAGTGACTAAAACATCTCCTTGACCTTGGACTCGATAGGTCTTATCATCAATAATTATCACTGATTTGCCTACCTTTACCTCAAAATTCTTAAACCATGATCTATCACCAGTCATGTGTTTACTAACGTAAAAATAAATATACCACACAAGATCCTTCTAATGAGAAGATGTGTGGGTTATGATCACTTTGTGTCCTCTCTCAGAGTCTAAGTTTTATTCCTCATAACCAACATATCCCTTGGGTTGCTTATCCTTCTTCTGTGGTTTGTATTTCCCTTTTCCTGTTTTCTTGTGATCTTGGTCATTGGGTTGTTTATTCTTGAACCAACATCTGTTGGTGTTATGGTTATCCATATCATATATTTTGTAATATTTATTTTCTTTCTATTGAAGTTGTTTCCCTTTTCCTTTGAATGAAGATCCTCCCTTTTGAAATTTACCTTGCTTCTTTCCCCCTTGTTTTGAGTAAAGTGCATTATCTAACACTTCATATATTTGAAGCTGATTTGCCTCCTCAGTTTGAAGCAAATTTACCAACTCCAAAAAAGTAACTTGTCTACCAGACACTTGAAGATATGTGATCAACACCTTGTAGGATTCTAGAAAAGCTCTCAAAATGACTAAATCCAAGAGAGTATATACCACTGCTTCACCCATAATATTCAATTTGGCTTTCAATTCTGCCACTCTGCATAAGAATAGTTCAATTGATTCACCAAATTTCATACTGAATGTATGAATTTGAGATTTAAGGTTAAGAATAGTGGACTTATTCTTCCATTAATAGATGTCGATTAAAGCATCCCATGCTTGTTTACCAGTTGTAACATCACAAATATGAGGTTGTACCTCATCTATAGTAGCAAGCAGAATAAACATGAGAGACCTTTTGTTCTTATTCTCAAATACCTCTTGATATGGTCCTGCTATTGTAGGATGTTTTGTAGTTCTAGTCACTACAACCCACAAATATTCAACCTAAAGGATAGCTCTCATCTTTGTTTTCCATGGTGCAAAATTAGAACCTTTGAGCAACTATGAATATGATAGATATTTGTGAATAGTGGCCATTGTGAAGGCTCCTTATATCACCAAATGGTCCCCCTTTATTTATACTTACAAATAGTACGTGAAAGGGAATTCAATCAAATTGGTGGCATCTACCTCAAAACCCTTCTGAAAAAGGATGATGAGTTGGAGGAGTTTAATCCAAATAATAAGGATGAATTAGGGTATAAAATGGAGTGAATATCAAAACTGGCTTTCCTTATTTCTCCTCGATTATTTATAGAGAATAATATCTTAGACATTTTTATTGCATCTATGTTAGGCATTAGATGTAGTATCCCAAAGCACGACAACATTACCTGTAAGTGTGGGCCAGAGGTACCATTTATACCGAACACTGTAGTGCAATAAATTGCACAAATAGGTGTAAAATTTGGGGTCTTTTCTTTGTTTGTTTTTAATTTTAACTTATGATTGAATTGCTTAAAAATAGGAAATAAAAGAAATAAATAATCACAAGTGCCCACAAATTTTAACTTAGGTGTCGGTTTCCACCAAAAATGTATGTATTACAATGATTTTTGAAAAATATTTGAGATTTTTGTTTGCAAAAATGATATTCAAATCCACAAATTTTCTCCCCCCCTTTGTCTTAGAATTTTGCAAAAGAAAATACTTTTGATCCCCCTTTTTAGTTGTAAAATAAACTAGGGTGAAAAAATTTGATATACCCTTTCAATTTGCAAAAAGAAACTAAGTGCAAAATTTTTCTTATCCCTCCATGGAAAAATGCACAAAGGTTCCTTTCTTGGTTTGAGTGGCAACAAAACAAATGTGTGCTTTGAAAATAAAAAATACGATGTTCTTATCCCTAAAAAAAAAACACTTGGTCTTGTTAGTCTACCACTAGCTTGCTTTGTTTTGGTAGGTTTGTAATTGCAAAAAATAATTTAATTTTGCAAAATATAACCTAAGGTAATATAAAAAAACTACCTTTGTAAAAGCTCCTTGTGCAAAATATTATTGGGTGTGTGATTTGAACCCTTGTCGCCCACCAAGAGCTTTAGCAAAGAATCCCTCGACCAACCCCTCTACGAGCACATACGAGTATTATCATGCACAATAGAGATGATATCATTGCATTTCGACAAAACTTTAAATTTTTTTTTTGTGGGGATTATATCCCACATGTAGTCGATGACTACGCTAGCACAGGTTTAAAATAGCCCATGCACGCTAAGTTCTATGATTGTCTTCAAGTAGTTGGAAAGACTTTGTTTTACCACCATCTATCCAACAAGTGCCTACCATGTATGCTTGGAGGTCCATGTAATCCAACAAGCCATGTCAGTCCAAGCCACATCACCCACCGCATGTCTATGCCACATCAACCACTAGGTGTTTGCTCACCTTGATCTACGTACTATTAGAAGTCTGCCACATCAACACCTATATTTCCATATCAAAAACCTTACCACGTTAGCCTCCCTATTGGATTCCATGTCAGCAACCTTCTACCTACGCTCCTCGGTCTGCATGCTCAAAAAATGTGTAGAAATGCTCCTCAGTCTACATGCTTGAAAATATGCAAAGATGCTTCTAGTCAAACTACAATTGTATCATATGGGTTTGGGTACACTTGTTGCCTGTCCTAGCCTTGAATATGGCATGCTTCAGTTTGAAAAAGCTACCTTGGATTTGGAGTGATCCTTGGGTCAGATGCAGGTTCTACAAGTGATGGAAAAGTTGAAGAATTAAACCATATTGCCCACCAACGCTTATCACATTGCCCAAAATGACACGCTCTGATACCATATTATGAGCGGCAAAGAATTAATATTGTATTGCATATTGAAGATCAATAAATAGCATAGCAAGATAGTTCATATAGTTGTGGAACTATGTGGATATGCACTTCATGAAAAATATAAGCACCAATAAAATATAATGTAATAACCTAGCACTATGCTAATATAGGCTAACACTATCCAAGTTTTTTCCCTAAATCCAAACTCATAAGTCTACAATTTCATAAGCCTATTGTTGTATTTCATAGTAATTTCTAGTAACCATTAGAAGTAATCCATTCACTCAAATCTTACAAAAAAAAACATAAAAAATATTAAAGATAGATATAGATGATGGGTTTCATTGAGTACCAAATAATCACTACATTATATATAGATACAAATCATAAAAATTTGATACAATGGATGAAGTGGTTGGATGTTACTTATACCAATACATAATCAAGTTAACCCAAGTCAATATAACAAGTGGGATTTAGATTAATCATAAATTAAAATACAGGTTTAACTATAACAAAGTTAACCATGATCCATAGAGGTTATATATAAAAATAATATACAATAAACTAAATACATTTGTACAATGATTACTCATAGGTATATATAAGATTACATCATACAATGTTAGCCTTGGCCATAAATCAGATTGCACTTTCAACACCCTTCATAATCTAAACTAAGTTCCAAATGAGAGAATACATTAGTGATGATAATATATTCCATCATAATAGATGATCTAGTAGACCTCTATACTTGAGTAATTCTTAGTTGAACCTCCTCATAATTTAAAAGTTTGTTTATGCAAATATACTCGACATAAGAATATCCTCATGTTGGACCATAGTCACCATAACCAATGTTAGATACTCTCACACATATACAAATAACACCTCCTCTATGAATTTTATGAGGAAAATATTCCAATAACACCCCTTATTATTAAATACTCCAATATTTTATAGTTGCATAAGGCAAGACTTGGAAGCATGACTCTCCCTTTTGCAACACACTTTACTTATTTGGAAACTTTGACTTGCCCTTGGCACACATTATTTTCATCACCAAAAGAAGCTTTTTATGAACTTATTTATGATAAGATCCATGAAAAAATTCTAATAGTACCTATACAAAGAATATAAAAGATAAGATATCATGAAGTGTTATATCTTCATGCATAAAATGAATCAATATCCCAAGTGTCTGATAGGGAGAGGAAATATTGACTAAAGTATATCCTCCATATTTTCTATGTTTCTCCAAAATACCCAATAGCTTCTTCTAAAGTCAAAAAACCAACTATTTATCCCATGAATATGGATCAAAGATTTTTATTCCATAATATAATATAAATTCTATCCTTTGAATAGGGCTCATAAGTCTTAAAGACACCCACACAATAGTCTCTCCACTTGTAGTAAATTCTTGAAAAAATACCACCAATGCAAAGAGCACAAGAAATTGTGTAATTTGAAAAAAAAATACTCAAAATACTTTTGAATGCAAACATTATACCCTCTAGAAGTTTCCACTCCAAAATAGCCCTAAAGTGACTTTTTTGAAATACATCAATATTTTTTAAATTCCTTCTAATTTTTCTACAAGAAAAATAATAAGAACTAAATATCTCCTTTTACTAACTACATCAAAAGGTAGAATTCCCTTATGACCATCTATATTGACCACCATCATCACCACTTGGATCTAAAGTTGTCCCCTCTCCATGAAGAAGGATGTCATGCATCATAACAATAAAGAGCTCCAACCCTTTAAATGCACATGGTGCACACAATTTGAACTAAGGAAACTGAGTACACCTTTTTCTTCTTCCCACCAAGGAACCAAATCTTCCAAGTGGGATAAAAGCATCGTAATTATCCCTCCTTTACTATAGCACCAAGTCCTCCTTGTAAATAAATAATGTTTAACTCTCTATGAAGAAGTCAAGACACCCTTTTGAAGTTAAAGCAACAATACTTCTTCTTCTATAAGTGGTTTGGAACTATGCAAAATAGATTTAAAAAAGTTTCAATAATAATATAATACAATCTAGAGTAGGCTAAATTCTCCAAAAAAAATTAGAATAATTAGAGAAAGAAAATTTTGGATCTTCCCTTCGTATTTTTGTCAAAGGTGCTTATGAAGCTTTGATATGTAATTCCTTCTAGAATTTGAAAGAAATATTTGAGGATCCAAACAATCTTTCTACATGACCAATAAATGACACTTTATACCCACTTTAATACCATGATTAAATTCATACCAATTTCCAGTAATGATCTAAAGCAATCCATTTTCTCAAATATTATATAGAAAGCATAAAAAATGTTAAAAGATATAAAAATAATGGATTCCCTTGAGCATAAAATGATCACTATATTATCTATAGATAAGAATCACAACACTCTGATACAATGGATGGAGTGGTTGGGGGGTATTTATACCAATACCAAAAACCCCAATACATAATCAACTTAACCTAAGATGACACAACAAGTGGGTTTTAGGTTACCAATTATGAGTTTAACCATAAAAATGTTAACTATGGCCCATAGAGATTACATAATTAAATAATATAAAAAATTAAATACATTTATATAACGATTGGATGTAGGTCTGTACAAGATTACATCATAAAATTTTGGCCTTGACCATAAGTCATTACACTTTCAACACCTATCTCTCTAATATTATTTCCTTTGCAAACCCTATCCCACTTTCAAAGAGAAAACACATTTTTTCCAACATCCTTTCCAAATAAAATCTCTTTGAATTTGATCAAATTTGAATGCTTTACTTGGTAGTCTTGAAAGTGGCATCATATATAAAGGTTAATTGCAATGTAGTATTTATGGGTTGTAGCCTTCTAACCATGATTAATAAATTACCTTTCCAACTTGCTAAACAAGATTTCATCCTATCCAAAATTGATTCCCAAAGCTCCTTCTTCTTTTCTTTAGAAGACAAAGGAATACCCATAACAATCCACTGTAAATCTAAGGTACTGTTAACAAACAATATCCTAGGTTTTGTAGTATTGACCAAATATCCAGAAACCTTCTCATAACATGATAATATTAATTTAAACTTTATGGACTCACTAACTAATGGATGACCCAAAATAAGAGTATCATTAACAAATTAGAGATGAGATTTAAAGTGACTATTTATTGTGCACCTGAATGCTTTGATTTTTCCTTGCAATTTCAAAGAAGCTCTCCCTAATGCCTTTGAAAGAATAATAAATAGATAATGAGATAATGGGTCACCTTGGTGGAGTCCACATGATTACTAAAAATATCTAGCAGAGGTTCCATTGATAAAAATAGATAATTTTAGAGTGCTATAGCAATGTTCAATCCATTCACACCAACCTTGATCAAAACCATTTTTTTGTAAATATCATGTATAAAACTCCAACAAACAATATCATAATTTTCTTTAATATCTATATTATAAGTATCCATAACCTTTTATTGGAATAAAGAGAATGTATGGCCTCCTATGCAATGATTACACCATTTAGAATTTATTTAACATGAACAAAATCATATTGATTGTCTAAGATATACTATTAGCTTTTGATGCTAAAATACTTAATGAAATGCAACCACAAGGTATAAAATGAGCATGCAATATTAAATATATGATAATGGTAATATAATAAGCATGTAAAACTCATAAGAAAATTCTATAATAACTCATAAAACTGCCATTAATGAAAGCTCATGAAAATGAGATCTTCATACAAAATATGGAGATCTCAAATGCTCCATTCTTCATACATGTTCTACATTGTATCTAACTTGAGCATGTACTCTACTCTAATGTGCTCTTGCACTCTCCCCTCTCTTTCTCTCTACTACAAAAGTCAATATATAATAGAATATGACTCTTGGCATTTCCATATTCCTATGACACTTCATCTTCCTATTTATAGACTCATGTACACATGGACAACATGCACATTTACATCATCAAGTACCTTGCACATTCTAACAACACTTGTGCATTTATTATATTGCATAAAGTAACTACTCAAATCCTAATCTAAGACACACTCCTAATCTAAAGATGTACCCAATATGGTACATTAGCATGTACCAAATAATGTAATATATTCCAACACCCCCTTGTATTACATTATTTGGTTATTGAAGACTTTAGTCTTCAATATGGTCCTCTTCCTGATTCTGGAACTTGAGCTCTTCTTTTCTACTTTCTTCATTTTGATCCATGTCTGTATCCTAATCAAGAAAATAATTAGTATCTTCATAAAATACTATTTTGGTTGAAAGAGCTTTAACTTCATGTTCATTTGTAGGTTCTTCCAATTCCTGAATTTCTTGAATCTCTTGAACTAAGTATCCTTTTTGTTTTCCTTCTCTATATTGTAGTTGAGGATAATTGTATTGATTCTGAGAAGTATATGGACACTAAAATTGTTGCTGATGTGAATTATATTAATTTTGATATTATCTTGGTTGGAATGACCTATTTGATTGGCTTCCAAAATTTATTTGATTTCCTTGATATTGATTTCTTGGATTGAATTTACAATAATTGGTACTATGTCCTTTCTTTCTGCATACTTGACAATATCTATTATTCCATATTGATCTACCCTTTGAGAATGAAGCAATATTTCCTTGTGGATTATCTTTTGTGACTAAGGCATTGTTAGTCATTTCATCTTTCACTGAATTTTCTACTTCATATTCTTGTAGTATATTGACTAATTCATCAAATGATGTATCTTTACTTAGAATTTGTAAATATGTGACTAGATGCTTGTAGCTTTCTAGAAGTGCTCTTAGGATTACTTGAACAAGAAACTTATCTTCAACATTTTCTCCTAAGGTTAACAATTTTCCTTTTATATCTACCACTCTTCTTAGAAATAATTCTATACTTTCACCACTATTAACTTTTAGAGAATGCAATTGAGTTTGGAGATTCAAGATAGTGGCTTTATTCCTTCCTTCAAATATCTTGGCTAAGATTTTCCAAGCTTCTGTAGAAGTTGTTGTTGAACTAATGTATGGTTGTATTTCATCTGTAATTGCAAATGTTATTATCATAAGTGATTTTGCTTCATCTTCTTCATACTTTTGAATCTCTCTAGCTTCTTTAGTGGGTTTAGTTTTTGCCCCTTTAACAATATCCCAAAGTTTTTCAACTATCAATATTGACCTTACTTTGTTTTTCCATGAAGTGTAATTAGGTCCTTTAAGAAGTTGGGATTCTAAAAGAAAGAATTTATTTGTTGTCATGATAATACTTGTAAGCTACCTTATATCTCCCTAGTTTAGAGTATGTGATCAAATTTGATAATATGGTCTTGATAAAATGCTTAGCTTTCTAGGTTACCTTTGAGTTGAAAACCTTTTTACTCCCTAATGTTCAACTTTTACTCTTCAAGATAATCACCTTATTTCTCCCTATTTATGAATAGAAAGCTAAAGATATTTTGATGCAATTTCAATTTTGATGAGGTTCTCTATTTTCAAGACCTTTAAGTTGGATTCTTTATGTCTCTTTAATTTGAGCAAGAGACTAATATCAAAAGTAATTTTTCCAACTTTCTAGCAACTCTATGTTTTGCTTCTTTCAATTTTCAATAATATAGTTTCTAAATTTCAATAACTTAAATTTGGTGTTGAATTCCTTATAACTCCCTAGTTGGAAATTTAGAAAACAAAGGTATTTGCAAATTTAATATTTCTATTTCAATGTAGAAATCCTTATTCCTCCAAGTTAAACTATTTGCAAAATATTTCTATGTAATTTGAATGAGGTAATTTCAAAACCTTTCTAAAAACTTCTTTCTTCAAAAAACTTCTAAGGCATTCAATAATTCTTCTAAGGTTGTAAATCTATACCTTATTTCTCCTTTTATTAAAAAACCTTGAGTATAATAAATTAATTAACCTTGACTTCAATATTATGCCTTGTATCTCCTTAATATTTTGCAAAGGTTTTAGATTAGACTAAATATTTCTTACCTCCTTTAATATAGCACTCCAAATATTTATCTTGCTTACTTTATTCTGCAACTTGCACTCTCAAGATGCTCTTCATCCACTGTGATGCATTCAATGCACTTTGACGCTCAATCTCCAATGCTTTGACTCTCCAAATTGCATCTTTCTCTTCCCTTCATCGTAGCGCATATGCACTATTATTTTACACTTCACTCTCTCCTCTTATCTATTCTTTATGTATGTTCAAGTGGCACTATAACCCATGCCTTTATTACATGTAGAAGGTGTTACTTACGTGATGATTGGTACTTCTCTTCCATTAGGACACTTGGCATTCAAGTTGATGCTTCTTCTAGGGTGTCTGAATACTCCTTGGTGGTTGGTGCTTCGTATCCTAGGTGATAAGTGTATTTTACACCTATAGCACTTGTTGATGAACGTTACAACTTCCTACCTCCTTGGTAACATTTAAGTTTTCACTATGCTTGACTTGTTTGTCCCCTCTGCAATGATGGTTTCACTTCCTTGGTGCTCAGACTATGATTTAGCTCTCCTCACGGTGGTTGGTGCTCTATGTCTGACGTACCAAATGGCAAAAAACAACCTTATATCTTTACCTTACATACCATATGATTGCTTGATTCTTCAATACCTTTCCTTTCAATGTAATGCTCATTAATGAGTAATCTTCAACCAATTCTAGCAGTCTTCCTTTTGTTTCAATAGGTATACATTATGTTGGTCATTACTCAAGTGTCTTACCTTACTTTTATGTTATGTAGTAAGTGTTATATCAAATTATGTAAATGATGATTAGCTCTCCACTATCCTCCTTTCAATGGCCTTGTATTGAGTTTATGCAACCCTAATGGTGGTTCACTTAACTTCACCAAAGCTCCTTCAATGGTGATTCTCTTCCTCAACTATGTTCTCAACTGAATGGTGGTGGCACTCTAGGTAACCTTCTTTGATGATGGTGGTGGCTCCTCTATGTTGGCCTGGTGGTTCTTCCACTTATTTGGTGGTTGCTCAACTTGGCATCGGTTGGTTTCTTTCTATTGGTGGTGCTCTTACCTCTTTGTTCAGTATTTGGTATGCTTGGAATTTTTCTATGTAAATGGCACTACTTCTGGGTGCTTAACTTCAATAGAGCTTTGTGCTCCTTTGTTGTAACATATTATTGACTATTGTATGTAGCTCTAGAGAGACACTAGCTCATGCCTTTCTATTACTTGCCCCTTGTACTTTTAGTCCTTCTTAAATAGTTACACTAGCTTTCTTGAAATGGTGGCTTTCTTATCCAATATGGTGGTGCCTCTTCTCTTTTCCAAGACTTGGTAATGGTGGTTTTTATTCCATGATAGATTCTCCTTGTTGGCTACTCTTCCATAATGACTCCTCCTCATCTCTATGATTGGTGGTTTCTTCTACCTTCTTTCTTCTCCTAACATTTGACTTCAAACTTGGACTATTTAGTTAGCCTTTTTCTTAAGAATCTGAATGTCTTGATATTTTCAAGAATCCTTTCTAAAATTTGGCAACCTTATTGCCAAATCCTTTTTACTTTTGGGCTTGTTTTTGTATGGTGACAGTTTTTCCAAATTCTTCTTTTCAGGAGCTACTCCTAATTGCAATATTCTACCTTAAGATTTCTTCAAATCTCCTCCAATGGCCACTTCTTCAACTTTCTTCAATAGGGCTTTTTCTAGCCTTCTTCTTCTTTCTCCTTTCAAGTTTTTCTTGAGATCTCTTCTTTTGGGTCTTCAAATTATGTAGTTTCTCAAATATTTAATAGGAATTTTCTTAGCCCTCTTCTATCTTCAATCTTGTAACTTCCAAATATAAAAGTTCTTCAATGGGACCTTTTTCTTGGGTCTCCTTATTAATCTCCAGTATTCAATATTCTATAGGTACCTCCTTCTTGGGTCTCTTTAATATTATATATTCAATATCCAATGGGGACTTCTTTCTTGGACCTCCTCAATATTCAAATTTCTATTTTTATGCAAGAAAGAACTAATCCCTGCATGAGGAAAGCACATAGACTTTCATGCAATTGAAAATGAAATTCTTCTCTATCCATTGTAGGAAGCTTCTCAACTTCTAAGAACAATTTTTTTGTAGCAAAAAACTTAGATTGTACCAAGCAAATCCATGCAAAATTTTAGATCTCTATAAATCAATAAACATCACTAGTTATCCTTCAATCTAGTGGAAAGAGATCTATGCTAAGTCCTAGTCTTCACGAGTTTTCCTGCAACCCTCTGGAAAGAATCTTAGCCAAAAATAAATTCTAAAAATACTAAAAATGAAATCTCCCTATCTCCTCTCAATATTATTGTGGCTCTCCCTATCTCCTATCAATCTACCTTGTGCTTTGATACCACTATTAGATTTTGATGCTAAAATACTTAATGAAATGCAACCACAAGGCATAAAATGAGCATGCAATATTAAATATATGATAATGAAAATATAATAAGCATGTAAAACTCATAAGAAAATTCTATAATAACTCATAAAACTACCATTAATGAAAGCTAATGAAAATGAGATCTTCATACAAAATGTGGAGATCTCAAATGCTCCATTCTTCATACATGCTCTATATTGTATCTAACTTGAGCATGTACTCTACTCTAATGTGCTCTTGCACTCTCCCCTCCTTTATCTCTACTAAAAAGGCCAATATATAATATAATATGACTCTTGGCCTTCCATATTCCTAAGACACTTCATCTTCCTATTTATAGACTCATGTACACATGGACAACACACACATTTACATTATCAAGTACCTTGCACATTCTAACAACACTTTTTCATTTATTATATTGCATAAAGTACTCAAATCCTAATGCAAGACACACTCCTAATCTAAATGTGTACCTAAGATGGTACATTAACATGTACCAAATAATGTAATATATTCCAACAAACACAATCTAGAATGCTTTTCAAATTATTTATCACAATTTTTGAATTGATATTATATATCATATTACAAAGGCTTATTGAATGAAAAATATCAAAGTATTACCAATGTAATAAATGTGGAATCAATATCACATATTTTCTAGGACTCTTCAACCATAAATAACATATCACTCTTCGACAAATCCTAAATTTTTTGAAAGAAAATTATAGGGTATTCATCATGGATAGGTGTCTTGTTAGTAAAGGAAGAGAAAACTACCTCATATAGCTCCTCCATAGAGATATTTTCATCAAGATTTCATTTTATGTTTGTAAAAAAAACATTGGAATATTTTGTAAAATCTTACCTTGAGCCTCATCTTGCTCAACATATGATAGAATAAATTTGAAATAATTAATTGCTTCTTCTTGAAATTTTCTTCATCCTTAGTATTTCTTCCATCTAAAGACAAAATATGTATGATGTTATGAAATGAAAAATCTATTTTGGTTGTAGCATCAAAAAATTTGATATTTTTATCTCCTTCCTTGAGCCATCTATCCCTATATTTTTGGGACCAATATGACTTATTTTTTCAATAAACTATTATAAGGATCATGGTCCATTTCATTGATTTCTCCTATAGCTTATAATTTTTTTAGTATGGATTTATTCCCTCCTTTTCTTTAAATATGTTACCAAAATATTTGGTGTTCCAAATCTTGACTTTTCTTTTAGATATTTTTAGTTAAAAAAAAAATCCTTACATACATGATCCTTCAAAATTTGCTTTATCCCACCACAACATAACCATATGGAAGAAATTAGGGTCATAGAGCCACATTAACTAAAAGTAAAATGGATTTGAATGATGATTATTAAGTAAATAACATATCAAGATAATGGGTTTGTGATATAATCTTGTTTGTAATAAAATATCCAAATAGATTGTATAATCCATCTACAACTATGTGATGGATAACAAAACTCTATTCAATATTTTTGCTATATGAGTTTTACCAATGTGTATTGTAGACACCCAATTTTGAACATTTCATCAAATCATATAAGCATGGAAAAATATACCTCGTCAGACATATCAAACATCTTGATCATTTAAACAAGCTAAAGTATCATCCAAGGGATATTTAATTACCCAAAATCAAAAGCACTATGCCCAAGCCAATAGCACCAGTGGCACTTTTGACTAAGGGGCAACACTTTTGTCAAAATTTAAAAATTTATCTTTCCTTACCTAGTCAACCTATCAATAGGTGTTTTGGAACTAGCACCAATATCATTAGTGCTAGCAACACTTCTAAAGCCAACATTATTGACTATCATAGTATATTAATAAAATATAAACAACTAATTAGTATTAGTCACCCACCAAATTAGAGACCTATCATGTTAACCCCACCTAACATTCCCCAATTCCCATGACCTAAATTTATTGAAAGAAAATCCTCCTAGATCACCTTAACATTTCTAATCCTTTCATTCATCAAATACTCTACACACCTTTGCATGCTCTTCATCCATCAATCATCCTTCAATTAGGCTAGTCTTTACTATGTGACCTACCACTTATGAATCTTGTTAATTCCATCTATTCCTTTATTGGATCCTCCAAGGAAGCCATTAATTCAATAAATACAACCTTAAGGGTATCCAAAACCATCCACTTTTTGGCTAACAAAACTTTGTCCAATTTGAAGGTCCATTCTTACTAACAAATATCCAATTTTACACTCAACTTTTCCCTGAGGAGAGAGACCTTTTCATGCTCACCTCAAATATCATCAATATCCTTGTGAGGATAAAATTAGAGGATATTGTGCAAAGGATATTGGATTTTGTGTGAGAATCAAAGATCTTATTTTAAGGTCTTCCATGACTACATACACATGGGAATTGGGGTAGGTTCTCTATTTAAGGTTGTTGGATTTATTTCTTAACATTTTCTTTGATTTCTAGCCATATTTGTCTTGCCTTTTAGTTTTACATATTTTCTTTATAATTAGACATTTAATATTTCATCTATATTATCTTATTTTCATCTTTTCAAATCAATAGTGCATCTTTATTTGGATCTACTACTTACTAGTTAGGATCCCATAATCTAGTTATCTATTGTAGGTTTCCAAGTCCCAAAACATATTTTACTACATCTATAGGAAAAAGTACATTTATATTACAATATTGGTGAATATAGTATTTTTTTACAAAGATCATAAGTATTATAGTCTATCAATCTATGTTAGCAAGAAAAAGTGCACTCACAATCGATAGCACCACCAATGCTTTCACTAGCTTGCATCACTTTTGAAAGTTGTTAATTATTTATTATTTATGACTATTTTGTTTTACATATTTTTCTAGAAAAGAAGTATAAATTAGATATACCCCTTAAAAATCTAACTATTTAGAGTTTTCCTATATGTATATACAACAAGGAATAGAGGACAAATAAAAAAAGCAATTATTCATTGTTGTACACAACAATGTCATTGGTGCTTCTAGCCAGCTAGAAGTGAAACTAGTTTTTTTTGTATTCCTTTTTTTCTTTTAGCTTAGGTTAAATTTTAAGCTTTCTATTTTGTTTAACTATTTTCTATTTGTCTTCTTTTATCATTTAAAAAATATATATATGGTCTTAGGGGAAATCATCTTTCATCATCACATCAGTTAAAGTAAATATTTAGATTAAATGTTGTATTTACATTAAATGTCAAATGTATGTAGTTAAATTTCATCTATTGCATGTTAAGTGCTCCCCTTACTTAAAAATATAAGATAATTATTTTTCATTCATATCATTGAACTAAAAAACTAATAATATTAGCATTTATCTATCTATATTTAATATTTTGAATTTGTAATTTAAATTAATTATTAGTTCAAATCCAAAAAATCTCTAGATTATTTCTAGAATAAAGTAGAACAAATAAAAATATTTAAAAAACATAGGTATTTATGAAATCAAATACTGTAGCACAGGGAAGATTGTTCCTGGAGGGGGAGGTGATTTGGAAGGTTTGGATATGAATCCCAATGTTTTGTAATAGCTTTTGCCCAAATCGTACAGGTTGTACGATTTGCCTTGTATGTTTTGCAAAAGACTCAAAACTGCTTGTACAGTCACCAAATCGTATAGTTGTATGATCCAAATCATAAAAAACTATAGAATGTATGATTTTCCACTTAGTCACTTTGTTGGAAGTCATTTTGGAATGCAAACTCAATAGTTTTGTAATCGATTTCTCCAAAACCCTAGTTTTCCTTAATTGGCAAGTTCCAACTATGCAATTGCACTACCAAATTGGGTAAATGATCAGTTGTACGATTTGGTGGTCTGGATGTACGGTTTCACCAAACCCTTGCTGAATTATTCACTTATAGATTTACCAATTTATGCACAACTCTTCTTCAAGAGATATTTCTAGTGCAATTACCAACATAGTTTCACAACATGCAAACCCTAATTCATTGTATTGGAATTAATATCATCAACAATGTTTCTAAAAATTATACAATAGCAGAATGACATTTTTGTACAACAATAATAATATGTAGGATCAAATTCTCAACATTCTCCAGGGTTATGGGTTCAATAACAATGCAATTCCATTGTAACAACATCCATATTCCATATCATTCTAGCCATACTTGCACAAAATACACAATCTAGAATTACCATCCACAAGCACAAGAGAATTCACAATAACTCACAACTGCAATGTTGCTTTCATTATTATGGCTAAATATATTTATACAATTATCAATGAGCAATCACAATGAACAACTATGATCAACAACATGAATGAACTATCAATGAACAATCCAGAACTATGAACTATCAATCAACAACCACTATCAACGAACAAACATCAAAATTGAATGGGGGTCCTTATAATGCTTGCCCAGGCTGTTCCAAAGTGGTTCCTGAGACAACCACCATTTACAACTACCATCCTCGTAAACAACCAACTTGCATTAAGGTCTTCCTAAGTCTAATTTGATTATTATCAAATTAACCTTAAATGCACATTTCATCTAATTTCACTTAATTTCTAATTGCACATTTACAAATTTGTACAATTACACCCAATTGTATATTTTATAACTTCTCATTTGTACAATTAGACAAAACCCTACATGTGTACGTTTTGACAAACCGTATAGTTAGCAAAATTGACAAACTAGAAAAATTATGCAAATCCTATTTTCACTTATTTTGGGAGGTGGATTTGTTGCCTACATCTACCCTCCCCTTTACATCATTCAGTGTCCTCACTGACTCAGTATTCTCAATCTTGGCTTATGGATATTTTAGAAAATCATCAAGCTAAATACGGAGAGTGGCACACTCATCTCACAATCTGGTCGCGTAGTTGTTGAGTTCCAAAGCCTTCAACCCATATTTATTGGCCTTCTCTTCCATAGTAGCCAAGAGTTGAACTAACTCCTCTCACTCAGATGCTCCCTTGTGTATTTTCTCTATCAATGCCACTTTCGTTCAAGCTACTATGGCTAACTCCTCATTCTTCTCCATGATGACCTTAAGATTCTGATGTATGTCAGCTTCACAAGCTGAAATATGCTCATCCTTAGCCCAAAGCTGAGCCTTATGATCCATGATCATATCATTATAGCACTTGGAATCCATTGCCATCTCCTCAATTTTATGATCTTTCTATTGTAGTTGTTCTTCAACTGCCTTCAACTAGTCCTCCTATTTGGCCAACTGTTCTCTTTGTGCTACCAATTGTTCTTCCAACTACTTCGTGCACTCTTTCGCTTGTTGGATCACAAGTTGCTTTTCCTATTCTTGTGAGTGTAGCTTATCCTCATAAGCAATCTTAATGTCATTCCATTCAACTTCTACCTTTTTCAACATTTCCTCGACCTCGATCTTGTTGCACTCTAGTTCTTCTTCAATCACAGCCATTTCTCTTTGAGTAGCATCCACTTCTTCCTTTTGTGCTTCCTTGGCCTGATAAATTTTTTCAAGACCCAAGCTTAGCCACTCAATCCAATGCATCAAGAAATTTAATTTTCATAGGGTGAAGACTAACTCTGAAGGTGCCCTTCAAAATTTTGTATCCGATGTATTCAATGGACAACTCTGGCACATTGCTCGATCCAAATACACTCATGGATATACCCTATAATTGGTCCTCACTCCATCCGATAAATCTATAATTTCCAACATTGTTGTTACCTCTCCCCTTGATAACTACCATGGGTGTTGTGTGTAAATCTGAGCTATCTATCTTGTACGCTCTTCACTACACACCCACTCCATGACCTTCTCCAATTCAATGAAGGTTTTCTCCCTCCACTACTTTAGTTGTCCAATGCCACCAATAACAAATTGCAACCTGGTACTAGCAAACATCTCACTAACTTGTTGGAAGAAGTGCTCCACCTATTCATCTATGTTTTCACCATCATTCCTTGGAATACCAAACTAAGGCACTTCAAGCAAAAATCTTGTACAAAGCCTCGCATCCCTTTCCTATGGTGGAGTTTGTTCCTCCTCTTCCTCCTATGGAACTGAACTTCCTCTAATATCTTTTATTGTACCTATTGCATTCCCTTCTTGTAGTGAAATATGAGCTATAGTATTATCCATCTCTTCTTCTTTGGATGGTCTGACCTCTTCCACATTGATAATCTCCTTAAGAAGTTGCTGCTCTACCATAGGTGCCTGGACTTCCTCTTGTGGTTTAGGCAAGTCCTCCTACTAGATTTCTACCAACCCTTCAACTTGTGGATTTGAGTGCACTTCCATATCTACTACAACTATTAAAGTTGGATCAAACCATTCTTGTGATGGTTGTGTGTTCTCCTACTCTAGTTGACTATTGCCTCCTTGCATCACTATCCTTATCTGAGGCTTCTTATTTTCCTTAGCTTCATCTGGTGGAGCTACCATCACTATTTTTGCTTTCATTTTTGGTGGTATCATTGTTCTTTCCCACCAATATTTAGATGAATCTAAAAAATCAAAATCAGTGTTCTAAAGCAGTACAAGAGATCCCATCACTTCTCCTATCTATCCTATGCCACCTGGCACACTGATATCCATAAAATCCAAATCCTCCAAATCCAAGTGCACCTCACCTGGATTATTTGGCATAGGCTCGGGTTGCTCCTTCTACATAGGAGTCTTCTCAATCATCTATCTCTCTCATTGCCTATGCATCCTAATCCACACTAGATTGGATGTTGGTGCTACTACCTCCTCCTCTTCTTGAGATAGTGGCTGCTCCTGTGGCCTTTGTTCAAGTGCCTACTACTCCAAGGTAGGTTCAAGCTATCTTCATATCTTCCTCCAAGGATGAACTTCCTCATCTGATGAAGTCTCTCCTCTCTCAATCATGGGAGGTTCTAGTTTCCTTATTGCCTTCTTTGGTCGAGTTTTCTCTGGAGTCACTTTTTGAAGAGGCACAATCTTCACCCATCACAATATAGTAGGTTGATCTGGTGATAATTCATGAGGTGATGTCAAGCCTAGAAAGTGAATGCCTATTTGGAAAACTACATCCAACATAAGAGCAATAGCATGAAAAGTCATGGCAAAGGTCTTTCTCCTTCTAGCCAATAGCTTCTGAATTCATTGTTCCAAATAGGTTCCCCAATCATACTATACTCCTTGGGTGATACCCTCCACATACTATGCCATCCAGATTGACATCTCAGAATATCATGCTTCTCTTGACAAGCGAGCCATAACTATGTTCATTGCACATGCAAGTTCATCTATCTTCAACTAGCTCTACTTGATTTCATGACTTCCAAGACCAGAAATCTTAGCTGCTACTGAAGACTTAACATTTGTGAGTGTAGTAATCAACCTGTGGGTCTCAATTTGGTCCACCATATTTTTTGAATAGGAAGTCCTTCCTTAGGCAATCCAAATGTCCTTCAAAATATCATAGCTAAGAATTCCACCTTAATATATTGGTTTTTCACCCGCACATAGGTGTAATTCTCACTGGGTTTGTATGATTGTACGATCTGCAACAAGTATTCATTATGGAATACTTTATCCTGAGGTGGGATCTATGCCAATATACTAACTCTAGATTTAGTTAGTGCTGCTCTTAATGGATTCTTTTTATCAGATTTTTCCCACCATTTTTGATAAAAATTAGTTGTCGACTGTCCAAAAGTGATATCCTTGATATCAACTTGTTCTTCTTCCTCTTCACTAAGCAGTTCATCCTGCTCCTCTAGGGTAGTCTCCCGATGAACCTCACTATGAAGTTCCCATCAGTGTGCCCTTAGTGGTTCCATATCTTCTCTCTAAAATTGCAATGGTGCTCTTCCTCTACCACCATGCTAGTATCTATGACCTCTCCATAGCCTATACACTCTCCCTCTCCAAGGATGATAGCCGCATCTCTCATGTGGTTGAAACTCTCACCCTTGACCTTGTACTGGGTAGGCCTCATTAGTTCACTTAGGCTATGAATCTCTCTGGTGTAATGGTCCTGGTGAGCCTTCCACCCTAGTGGCTACAATCCATTCTAAATGAGCTCAGAATTCTTGCATGGAGCTCATTCTTCTCCCATGGTCGATTTGAAACCACTTTCACACAACTTGTATTCAACTTGGCAATTTAGGACCAATTTCAGCACAAACGACTCCAAAATACATACAACTACACCCAAAACATATAGATACCTCCAAAAATCATACATTGCTCCTCAAAATTGTACATGTACACTTTAGAAATCGTACAACTCCCTCCAATTTGTATAGTTATGCCTGAAATCATACAATTGCACCTGATTCCATACAACTTCACAAAAATGTACAATCTAAGCTCCAAATCATACAATTCCACCTAGAATCCATACAATCAGCTCCAAATAATACAAGGATGCATTAATTCTATACAATTGCATCAAAATCCGATTGCATCAAAATCCATACAAATACCTCAAAATTGCACAAATCGGGTCCCAATTTATCTTGAAATCGTACAATCTCTCCTAGAATCATACAATTTCACCTCAAAATCATACAAGCTACTCTTCAGACCTTCACTTGGCTAAAAATTCATGTTTTTATCAAATTTGCATGATTTCTTTGGTACCCTTCTACCGTCGGTGTGCAATTTCTCCTTTTTGATTTTGGTGCACTTGTGCAATTTCCTCTCTGAATGGTGCAATTCCTCAATAGTACAAATTCTTATGGTAGTATGGTAATCCCATGTATGACCCTATTTTTTAATCTTTTCCACATGCAAGGATTGAAATGTATTTTTTGCTTTTCCATCGACCAATTTCTCATGCACTAGGGTTTACAATTTTTCCCTCCATTCTACTTTTTTGAAAAACTCAAACCCTAGCAATGTTTTTCTCCACTTGGGGTTTCCTCTAGTACCTTTCTACTTCAAACCCTCACTGCCTTAGCATGATTTTTCACCTGCAACACAATTTATACAACTAATACCAAATTTTTAGAGTGAAAACCCTAAGTTTTGTTGTGTTTCTCCAATTTCGATTGGCTTTTTCAAAAACAAGCAGATTCTATGGTGCAAATTCATTATGGGTCAAAGAAAAATTTAGTTAACTAGTGATTTTTGCATGCCCATGTGGAAGAAATTCATCGGTTGCACACTCCTTGCTCCCGAATACTCCGAAATTCACTGTTGCATATGTACGATTTGCTAAGTTGGTGAAAATATTATGCATGGCACTTGCTTTTTAAACCCTAACGTCCTCTTGCATGAAATTTCACCACCTCAGCCCTCCTTGCATGGATTTTTAACTTTTTGCATGGATGATTGCCAACTCACCCCTTTTTGCATGTCTTTTTGTCTTTTTCTTGCTTTTTTTCCTTTTCTTGCCTTTTTGAATATTTTATTCTTTTATTTATTTATTCTTAGAAATGGTCACCATTTCAAGTTTCAACTAACTTCTAAAAAACATACTGGTATCACTTGTCATGCTTCTTTCTCTTTCACCTATTCCATAGGTCTACTACAACTAGCATCACTTCAATTTGTAGCTCACACCACCTTGTGGCCTTAAACACAATCAAGATGAACAACATCATCAACATGATGGGAAACACCCATTACCACCTATGTCAAGGATCAAGGGGATGAAATTCCAATTGCAGGGTCAAGGGACAACATCCCTTGTGGGGTTGACGAGTAGCATCCCTCGTGCGTACCCTTAAGGAGTGAAGCCCTCGTGATACAGGGTGGGGTCAATGGGTGGAGCCTCGAAACCTCAATGGTGAAACTATGAAAACCATCACTATCAAATTCAAATTTTACTCTTCATTATAACTTTGGGGTCCTTTGTGCAACCCACTTAAACAACTTCTTATCGACTCCATTTTACTTCTCTTAGGCTCTAGATGACTAAATTTTGGCCTCAAACTACCCTGTCTTAACCACTGATGGAACACCTTGTACGATTTCACATGGTATGATTCCATTTTGTATGATTTCACCTTGTAAAGTTTCATATTATATGGTTTCAAATTGTACACTTTCACCTTGTAAAATTTAGCATTGTATGATTTGCACTTGTACGATTTCATTATGTATGATTTGACGGTGAATTATTCCACATTGTACGATTTAACTTGCAATCGTACAATCTCTATCAACTATACAATTTCACTTACTAGTTGTTCAATATGTGCAAACTATATGATCATACCCATCAATTGTGTAGTTTGTGCCAACTGTACGGTTTCACTTGACCTTTGTACATTTCCCTCTTGCACAATTATACAATCTTGTTCTTCATTGGAAAATTTTGATTGTATGATTGTTGGCATTTTGCAACATGCCATATTTTTTTATTGTAATCCGAAGACATTTATGATTGAGTTTTTTTAACTCAGTTATTTTTTATAGTTTTTTTCAATTCTCTGCAAATTTTCATTTTGCAAAATAAATTAACCCCAAAACATGACTTGGAAATCTACTTTGGATTCACTTTGTTGAAGTTACCAGCAGCAGTTGAAAAATTAAAAATAATTTTGCCTCAGAGAATGAGCAGCAACAAGATAAAGAAGGCCGCGAAATCGAAGAAGATATTTTATTTAAAAGAAAATAAAAAAGAAGAGACAAAAATTCGGCAAGTACAGAAGCGGAACGCGTTCACCCCAATGGAGGGGCGAACATCGTGTTCACCCCAATGAAGAGGCGAACGCGCCCCCAAAAGGAAATAGTGCGCCCAAGTTAAAAAATATGAACGCTTCGCGTTCACCCTTTAAAAAGAGCGAACGTAGTGTTCGCCCCTTAGTGGGGCGAACACGATTTTAATGTTATGGTCGCTTTTAATTAAAATGGCTACGGGTTCGTTCGAAGTTTTTTTGAGGCGAATGACATGGAGAGATAAGGTTCAAGTGACCAAAATTTTTAATGGGTGAACGTCTTCATAAATGCGGTGAAGGTATTTTGAAAACAAATGTTGCTTATTTTTGAGCAATTGTGATTAATTTTTCAAAGTGAAAGCGGCGAAATTTTATGAATATTTTTGGGTGAAAATATTTTCATTGCGAAAGCAAATTCCTTGCGACACCCAAAGATAAAATGTGAAGCAGAGGTGTGAGTCAAATCAAATGAGGTAGATTTTAATTATTAATTGCCATCATCTTCGATAATTTTAAAGATTGATTTTTCCAGTTGAAGATTTACTTCGAGTAACTGCTACAATTTAATGTTGGTGATGAAGTGGAAGATTTTTGTCATTTTCAAGAACATCTTCTCGAAGGTTTTACTCCCTCTCCAAAGCAAATTGAATATGGAGTAAATTGTTAAAGCTCATGTTTGATTTCCAAGAAGATGGAGGTGACTCAAATTTAATGCTACGGTGCCTGAATGCTATCATCTCAAACCATTTTTAGGATCGTGTCTACCGAAAGAATATTTCCAAGAAATGATGACTCATTATGTCTCTGATCTATGGACATTGGGTCATTTGATGTATTCAATGAAAGAGGCGCAAACCTCTATAAATACTAAGAAAAATTTCATTGTAAGGGGTTGGAAAAAATAGATATCCTACGAGAAAACTCTTCAAGTTCTCTACAGTAATAGTGAATTCAAAACATTTGGATTTGCAAATGACTTGGTGCATTGTCGTCTTCTACATTACGCATTTCTTTTACACAATTAGCTTTATTATTTGCTATTAAATTTAAATTCTGCAAGTTGAATTTAAATATTGCAAGTGAGAGAGTGAGTGTTGGAGTGTTGATCTGAAGATTACATGTGCGAAGTTGTATGGAAATTCTATTGTCTGTTCATCTATTTGCATGCTATTTATTGCTTGGTGTGGATTCTTGCTATCAGTCTATTCCCATCCTACACAGTCGGCCTGTGGCCATATTTCCCATTTCTTTTCGTATTTTCTAATTTCTTTCCTACATCTCTAGTCTTCAACCAATTTAGAATTAGTAAGGGAACCAACCCTCTCTGGAGATTGACATGGGGGACATCTCTTTCCTCTGGTCTTTCAATGTTGGCCATGTCTAGGGTGCACAAACGCAATTTTGTATGATTAGGCAGATATTTGACCAACAATTTTTGGCATGCCTGGTGGGACCTCAAAAGTTCCACTTTCGATGGTATTAAGGTTTGATGTTCACCTTCGTGTTGTAGAATTAGAACATCTGGTGACTCGATTATACTCAAAAATCTCCAAACGTGAGTACAACGAAAGTTGTGTCTCATGAATACAAGATCAAAGGCCAAAAATCTAGATCACCAAATTGAGTTCTATGAACTTGATATCCAAAGGCTAAGGGAACATCCTCAATTAGCCACTTTTCATCGTACATCTTCATTACCCCATATATCCCATATACCATCTGTCACATCATCACGACTAGCTGGTGTATTTTCTGCTCCCGCAAGCCCAGGTAGTACTGCCACTAGTCTTCCTCAACCTCCACCTCACATGACCACTAGTATTCCTTGAGCTCCACCTCATATACCAGTCCACATGGCTCAAAATCCACCACCATAGTAGCCACCCAAGTAGTTCCTAGCGTGGAATAGCTCAGGGGCTTTGAACTTGCAAGCACAAAATCTAGTGCCCCAAGCTGCTTTGAAGGCTTTGCCGACCTATGATGGTACCGGTAAAACTGTGTATGAGCATATCCAAGATGTAGCTTCTTTGGTGACCATCCATGACATAATAGATGAAGATGTGATGATAAAATTGTTGGTGTTGTCATTGAGAGGGAAATTATTGTATTGGTACCGATCATTGCAATCGGGTACTATTACATCATGGGATCAGTTAGCGGAGTTGCTGATTAAAAATTTCCATGAACAAGCTGATCCATACTCCTTGTTGCACTAGTTCACAATGATTCAAAGACATCCACAAGAGGAGATAGTCGATTTTAATGTCAGATTCACCCAAAGTTGGCAAAGAGTTCCTGATGGTTTGCGGCCCACACATGAGCAAGCTACTTTCTACTATCTCAGGGCGTTTAACACCAAAATCGGTATGGTTGTGCATCAAGCCAATGTGACTACATTCCCAGACCTGTATACGTAGGCACAAAAGGCCGAATCTGATCTGATTGTTGTAGGTAGACTTCCCTCAAAGATGACTATGCCCATCATTCCTGATCTTCCATAGTATTTATATTCTAGTTCATTTTCATAGCCTATGCCTTCCATGTACCCAGTTCCCTCATGGAGCTTGGGTCCACCTCAGATTGCACCTATTCCTACTCCATGACATATGACTCCAAGCTTCCCATAACTACCTAATCAGTCACTTCCACAATTACCCGCTTCTATTCCCGCTCCTGCGCTGCCAGCACCACCAGTTCCATTACCATTGCCCGTGCCTCTAGTGCCTTTGCCTCTGCCTATGCCTCCCACATCGTCTAATCCTGATCCTTTCATGGTGTTGTTGCAAGAGGTAAAATCTAATAATGTAGCCTTAAGGACAATATCCAATGAGCTTACAATAGTAAGGAAGAAGCAAGCGAAGGCTGAATTTTGATCACGGAGATTCCAAACTCCACCGATCACTCGAGAGCAAGCATCTACTAGTAGAGGCCCTAAGAAGAGCACAATGGTGCAAGAAAATGAAGAAACTAGCACAACAGAGAGGGCGTATTGGTGCTCAACATGCAATGATCCTCATGGAGAAGAAACGTGCATGGTGCATATGAATTATGTACAAACGCTAGCAGAGAGTTTGGCTGGCGGACAAGTCAATATGATCAGGGAAGCCAATCACAATTTCATGATGTCATCTGTAGAGCAAGTTTCAGTTCTCACATGATCCAGAAAGAAGCTAGTAATAGTAGATCCTACTGAGCTTGAACCCTTAAAGGTGTCGATGGAACCAAAGGTGAAAGATGAAAAGGGGAAGCCTCCAGTGAAAGTGCCTGTTGGGGTAGCTAAAGAGCAAGATTCTATCAAGTTAAAATATTTGATGCCTAAGCAAACTCAGGGAAGGGCACAAATGAGAGCATCTTCCTCACAACCTGCGACAACTACTCAAACACAAGATGAAACAAGGGAGCAGGCCAAGGAGTGACTCAAGTACCCATATTTGACCAAGCGACAAAGGGTGGAAGCTACCCAATAGTATCGAGATAAGTATGAGCGGGTTCTAGAAGAGAAGGCTCTGACTATTTCAAATTACAATATTGTGGAAGAGATGAAGAAGATACCTACCAAAGTAAGTTTGTATGATGCACTTCAGTTGCCAGGACAAGTTGACTTACTGCAAGAATATTTGAAGACTGCTAAAGATCAAAAGGAAAATCCTTCTCAAATAGTCCTAGCGCAAACATTACCAACTTCAGCTACGAGAAAGAATAGGCCTCCCCCATTTTATTTATCACTCAGAATGGAAGGGTGGATTGTACACAACTGTATGATCGACTCTGGAGCTGCGACTACTGTCATGCCAAAGGCAGTATGTGAAGTGATGGGGATGGAATATACAAGGAGTAGCCCAGGAGTGTTACAACTGGATGGGACTCTGGTCAAGATGGTGGGAGTAATCAAGGATATTCCCATTGTCCTCCATAGTATGCCATAAATCATAGTCATCCAGGAAGTGGTAGTGGTTGACCTAGAACCATACTTTAGCATGTGCCTCTCGAGGGAGTTCACAGCTAAGCTGGGAGGATATCTTTCCTTAGACTACTCGCATTTGGAGATACCATTCAAGGGAAAGAGGATTCACATTCATAATGAGAAGCCCTCACCTTTTCACATTGAGAAGTTGGAGGAAGAAGAAAGTTCCCCAGGAGCGGTTAACATGATGATCGAGGAGTTAGGAGAGGTTGATTTAATGGAAGAAGCGTTGGGTGAGCTTCACCTCGAGGATGAGTTTTCACTCATGGATTTCAATGCGATGGTTGGAATGGACATTGGTTGCTATACTATAACTAAGCCAGAGCAAATTGAAGAGAAGGTTCCTGATTCTCCCGATCCTATTGTAGACCAGTTATGGAGAATGTATTTTGATGGTGCCAGGTGCAAGAATGGTGTAGGAGCTGGCATTGTATTGATCTCTCCTGAAGGGTTGCAAAAGACCTATTCTTATAGGCTAACTTGGGGTTGCACAAATAATGCAACTGAATATGAGGTATTATGCCTTGGATTGAAGAAAGCTGAGAAGTTGGGTATTAAATAGTTGCAGATTTTTGGTGACTCTGAACTCATAATTAATCAGATCACTAATAAGTGTGTATCAAAGCAGCATTACCTAAAAGCTTATCGCAATAGAGTGTGGGACTTGTTTGAATCTTTCACTACTTTAAATGTTCAGGCGATTTCGAGAGAGCTAAATAAACATGCAGATATTCTAGCCTCTCTTGGTGCTAACTACTCTCCTATGGAGCAAGTAGTTAGAAAGCCTAAGACAGTTAGGGTAATTTATAGACCCTCGATTCCTGACAAAAACCTCTATTGGCAAGTGTTTGACAATGATGAGCAGATAGTCAACTTCCTACTTAAAGAAACTGCAAGCGTTGATGATAGAGTTCTTGTCGAAGAAGAGAGAGAAGGGATGATTCAGCTAAAAAATAATCACATCCCTAGGGGACTGATTACACTTGAAAGTCTGTTCGACCAGAGTGATCGGGCTGAGAAGCACAGGATTAAAATAGATGCGAAGGATTATAAAGAGTTGCATTTGGAGCCTGAGAAAATCATCAAGGTTGGAATAGATGGCACCCCAGAAGAACTGGAAGATATCAAGAAATTGTGTTACGAGTATCCAGATATTGTTGCCTGGAGCTACCATGATTTGAGGGGTTACGATAAGAATGTGATCCAACATACTATAGAACTGCAGGAAGGGGTAAAACCTTTTCGTCAGAAATAACGACCTGTCAATCCCAAGATTGAAGTCCTTATGAAAGCAGAGTTATTGAAGATGTTGGAGGCCAAGATAATCTATCCAATCAAGCACTCAACATGGGTGGCTAACCTGGTCCTAGTATGGAAAAAGAATGGAGACATTCGGTTGTGTGTTGACTTTTGCAATCTAAACCAGGCATCCTTAAAGGACCATTACCCTCTACCGCAGATCGATCAAATCCTTCATGTAGTAGCTGGTGCCCAGAGATTCTCATTGCTTGATGGTTTCTCTGGGTATAATCAAATTTGGGTGAAAGATGAGGATCAATATAAAACAACATTCACCACCAAGTGGGGTACTTTCGCCTACCAACGGATGCCATTTGGACTTTCAAATGTCGGTGCCACTTTTTAGAGGGCCATGGACATCGCTTTTGGTGAGTTATTGAATAGGATTATTGTGATATATCTTGATGATATGACTATGTTTTCACATCATAGAGAAGACCACATTGCTCATTTAAGGCAGGTGTTTGAGAAGTGTCATGAGTTCAAGATTTCTATTAACCCGAAGAAGTCAATATTTTCTATTAAATAAGGGAAGTTGTTGGGCCATGTGATCTCGCAAGAAGGATTGGCAATCGATCCTGCAAGAGCTGAAGCCCTCCTAAGGCTATCATTGTCGGCCAATAAAAAATATTTGCAATCTTTCTTTGGCCAAATCAATTTCATTCGTAAGTTTATCGTTGATTTCGCTCAGGTGGTGAAACCCATGACTGAGATTTTGAAGAAAGGTGTTGAGTTTAAATGGACTGAAACAAGAAGACAAGCTTTCAAGGAAATCAAGGAGAGGATTACTCAGGCTCCGGTATTGATTAATCCTGATTATTCTAAAGATTTCATTCTCTATGCGGTAGGCGAACAGGAGAGTTATGCTACAGTTTTGACACAACGACAAGAGGATGGAGATGAGAAGCCAATTGCTTTCTTGAGTCAGGTTATTGCTCCTCATCAAGAGAAATATAATTTTATTGAGAAACAAGTATATGCAGTAATGAAAGCATTGAAGAAATTCTGACACTTTGTTTCTCAGAGCAAAACGGTTGTGTATGTCATACACCCTGATGTAAGAAAATTTATTCTCCAAGGAGAATTAGGAGACAAGAGAGCAAGTTGGGTCTCAAAAATTCAAGAATATGATGTGGAGATCCGACCAACCAAGCTAGTTCGTGGGAGAGCTCTATGCCAGGAGCTAGCCAAAAGTGTGGCCTCCGAATCATTGGATGTGGTGCATGAGGATAGTCTGGGTGAGAACATTTGTGCAAACCATACCGCCAACGATCTTGATTGGACCGAAGAGCTAATTGATTATTTTACCTCAAGAAAATGTCCATCTCGCCTTGATGCTTCGCAACATCGAAGATTCAGGTTGCAAGCTCTCAGATATACTTTGTTGCCCGAGGGGTTATTTTACAAAAACATTGATGGAGTTCTTCTCAGGTGTGTGAGGGACTCCGAAAAAGAAAATATATTAGAAGAATTTCATTCTGGACTATCGGGTGGTCATTATGCAGGAAGGTCCATGGCCTTAAAAATCATCCGAGCAGGCTATTTTTGGCCTACCTTGTTTGTTGATGCTCACAAAGTAAGTACTCACTATGACAGTTGTCAGTGATATGTTGGCAGAATCAGAAAGGGGGCATTGCCTCTTCGCCCGATTCAAGTAGAAGCACCTTTTCAGCAGTGGGGTCTTGACTTTGTGGGAGTTATTGAACCACATTCCTCTACAGAGCATAAGTACATATTGACAGCTACTAACTATTTCACCCGATGGGCAGAGGTTGTACCTACTAAGAAAGCAGATCAAGCAACTATTATTTCCTTCCTAGAAGGAATCATCACTCGCTTCGGTGTCCTAGACTCAATTGTTACTGATAATGGAACTCCATTTATTGGAGCGAAGATCATGGAGTTCGCTAGAAAATATGGGATATACCTCAGCACTTCATCCAATTATTACCCGTAGGGCAATGGTTTGGCCGAATCAACCAATAAGAATTTTCTACGGATTTTGAAGAGGACACTTGGAAACAATAAGAGGAGCTGGCATTTGTTGTTGAACCAAGCACTCTGGGTGGATCACATTTCTATGAAAAAGTCCATCAAAACTTCCCCATATGCCTTGGTGTATGGGAAAGAAGCAATCCTTCCTTCCCACATAGAGCTTTCGGTCCTTCAGACATTGCAGCTGTTTTAGGAGGGAGATGAGGAATTTGATCCTATGAGTGCACGACTGGCACAGTTAATACAATTGGAGGAAGATAGAGAAAAGTCTTACCAGGTGTTCACCGAACATAACAAGGAAATGCAGAAGTGGTTCGGAAAGAGGACAACCGAACACAGTTTTCAAGTTGGAGATTTGGTCCTCAAGTGGAATGAAAAGAAGGCCAAGCCCGAGAAACATCATAAATTCGATGCTATTTGGGAGGGTCCTTTCAAAATCTCTGTTGTGAATTCAGCCAATGCTTACCATCTACAAGATATGGAAGGCTGGGAGCTTCCAATTCCAGTAAACGACCTTCATTTGAAAGCCTATATCCAGTGATAGAATCGTAATGAGGTACCTTTGTAAATATGTACATATTCATTTTTTAAATTTATCCATATATATGTATTCAAAAAGAAAAAAATTGCTTAGTAAAATTTAGAAAAGAAAAATGTTTTTGAGCGCCCAAAGGTTGGGCAAACATCACCTTCGTCATTCTCCTTGGGTGACTAAAAAAACAAAGGGGGAAACATCGCGTTCGCCTTACCCCTTAAAAAAGCATGCGTCTATAAGATGGGACGAACATTACGTTCACCCCTCTTGAACGATCGTATTTTAATAAGTAAAAAAAAAATAATTTAAGTTTAATAGTTTATATATATAAAAAAAAATTGCATCACCCCAAATATGGGGCGACGGTCATGGTTGCCCACAAAATGGGCGACCACATTTAAATAAATATTAAAAGCTTTTAAAAACTTTAAAACAAAAAAAAAATTTTTAAGTAAAAAAAAAAAATCGTTCGCCCCATTGAAGGGGCGAACGTCACGTTCGCCCCAATGAGGGGCGAACCTTTTTAAATAAAAAAAAAAAAATAATATAAAAAAAAATTAATAAAGGGACGCGCCCATTAGGTGGGGCGAACGTCACGTTCACCCCGACCTTGGGCGATCCTCCCTAAAAAAGGGAAGCGCCCAATAGGCGGGGCGAACACCATGTTCGCCCCGACCTTGGGCGCTCCTCCCCAAATAAAGGGAAGCGCCCAAGGTTGGGCGCTCCCTCTTAATTAATTAAATTTAAAAAAATAAAAAAAATTTAAAATTTTAAATTTTAACTTTGGCGTCCATGTTAAAAAAAAAATAAAATTAAAAAAAAATTAAAAATAATTTTTAAATATAAAAAAAAAAAAAAGGGCAGTTTTTTTAGAAAATATGATTTTCTAAAGAGAAAAGAAAAAAAAAGAGAAGGGCAAAGAACAAATTCTTTAAAAGGAGTCATTCACCCTTTATTTCTCAAGCAATTCGAAGGCGCCCTGAAGAGAAAAAGAGTTGAAGAACAAAGATTTTTTGGAATTCATGCAAGCTGATGGAAAGTTTTTTAACGGTCATGAGAAGACATTTAATTACTTTTGACCAGCCAATTTAGTTTTTCAAGGCAACTTTCAGCAGCCAGGGCACGGTTTACGACAAATTGACACGACAAAGGAAGGGCACGCTGCTTAAAGGATATTTTTGAGAGAAGTGCCAGGCGAGGGCACCAAGGGTCACATTTTTTAAGGAGGATTCCAAATAATCCAACATTTATTGTGGTGGTTGAAAGGAAACTCTATATAAACAAGACAAGGTAAACACTTGCAGTTAAATTTAATTTTAAATTTTTCTGCTATCGAGCATTTTAAGAGATCATTGCAGAGAACTCAGAAGGTGTTCAAGAAATTTACTCAAAGTTTTTTTTTAATTTAAAAATGGGAAGGCATGGCAAGGAACCCCAAGAAGTTTCAGAATCTTCAAAACCGAAGAAGTCAAAAAGAAGGGAAGTGACTACGAGGTCCAAGAAGGCTCGAAAAAATGATTATGTTGATTTGGACCCATATGAAGATTCGATGGCTAGGATCAGTGACTGCATGATCACTCACAAAGGAGTAGAAAAATTATGGCAAGATGTCAAATTTGTAGTGCAGCAGGGATTGACATCGGAAAGTTGGTTAACAATACCTTATTACTCACTACTTTTTTGGTATTTATGCCCTCCAGTACATCCTTGTCTCGAGCTTGTGTTGCTTGTTGCCAGATATTATGATCCTTCAACCAGGGCTATCAAGAATGCGAAGAGGGAAATTCTTTTTACCATTACTCCCGATGAAGTCCGAGAAGCTTTTGCCTATGGGTTACAGCCTCCCAACTATGGAGTCTATAAGAAGCTGCATATTGATGAATAAGAAGATAGATATGTCTCCACTGTGACCATGTGTCAGTTTATGGAGACTCAGATGATTAAAGATCCACCAATGGGATAGCTTTCGAACCTGCCTAGACCACTGAAATATTTTAAAAGCTTGGATATTTATTCCATGCTAGCATGGGTTGTGGGTTTACCCTCAGATGATACAGTTCACAAGTGGTAGGTGGTTGTGACACAATGCATTTGTCGTATAGAATTTTATTCTCCTTCAACCATGAAACCGGGCACCAATCCAATTTTCTTTGATTGGGCTGATTATATTTCATGGAGATTAAATTCACAATTGGAGAAGTTGCAGACTAGAGCAGATGAATCTTTCAAGCATACTTCATTTTTGGTATGGTTTTTCTTCTTCCAACTGTAGCGTCGTTTTCCTTTTATTGTTGTTTCAACTACAAATGAAAAGGATGAGCCTTTACCGGTTTATAAGTGGACTTCTATTTTATTGAAAAAAGAATCCTTTTATAGCTTTAACAGTTTGTTTTTGGGACCGACAATTGAGTTGCTTTGCGGTACCTGTGAAAGAGTGCCACGAGAATTGAGAGATATAGTGGTTACTCAAGAAAAGGGTGACATTTTTCTGCTTACCCAAGGTGTGGTCGTGAGAATTTTTGGTTTCATGGGTAAGCCATTTTTATTACCATATTTTGCTACAGAGCATGTTTTTGCTATGGAAGTAGTGCGCCAATCAGATTACGTGAATGATGTATATGGAGTTGGGCGCGGAAAGAAGACTACATGCAATATGCCATTTCAGTTTGGTGGCATAGTAGCGAGTCAAATTGGACAGAATCGGCTTCTCACCATTGCATTGCAAGATCTGGGGCTGATAGAGCTGTCGCATCATTGGAAGTATGATCCCTTGGGTAAATTTAAAGAACTCGTCAAGATGAAATCATTTCATTGTTGCCCTCGATCGGACATTGAACGCAATCAAAATAATTTTAATGGGTCGGATATGAACTGGCATATTGAGAAGATGGCTACACTTCCCCCTTGGCATGACTGCTATGAGCAGGAGGTAGAGTACAGGTCTCAAGCCCCTCCACCAGGCTTGTTCGATCAGGTTAAAGCCAGTGAACCCGATTGGTCCGAAGAAAAGATAATGAACTGGTGGATAATGAGAGTTCACCGTGGAAAACCTACGATTGCTTATGGGCTCAAGCTTGATGATGCCTTTTCAGTGGTTTATGATGAATATGTCGATTCATACCAACCAGTTGCTTTCACCAATATTTTGTCGTACAGTTTTCAACAGTCAAAAAGTGGTGAAAGCAACATAGAAGAACAACATTTGTTGATCATAGAAGAAACTCCTGAAAGAGAGGAACAACAATACGTGTTTCAACAAAGATCTCAATAGGAAAAGCAAAATATAGAAGAAGCACCAAAGCCAAAGAAGCATGATGTACAACAGGTGCCACCATTTCCCAAGGTGGCAAAGAAACCAAGGACTGGTGCCATCACTATTTCTTTAGGTGATATTGCAGTTACTATGACTGCTGTAACTTTCATTGTTTTAGCAATAGTTGTTAATGCTCCCATGGTGATTGAGGTTCCAACAAAGGTAGCACAAATATTTTTGATGATCCAAGGACAAAAGGAAGACCAACCATTGGGATCACCCCAAGAGAAGGTCATGGAGACCCAAACAAATACTGAGGAGGTAGCACTGGAGCAACAAGAAGAAGATTTTGTGTAGCCCCCTCTATCACCACATCATGTGGTGCTTGTGCCCGAAGGTACGTCTTCTTTCCTTTCTTCTTCTTCTCTTTTGGAGCAAGTAGTGACTACGTCAGAAGCACTTCCATTAGTTTTTGTGTCCATTTCTCCACCTTTCGGTATTCCCTCAGTTTCCCTTACACTTCTTCCACCTTCCCTTCCCGAAGTCACTATTGCTCCTTCTTCTATCCCCTTTTCTTCATCCTCCCTTTCTTTTAGTTCATATGCATTAGGACCGAATCCATTTTCATGTTCATCCCCATCTATCACTTCTACCATTTCTACCAAAGTTGTAAGTATGCAGGCTCCTTCCAGGGTGAGCGTAACTATAGTTAAAACTAGTTTACCCATCCATTCCATCATTTCTATTCCACCACTTCTAACCACCACATCAGTTTCATAGCCTAACCACTCTGAAGCCCTCATTCCCTTCACCCCATTTTTGGAATTACAATATTTTCTTGACATTCAGGTGGCATCCAAGCAGTCATATGTAGAGAAAATCAATCGAGCACACTTGAGTTCATCCCAATGGTTGAAAAGCAGATGGAGAAAGGAAGCTCTCGAACCGGCACATCCTCTAAAGAGGGTCACTTTTGATCCTATTGCAATGGAGGCTCATATCACCAAGATTACTCCATTGGTTCAGAAACCGCAAGGAGAATTATTGCCAGGTGAACTTATTTCTGAGACCATCATAGAAGACCTCACGAAGATTGATCCTATGGAAAATATGGGCAACATTCAAGTGGACATGAGTTCAATTTACCTTCATGGTGAGCACTATAAATAGAAGTATTTTGATCAGGCTGACAGGATCATTGAACTCGAGACTGCCTTGGCTAAAAGTAGAGCACAGGAGGAAAAAATTGCTATAGAAAATGAGCATTTGAAGCGACAGGTTGGAGTGCACCTGAAAGAGAGAGATGCAACACGCATTGAGATGCACAATCTTTGCCAGATGCTTGAAGTTGTCCAGAGTCAGTTGGCAGAGAAAGTTGCATAGGCTATAGGTTTTTCTCGTGATAACATCAAGGAAATGCGTCTTCGCTCCACACAAAGTTGTGAGAAACTAGCTCCAGAAGCAGTTCGAGTGTTGCACTATCTGTGGGTGGCTCATATACAAATACAAATGGGACAACAAATAATTGATAACACGGAGGAGTTACTGTCACCCCATCTGGAGATGGCAGTAAAAATATAGGCCTTGGCAAATTCCACCATGTATGTGAAACCTCTGAGCGAGATGGATCATTCCTGGTCAGCTGCAAAAGTCACACTATGCAATTATTTTCAGTAGATGGATCTAATGCGAGAGGGTCAAAAAATTCTAAATGCCATAGAGCGGGAACATACTATTTCAATGACTCATCTTAACGCTCTACGTGACATGGGTTTTCTAGAATTTATTGATGAATGGGGTGAACCTCTTCCACAAGCACAATTGGAAGCAGCATGGAAGCAGTTTGTTGAAGATACTTCGGAGATTGATGCCTGGGAAGAGCCAATCATAGATGTTTAGGTCTTGCCTTTCATGCAGAAGTACACACGTATGGAGCTTTCTCTTTTTGAGTTAGCCCAACGAGCAAGGCACCTGAGTTTGGAAGATATTCAAAATTTGTGTTTTGTATATGAGTCCCTGAGCACTCCTTCTTTGTTCACTACCGAAGCTTGGCAAGCAGTAGTTGCAGCATATGAGGTTACTTCTGAAAGCCTCAAGGAACAAGAGGAACAAGCAGCGGTAGAAAAGGAGGCAACAGCGAAAGCAGCTGAGGAAGCAGAGAGAGCTGAAGTACTCCGTGTAGCAGCTGAAGTTGAAGCCATCGAGAAAGTATAGGAGGAGAGGAGCAAAAGGGCATCTACATCAAAGACATCAGCCAGAGAGGCTGGTAAGAAGACTCATGATCGCCCAATGTACTAAGGCCTGGGATCGTTTGCATCCATACGAGTTGGATACCCCGAGAGCCACCAAAAATGTTGGCATTTTGCAACATGCCATATTTTTTTATTGTAATCCGAAGACATTTATGATTGAGTTTTTTTAACTCAGTTATTTTTTATAGTTTTTTTCAATTCTCTGCAAATTTTCATTTTGCAAAATAAATTAACCCCAAAACATGACTTGGAAATCTACTTTGGATTCACTTTGTTGAAGTTACCAGTAGCAGTTGAAAAATTAAAAATAATTTTGCCTCAGAGAATGAGCAGCAGCAAGATAAAGAAGGCCGCAAAATCGAAGAAGATATTTTATTTAAAAGAAAATAAAAAAGAAGAGACAAAAATTTGGCAAGTACGGAAGCGAAACGCGTTCACCCCATTGGAGGGGCGAACGTCGCGTTCACCCCAATGAAGAGGTGAACGCGCCCCCGAAAGGAAATAGTGCACCCAAGTTAAAAAATATGAACGCTTCGCGTTCGCCCTTTAAAAAGAGTGAACGTAGTGTTCGCCCCTTAGTGGGGCGAACACGATTTTAATGTTATGGTCACTTTTAATTAAAATGGCTACGGGTTCGTTCGAAGTTTTTTTTGAGGCGAACGGCATGGAGAGATAAGGTTCAAGCGACCAAAATTTTTAATGGGTGAACGTCTTCATAAATGCGGCGAAGGTATTTTGAAAACAAATGTTGCTTATTTTTGAGCAATTGTGATTAATTTTTCAAAGTGAAAGCGGTGAAATTTTATGAATATTTTTGGGTGAAAATATTTTCATTGCGAAAGCAAATTCCTTGCGACACCCAAAGATAAAATGTGAAGCAGAGGTGTGAGTCAAATCAAATGAGGCAGATTTTAATTATTAATTGCCATCATCTTCGACAATTTTAAAGATTGATTTTTCCAGTTGAAGATTTGCTTCGAGTAACTGCTACAATTTAATGTTGGTGACGAAGTGGAAGATTTTTGTCATTTTCAAGAACATCTTCTCGAAGGTTTTACTCCCTCTCCAAAGCAAATTGAATATGGAGTAAATTGTTAAAGCTCGTGTTTGATTTCCAAGAAGATGGAGGTGACTCAAATTTAATGCTACGGTGCTTGAATGCTATCATCTCAAACCGTTTTCAGGATCGTGGCTACCGAAAGAATATTTCCAAGAAATGATGACTCATTATGTCTCTGATCTATGGACATTGGGTCATTTGATGTATTCAATGAAAGAGGCGCAAACCTCTATAAATACTAAGAAAAATTTCATTGTAAGGGGTTGGAAAAAATAGATATCCTACGAGAAAACTCTTCAAGTTCTCTGCAGTAATAGTGAATTCAAAACATTTGGATTTGCAAATGACTTGGTGCATTATTGTCTTTTGATTTACGCATTTCTTTTACACGCTTAGATTCTTTATTTGTTGTTAAATTTAAATTCTGCAAATTGAATTTGAATATTGCTGATGAGAGGAGTGAGTGTTGGAGTGTTGATTTGAAAGATTATATGTGCAAAGTTTTAAGTAAATTTTGTTGTTTCTTTATCTATTGCATGCTATTCATTGCTTGGTGTGGATTCTTGCTATCAGTCTATTCCCATCCTACACAGTCGGCCTGTGGCCATATTTCCCATTTCTTTCCGCATTTTCTAATTTCTTTCCTGCATCTCTAGTCTTCAACCAGTTTAGAATTAGTAAGGGAACCAACCCTCTCTGGAGATTGACACGGGGGACATCTCTTTCCTCCGGTATTTCAATGTTGGCCGTGTCTAGGGTGCACAAACATAGTTTTGTATGATTAGGCAGATATTTGACCAACAATGATCAGTTGTACAATTTATTGTTCCTTTTGAGCAACATCCTCCAATTTTTCAATTGATTTTTTCACTTGAACAACCTCCTCCAATTGTAAAATTGGTCTACCCTCAATATCATACAATATTCTACCTTTTTTATTTTTGTGAGTGCCATAAACTACATCACTAGTGATAACCTTCCTCTTTACACCTTAGATTTGGGCTACATATACCTGTGGTGATGATTTTGCATCACTTTTCCAAATCAAGGTATAATCCAAAGCCTCTTGGTATGATCTTGGAGAAAATATCTTCATCTTCCTTTGATACATAGGAATAATTCCATCTATGAACCACATCTTCTTTGATGCCTCTGAGTGGTCTTTCTCCACATGGTCAAACAACCCACTCAACCTTCAATTGTAATAATGAACATACTCATTCTCTCCTTGTATTCTATAAATTTCATCATCGTATGATCAAAATTCTTCCACAAATGCATCACACAATTCTTCCCATGTCTGGAACTTATCCTCTAGTAATTTTATATACCAGTCTATTGCAAATTCTTGAAATATTGCAAGAAACAACCATCTCCAATCTACCTCATTGGTTTGCCCAGTCGCTTTCCACACCATGCAATAAATTCTCCAATATCGAATTGGGTCTTCCTTCCCATATCCTATGAAAAGTGGGCACCTTTGTTTCCTTGCTTTTATAACTACACTAGCCATTTCTAGATTTCCTTCCTCATCACTTGAGGAGGTATCTTCTAGAATACTTAACTAATTCCTTCCTTGGGTGGGTGTTCTACTATGCTACTCTTCATTGGATGTTTCTATTCATGGTACCTTATTTTCATCAAATAGTCATCTCTCAACCTCCTGTGCATCCTTACTCCATGACCTCCTTCATTGGAATGTCTACTGTATCCCTAGTTCTTCTTCTTGAGACCTCACGCCTTGTGGCTATGGTGCCTAGCTACCATTCTCTACATCCCTTTGCAATCTACCTATCACTTGTTCAAGTGTTACCATCCACTCAATATCTTCTCGTACAATTCCTCCATCAATGTCTTCCCCTACATCAATGTTCTCTTTGAATCTTGGTGGTTCTTGTACCCTTTATTCCATATCTACCAACAATGTATCCTACCTTTTAATATCTCCTTCTTTTGAAGTCCATACTTGTTCTATTATTGGTTTGTTCATAGAGTTTTTCATGATCTCTCTTTGAGAAATTCTCATGCTCCTTATATCTAGGACTTTCTCCTCTTCTTGATATCATCTCCTAGGTCTTCATAAACTTGTATCTATGATTCACCTCCAATTGGTTCTTACTCACCACTTGTCACAATGCCACAAGTTCTAAATTACATCAATTTGAAGCAATTTTTATAAGCAACAGTGCAAAATGTAGTACAAGGATGAGTATTCCTAGAGGGGGATGTGATTTGGGAGGTTTGGATATGAATCCCAATGTTTTGTAATAGCTTTTGCCCAAATCATATAGGTTGTACGATTTGCCTTGTACATTTTACAAAAGACTCAAAACTGTTTGTACGGTCAAAAAATTGTACAATTGTATGATCCAAATCATACAACACTATAGAGTGTACAATTTTCCACTTAGTCACTTTGCTGGAAGTTGTTTTGTAACTTAAATCGATCAGTCTTATAGTCGATTTCTCCAAAACCTTAGTTTTCCTTAATTGGCAAATTTCAACTATGCAATTGCACTACCTAATTGGGTAAATAATCAATTGTACGGTTTGGTGGTCTGGATGTACAGTTTCACCAAATCCTTGTTGAATTCTTCACTTACAGATTTACCAATTTATGTACAACTCTTCTTCAGGAAGGATTTCTAGTGCAATTACCAACCTAGTTTCACAACATGCAAACCCTTATTCCTTGTCATTGAATTATTATCATCACCAATGTTTCCCAAAATCGTACAATAGTAGAATTACATTTTTTATGGAAATAACAATGTATAGAATCAACTTCTCAATATTCTATGGGATTGTGGGTTCAATAACAATGCAATTCCATTGTAACAACATCCATTTTTCATATTATTCGGGCTATACTTGCACAGAACACAACTAGAATTAACGTCCACAAGCACAAGAGAATTCACACTAACTCACAACTAGAATTTTACATTCATTATTATGACTGAATATATTTACACAATTACCAATGAGTAATCACAATGAACAACTATGATCAACAATATGAATGAACTATCGATGAACAACTCAGAACTATGAACTATAAATCAACAATAACCACTATCAATGAAAAACCATTAAAATTGAATGGGGGGTCCTTATAATGCTTGTACAAGCTGTTCCAAAGTGGTTCCTAAGACAACCACCATTTACAACTACCATCCTCATAAACAACCAACTTGCATTAAGGTCCTCCTAAGTCTAATTTGATTATTATCAAATTAAATTTAAATGCACATTTCAACTAATTTCACTTAATTTCCAATTGCACATTTATGACATTTGTAAAATTACCCTCAATTGTAAATTTTACAACTTCTCATTTGTACAATTAGACAAAATCCTACATGTATGTTTTGACAAACCGTACAGTTAACAAAATTGACAAACTAGCAAAATTACAAATCTTGTTTTCACTTCTTCTAAGAGGTGGATTTGCTGCCTACAAACACTAAATTTAGAATTATAAAAAATTACCCTATATTCAAAGTAAGATGAATTGTACCCAATATAGAATAGGGACACAGTAGCCAACATGCTTCTTTCCGTCCATAATTGATGATTCTCTATTACCCATATTACATTTGGTGAACTTGATGTGAACACCACATGGGTCATAAGATTCCCTTTTGATCAAATTTTCTAGCTTTAACTTAAAGTATTTTAGGTAAGATATAAGCAAAATCACTAAAGATTTTTTGCATTGGATTAAGTTATATTAATAATATAATAACAAAATTGCTAGTCCTAATAGGATCATTCTTGATTTCATGAGTAATTAAAGTATAAACTATTTGGTTATATTCAATATATAGCTAGCCTAGGTCTTTGACCACCCACATAGGGTCTTGCATGTACTTATGCCAAATAGGGAGTATATCATGATTGCCAAATTTTACAATAGTTTCCAAAAATGAATGAGATCAACGTAGTATTGCTAAAAAATAAATACACACAAAGAAAAGAACACAAAATGGGTGTTTGTAGACACCAAATAATCTCACTATCAATAAGTAGCATTACACTCCAATAAATGAACAAATGGTTGGTATGATGGGGTATTTATACACAAATATATATTACCTTTAGATCAATGTTGTGAGATTGACCTTTAGGAATAAAATAATAAAATACTATAAAAATACATTTTCCAATGTTTAGAAGGCCCAAAGGGCCGATTATGAAAAATACAATACAAAATCCAATCATGGCCTCAAGAAAAACTTAGCCACACATTTTCCAACATACCCCCTTAAGTTGATCAATATTTATTCCAATCTAATATATTATTCAAATGCAAAAAATATTATAGGCATATGACATGACAATATTACAATAACAACATATAGTTTATAACAAACATTAAGCTAACTAAAGCTTAACTTAGGCAAAAATAAACTAACAACCTAAGCTAAGGTCTACGTGAGGATAGAACCTCACATTTTACAATAACAATAAAATAATATACCTATGCTAATATATGTCCTCATCATACCTACCAACAATAAAAATATTGGAATCCAAAGTGTTTTAAAATACAATCTAGACGAGGTATGCCCTAAGACTATTGCTAGTGATGCATGTTGTCAAAATATGTTTAACAATAGTAAAAATAGAAGCATTTCATAAAATCCATGAGACACATCATAAAGAAAACTCTAAATATAGAAGTACTTGGATAATTCCCATGCTCAAAAAACAATACCTCCTAATTCTAGTGCCACCTAAAATCATGATTGAATCAACCAAAAGGGCCATGGTCAAAGGAAGAGATATCGACAAATCCCAAATTGGAGTGCCCAAATAATTCCTAGAATTGAAAAACAATACCTCCTATTGTAGGAGTACCCAAAATCATGATGAAATTACAAGAGGGTCATGGTCATGAAGAAAATATACTTCCAAACAAGTCTCAAACATGAACAAGACTACAATAAGTTACTAAGAAATGCCCCAAGAAGGACTAGGGTTGTACCAAAAGGATATGGGGGAATATGGAGGATTAGCATAGGTTTTATTCACTAGAGAATAGGATAAATAAGAGAAGATGAAAGGTGAACACTAATTAGTAAGAGAACCATTGATTTCAGTTACAAGACCATTAATTTTGGTTTCAAGTCCTGATCCCAATGCTATCCACCATGGTCAGCTTCTGCTAGATCAAGGTCAAAGTAAATGAAGAAAGACAACACAAGGATGTCATCGAAGAGATTGACATTATCATAGTATCTATAGATGGTGCACTATATGTCAATGAGCTTGGATATTCCTATCTAATAGTTTGGATGGATACATTTGTGTCTATTTGTGACTCACTTATTTAGTTAGATTGACTATCTAAATAGTTGTGGTTACAAGCTAAACTGCTAGCTGTAAATATCTGAGGAGAATTTTGGTGATTACAATCCCAAAATCCACCAACTAACAAGAGGATGATGGCAATGTAGTGGGAAATTTTAGGTACTACTAATCATGCACTCCATTAGCAATTTGACACTTGCACAAAAATTCTAAATTCTTGAAAGAAAATAATTCAAATAGTACATAACTTATGTGCACTTGACAAGAGATTAACTAATTAATTGAATTGAATTAATTGAAAAGATAGAAATATTTGTGCAAAACTCTAGAAAATTACGCCTTAGTTTTTCTCCAATGGTCACTTGATGGGTCAATAGTATTGAGAGACACCAAGGCTATGTGCTTGATCAATTTGATGGTTAATATTAACCATGTCTAATGGTGACATTCAATTATGAATGATAACTATCACCTATAACAACAATAGAAAAGTCAAGCAACATGTATACAAAATAGCAGATAGAAATCATTTAAAAATGAGCAATGATGGTGACCTCCAATGGATGTCTTGGAAATCTCATGAGCATTAGGAAGTTATACATGATGTTGTATCAAGATGATAGGAGGTAAAGCATTTTGAGATCTCAATAAATAAATGCCTACATCATTTAACTATGTTGTGAAGTTGTTTACCCAACTACATAATATATGGCTAAAATGCATGACTAAGAAGAAAAATATAAAACTTGCATAGGTATATCCCTCTTAGTTTCCTTAGAAAATTTACTTTATGCATAAATCATGAGGATGTCCCTTCATGATGTCTACCTTGGTGTAGTTTAGTTTATCATCATGTAGCCAATCAATGTGTTGGTGGAAATCACTAGCTAATGTCAAGTTCTTTTCTTAACCAATGTGGATAAACTTTGTGCACTTGTATCCATGCTTCAATAATCCTTAAACCATCCTATGTTAGCATGGAAGTTGACCAAAAAATCATAATGTGAAAATTCAAAGCACCATATGTCACTTCAAGATTTTGTTCTTCCAATGTTATGATGGTGTTGAATATCCATGTAAAATCGATCAATTTGCAATGTCAAATCTTCTAGTTGGGTGGGAATCAAAATGAGTAGACCCACCTCTATGTGGCTTGTCACTACCAATCTACAAAATGATATTTTACACTATGGTAGAACTAAATAGGTGCTTGATGGTTTTCTTTGATGATAAAATCTACATGTCACTATGATGAGATTCCTTAGAGGATGTCTTTCTAAACTAGAACATAAAATAAATAGAAGGTAGTCTAATTTAGACATCTCAAGATGATAGACATAGTGCTAATTACGGTCTAAACCTTCCTCAACAGACATTATAGGTCAAGGTAACATGTGCATTCTGAATTTGCACAAAAGACTTTAGCTCAATGCAATAAAGACATAATATGTCAGGCCAGATTTAGGTTATTGTATTTACCAAAAATAGAACTCACTAGATCACTTCCCATTTTTTTAAAATATCAAATCACCTATGGCATAAACATCATAGTGAAATAGCATGCCACTTTGCTTTGATGAGAAAAGTCTTCTACTCTATTCAGTTCACCAGTTTGTGTGCTTTAGAGGGAACCCTTCATGATCATGACCATGGTAAGGAACTAATAGATGTCCTAGATGTTATCACTTAGTTAATTTAGGCAATGTAATAAGCAAATATTATAATGGAATCACCAAAATTACCAACGCATTGAATCAACACAAGCCACATGCCAAATTATTGGATGTAGAAGCCTATAATCAAGAGTTATATTTATGTAGGAAGGGTTTTATCCTACATAGTCTAATGCTCTAGTGATGTAGGGTAAAGAATGCTCGACCTACTAATAAGATAGGTATATATGTAAAAAATAGAGATCTCGTTGGTTCCAAATATAGACCAAATGTCTTCATAAAGACAAAGGCTGAAAGAAACAAATTAATATGAAATGAGGAAGGTGTTTGGATACGAGCGAATCCCTACATCAAATAGAGATTAAAATTATACCTAGACAAATCTTATGCAACAGGTCAATAAAATGGTTAACTAAAAGAATGAGGAATTTCCAATAGGCTATATTAATACTTCATCAAGGAAATTCCACCTCACAGGCTAGATCGATTCTTTGATACTAGTGATGAAGATTAATCCAACCTAATATCTTATTTTTTATGCAAATTATTTTATATATATATATATATATATATATATATATATATATAACATGTCAATATTACAATAACAGCATATAGTTTGTAACAAACACTTAGCTAATTGAAGCTTAACTTAGGTAGAAATAAACTAACAACCTAGGCTAGAGTCCATGTAAGAATAGAAGCTCACATGTTTACAATAACAATAAAATAATATACCTATGCTAATAGATGTCCTCATTAGACCTTTACTTGTCATCTACCCTTAAGGGACACTTTCCTACCCCAAGTAGCTCCCCCATACATACAAAAGTGGTCTTAAACATGATTTTGGGTAGGATATCCATTTATTGCTTTAATGAAGACACAAAACTAGATCAAGCATCCCTCATGTATGAAGCCATCCCACCAAGTGCATCCTAATCCATATGTGTTTCATCCATTGATGAAACACTATATTAATAACAAGCTAAATAGTACTCTAATTATCACATTGAAGAGTGACTAGAATACTTTGAGGAATGTCAATCTTCTCCAAAATCATGAAAATCCACCTTATATGATTGGATGCCTTATTGGTAATATAATATTTAGTTTTTAAATAATACTAACATATAGTGGATTGGCATCTATAACACCAATAAATAGGACTAGATCCTAAATAAAACATAAAGCCTATGGTGGGTCATCACTCATCCAAATTGCTAGCCTAATAAACATCTAAAAATCTTATCAAAATCATAGGATATTAGATAGAGTAGTGTATACCCATATAATAAGTCCCTTGGATGTATTGAATAATCTTCTTAGCCACTATCAAGTGTATTTCTTAGGGTACCTGCATGTACCTAGAATAATAATTGACAATATAAGCTATAACAATTCTAGTGTGAGTAATATAGAAAAGTACTCACACAAGAGATTGATACAATATAGCATCCACTAAAGGAGTGATATAATAATCCCTAATATTTAGGTCTAAAACAAAAGGAGTTTAAGAAGACTTATAATCCTCCTTTATCAATTGATAAAGAATACCAAATCATACTTGGCCTATGAAATGGTGATGCCAAAATCATTTTGATCAATTTGAATCCCCAAAAAGTAATGCAAAAGTTCTAAACCTATCATCTCAAAGGTGGAGCAAAGTTGTGACTATATCATAGATCAATTTAAGATATTTATAGTACTAAGAATATTGTAAACATATAAAACAATCACCTATGTTTCCTTATCTTGATGTTTTATGTAAACATAATGCTTAACATCACATTACCAAAGCCCACAACTAAGGAAAAATGAATGAATATTATCATACCATGCATGGGATCCTACTTTAGTACATACAAGGTCCTAGTCATATGATAAACTAATGGAATAGGTCCCTTAGACTTAAATTTAGGGGGTTTCTACCTATAGATCTCCTCCTAAATCTCTCCATGTAGTAAGGAACTCTTTACATACATTTGGTGAACCTTCCATCCATATAAGGTAGTAATAGAGAGGATCATACTAATGGATTCCATCCTAGACATAAATGTAAATATCTCTAAATGGTCCACTCCCTCCTATTGGGATAATCCTTTTATCAAAAATTCATACCTTGTACTTCTCCACTTGACCATATAAAGTATACTTGGTCCTTTATACCCATTTGTATTCAACTATATTCTTCCCTTCTATAAGATAATTCAACTCCAAGTCATGTTCTCCATCAAAGACTCATATTATCATAGCATAACATCTTCCCATTCCAATTGGACCTTAGCCTTAGAATATATAAGAGGATCATAAGAATGAGTAGCTTTTGAGATAAAATCTCAACAAGGACATTTTCAATGTCACTCTTGAGATAGAATTGGTTGAGCATATTTCAAAATCATCTTAACCCATTTGGGTGTTAGAAAAACTAAAAATTCATGTGCATTCTATTATAAAGAAACATTAGAAACTAAATATAGTTAAAGAACTCTAATCTGATGCATCCTACTCAACATACCTTGAATCTAGAAAATAAGGTGCTACGTGTGATGGGGTCAAATAAATATGTAATGAACCTCCATTCAAATATGAAGACAAATAAGATGCTCTAACGGTAATAAATCCAACTAAATATCTTTAAAAATATCATAATATAAAATAGTTAAAGGATCATAAGAGTAATTTTCCAAAAGCTAAAGTGGTGGGCTAGAATGAGCACTTAGAAGGATCTCATAAAAAATGACATCTCTTCAGATCAAAAATTCATGTCTTTAAATGTCATAGAGGTGATATGCCTTTGAAAAATTTGAATACCCCACATTGATGCACATGTTATTATTTGGTGTCTCATTCTTCCAAATATACTTGGGTATATACGCCCATGCTAAAATAGAATTTAGACACATTAAGCTTATCTCTTATCAATTTCTCAAGAAATATCATACCTTGAACTGCCTTGGTGGTAACCTTATTGTTTATGTATGTTACACAAGTGATGAACACACCCCAATATTTATGTTTCATCCCATTGGAATGAATCATACATCATTACATATCCATAATCACTTTATTCTTTCTTTTAGCAACACTATTCTACTTAGGAGTATAGTGAATAGTCCTTTGTTATGCAATCCCATGAGAAGCTAAACAATTTATGAAAGGCATTACTAATGTACTCATCTCCTCTTTATATTCTAAGATTTTTTTCATCCAACTAAATTTGAAGAAGATCCTTAAAGGTCTTGAATTTCTCAAAAATTACATCCTTAGTGTGAATAGTATATAACCACACATATCTTTAAAATTATCAATAAAAAGGAGAAAGTACCTATTTCCTAAAAAATATGACCTATAGATCCATAAATGTTACTATGTATGATATACAAGGGGTGAGAGGCCCATCTCATAATCTATTTTGGAAAAGTCTCCCTATGTTGCTTCCCTAAAATAAATCCCTCACATGCACCACTTGGAGGGGAAGTGTACAAAAATCCAATGGCCATTTGATTGTAAGTCATGTATCTTAATGAACCATAGCTAAAATTTTGAAGCCTACGATGCCACTTTTGAATTTTATTATATGCATGTACAATCACAATAATAAACTTTCTCTTCTTAGAAGATGAAATAGAAGAGGATGGTCTTTCTCCCAACTTATATGTTTGGTCAAATTTATCATAGTATCTAGAAGCAATAATTTTAAATCCATTGTTTATATCCTTAATTATCCATCAATTGGGCTAAATTTTTAGTAATTTATTTCTATGAATAATGTGATAAATAGACAAGAGGTTAGGGCAAACATTAGGAACATGAATTACCTTATCAAAATAAGAAGATCCAATGTTGATTTCTCCACATCTTGGAAATTACAATGAAGATCTATCTGTAATAATAATGCACTTAGTTGAATGTGATTTAACCCTATAGGAGAAATTTCTGCTTCATCATAAGCTTAGTTGCCTCTAAATGTGCAATCTACTCATCTAAATAAGTGGATGTCCAATATGCTAAATGAGCAAGTACATGTGCTTATGATATTTCTCCATCAAAGATATATTTACCATGTGCATAGAAGACAACAACATAAACAATGTTGCTTCCTCAAGCTTCTTAATGTGAATCTAGCAGAATTTTACTTTGTGATCTTCCTTCTTGAAAAACTAATATCTTAGGCTTTTTAAAGGGCTTCTTAGGCTTCTTCTCATTCTATTTTTGCTTCTTATAATTTTGAGCTTTGGAAATAGCTTCCTTTGGGTGGTCCTAATTGAAAATATAAATTTCCTTACACCTTTGTCTTCTAACTTGATGATGCAAAATATGGTTGAATATCTCATTAATTGTGTTATCTTTTGAAGCTTTAATACTAATGTAAATCTCATAGGAAAATAATCACAAGATTTAATATAATGAAGTTGCAATATAATGAATCAAATAATAACTCATAATATAATATCAAAATAGAATATCTCATAAGAATACTCATAGAATAACCATATAAACAAGCTCATAATATTGCACATAAAATTTTAAAATTACTATTGAATAAAGGTCTACTAATGCAAGCATAAAGCTATGCATGCTTGATGATAATTACAATGCTTTGTCACAAATATATAGTTGTATGTGACTTCTCATATGTCGTACTCTTGACCTTCATACTTCTTTACAACTCTTCACTTTTATATTCTAAGGATACATGTGCACACTTACATATTAGACATGTGCACATTTACACTCATAACACTTGCACACATTTTACATGATACTTGTGCATTTATTGCATATTATTACATTACATAAAATATTAACTCACACTCTAATATAAGATGCAACCCTAATATAATATTTACAATAATGTACCAAGGTGGTACATTATCATGTACCAAATAATGTAATATTCTCTAACACCCCCTATATTAAATTATTTGGTTATTGAATGAAGAACAAAAGCTTATACTAAGAGGGGGGGTGAACAGTATAAGATAAAACTTTTCACTTTTGAATCCAAATGCAATATTATCCAATATTATCAATTGTAATAATGAAACAATGTACAAATCACCACACACATAAGAGACACATATTTAACATGGTTCACCCAATGTGGGCTACATCCACGGAGAAATATTTCTTATAAATTTTCTCAACAAATTTATTGGGAACCAATTCCCTATTACAATGTTTGTGGACCCCAATCCATAGGAGATACCAATCCCCTCAGCTCTGGTTTGTGGACCTCTATCCATAGGAGACACCAATCCCCTCTGTTATGGTTCATGGACCTCTATCCACAGGAGACACCAATCCCCTCTACTATGGTTCATGGACCTCTATCCATAGGAGACACCAATCCCCTTTGCACTGGTTTGCTCCAAATATTGCTCACAACTCTACTCCAAAACCTGCTCATAAATTTTCCCAAACCTGCTCACAACTCTACTCCAAAACTTGCTCATAAATCTACTCCAAAACCTACTCAAAACTCTGTAGAAACCTACTCATAATTCTACACAAACCTTCTCATAACTCTACTTCAAAACCTGCTCATAAATATGCTCAAACCTTCTCAAAACTTTGCACAAACCTACTCACAACTCTGCACAAACTTGCTCATAACTCTGCTCCAAACCTGCTCACAACTCTGCTCACAACTCTACATAAACCTGCTCATAACTCAGCTCCAAAACCTTCTCACAACTCTACTTAAACCTTTCCCAAAACTTGCATACAAACAATGCTCATATCTTTCCCAAAAGTGTTTTCTTCAACTAAAGCAATTCAGACATATTATATCGAGAATTCTTTTTCTTTCATGAACATATAGAAAATGATATGTACTAACAAATTCCCAATATGTTCTTTACATTATGTCTCTTCCACATGTCTCAAAAAATATATTTCTTGTCTACCATTGGATAAATTTACTCTCTATCTTTACCATTTTATTTCCAATGACCATGCAATAGATGTAAATACATAAAATAAAAGGCCTCCAAATTTTCACAACAATATTATTTATTTCTTTTAATAACTCTCACATAAAATTTCCTTTTTGCCTTTATACAACTTCAATCTTAAAATACTTCCATTTTTCCTTATTACTATCTTTGTAAATAGTCACACATGGTAAAGCTTTTGAAAACAAAATATCTACTTATGCCTCCCACTCTATAAAGTCAACAATAATGTCACAAAAGAAATTATCTCTTTGTACCTTATTGGCTGCCAACATCAAAGTGAAACTTCCTATTTCAAAATATTTATTGCCACTTACAAAAGTAAATTCATGCATGAGACTCGAACTTGGGTATCTCTACTTAAAACCTTATCAACGCAAAACAAGCCACTTCGGATACACTATATGTTGAGTATAATACTTTACCACATGTGATATAAAGTGCCTTCATCAATGTAAATAATCAAACATTATTATACCTACGCTATCCTTATCTTTAATTAACAAGTGTCACCCAGATCAACGTTTTGCATATCCTTTCCAAACTTGATGTCCAACTTCAAACAGAACTATATATCAAAAATGTAATCAACTCCTCAACTCAATCAATCTAAAACTTTAAACCTCTTATGTGCAAATGCAGTTCATGGTGGCTATATCTCCAGCTTCATTGATCTGGCAAGTAAAATACAGCTATAAATAAATTCTTTCACTTGCTTTATTGCTCACCATCATAAAAATTATTATTTAGCTTATCACCCAATGTGTTCTTATTTTTACCACATGTGATGCAACATGATATTTTATTTCATTCGTTTACGCTATCCTCACTAGCTGGTGCTTTCAAAACTCACTTTCCTAAGCCTTCTGACTATCCAATTTTCTGATGTGCTAGATAACAGGGTACTTCATCTGCTATCTTAAAAACCTTTTATATTGCTTTTGGCATCCAATAAATTTCACTTCAATCTATGCTTTATCATCTCAATTCTTCTCTCCTTACACACAACAAGTGTCACAAATGACAGCAAGGAGCTCTCATAAAGATAGTGAGGGCTTTGACGAACGGTGGTGAAAAGACATAATGAATGGTATCAAACTCACTCTCTCAAAAGGGTAACAAACGACAGTGAACTCACTCTCTCAAAAGGGTAATGAACAACAATGAACTCACTCTCTCAAAGGGGAAATGAATAGCAATGAAGGATTTCTCATCAAAAACCATTTGTAGCATGAACTTCAATATGATATTTATACTCTTTCATGTGGTGCCCTAAGAGGTCGACCCATATTTATTTGTTTCAAAAACTTTATAATACCTCCATGAACGTTGGTGCCAATTTCCTTTTCAAGAAACTTTGGGTTATAATATTTAAATTAAATATTATAACATTATTTTAAAACTTTAAATATTTAAATCTTATGTCCCAACCTTTATCCTTATTTAAAAACCTTTGCCCTTCTTTTTTTTGTCCCAAGCCTTTAAACCTTCTCTTTATAATATTTAAATATGATATTTAAATATTATAATCCTTTACTTTGAGATATACCTTGCCTTGAATAATTATCCATTGTTTGCTTTGTCCAACCTTGTAAACTTCTCATCCTTGAAGAATATTTCTGCCTTGAATACCATGCACCCTTTGACATTAATGACAACTCAATATTTCCAAAATTGAAGACTTTAGTCTTCAATATGGTCTTCGTCCTTGAGTCTTCAATCAATTTCCAAGTAGCCTTGTTGAACAAGAGATCTAATTATATTACGAGTCAATGTTAGATCATAATTAATCCATTTTCTTTTCCTTGGTTATCTGGATGACTTTCCTTCCTGTTCTTCAAAAATTCCATACTTGAATCCACTATTAGTAGATGCTTCAGAAATAAGAACTTGAAAAAGATAATCTAATATGAATATTAATATTTATTCAAATCTGTTGCAGTACTTGTCCATGTAGTAGCATAGAATAAATGAGTGAGATTTTCTTCCACATTATTTACATGGATGAATATTCCAACAGTACGCATTTTCATGACCAATCCTATTGGAATAAGTACATCTTGAAGGTATTTTTATTGCTTTGTTAATCTCTTTTGGAGTTTCAAATTAATCTATTTTCTTGATAAAATAGTATAACCACTATTGTATAACTGAAACTATTCTAGGTTTATTTTCTTTGTATATATGTTGTAGATGATGATCTTCAACATTTATAGAAAACTTGTTTTTGAGGTTGGCTTTATAGTAACAAAATCCAATGGTATGTCTACTTGATTATTTTAAAATCTTGTTGAGTTCTCAGTTGTATCTCTAAGCCATTTTGGTTTTTTTTTTTATGAAATAATTCTTCATTATTTTCATTGAATGCATTTTTTACAATTTCTTCCAATATGCAAAACAATGTTAAGAATATATTTCCTTTGATGTAGACTTCCTTTTAACTCTTTAGTTTTTAATAATTATTCCAAATTTTCTAAATTTTTCAAAAACCTATGAAGTAGAATTCCTTGTCTCCCTAATTAATTAGAAACTAGAAAAATAAGAACTTTGCAAATTTAAAAAACCTTAATTTGAAGTAGACTTCCTTATCTCTCCAAAGTTAAATAATTTGCAAAAATTCTATGAGCTTTGAATTTAAAAATAAAAAATAAAAAATAAAGCTTTTAAATTTAAAAAATCAATCAACTTAATTACCAATACTACTTATCACTCCAAAAACTTAACAACCAATTAAAAATCTTCATTATACTAATAGCACACTTATCTCTCTAAAATAACTTTATAAAAATAAAAAAATAAATTATACGCTTAATAACTCCTCTTAACCTTAGATAAATTTTAAAACTAATTTAATTTATCAAAGAACCCTACTCCTTGAAGTGTGGCTCCTTGTGATGACTTTAGCATTGAAGATTTAAAATGTTTCACTATCTTTATTAGCTTGAGTGTGTGAGGTTGTGAGTCAGTCTTTGCATGGGCCACTACTTGAAATCATTCAAGTTAAGCGTTTCAATCCCTACCCTTCTATCTTCTCTACCTCAATGTGTCATTCCAACAAATTGCATGGTATTTTATTTGGTGCTCAACATTACAATGCCTTGCATGCTTGTAATGTTTAATCTCTTCACCTTTGGTATTTATTATCTTTTCATCTTCCTTGGCACTCAAACTATTTTCTTGGTGCTCTATTATGATGCTTGGTTCACCAAATCTTGGCTTCTACCTATAACGTCTAGATAATCCTTGATTTTCATCCAAATCTTGCACTCCTCTAACATCTAGATGATGTTTGGTTTTCACCCAACTCTTGCACTCCCCTATGGCTAGTTTAGCATGACTCTTTGATGCTCCTTTCTGACTGCAATGGTGATGCTTCTAACTCATTCTTCTTCTAGCACACTCAGACTAGTGTTTGGCTACACTATATTGGACTTAGATTATGTAGGATTACATTGTGTTTGGCTCTGGTTGCTTAGAGTTGCACTTCAATGTTGTGTCATATTTTATAATCTACATATTCCTATTAATGTTGTGTTTGCTTACATGACTTGCTTTCTGCCAATACTTGCCCTCTATTCTAATATTCTTGTTCTTCTTATTATTGCAAGTGCAGATGATATTCTTCAAGCAACCATTTTGTATTTATGCAGATGTAGCTCCTCCTTGGTTTATTATACTTTAACTTAGTACAATAGCATTGATTTAAATGTTGTCTTCACTTTAAGATTCATACATTTTCCTCTTCTAAATACGTAGCCTATCCTTGGTCAAAATTACTCTTATATTACTCTTATGACCCTCCCTAAGAATGGATCTAACCATAATCCTATTATTTGGGAAATAGAGAGTGGGAGAAAACTACATTAGAGTACCTTTCGATTTGAGTTGATGTGGATGAATCATTAAAATTTAAAATCTAGTATAGAAGATTTGTGGAAAAAGGTTTTTAGGGGCCCTAAAATAATTCAAATTAATTGTAAATTAAGGTGTATTATCTTAAATAATGGAATAGAAGAGTCTTCAAGAATTTATTTACCCAAAAGAAGGATCTAAAGTTGAAGCTTGAAAATATTGAAAAGGAAGTGAACCAAGTTGGTCTAGATGATCATCATAGAAGGATTGAATACCAAATCCTAGTTGACTATCATAATCTTCTAGCTTGTGAGGAAGTGTTTTGGAAATAAAAATAAGGCTAGTTTAGCTTAAATGAGGTGATAGAAACACTAGATTCTTTCATGTGTCTACCCTAATACATAGGGGCAGGAATAAGTTAAAGGAGTTGGTTAGGTATGATGGCTCAGTGGTAGGGGAACTAGAGGATATTAGGGAAGAAGTTGTTAGTTATTTTTTAGAACTCCTAGAAGAACCTGTGGTAGTGAATGGTGAAGTTGAAAGTAAAATTCTTCCTAATAATCTAAATTTTTTTACTAATCAGATGAATTCTTCCATTATAGCCCCATTTATAGATGAGAAAATTAGAATTACCATGTTTAGTTTGGATGGGGAAAAGGCCCTGGGACCAAATGGTTTTCTAACTGCTTTCTTTCAAAAGTTCTAAAATATTGTAGGGTCAGATGTTACTAAGGCTATCAAGGAGATTTAAAGAACCCAATACCTGCCTAAGGATGTCAATTCCACTTTTTTGGCTTTGATTCCAAAAGTGCAAGGAGAAATACATGTTATAAATCTTAGGCCTATAATTTTGTGCAACACAAGCTATAAAATTTTATCCAAAACTATTGCCAATAAGTTAAAGAGGGTTCTACCTTTTATTGTGGCAGATCAACAAGGTGGTTTTGTTAAAGATCAACAAATTTTGGATATCATAATTACCATTCATGAGGTTATTCATTCTATGGAAAATAGTAAGAGGGCTGGTATGCTTCTATAATGAATATGGGGTTGCAGGGATAAGGGGGGAGAGGGGGAGGGTCATGCTCCCTCTCCCTGCTCCCCCTTCCTTGGTTGTTGTCCAGTCCCTGGCTCATCCCGGGTCATCCTACTCTGGGAATACTTTGTAGCAGATGATCTCCTTAGGGGAGACCCTTTTCCACTTTCTGCTCCTTTTTCAATAGTTTTAGGGTTTCCCTGCTTGAGCCCATGGTCTAGTGCATCTCATGGTTCTTCTAGGGTTTTCTGCATGTTTCCAGGATCCCTTCCCTGATCTCCATCAGGATTTCCCTTGGGAATTTTTGTAGTTTTTTTGCTTGGATCTGGTTCCCAAGGCCTCCTAGGTCGATGGCAATGGTAGGTTGGGTTTTTGACTACTTCCTGGTGTATCCTGTGAGGTTATCATTGCTTTAGGGTTGGTTTGGGGGGCCAATTTCCTATTTTTCCAATGACTCCTCTCTAGGATGCCTTTGGTTGTTGTTGGTCCCGTCCCTTTGGGTAGGGCCCTTTTCGGTTTCTTGTTTAGAGGCTTCTTCTTGCTGGATCTACATTTTTGTGGACACCCAGGGCATTGGTTGGCCTTGGGGGTGGGCCTCTTCCTCTTCTTGGGTTGTTCCCAGTCCTAGTCCCAGTTCCCTGAAGTTGTTCATGAGCAAGGATGGGGGGTTCTTGGTCCCTTCTTCTGGGGTTCTTAGGATTTCTACTACATATCTTGATCTTGGGGAGGGGACCCATGATCAGTGTATGCAGACCCTGGTTCCCCCAGGTTAGGCTTTTGAGGATCCCATATTTTTGCCTATTATCGCTTTTCACCTTGGCTCCTCAAGTTTTTTGTTTTAGTTCTTGTTCAAGGGCTTATGCCTTCTGGTCTTGTTTCTCGGTGGACTCTCAAAGCATGTTCTTGGCCTTGGGGGTGGGCCTCCTCCTATTCCTGAGTGGTTCCCAGTCCCAGTTCCAATTCCCTGGATCTGTTTGTGAGTGAGGATGGTGGTTCCTAGGCCTTTCTACTAGAGTGGTGGGGGTTTTCTTTTGTTTTATCTGGTCTAGGGTTGGAGATCAGTGTGTTTGCAGTTGTGGTCCCTCCTTCCTCCTTCAGTTTTGGCTTCCAAGGATCCCCTATTTATGTTTGTTGTTGTTGTCCCTGGATCCTTCTGGATTTCTCGTATTCACCTTGCTATGCATGAGGATATCTTGGCCTATAGATATCCCTAATAGTGATGTTCCACTTTACAGGATCAAGAGGAGGCTTCCCATTATTTTTCTTTGAGGATCCTAATACCATTTCCCAAGCTGTCCTACTATTGTGCCCTGGATTGTATCTCATTTTTTCTTGTTGCTTTGCTCCCATGGCTACTTGCTACTCTGCTACACCTTGGGGTGCATCCCGGGCCGTCTCGAGGCTAGGATCCTCTCCAATTTTCCAAAAATGTTTGCTTCTAGTTTTTGGGTAGGATATTTGGTTTTAGGCGATTCTTGGCCTTCCCACTTTCCCTACTCAGGTCTGGGTAGGTGCACTGTATCCACCCTCGAGAGGATCCCAGACTGACTGCATCAGGAGGATGGTGTTTTGGCGAAGTGGGTCTCACTAGTTGGTACTAGAATCTGGTCTTTCTGTTGGATCAAGGGTTTTTTCTGGCTCTTTCCCTTTCGATTTATGTTTATTTCCATGTACTAAGGCATTGCCTAAAATCTCGGTGCTACGGCCCTTTTTGTTATAAGGTTTTGGGATCCTCTTAAAAAACCCAATTTGTATATAAAACTCAACTTAGCAAAAAAAAAAAATTAGATATGAACAAAGCTTACAATCGAGTTTCTTGGGACTTCTTGACCAAAGTCCTATTGAAATTTAGCTTTCAGAGTAAACAAGTGGGGTTGGTTAAAAAGTTTTTTTCATCTGCTATGTTTTTAGTCTTGGTAAATGGAGTCCCTTTTGGCTACTTTAAAAATGGGTGTGGTCTTTATCAATGGGATTCATTATCACCATATATTTTTATTATTCTTATTAAAGCACTGGGAGGATCTATTTTAGAAGTTGTAGAAAGTGGACAAGTATATGGTTTCAAACCAACCTCGACATCAAACCCTATTTCTCATCAATAGTTTTTTGATGATACTTTGTTGATCTCCTACTCCTCTATCCCTCATACTAAGGAGTTAAAAAATATTTTTGTCTTATGAAAAAGTCGTTGGTCAAAAAGTGAACTTCTTAAAAAGTAAAGTTTATTTTATTAACACCCCAACTAGAAGGAAAATAATATCGTGAGGATCTTTGGGTGTGACATTAGAGAAATCCAAACCACATAGTTGGGTATGCCTATGTTCAAATGTAGGATGGAGTCACATCTTTGGAATCTAGTTCTAGATAGACTAGAAAAAAATTTAACAGGTTGGAGAGGAAGTCTTCTTAGCCAGGCAGGTAAATCTCAGCTTGTGAAGTCTTCTTTACAAAGTATTTCCATTTATTTTATGTTTGTTTTCACTATTCTAGTTAAAGTATGGATTAAAATGGAGTAAATTTAAATATCCTTCATTTTTTCTAAATTAGAAGATAAAATATGCTTTGCCCTGGTTGCCTGGGATTAAATATGTTGTGCTAAAGACATAGGAGGGTTGGGCTTTAGAAGGGTAAAATAGATGAATGAATCCTTGATAGGAAATATATGATGGAAATTATAAAATAATGATCAACTTGAGTGGGTTAAGATCCTCAAAGATAATTATTTATGAAATGAAAATAGTTATACACCAATGACTTGCCAATAAAATCTTCTTTTTGGAATAGTCTTGTGTACATTAGACATTTGTTATGTAAAGGGTTTCGTTGGCATGTTGGAGATGGAAATCAAGTGAACTTTTGGAAATATCATTGGCTAAATAACATTCCCATATTAGAGGGCCCCAAGGTAAATGCATTGGAACCTGCTCTATCCCTCAATTTTGGTATCAAAATTGTTGATTATATAATAACCAAAAATAGTAAAAAATCTAGAAATATTTATCTGCTCCAAATTTAGACCCAAAATTGGTTGGTCGTATTAACAATCTAAAAAATATGGATTTATTTGTATCCTCTACTATCCTTCCATTTTAGTGATTCATTCATTTGGAACAAGGAAAATAATGCAAAATACTTTGTTAAGTTTGCATACCATTTGCTTGAGATAGAAAGTAGAAGCTGGTTTCCAATGAGAAAAATATGGATTAAAGGGCTCATCCCTAAAATATATTTCTTGTTATGGTTGGTGGCTCAAAATAGAATATTAACTATTGATAACTTACACAAAAGTGACATCTCTATTGTAAATATATGTTATGTATGTGAGCAGAATTTTGAATCTGTTCATCATCTTTTTCTCGAATGTTTCTTTGCTAGATATATTTTAGAGAAGGTTTTGAAACTCTTTGATGTTTATTGGGTATTCCCAACCACTATAGGAGATTTATGTGTGTAGTGGGATCCTCATTTCAATAGTGGTAGATTGAAAGTTCTCTGGAGGTTTTTTCTCCCCCATTTCTTTTGGGAAATTTGGAAGGAGAGGAATAACAGGGCTTTTAAAAATAGGAAAAGAGAGGCTTATGTGGTTGTTTTTTGTATTCATAATGCTACTATGGAGAGCACTCATAACTTATAATTTCTTGAGGTAGTTGAGAGTAGACTCAAGGAATTCATTGTTGTTCTATTAAGAACCTACTACTAAAATAAATCTCACTCACACAAAATACTGAGAAATAATTGAAATACATCAAATAACAGAATAACACTATGCAGAAAGTAATTGCAGTATTGAAACAATCTCACAAATAACTTAGAATCGTAGGCCTCTTCGAGGGGGCAACCTCCTTCAATATTTCATTCACTTGCAAAAAGATACATTCGTACATGGCTTCATAGCTTTTAAAGAAAGACTTCATGCAACCCTAACCCTAAGCTCAAGAGTTGGCTTACATGCAAAATGCCACTCGAGCTAGAATCTTCTACCAAACGTCGGTTACAATCTTGATAACGGTTACATAAAATGGCCCCACTTGGCTAGGAGCCTAACTTGCCACATACATTACAAAATATTGCAAAATAACATTATAGATGGGATCCCCCACGTTGGAAGTGGGTCATTACATAAGCAATGAGAATTACAAAATAACGTTAGGATGGGATCCTAACATGTCCTTCCCCTTCAAAAAGCTTTGTCCTCAAAGCTGAAGATGAGGAAACTGGTGTTGGAGCTGATGGAGAGACTCCCATGTAGCATCTTCTGGCTAGAGTCCACGCCACTGAACAAGGACCTCAGTAATGGTGCGGTTGCGGAGAGTGCGAGTCCGATGATCCAACAACTATTTGGGCTCGAGCAAGATAGAACCTTCTTCATCTAACTCTGGGAGTGCAGATTGAACCTGTACCTGAGTGCCCACCACCTTTTTGAGAGAGGAAACATGAAAAATAGGATGGAGCTTGGATGTAGGTGGAAGGGCCAATTTGTAGGTTGTGGCACCAATCCGTTGTAAAACCTGGTAGGGCCCATAGTATTTCGTAGCAAGTTTCTAGCACCTATGAAGCTGTAGGGACAACTGTTTGTACGACTGCAAGTGAAGGAAAACCATATCACCCACATCAAAGCTGTGCTCAAAATGGTGTTGGTCAGCCTATTGGTGCATCCGGTTCTGGGCCGCATCCAAATTTATCTTCAGTTGATGGAGGACATCGACATGCTGACTGAGAGTAGTGTCGACTGCATGGACCTTGGAGCTACCTGGAATGTAGGAGGAAGGCGTGAGTGGAGGGCACCCATAAACTACCTCAAAAGGGGTAACCTTGGTTGTTGTGTGATAGGAAGTGTTGTACCACCACTCGGCCAAAGGAAGCCACTTCACCCATTGCGTAGGATGATCAGAGGTAAAGCAACGAAGGTAGATCTCCAAACATTTGTTGACAATCTCCATCTGGCCATCCATTTATGGATGATAAGCTGAACTCATTTTGAGTTGAGTTCCCTGCAACTTAAACAATTCTTGCCAGAAGTGACTAGTAAAGGTTGGGTCACGATCGAACACGATGGAGGTGGGCATACCATGAAGGCGAAAGATAGAATCGAGGAAAATTTGGGCAATGGTGGAAGTTGTGTAAGGATGGGAGAGGGAACAAAAGTGAGCATACTTCGAAAGATGATCCACTACCACAAAAATAATGGATTTACCTCTAGACTTAGGTAACCCTTCAATAAAATCCATGGAAATATCGGTCCAAACCTGGTCAAGAATGGGCAATGGTTGGAGAGTGCCTGGAGAATGCACCATTTTACCTTTCATCCATTGATAGGTATCACAAGCTACCACAAAATTTTGAATATCCTTTTTCATGCCCTTCTAGAAAAAAGTGTGCTTAAGTCATTCATATGTTTTGAGGAATCTTGAATGGTCGGTAGATGGGGTGGCATGTAGTTCCCTCATGAGAAGTTCTTGGAGGGATGATGTGTGGGGAACAACAAGGCATTGGTGGTAACGCAAATCATGGCCATCCCAAGCGTAGCTAGGACATGAAGTAGAGTCAGTGTGTAGAGAGGCAATCAAAGTCTGCAAGCCTGAATCTTGAAGTACCTCCTATCGTAAGGAATCGATCCATTGTGGAATGGGTGATGAAATGGTGCATAGCATATTGTGATCCTCAAATTGGTGAGAGAGAGCATCAACCACAATGTTCTCCTTGCCCTTCTTATAAGTGATATCATAATCATAGCCCATGAGCTTAGAAACCCATTTTTGTTGTTCGGGGGTGGCAACCCGTTGCTCCAAAAAGTATTTGAGACTTTGATGGTCAGTTTTAATGGAGAAATGATGCCCAATGAGATACGGTCGCCAATGGGTTACCGCATGCAAAATTGCTAGCATTTCCTTAGCATAAGTGGATTTTCCTAGATTTTGACTAGAGAGTGCTTTACTAGTGAAAGCCAAGGGTCTCCCTTCTTGCATCAACACTACACCAATACCACGACCAGAAGCATCACTTTCAATGACAAAGGGTTTGGAGAAATCTAACATGGCTAAAACTAGTGTAGTGGTCATAGCATGCTTCAATTCTAGGAAAGCTTATTCAATGGGTCCCATCCAAGTAAAAGAGTCCTTTAACATGGAAGTGAGGGGAGCTACAATTTTACCATAGTTACAAATAAATTTATGGTAATAACCTGTAAGCCCTAAAAATCCTCGAAGACCCTTGAGAGTGTGAGGTTTCGACCATTCCTGAACCGCTTGGATCTTCTTGGGGTCAAATTTGATGCCATCCTTGGTGACAATGTGTCCCAAATACTCCACTTCTATCAACCCAAAAGAACACTTGGACCGCTTAGCATAGAGTTGATGTTGTGCCAATAGTTGTAGAGTTTGATCCACATGAACAAGATGCTCTTCCCATGAGTGGCTATACACCAGAATGTCATCAAAGAAAACTAGGATGAATTTTCGAAGGAATGGGTGAAAAATGTTGTTCATGAGGCTTTGAAAAGTGGAAGGAGCATTAGTCAAGCCAAATGGCATCACCAAAAACTCATAGTGACCTTCATGAGTACGGAAAGTAGTCTTGGGAATATCCTCATCCTTGAGCCTGATTTGATGGTACCTAGAGTGAAGGTCTAATTTGGAAAAGTACATAGTCCCATGTAGTTCATCCAGTAATTCATCCACCACCGGAATAGGAAACTTATCCTTGATGGTGAGTTTATTGAGCTCACGGTAATCGATACACAACCACCAGGACCCATATTTCTTGCGCACTAGTAAAACTGGAGAAGAGTAAGGACTGTTGCTTGGCCGAATGATGTCGACTTTTAACAATTCTTGTACTAACTTCTCGATTTCTGACTTAAGAGCATGAGGATACCGGTACGGTCTAATGTTGGGTGGTGCATTGCTAGGTAACAAAGGAATAGCATGGTCATGAGAGTGACGAGGTGGTAATTCTGATGGTTCAGCAAAAATAGAATTGTGCTTGGCCAAAATAAGTTGCAAATATACAGGAATGGAATCCTCCTCGGAAGGGTGAGGTTGGATCGCAAATATCTGAGCTATGACACCCCGAGATGATTTTTTAACTTCTCCATCCAGATTGAACTGATAATCTATGAAGGCCCTACTTTTGAGCCATGGAGAGTGTGGGACTATCCATTCTATGAAAATTGCATCCAAAGCTCGACAAAGTTCCATGAGATGGTTCCCAATGTGCCCAACCATTGAGCTCCCAACACGATATCACATCCCCCTAGTTGAAGCGCAAACATATCTTGTTTGAGCTCATAGTCCCCAATTTTTACCTTAACATTATGATATTTACCTTTGCAAGGTAAGGTCCCACCATTGGCTACCATAACCTCAAAGGAATTACATGTATGTACGTAACAATTTGCCTGCTTGGCAATGCGGGGATCAATAAAGTTGTGTGTACTGCCAGAATCAATCAAGATGGTAAGACGTAGGCCTTTGAAATAACCCACAACTTTCATGGTTTGGGGAGTAGTAATGCCAGCAAGAGCATGAACAAAAATTTTAGCCTGTGGTTCTTCTTGGCTTTCTTCCTCCGGTTGGGGTGGTTCCTCTACTGGTTCCGTGTCATCATCACTTTGGTCGTTGGTGTCAGGCTCATCAACATCTATGAGGAACAACTTCTTTTGGGTGCACCTATGCCCATGAGTAAACTTTTCATCACAATTGTAGCACAACCCTTGGGCGCGTCGCGCATCCATTTCTGCAATAGTCAGACATTTGGGTGCAACAGTTTTTTGTTCATTATGATTTTGGAATCTAGGAGGGAAGGAGGGTCTAGCCTGTGGAAATTTAGATATCCACCTTTGAGCTAAAAATTTGGATTCGGCCAAATGAGCCAACTTGATAGCCTGCATCATGGATTGTGGTTTAAACATCATGACCTCAACTTGGAGATCTTCCCTCAAACCACTAACGAAACAACTCATAAAGAACCCTTCATTCAATCCCTTAGTTTTGTTGGCCAATTTCTCAAATTGTATTTGGTAATCTCGAACTATCGAAGTTTGTTTCAACTTTGTCAATGCTCCTATAAAATCATCATACTCACTAGGGCCAAAGCGAGTGAGTAATTGAGACTCAAAGTCTTCCCAAGAAGGATCAGGGGTAGTGTTCTGCAACCATTGGTACCACTGTAAAGCTTCAGATTCCAAGTTGAAGGAAGCCATTTGAACTCGGTAATATATAGGGACATCGTGGAGTTTAAAAAATTGAGCAACACGACATAACCACCCATCCACATCCTTCCCATTGAACTTAGGAAAGTCTAATTTAGGCATCTTAAAGGTAGGATCATGATCATAGCGAGGGTGAGAGTCATCTGTTGCCCTTCCTTTACCTCTGTTAGAATGTGATTGTTCAGTACGGTACTCAAACTTGCTTGGACCACCTTGCAATTTGGACTCAACATCTGCAAGTTGTTCTTCTAGGCGGATTCTGGAGGTATCCTAATCATCTCTAAAATTTTGAAGCTCTGCCATCATGGCTTGATTTGTTATTTGCATGTTATCAATGATGCTTTTTAGGGTTTCCAACAATGAGGTGGTTTGATCTATCTCTTTTTGATGTCCACGAGTGCCAACAACCATTTTGGATAGTCTTGAACCTCTTTTACTGAATTACTAAAAATAGAAGTGTGGTTTTAGGAGTTACTATTTTTAGTAAGGAGTCCAAAAAAGTGCTTGGGTGTTATATATCAAAATGATCAGCTCGAAAAGATGGTCACAATGAGCTATATCCCACAACATGGATTTTGGGCACCCCTAATTTTTTTATCCTCTATTTTGATGAGTCTACTGGTGTGGTCGATTTTTGATTTGGAGATACGATTCAAAAGTTGGGTACTGGATCAACTATCTTTGACCTGTGCATTCTATCGACTGACCACCTTGTCACTATCCTATCTCTATCCCTATCACCTGTACTATAGTTACTAACACTATTCACGTCACTGACCTTGGGATCCTCTGTACTGTGTAGTTACTAACACTGATGGTTCTATTTTTGACCCTGACCACCTATAATTTTTTACTATTATAGACGATTGTTACTATCACTATTGACCTAGCTGGCACTATCACTGACCTAACTATTACTACCACTGACCTAGATGGTACTAGAATATTTTAGACTATGATAGACACTTGTAGACTTTGTCCTGACTGTTTGGTGCATGCAAGTTTGTTCTTCTGTGATAGGGAAGTCCTTCTGTATGCTCACTTTTTGGGGGTCGTGAATGCAGGTTCAACAGAACAGGGAGATGTTTTTGCAGGTTGAATTTTTTGATAGAACCAGGGTATGCTAGGCAGAGGAGTATGTAACACCCATAGGCCCTCTGTTATACCGCAGTGATGAACAATAGTGCTCGGACCAATATTTTAGGCCACTACCCAAGGAGGATTCCACACATACCCTTGAGCACACTATCTACCTCTCTAATAGTACGAGAGGGTAATCGTCCGGGATGTTGTGTCCCATGGACTATGGATGATACAAGGCCGAAAAGCTTCCTACTAGATAAAATTTTGTTTAAGCCTAAAATGGTCTCCTGATACACCCGAAGATGCGTGGGAGCTCAATTCCATGCGTGAGTGTTGTCTGAGGCCTGGGTATTGGAGCCTGATCACCCCTCACTTCACTAGATGCTTTATGGGCTATCTAGCTTAGCCAATAATGATAGCTCCTTCATGATATTTTAAAACCCCCGACACAGGGTTTCTAGCCTACTCAACTACTAAAAAAATACTATATTTTTTTGGTTTTTAAATAAAGGAAAACAGAATAAAAAAACACAAGAAAATTATACCTAATAGGTGGAAATGGCTGAGCAAGAATTATCGCAGTCATAGCAAAACTCGACCCTAGAAAGCGCTCTGATACCACTTGTTAGGAACCTACTATTAAAATAAAGATCACTCACACAAAATACTGAAAAATAATTGAAATACATCAAATAACAGAATAACACTATGCAGAAAGTAATTGCAATATTGAAACAATCTCACAAATAACTCATAATCGTAGGCCTCTTCGAGGGGGCAACCTCCTTCAATATTTCATTAACTTGCAAAAAGATACATTCGTACATGGCTTCATAGCTTTTAAAGAAAGACTTCATGCAACCCTAACCCTAAGCTCAAGAGTTGGCTTACATGCAAAATGCCACTCGAGCTAGAATCTTCTACCAAACGTTGGTTACAATCTTGATAACGGTTACATAAAATGGCCCCACTTGGCTAGGAGCCTAACTTGCCACATACATTACAAAATATTGCAAAATAACATTATAGATGGGATCCCCCACGTTGGAAGTGGGTCATTACATAAGCAATGAGAATTACAAAATAACGTTAGGATGGGATCCTAACATGTTCATTGTAATTTTAAGCCTTTAATATATGTGAATTTATTGAGGTCTTTAAGGTTGGAAGTTAAGTGGGAACCCCCTCTAGATGGGTGGAACAAACTGAATGTGTATGGCACTGCAAAAAGGGAACCTAGGGTATGCTGGTGCAAGTGGAGTTTTTAGAGAATCTAGGGGGATGATTATGCAAGCCTTTGTTGAACTTATATCCATCCAATCTAACCATTTCATTGAGATTCAGGTCTTTTTATAGGGGCTAAGTCAATAAAAGAAGGCTATGGAAGATAGGAATCTAGTTGGAACATTGAAAATATGGTTGTGGGGACAAAATATATCCTACAATATTAGCATAACCTTTAGTTGAAGCATGTTTATCGAAAGGGTAATGGAGTTGTAGATTTATTGGCAAACATGGAGATGGAGGCTCATGATATTATTATATGGGAAGGTAATTTCTTACTTCAAATTTTTGAATTTGTGGCTAAGGACAAGCCAAATTGGCCCAATGATGTTCACTTTCCAATTGGAAGAAGCTAAATTTTAGGTTTTAGCTCTTGGGTAAACTATTATGGATTTCCCACTCTATATGTGGTAGACTGTTATGTATGTAAATTCAACTATTGTCTGGTTATTCTTGTTATTGGAAGTATAGTATGTATGTTTCTTATCAAGTGCTTTAGGTTGGTTCTTTATGATTGTTAATAGTTTAGATGGACTTGGCACCATGTTTTCTTCACCTTTTATGATCTACTTATAAGGAAGTTTATGTAAAAGGGACATGGTCCTTTCAATCCCCTTCTTAACCTATTAATAAATAAATAAAAAGTATTATATATTCCTTTATTGCTTGCTTTTTTCCTTGCACTCTAACTTCAACATTGTCCTGCCTTCAAGCTCAAGTATCTTTCTCTATTGTCTTCAAGCTTAGAATCTTATTCTAAGGCTTTATACCTCTTTCTTTATCTCAATCCAATTTCCTTTAAGCAAAGGATTATAAAATGTCCTCCTTTATCTATGGTGTAGAAGACTTAATTTTTTTTTTAAAGACACATTTTTCTCCTTGCAAAGGTTATATTTTAATCATTGATTTCTTATATCTCCTTTGCTCTTAGACTCAAGCTTTTTTGCTCAAAACTGATCTTATACCTCCTTGCTTACTACAAGCTATTTCTTAATGGATGCATTCAAAAAACTTCTTTAATATGTGTCTTTAATATTCAGTGTAATTTTGCTACCTCCAAACATGTTGTCTTCTTTTATGGACAACGTAGCACTTTTATTCTGCTTCTAATTTGTTCTCTATTTCTGTAGAATATATTTCTCAAATATTTTCTGAATCTTCTTATGTTTTCCTCTGACTTTTATTAATTTCTTCTCTAAGTCTATGGCCTCTTTTCTTATTAAGGACCACTATTTTTTCCTTATGAGGGACCTCTTTTAGATGGGTCTCATTCACTATCTTCAATATTTAATGAGACCTTCTTCAATGGGTCTCCTCTTGTTGTCTTCTATGGGACCTCTTTCAATAGGTCTCCTCTTATTGTCTTCTGTCTTAAATATACAAGTCTTCTAGGACTTTTCTCCTTATGACTCCTTCCTTTCTCAATCAAATATGGCCTCTTTTCTATTAGAGCCACTTATCTCCACTATGGACCTCTTTCTATAAAGGGTCTCAAATATCTAGTTCTATGAACTCTATATTGTCCTCTTCTCTTATAAAAACTATAAAGCTTATTATCAAGGTCTTTGCCTTCAAGACCAAAATTAATCTTATAGACTGCCTTCTATTTTGAATAGTTTCTTGGAATAGGTAAATTGAATCTATCTTATCAAGGTCAATATCTTAATGACCTACAACTTATATCAAGGTCTATATTTGAGACCTAAAATTATACTTGACTGCAACTTGAATCAATCCCTATTTGAGAAAAGCCTTCTACCTTCTTCTCACACTTGAATATGAAATTCATCTCTATCTACTATAGGAAGCTTCTGACTTCTATAGATCAATTTACATTGCAAAAATATCTTAGTTTGATGCAACCTAAATTTTCTTCTTTGTGAAGGTGATAATAAACTTCCCTGATGCTCCAGATAATATAGCTTGATTATACCAGTTTCTTCAACTCTTTTGATAGAAACCAATTGCTAGAATTTTTTCTATGTCCCTAAAATATTTATTAATGTAAGGATGGTTATTTATTTAATGACTAACATTCTCCTAAGTTGGTTCTACCTCAATATTCAAATCAATAACAGGGTTAGCTATTTTCTTGAATGACCAACTTTCTTTCTAAGTTGGTTTTCCAAAATTCTTCACTAGTTATTCTTCAACCTAGTGGAAAAAAATCTAGTTCAGTTCTAATATTCACTAACTATTCCTGCAACTATGGAATGACTCTATCCTTAATTATTTTTGCAACTTAAAAAATCCTATGCAAGCAATTTTATTGTAGCTTTGATACCACTATTAGCTTTTGAAGCTTTAATACTAATGTAAATATCACAGGAAAATAATCATGAGATATAATATAATGAAGTTGCAATATAATGGATCAAATAATAACTCAAAATAGAATATCTAATAATAATAATCATAGAATAACCATATAAACAAGCTTACAATATTGCACATAAAATACTAAAAAAACTATTGAATAAAGGTCTACAAATTCAAGCATAAAACTATGCATGTTTGATGATAATTACAATTCTTTGTCGTAAATATATAATTGTATGTGAATTATCATATGCTACACTCTTGATCTTCACACTTCTTTACAAATATTCACTTTTCTATTCTGGGGACACATGTGCACACTTACATATTAGACACTTGTGCACATTTACACTAATAACACTTGAACATGACACTTGTGCATTTCTTGCACATTATTACATTACATAAAATATTAACTCACACTCTAATATAAGACATAACCCTAATATAATATTTACAATTATGTACCAAGGTGGTACACTTTCATGTACAAAATGATGTAATATTCTCCAAACAATTGGTGGTATATGAGAATTTATAAATTATACTTGAAGCATCTTGAAAGCAAAAACACCATCACATGTCTTTGGAAATTTGTTGAGGATAATGTTCAATATTTCAATGTTCTTTTTCTTCTCTAAATATTATTATACTTCTACTTTCTCCTTAGGTAGTCTTCTTATAGTTTCTTGAAGTGACTAATGTACTCATCAACAATGTCAAATGAGTCCATCCTACTTATTTATGTAGAATCAATATGATCACACAATACCTAAAATTTGTCAAGCAATACTTTAGGGTCTATGGTGGTACTAATATTTGTGTCATAGGCATTATCAACATGAAGGGCTATTACACCATGAACCTAATCCTTCTTATCCTTATAAATATTTTTTACTTTTTTAGTACATATATCACAAGGCATCTCACTCACATACTTGAGTAAGCCCTTGCTTTGGAACAAAGACTCATTCTTGATTTTTTGGGTAGTATATTTTGGACCTCTCAATAAGTAAACATGGTTATCCATGATTATTCTACAAAAATAAAATACTATATGTAGTTGTGATAAAAAACAACACCACCAATATAGAGATACTGAAAACCCATGCAATTTTAAAAAATAGCTCAAAATATTTTCATATGCAAAATTTATGGCCCCAAAAATTTTAGCCCTAAAACCACACAAAATGCCTCCAAAATATTTTTTAAAAATAGTATTTTTGTCACCTCAAGATGTCCCTACTTGTCAAGGTAGTGGTGTGACATGCCTGGGACACCCACACCTCATGTAGAACAACACAACAGGAAGCACCATGAGTGAAGGGAACACCATAGGGGAACCTTTAGGTTTTTTTTTTAGGTTGACTCGTTGTTGGATTTGATCTTCACATAGCTTTCAAACCTCACAAGCTCAAGTCTATGTTTCTTACAGGTAAAAAAATAATACAATAGAAAGCATTAAAAAAGAAAGTAAATTTGCATGAAATTAAGTTATTCTTAAGTTGTAGGGTGCTACACCAATATTAAAGTTCCTATCTTGACTACATGAACAAGTTAGAAGTTAACACATTCATCATAGTATAATAGCTAAAATTTTAATACACTTCATCACACATAACCTAGAATTGGGAACACACTAAAGAAGTAGGATAGAGCAAATTTAATCACAACTTTCATGTATGTGTCAAATAATTACAAGGTATGCAACCTAAAGAGGCTTGATTCTCCTTAGACAGTGACTCAAGGTTAGAGTCCTACTTATAAAAAGAAAGGTGAAAGATAAAACGTGTGACTCGAGCCTAATGTATGTGTCCTATTAAGAAGGAGGTGAAATAAAGAGATTACAATGCTAGATATGAGGCATGAGTAGGCATCTACCAATTCCTTTACAATGAGACTTATATACCTATTTATAGGCTAATACCAAGGGCCCTTTATCTCCAGAACTCTACATATCACTCTCTGCTCTGTTGTCAAAATCCTTTTGTATTGATAGCTAGTAATTTCAAGATCTATGGATCTAGGGCCATTGATGTTGAAGACTTCTAGGAATGCAGATGGAAATTTGTAATTGCTATCTCACATTATTATGGTTTTGAAGTGGTTTCACCATTAAATATTTTTCCAAGACCTTCTCTAGAATATCCCACTTGTTGACGTAGCTGGTATGACCTCCCTAACTGATGTAGGCTAGTAAGGTAGGATTAGCTATGTGGTGGGTGGCTATTACCACTACAACATGGATGACTATGATATTTTAGGCCATGAAATTAAACTTAAACGGTCTATGGAAAATATTCTTTTAATTTCACTTATGCTATCTTCCCTTCCTCATGAGTAGTTACCATGTGTTTAAGTTAAGGCAATGATCCTTTCTCTGCCAATGGCAGTATTTATTTGACTATGCCCTAACAATTATTTTTCTCATTTTTTATTGGTTTTCATGTATTTAGCCTTATCCATGATAGGTACCTTTCTCCTCTTATGTTTATCTCCATAGAAAGGATCAACATAGGTGGTTAGATGAGAATATTGATGGCTCATGGGCCTTGGTGCCCAAAAGTTGCCTACTTTAGAAAAAAAGAGTGTCAACCATTGATGAGAAATCTAATGATCAATGTGTCTTGAATCTCATCTACCTTACCTTTGTACTATAGAGTTATCACCAACCATTTTGACTAAATTTGGGTTACGTATTTTGACCCTCTTTTCTAATTATCCTACTTTTGAATGAAATATTTCTTCTAAGTGAAGTAGAGGAAAAATTTTCTATAGTCTTGGTGGATCCCAAGAGTTATTCAACCTGATAAGATGAAGAATCCTAGACTAATTTTCTTATCCTTAGGTGCAGCATCAAAAAATAGAAACTAGGAGATAGCCAAAGTACCAAAAAAAAAAAATGAAATGGGGAGACTACTATGGTAGGAACTTATTCATTTGGTATTTTAGATCATATCACTCCTTTAGAAGGTTACCTTACCTCTTGGAAGTGGTAACAAAACCTTAGGAGCTCAATTTTCTCTTTTTTTAAAAGCTCATCACTCCACACATGACTTCTTGTAACTATATTTTAAGTCCTACCAAGGACCCAATGGATTTCATAACCTCTCTAGAAGTAAGAACTTCTAGATAATTTTCAAAACTCAAAATTATTTATTTTTAAGCCTCCATCACCTATATGTATTCTTTCTCTAAAATATCCTATCACCGTTTTTCCAAGGTAAGGGTAGACCCTTACAAATTCGAGATTTTATGGGACCTTTTTGGCTAGCAATCACTATAGTTAGGACAAAAACTTGGGGCCTACACTCTTATACTACATATTATTTATTTATGGAATCCTATATTTATCTTAATACTTTCTCTCAATTCTGAATACCTATAGCTAGCAATTCCTAGTCACTTACTACAATAATTCAGGTTTAGAATCTTTTTACCTTAGCCACTTTTCTTGAAATTATTGCTAGGACCTAATCAATATTCTAAACAATTAGCATGATTTTGAGGTTGTGTTGATGAATTTGAGCAGCCCAATCATTAAAAATATGATCATGGCTATATTTTCCTAGTATGTGGCACAAATTCCCTTAATAAATTCTATAGTTATTTGCTCTAGGGATTACAAGTTCTTTTTTACCTCAAACTCCCTTTGAAAATTATCCTAATCTGATATGATCTTGGCCTCCAATGTGATAAGTTGGTCCCTTAAGCCTTAATTATTTTCCTTCTTCTCTAGGGGGGTAACTATCACCTAGGAACAAGTGGTCTACTTCATCTTATTCTAGATGTATTTGATCTCAAGTTATGAGCTCTTGAGGGTGGTTTTGATTTCCATGAGCACTTTATCCATTTTTCTTAGTTTCCTCTCAAGGGACACAAAATCATGCTTTATGATCTTCTTTTCCTACTTGACTAGCATGGATATATCCTTGGCTTTAACACTTTGAAGCCTAATAGCCACTAGGGTCACTTGATAATATTATGGTTGCATTTTCCCTTCAAGCTTGGAGATTGTTGGATCCATGTGGGCAAAGTGGATAATCCTCTCCTACATATCAAACTAAATCTTAAGACCTTTTTTGTTGTCCTGGTCACCTTTTTTATCTCCTTTTGGGAATACTAAGAGGCTCTCTCTTATATTTCTCTAAAATTTGGTGGTATGCCTATCAAATTGATAGAGATTTATGAAATATCCAACCACCCTTATGGGGGAATGGGAAGCAATATTGGTTGAAAAATAGACACAATAGAAGGGAATAAGACATATAAGAGAAGGACAATGATCCCCTCCCTAAGGTAGGCTAAAGACTAGCCTTTGAGGTAGTAGGAGAAAAAATTATGAGAGTGAGGGGTTCAATATTTAGGATTGAAAGTCGTATATAAAAAGTAGGTGTCTTCAAATATATATAAGAGAGGGTGGCATTGAAGAGGGGGAAATGTAAAACTACTCTAATGGTGCTAGTAGCATAGGTGTCAGGGAACTCACAACTAGTTTAGAGGGGAGAGAGGTACTATATGAATCCTTTTCTACCTAGGATGTACTGGACTAAGGTCTTGCCTTTGGATATTCACTCCTCTTCTTCTTAGCAAGTAGAGGGATGGCATCATGAGGAGACTCTTATTTCTTTATTATCATTGTGTTAATGTAGATGCTTGAGGCAATGACTCATCTATAAAGGCATGTTGCTCAAGGATTGTGGATTCCATGGTCTATGAAGGAGATTTTTTTGTATGTATGACTTCTTTAAAATTCACTTCTTCCATTGCTATTACTTGAAAAATTGCCTCCTTGACTATATTCTAAATATCTCCTCCTGCATAGATGCTTTCCTCATATTCCCGCTCCTTTTCCTATATTTTCTCAATATCTATATCCTCATGCATAGACTAATTGTTTAACCTTCTACCAAAAAACCCACCAAGACTATATTTTTACTTTTAACCAATGCTCTTTCTTCAAGGCCTTCAACTTGGTTGCATGAATATGGTATTTCAAGTATTTTATACCTATCACTATGTAGAAAATTTTGTCAACCTTATTCCTTGGTGGTGGTATTGGTGCCTACTCTAGTAGATGTATTGGAGAATATTACATATTTAGTACATGCTAATGTACCCCCATGGTACCTATGGTACAATGTAAATATTAGAATAGAATTTGAGTCTATAGTAGGAGAGTGATTTATATTTCTCCTTTATGTAAGTGTCTATGTGTAGGATATGCACAAGTGTCATGTAAGTAAGAGTGCAAGTGTGTAATGAGAGAAAGTGCACAAGTGTCATGTAATTAAGTGTGCAAATATGTAATGTGAGTATGTGCACAAGTCTCATGTATTAGGATTGCATGTAGAAGTGTAAGTATCATGTAAAAGTGTGAAAGTATCATAGAGTTAAGTATGAATGTAAGTAGAGAGTCAAGAGTCATGTATACAACTGGTAATATGAAAAGCCAAAAGACATGTGAGATTTATCTTATGCATGGAATAGGAAAAGATACATCTCTTGTATATGTGAGGAGATCAATATACAAAGAGTCCAAGAGTCACATTTCAAAGGGTATGTTATGGAGATAAAGCTCCATGTATGGTATCAAAGAGTGTCCAAAAATATATGAAATATTCTATTATCAATATTGTAGCTTGTATGTATATTTAAAGCAATTATATCATAAGTTTCTTCATGTTATTGCATGCATGATTTTGGCCATTTTACATTTATATTTTATATTATTTTAAATTTTGCTATTACTTATATTTACCAACTTATATATTTATTGCTCTTATATTTGAGACTACTCAAGATCCAAAATATTGGGACCTAAGATAATTTGGCTTAAAAGCCAATAGTGGTATCAAAGCTACTTCGAGTAGACTCTATTGCTAGCATCAAAGGAAGTATTTAGTGTGAATTTATATTTAGAGTCATTTGAAGAAAATGTAGACTCAAATTACTACAAATTTCAAATTTGTAGATTGATGAATTGATTTATAATATTTCTAGAAAATGTTATTATATGTTGGAGTCTTTCCACTCAAAAAATAAGTGAAGACTAGGACTCATCTTGAAGATTGAGGGGACTTATTAAAAGTCACCCTAATTTTTGGATTCTCTCTAAAGATAGAGAATCACATATTGAGTGGTCAAAAAGCCACCTAATAAGATACTAAAGAACTCAGACAAGTGACTGAGAAGATATTGAAAAACTCAAGCAAGTACCTTAGAAGATATTGAAGAACTCAGGCAGGTACCTGAGAAGATATTAATGAATTCAAGCAAGTACCTGAGAAGATATTGAAGAACTTGAGCAAGTGTTTCAGAAATATATTGAAAATATTACTCAGGCAAGAACCTAAGAATATTATTGTAGTTAGGTTAGACCTGAGACAAAAATAAAGAAGATATAACTCAAGCAAGAACCTGAGAATATTATTATACTTATTTTGGACCTAAGACAAAAAGAAAGAAGATAAAACTCAAGCAATCACTTGAAAATATTATTGCACTCAAGTTTGACCTAAGAAAAAATAAAAGGAAAGAAGATATATCTTAGGCAAGCACCTAAGAAGATCATTGTACTCAAGTTAGACCTAAGATGAAAAAAACTACAAGAAGAAGAAAAATAGAAAATGTTTCAAGAAGAAAAATCATAAAAATAGAAAGAGAAACATTTTGAAGAAGGGAGTCACATTCTCAAGGCATCATTCATTGTCCAAGCAACAAATCAAAGAAGTTAGGAGCTATTTAGGAGAGATATTCACAAGGTGCATTCAAGAAGCCAAACACCATTTAGGAGAACTATTTGCAAAGTACAATTGAAAAGTCCAGGTACTATTCAAAAGAGTTATTTGCAAGGTTATTGAAATTGACTAAATCACTACTAGTATGAACATCATTTGGGAGGTTGGGCTAGTCCAACCAGAAGCTCTTCGCACAATGAGTGAGCCCAAATAGCATGTTATTTGCAAGACAAAATAAAAATGTCTAAGCACAATTCTAGATAAAAGGAGAGTTGTTCAAAAGAACCTAATTATACAAATTTGCACCATCCAAAGTGTAATCCAAATATTTTTGTAAACACCAATGAAGCAATCAACTGAAGCATCATTGTGAAAGAGAAGAACAAATAGGATAATGTAATTTTAAATAAGGTTTTTACATGGTTTAACGTTACATGGTGTAATGTTTTATTATTATGTTATAGCATAGTAGAGTTTAATCATTTATTGGCAAACGTTTCAAGTCAAAAAGCTCTAATTGCCTTGCATGCCATGGTCAAATTTTTCAATGAAGGAAAGGAAAGGTAAGGAGCATTAAATTTACATTTGAATTTTTTTATAAAGTCCTAAGTTAAATTTTAATTTGAAGTAATCAGATAATTTAGGAATTTTATTTAAGTTGGAGCTAAAAGGAATTCAACTTTATGAAAAAATAAATATTAAGGTGGGAGTTATAAGGACTTCAGCCTTAATTTTGAAATATTAAAAAATATTTGATATTTTATTTGCAATTAATTATTGCAACATATTTCAAAAACTTGATTTATGAAATTTTTCAATATTTATATTTTTTTGAGAGAGATAAGGTTTTCTACTCCAAAAAGAAATTTGAAAAATATTTTGAAATTTCAAAATTTGAAAAAAAAATGAAATTTAAAGATTTAAACAATTTGCAAGTTAAATAAAGTAGCGAGATAAAAGGTTTACTACTTTAAATTTTTTTAAATTGTAAATTTAAATCTTATGAGTTCCATTATGCCAAATAACAAAAATTTCCTTTCTGAATCTCAACTATTGAAAGGACCAAATTTTGCATCATGGAAAAACAAAATGAAATCAATTCTTATTATAGAAAAACTTTGGGAAATAGTGAATGGGACAAAGAAAAAACCAAGTGAAGATGAAAGAGAAAAACAAACATTTGAATAAAATGATGTAAAAACTATTATGTTAATTACTTTTGGAAAATTTGATGAAATTCAACCATTCTTAAGTGGAGCAAAAAATTAGGTAGATGCTTGGAAGAAATTATGTAAAATATTTGAATAAAAGAACAAAGGAATTGTTTTGAATTTATAATCTCAATTATATTCCTTAAAGGTTAATATTGGAGTGAGTATAGAACTATTTCTTCAAAAAATAGAATATATAAAGTCTAAACTATTGACTCTAGGAGAAAAAATAGAAGATAAATTTCTTGTTCAAGTTACATTGAGAGCACTTCTAGAGAGTTATAAACATTTAGTTACTTCTTTGCAAGTACTAAATAAGGAAACAACATTTGATGACTTAGTTAATATTCTTCAAGAATATGAAGCTAAAAATTTAGTCAAAGATGAAATGACTAATAATGCTTTGGTGTCTAAGGAAAATGTATCAAGTAATATTGCAACAACATCAAAATTTGAATCCAAATGAAAACCAAGATTTTGTTAGATATGTAGAAAAAGAGGTCATACTACAAAATTTTATAAATATAATTCTCTAAATCAAGGAAATCAAATGAATATGTATCAAGGGAATAAAATGAATAGGCCATTTTAGAATTTTCAACCAAGACAATTTCAGCCTCAATATAGATATAGTAAACAACAAAAGCATCAATTGCAATCAAGGGAAGAAAATCAAAAAGGAAATCTAGTTCAATAAATTCAAGAAATACAAGAGTTAGAAGAATCCACTGAAGGAAATGAATTTAAATCTCTTACTACAAGAGTTTTAATCAAAACACAAAATGAACACAAGGATAAAAATGAAAAAAAAAAATCAAAAATTGATGTTATTATTGGTATAGAAAAATATGGTACAAGAGAATATCAAAAAAAGACCAAGACCAGGACATAAAAGAATTAATAAAGAAGCAAAATAAGAATATTAGGAAAAATATATGAAATATTATCAAAGGAAAATTAAGAAAGTAAAAAGAAGATAAACTATAGGATCCATAGTTGTGTCAGAATCAAAATAGAAGAATAAAAACACAGGATCCAACATGAAGACAAATATTGAAGACTAAAGCCTTCAATAACCAAATAATGTGATACAGAGGGGTTTTGGAGAATATTAAATTATTTACTACATGCTAATTTACCCCATGGTACATATGGTACAATGTAAATATTAAAATAGATTTTTAGTCTATAGTTTAGGAGTGTGATTTATATTTCCCTTTTATGTAAGTATCTATGTGTAGGATATGCCCAAGTCTCATGTAAGTAAGAGTGCAAGTGTGTAAAGAGAGAAAGTGCACATCTCATGTAATTAAGTGTGCAAATATGTAATGTGAGGATGTGCACAAGTGTCATATATTGGGTGTGCATATATAAATGTGAGTGTCATGTAAAAGAGTGCAAGTGTCATAGAGTTAAGTATGAATGTAAGTAGATAGACAAGAGTCATGTATACAAGTGGCAAGATGAGAAGCCAAAAGACATGTGAGAGTTATCTTATGAATGGAATAGGAAAAGGTACATCTCCTAGATATGTGAGGATAGCAATAGATAAATAGTCCAAGAGTCACCTTTTAAAGGTTATATTATGGAGACAAAGCTCTACGTATGGTATCGAAGAGTGTCCAAAATTTGATAAAATATTCTATCATCAATATTGAAGCTTTTATGCATATTTAGAGCAATTATGTTTTAAATTTCTTCATGTTGTTTCATGAATGATTTTATCCATTTTACCTTCATATTTGATATTATTTTGAATTTTATTATTATTTATATTGGATGACTTATATATTTGTTGCTTTTATATTTGAGACTACTCAATATTTGAGACATTGGGATCTAAGATAATCTGGCTTAAAATATAAAAGATGCCTTAGCAAGGGTTTGTTAGCTTTATCCATGGTATTTCATAGAGCTTCTAGGTCTAGTATAGACTCATGTACAAACTCTACCAAGTTCTTAACCTTGGTCAACTAGTCCATGAATTTCTTCTCAGGGTCATATTTCCATTCCTTTAAAGCCATATATATTTTTAGGTCCTTGAGCTTCTGCTCTAGGAGGTCATGGATCTTTTGCTTTAGTAGGTTAATCTCATAATGAGTGAAAGGAAGCATGAATAAGTCAGTATTATTTCTTCCACTCACAAATATTGTATCAATGGAGTCCATTTTTTAAGCTCTTCTATCACAGAGACCTCCTTAGATATGTGCTTTGAAAACCAATAGGCACACTTGCAAAATTCATGCATCCTAATGAGAGATGTATTTAAAAAAAAAAAATCCTAGGGTGTTAACCTCCTAAAAATTTCTTATAATCTACTAGGAGCCACTTAGAATTTTTCCCTTTTGGGGTCATCAACATCGGAATCAAAAACATTCTACAAACTCATAATATCAACAAGACCTCCTCAAGCCCTCCATCCAAGACAAAATGGGATGGGTGGCCCAATACATACATAGTTTTTAAAGCTATCTCAATGTAAATTCATGGGTTCTAAAATAAGATTAGATGATCCAGGAATACCAAGAACCAAAATAATTTGGTCTCCTAAAATCTGACTAGCCCTTCATAAATCTTACTAACAAACTCTATCCAATTTTACACTCAAGTTTTCATAACACTTTGAGGATCAAATTAGAGGATAATTTTCCTTTATTTGATATTTTCTTTGCTAGGTATGCATCTTATTTAATACAATATATTGAGGTGGATCTGAAAAGGTGTCTCTCTCCTCTTAGGGAAAAATTAAATACCAACATATTGGTGACATCCCTAGTACTCTATCTCAAACTATTGATAGCCAAGAGGAACATCAATATCTTATCCTCTTTGATGTCACATTCATCCTAGAGGTAGGCAAGCTTATTAAGGATAGCATTGTAATGCTCAATGGTGCTCTCAGAGTTCACCATAGTCTTACCTATCTCCACCATTAGCATCCTTTGAATCAATTGGGCATGGATGATGACTCTGTAAACCCCATCAGGAGATCAAATTTCTTAATACTTGGGATTGCAATGTATGGAAAATACAACCATATATTGAGCCAAGGTGTTTCTCTAGATTCATCTCCCAAAGTATTCAAAATATATCTATTTGAACTAATCTAGTGCTCTATCCTTCAATATTTTGGTCCTCTTTAATAATTTTGGGTTTGTCACTCCCTCTGTCATATCCCCCAATAATTTTTGGATCATGGATTGAGGGGCCTAGGCCAATATTACTTGGCTAGACATTGATGGGGATGCAGTCAAAGGATAAAAAATACTTTATTCTAGGCATGGGGTTGTGGGTGTTGCTTCTTCTCCTCTCCATTACTTCATGAACACTTCTATATAAAGAGAATATATCTAGCTTAGGATACTTTAGCCACTTCATCGCTTTGAACTCTAGGGATCCTCTATAGATTATATAAATAATAAGAGTTTCATAGGGAATGTACCCCCTTCTTATAGCATTTTCTATTGGATTTTGGCATGTGAATAAGCTTCAAATTCTTCAAGCATGCAAAATATTTCCTTTCTAAAGAGGTGGCAATAATTATCCATTGTCACTTTGGCCTTATCTTGCTTTAATTTTTTAAAATGATGACTGCCCATTTGAATCCAAAAAACTATTTTCCTAATAGGTTGGCCATATTTTCCACTATGAATGTAAATTATGGTTGCCTTTATCTAATAAATATAGCACTTGAACCAAGGCAATGGATCTGCCATGGTTTTCTCCTATGGATATGGTTGGAGTGGCATTAATTCTCCTTGGTTCAAATTCACCCAATGTTATATTGACTTTGTATGAAATTAGCATGGTTTCAAGGCTTACCACCATACAATGGTTTGGGATATTTCTTGTAGCCAATAAAGGAGGTTGCATTACTCCTAGATCCTTACCAATAAATATTGTTAGTTAGATTTATGCACATATCACAAAGATTTCTCTCTTGCACTTTTATATTTGGCACATGTCCTCTAGGTGTTGGATCCATGTGGGCAAAGTGGATAATCCTCTCCTACATATTAAACTAAATCTTAAGCCATTTTTTGTTATCCTAGTCACCTTTTTTATCTCCTTTTGGGAATACTAAGAGGCTCTCTCTTATATTTCTCTAAAATATGGTGGTATGCCTATCAAATTGATAGAGATTTATGAAATATCCAACTATCCTTATGGGGAAGGGGAAGCAATATTGGTTGAAAAAATAGACACAATATAAGGGGCTAAGACATATAAGAGAAGGGCAATAATCCCCTCCCTAAGGTAGGCTAAAGACTAGCCTTTGAGGTAGTAGGAGAAAAAATTATGAGAGTGAGGGCTTCAATATTTAGGATTGAAAGTCGTATATAAAAATTAGGTGTCTTCAAGGATATATAAGAGAGGGTGGAATTGAAGAGGGGGGAACATAAGACTACTCTAATGGTGCTAGCACCATAGGTGCTAGGGAACTCACAACTAGTTTAGAGGGGAGAGAGGTACTATATGAATCCTTTGCTACCTAGGATGTAGTGGCATAAGGTCTTGCCTTTGGAGATTCACTCCTATTCTTCTTAGTGAGTAGAGGGATGGCATCATGAGGAGACTCTTATTTCTTTTATTATCATTGTGTCAATGTAGATGCTTGAGGCAATGACTCATCTATAAATGCACGTTGCTCAAGGATTGTGGATTCCATGGTCTATGAAGGAGAATTTTCGGTATGTATGACTTCTTTAAAATTCACTTCTTCCATTGCTATTACTTGAAAAATTGCCTCCTTGAGTATCTCCTGAATATCTCCTCCTGCATAGATGCTTTCCTCATATTCCCGCTCCTTTTCCTAGATTTTCTCAATATCTATGTCCTCATGCATAGACTAATTGTTTAACCCTCTACCAAAAAACCCACCAAGACTATATTTTTACTTTTAACCAATGCTCTTTTTTCAAGGCCTTCAACTTGGTTGCATGAATATGGTAGTTCAAGTCTTTTATACCTATCACTATGTAGAAAATTTTGTCAACCTTATTCCTTGGTGGTGGTATTGGTGCCTACTCTAGTAGATGTATTGGAGAATATTACATATTTAGTACATGCTAATGTACCCCCATGGTACCTATGGTACAATGCAAATATTAGAATAGAATTTGAGTCTTTAGTAGGAGAGTGATTTGTATTTCTCCTTTATGTAAGTGTCTATGTGTAGGATATGTACAAGTCTCATGTAAGTAAGAGTGCAAGTGTGTAATGAGAGAAAGTGCACAAGTTCCATGTAATTAAGTGTGCAAATATGTAAGGTGAGTATGTGCACAAGTCTCATGTATTAGGATTGCATGTAGAAGTGTAAGTATCATGTAAAAGTGTGAAAGTATCATAGAGTTAATTATGAATGTAAGTAGAGAGTCAAGAGTCATGTATACAACTGGTAATATGAAGATCCAAAAGACATGTGAGATTTATCTTATGCATGGAATAGGAAAAGATACATCTCTTGTATATGTGAGGAGATCAATATACAAAGAGTCCAAGAGTCACATTTCAAAGGGTATGTTATGGAGATAAAACTCCATGTATGGTATCAAAGAGTGTCCAAAAATATATGAAATATTCTATCATCAATATTGTAGCTTGTATGTATATTTAGAGCAATTATATCATAAGTTTCTTCATGTTATTGCATGCATGATTTTGGCCATTTTATATTTATATTTTATATTATTTTAAATTTTGCTATCACTTATATTGACCAACTTATATATTGATTGCTCTTATATTTGAATCTACTCAAGATCCAAAATATTGGGACCTAAGATAATTTGGCTTAAAATCCAATAGTGGTATCAAAGCTACTTTGAGTAGACTCTATTGCTAGCATCAAAGGAAGTCTTTAGTGTGAATTTATATTTAGAGTCATGTGAAGAAAATGTAGACTCAAATTACTACAAATTTCAAATTTGTAGATTGATGAATTGATTTATAATATTTCTAGAAAATGTTATTATATGTTGGAGTCTTTCCACTCAAAAAAGAAGTGAAGACTAGGACTCATATTGAAGATTTATGGGACTTATTAAAAGTCACTCTAATTTTTGGATTCTCTCTAAATATAGAGAATCACATATTGAGTGGTCAAAAATCCACCTAATAAGATACTGAAGAACTCAGGCAAGTGCCTAAGAAGATATTGAAAAACTCAAGCAAGTACCTTAGAAGATATTGAAGAACTCAGGCAAGTACCTGAGAAAATATTAATGAAATCAAACAAGTACATGAGAAGATATTGAAGAACTTAAGCAAGTGTTTGAGAAAGATATTGAAAATATTACTCAGGTAAGAACCTAAGAAGATTATTGTAGTTAGGTTAGACCTGAGACAAAAATAAAGAAGATATAACTCAAGCAAGAACCTGAGAATATTATTATACTTATTTTGGACCTAAGACAAAAAGAAAGAAGATAAAACTCAAGCAATCACTTGAAAATATTATTGCACTCAAGTTTGACCTAAGAAAAAATACAAGGAAAGAAGATATATCTCAGGCAAGCACCTAAGAAGATCATTGTACTCAAGTTAGACCTAAGATGAAAAAAACTACAAGAAGAAGAAAAATAGAAAATGTTTCAAAAAGAAAAATCATAAAAATAGAAAGAGAAACATTTTGAAGAAGGGAGTCACATTCTCAAGGCATCATTCATTGTCCAAGCAACAAATCAAAGAAGTTAGGAGCCATTTAGGAGAGATATTCACAAGGTGCATTCAAGAAGCCAAACACCATTTAGGAGAACTATTTGCAAAGTACAGTTGGAAAGTCTAGGTACTATTCAAAAGAGCTATTTGCAAGGTGATCGAAATTGACTAAAGTACTACTAGTATGAACATCATTTTGGAGGTTGGGCTAGTCCAACTAGAAGTTGTTTGCACAATGAGTGGGACCTAATAGCATTTTATTTGCAAGGCAAAATAAAAATTTCTAAGCACAATTCTAGATAAAAGGAGAGTTGGATCATAAACACATAATGATAGGGAAAAGTGGATGAGGTGGAGGGACGTTTTTCGTAGGACTGCCCAAACTATCGAACTCGTTTCGGCCATATCTCACTCATCCGGACTCGGATTGAGCTAAAATTTTGAGGGTAGATGCCTGAAAAACCCTAGAACGTCTCCACCAATTTTCATATCATTTGGAGCAACACATATCCTAGCACATCCCTATGTGTGAACGAGATATTTGGCAAGCGGCTATGCGAGGGTTTCATCTGGGTTGAGTGCAAGCAGCTCCAGAGGTTGGTTTTTAGGGCCTTCGGGCCCTAGCGGCCAATATTTTTGTGGTTTATGCTCAATATTTTAGTAGGAAATGTTGCAGGGGATCCAAGATGGGTTAGAAATTTATCTTTCAATAGATCATACTATGAACTTGAGTGACAACGACTTCCAATTTGCTGCACAAAAGAAAAGTGAAAACCATACCTTTCCACGACGTCTAGGGCAAGGATTAAAGAGATCACAAAACAAGTTTCAAGAAGTTGATCAAAAAATGGCTCATATCTCAAGTGAATCTGGTGCTAAGGTGCACCCACAAAATAATTCTACTATGAAAACCCCTGTCAAGGGTAAGAATTTCGAAGACTCAGCCCCAAAAATGAATTTTAGGGATGCCCTCCATGGTGGACAACCTCAGCCCAATGCTAATATCAATCTTAGGGCTTCCCATAAACCTCTAAGAATGCCTAAGATTGATCCCAGGAAAATGGAGTCAGGATGTCTTAAAGCAACTGATGGAACTCCTATTGTTAAGCTTGATATGGGTAACATTCAGACTGGCATTGAAGATTTGGAAAAAAGAGGACTAATTTGTCGGTTCGTGGGTTTTCGTCCGAGTCTATCTGCTTTCAAAGTCTGGGCTGCAAAAATCTGGAAAACTAAAGGTGAGTTACAAATCTCTATTTATCCAAATGGTTATTTTCTTGTTTTATTTGCTAATAATGAAGATAGAGAGAAAACTTTTCAAGGGGGTCCTTGGTTTTTTGGAAGGGCAGGGCTTTTCATGAAGCCCCGGCATACTAAATTTAAAGTCGAAGAAGAGATGCCTTCTATAGCTCCCGTGTGGGTTAGACTCTTTGGCCTCCCTATTGAATTTTGGAATCCTACTATTTTTTCTTCAATTGGAAACTCTTTAGGAACTTTTATGATGACTCGTTGATTGTACTCAAAATTTTGAACATATTATTTATGCTCGGATTTGTGTTTTAATGGATTTTGACAAACCCCTACCTAAAAATATCACATTACAATTTGGGGAAGACACTTGGGAGCAAGTAGTGGACTATGAGAACATTCCTTTTCGTTGTAGAATTTGCCATGAATATGGTCATTTGGCCAGTGCTTGCCCAAATAAAATTCCTGATCAAAAGAAAGAAGATATAAACTCAACGAGTTTCCAAATACCTAAGAAGAAGAACACTCTAAAAAAACCAGTTATGAAGGATCAATCAAAGTCATCCTGCTAATATGTTTGAAATCCTTTCCACAAATGATGTCCCAAGTGAGGAAGAGGAAATAATGGAAACTGAAATCTTAGAAACACAATTTAAATATGAAGGGAAGAACTCAGAGACAAACCAACAAATCAAAGGTTTTCAACAGAAAAAAAAGGGAGAAAATTTACACAAGAAAAACAATTTTTCAAATGTCAAAACTTTAAATAATGCAGGTCCCAATATAGACTCCGTTGAACCATCTAGTAAAATTTTGGCTGTGTACGAGCATTCTTCAAGGTTAGAAGCCATCTCAGATTCAATTGGAATAAGTCAAGAAACAGGGAAAAAAAATTGAAGATGGATTCTAATCAAAAAGCAGGTCGCAAGACCAATCAATATCATATGGTAAAAGAAGGTGAAAAGCTTGTAGAGGAAGGTAAGATTAATGCCCTTCCCAACTTTTTTAGCCCTGGTATTAATGAAGATCATCACTTGGAATATTAGAGGACTCAAAGGGAGTCTTTCAAAACAAAATGAAATTAGAAGAATGATTCAGATAAATCATCCACATCTTGTTTTCCTTCAAGAAACAAAGATGTCAATGGAGGATATGGACTCAATTGCCATAAAATTTGGCCAGCTAGAAAAGTGGTTTCCCTTAGTTCCCAAGGGACTTCTGGTGGCATTGCTTGTCTTTGGGACCCAAAAGAGGTAGTTATTCACCATATGGTTGGCAGTTGGGGTTTGTTGGCTATAGCTATTCAAAGTAGACATTCCAACCAAATTATGCTCTGCATTACTATTTATGCTCCGACTTCTTTGGAGGAAAAAAGAAGACAAGTGGAAGGATATTACTCATATTATCTCTCATTTTCCTAAAGCTTGGATCTTGATCGGAGGAGATTTCAATACCATCCTCTCTCTGGATGAGAAAAGGGGGGGAAATAGAAATTTGGACAAAAGCACCGACCTCATGAGCGAATATATTGCAAACCTCCATCTTGTGGATATCCAACCAGATAATGGCCTTATGACTTGGTCTAACAGAAGGCAAGGCTTAGCTTGTATAATGGAGAGATTGGATAGGTTTTTGCTCTCTAAAAATTTCTTAATCCATGGTCACATTCCTAAAGTGAAGACTCTTAATAATGCTGGTTCGGATCATTGGCCACCATGGTGGAAATGTGGAAAACCAATGTGAGTTTCTCTCCTTTTCGTTTTCAATTAATGTGGCTTAGAGACATTTCCTTCAGACCTCATGTGCAACAATGGTGGAAGGAAGGTAAACCTAGGCATGGGACTAAGATGTTCTATTTTTCCAAAAGACTGCAATACATTAAATCCAAAATCAAGACTTGGAACCGGAAAGAGTTTGGGGATGTTCATAAAAAAAACATGAAGTTATTGCTCATCTTGAAAATTTGAATAAGAAAATCCATTTAGATGGCCTCACAGAGAAGAGAAGTGCAGATGAAATTAAACTCACAACTCAGTTAGAGGAATGGGAAAAAAGAGAAGAAATCTTATGGAAGCAAAAATCTAGAATTCAATGGCTCAAAGAAGGAGATCGAAACACAAATTTCTTCCACAAATCTCTTCTAGCTCGAAGATCTCACAACTTTATTTCTTCCTTAAAATCAGATTCTGGAGATGTTGTTTATACTTGGGATGGCATGAACTCTATTGTTGTTGATTACTTTTCCAATATTTTTGCTGCTACTCCTCTTGACTCACCTTCACAACAAAATGTTCTTCAAGCAATCCCTTCTCTTATCACTTCTGAGGAAAACTCTATTTTGACTGCTCCTATTACTATCAATGAGCTTCAACAAGTAGTTTTTAAAATGCAAAAAGGGAAAACCCCAGGTCCCGATGGTTTTCCCATTGAGTTCTACCAAGAGTTCTGGGATATCCTTCATGTTGATTTATTAGAGGTGGTGGAAGAAGCCAGGAAAGCCAAAGAAATTTTGAAGGTTATCAATAAAACTTATATTACTCTTGTTCCAAAAGCTCAAGAGGTTGATCATATCTCAGCTTTTAGACCTATTGCTTTATGTAATGTTCTTCTCAAAATCATTACTAAAATCATGGCAGAAAGGTTGAAGCCTCTTTTGCATAAGATTATTTCCCCGGAGCAAGGGGGTTATGTGGAAGGACGTCAAATAGTAGATGAGATAGTTCTTGCTCAGGAAGCCATCCATTCCATGGATATGCAAAAATCTCCTTCCATGTTCATTCGGTTAGACTTATCCAAAGCTTATGACAGAGTGGATTGGCACTTCCTTATCAAAGTTTTGAGGCAATTTGGTTTCTCTAAGGATTGGATGGATTGGATTATGGGATGTATCTCTTCAGTTTCCTACTTAGTTCTTATCAATGGTAGGCCTTCTCACTCATTCCCAGCTTCCAGAGGTATTAGGCAAGGTGACCCGCTATCCCCTTATTTATTCATCATTCTTGTTGAATGCTTGGGTAGGACTATAACCAAAAAGAGGGAAAACAAAACCCTTGAGGGAGTTACCATTGCTCATGGAGCTAGACCTATCTCTCATCTTCAATTTGTGGATGACTCTACTCTTTTAGGTAAAGCTACAGTTTAAGGAAGGTTCTAATATTAAGCAAATCATTAGCTATTTTTCTAAGGCTACTCGGCATTGATCAATGAAGACAAATCTAAAGTTATTTTCTTTCACCGCTCTGCTAGACAGGAATCCATGGTCTTGGATAAATTAAGATATAAGAAGACCTCCCTTCCAATCACTTATTTAGGTATTCCCATAAATATTCAAAGGCAAAAAAATAAATATTGGAATTGGTTGTTGGACAAAGTCAAGAAGAAAATTGGAAAGTGGACCAACAAGTGGCTTTCTTCTGGGGGTAGAATCACCTTGGTAAAATCAGTCCTTCAAGCTATTCCTATTTATGTTTCTTCCATTTTGAATATCCCAAAGGTTGTTCTTCGAGAATTGGATCAAATCAGTCATCGTTTCCTTTGGAGTGGTACTAAGGAGAAAAGAAAATGGGCCTTGGTGAAATGGGATACTTTATGTCTTCCTAAGAATGAAGGGGGGTTAGGATTCCGGTCTTCTATTAATAACAACAAAGCTTTAGCTGCTAAATTATATTGGAGGATGTTGCATAACCCCAATGCTCTTTGGGCCAATAATCTTCGTGCTAAATATGCTGAGAACAAAAGTCCTGAAGACCTTGTTCGCTATCAACTTCCTACCAAAGGTTCTCCCATTTTAGCAGCTCTTAAGACTGGTGAGGATTTGATAAAGAAAAATTTATTTTGGATCATTCATAATGGTCAACAAGCAAATTTTTGGACAGATTCTTGGGATGGTCACAAGCCTTTGATAACTCAGTTTCCCGATTGGAGGCCTTGGATGGAGGAGCTTCACCGAGCTAACTGGATAAAGGTGGCTAATTACTGTCGGTACCATACTGGTAATTCAAAGGTTGGTAGATATTGGATCCCTATTGAGGACTCGGCCTATTCAAATCCCAGAAAGGCAAAGACAAGATATCCAAGGCATCCTTCATATGAGATCCCTCTCTTGGTCCCATGAAAAAGATTGTTTTGGATGGAACAACACTACTAAGGGTGAGTATTCAGTTGCTCAAGGTTATTTGACCTTATGCCATAATAATCCCAACCATTCTTCTCGACATATTTTCTCGATTGTGGGCTCAAAAGCTCTGGCCTAAGGTGAGGTTCTTTAATTGGCTTTTATTGCATCGTAGGGTGCTTACCGGTGAGCAACTTATGAAGCGTGGTTTTCATGGCCCTTTTAGATGTGAAATGTGTGAAGAGAATGTAGAAACTCTCAACCATATTTTTATTGAGTGTACTTTAGCCTCTGAGCTATGGAGGAGAATGGCCACTTTACTTGGCTTACAATGGTCCAATTTTTTTACTTTTGAACAACTTTGGAGGGATTGGCCTAATCAAGAGGGTGTTGATCATTTTATTAGGCAGTTAGTTTGGATGGGTTCTACCATTCTTCTTTGGAATATTTGGAATGAAAGGAACAACCAAATTTTTAATCAAGATAGGAAGGATATTCACTATATTTGGCAAAAGACCATAGCCAACTTAGTTGAATCAGTCCATCAACTCCTTAATCACCCCCAAAACTCCCACCAAAGATGGGATCAAGTGATGCAAATATTGAAGATTAAATCTTCTAAGGGCAACCAACTTAAAGGGAATGTGAGTATTAGTAAGATGGATAGGACAAGAAATTGGCAACCTCCTCCTAAGGATTTTGGAAAAGTCAATACCGATGGAGCCTCTAGAGGGAACCCTGGAAAAGCCAATGTGGGAGGAATTGGTAGACTTTCGGATGGCTCCCTGGTTTTTACTTTTTCAAGGAATTTGGGTATTCTTTCCAATAACCTTGCCGAGGGGTATGGTATCCTCAGAGGCCTTCAGGAGGCTACTAAGGTTGGATGGGAAAAGGTGTTAGTTGAGTCTAGATCTCAACTTATGATTAATCTCTTGAAGACTCCTTCTAAGAATCATAAGGTGGATTGGAGAATAAAAAGAATTATTGAGAAGATTCAATTAATCCAGATGGGATTTTTGAAAGTTGATTACAATCATGTGGTCAGAGATCAAAACAAGAGTGTTGATGCTTTAGCTAATTGGGCTTTGGACAAAGGTGATCTTACTTGTTATGGCCACCCTCCTAGATGGTGGGCTTCTCAAATTAGGGAAGCTCTTCTTTCTATCATTTCTTTGGATGGCTCCAGTTCTGAAGGTACCTAGTTTCTTCTTGCTTTTTTTTTTTTGCTTCTCTTTGGTTCATTCAGTTTTTTTTAGTTCCCTAGCTCATTCTATTCTTTCTTTTGTTTCCTTTGTTGATTCTTGCCTTAATAGTCTTCTGGTCTAGATAGGTCATTGTTATGTTCAATTTTTTTTCTTTTTTTTTTTTGTTTAGTTTTTTAAGGTGGGTGGGTTCTTTTGTTTTGTTTTGTTTTTGTGTTCTTTGTGTTGTTTTTTGTTGTTCTTGTGTTTTTGTTGTTTTGTGTTTTTTTTTTTATGTTTTTTGTTATTGTTCTTGTGTTTTTTTCGTTCTTGTTCTTGGGTTTCTCTTTGTTTGTGTTAATTCGTGTTTTTATGTGTGAGTGTTTTCTATGTTTTTTGTTTTTGTTTATTGTCTGTTGTTGGTTGTTTTTTATTTTTATTTTTATTTTATTTTTTAATTTTTTAGGTTTTGGTTGTGTTTATTTTTCATGTTTTTTTTGGGTTATGTCTTTGTAGTGTTCTGTTGTTTTTGTCTTGTTTGTGTTTTGTTATGTGGTTCTTGTGTTTTTCTATGTGGTTCGTGTTGTGGTTTCTTTTATCTTATTGTGCGTGTTTGGTTGTGCTTTTGTTTTTGACACACTCAAGGAGCATGTTTTTTATTTTATTTTATTATTTTTGTTGTTATTTACTTATTTTTAAATTGGTTTTGTGTGTTTGTTTGCTCCTTGAGTATGTCAAAGGTGGTAGGCCAGGTCCGAGTCCTGGGCATTTTTGGTGGAATGGATACCCCTGCCTCCTTGGGTCTTACCCGAAAGTGGCATCCCTTTTGGGATGTTTTCCACAAAAAAAAAAAAAGGAGAGTTGTTCAAAAGAACCTAATTATGCAAATTTGCACCAGCCAAAGTGTAATCCAAATCTTTTTGTAAACACCAATGAAGCAATCAACTGAAGCATCATTGTGAAAGAGAAGAACAAATAGGATAATGTAATTTTAAGTAATGTTTTTACATGGTTTAACGTTACATGGTGTAATGTTTCATTATTATGTTATAGCATAGTAGAGTTTGATCATTGCTTAGCAAACGTTTCAAGTCAAAAAGCTCTAATTGCCTTGCATGCCATGGTCAAATTTTTTAATGAAGGAAAGGAAAGGTAAGGAGCATTAAATTTACATTTGAATTTTTTTATAAAGTCCTAAGTTAAAGTTTAATTTGAAGGAATTGGATAACTTAGGAACTTTATTTAAGTTGGAGCTAAAAGGAATTCAACTTTATGAAAAAATAAATATTAAGGTGGGAGTTATAAGGACTTCAGCCTCAATTTTGAAATATTAAAAAATATTAGATATTTTATTTGCAATTAATTATTACAACATATTTCAAAAAATGATTTATAAAATTTTTTAATATTTATTTGTTATTGGAGAGAGAAGGTTTTCTACTCCAAAAAGAAATTTGAAAAATATTTTGAAATTTCAAAATTTGAAAAATAAATGAAATTTAAAGATTTAAAAAATTTGTAAGTTAAATAAAGCAGGGAGATAAAAGGTTTACTACTTTAAAGTTTTTGAAATTGCAAATTTAAATCTTATGAGTTCCATTATGTCAAATAATAAAAAATTTCTTTCCGAATCTCAACTATTGAAAGGACCAAATTTTGCATCATGGAAAAACAAAATGAAATCAATTCTTATTATAGAAAAACTTTGGGAAATAGTGAATGGGACAAAGAAAAAACCAAGTGAAGATGAAAGAGAAAAACAAACATTTGAAGAAAATGATGCAAAATCTCTTATGTTAATTACATTTGGAATAATTGATGAAATTCAACCATACTTAAGTGGAGCAAAAAATTCTGTAGATGCTTGGGAGAAATTATGTAAAATATTTGAAGAAAAGAACAAAGCAATTGTTTTGAATTTACAATCTCAATTATATTCCTTAAAGGTTAATATTATAGTGAGTATAGAACTATTTCTTCAAAAAATATAAGATATAAAGTCTAAACTATTGACTCTAGGAGAAAATATAGAAGATACATTTCTTCTTCAAGTTACATTGAGAACATTTCTAGAGAGTTAGAAACATTAGTTACTTCTTTACAAGTACTAAATAAGGAAACAACATTTGATTATTTAGTTAATATTCTTCAATAATATGAAGCTAAAAATTTAGTCAAATATGAAATGACTAATAATGCTTTGGTGTCTAAATAAAATGTATCAAGTAATATTGCAATGACATCAAAATTTAAATCCAAATGAAAACCAAGATTTTGTTAGATATGTAGAAAAAGAGGTCATACCACAAAATTTTATAAATATAATTCTCTAAATCAAGGAAATCAAATGAATATGTGTCAAGGGAATCAAATGAATAGGCCATTTTAGAATTTTCAACCAAGACAATTTCAGCCTCAATATAGATATAGTAAACAACAAAAGCATCAATTGCAATCAAGGGAAGAAAATCAAAAAGGAAATCTAGTTCAAGAAATTAAAGAAATACAAGAGTTAGAAATATCCACTGAAGGAAATGAATTTAAATCTCTTACTACAAGAATTTTAATCAAAACACAAAATGAACACAAGGATAAAAATGAAAAAAAAATCAAATATTGATGTTATTATTGGTATAGAAAAATATGGTACAAGAGAATATCACAAAAAGACCAAGACCAGGACATAAAAGAATTAATAAAGAAGCAAAAGAAGAATATTAGGAAAAATATATGAAATATTATCAAAGGAAAATTAAGAAAGTAAAAATAAGATAAACTGTAGGATCCATAGTTGTGTCATAATCAAAATAGAAGAATAAAAACACAAGATCCAACATGAAGACAAATATTGAAGACTAAAGCCTTCAATAACCAAATAATGTGATACAGAGGGGTTTTGGAGAATATTAAATTATTTACTACATGCTAATTTACCCCATGGTACATATGGTACAATGTAAATATTAAAATAGATTTTTAGTCTATAGTTTAGGAGTGTGATTTATATTTCCCTTTTATGTAAGTATCTATGTGTAGGATATGCCCAAGTCTCATGTAAGTAAGAGTGCAAGTGTGTAAAGAGAGAAAGTGCATATGTCATGTAATTAAGTGTGCAAATATGTAATGTGAGGATGTGCACAAGTGTCATATATTAGGTGTGCATATATAAATGTGAGTGTCATGTAAAAGAGTGCAAGTGTCATAGAGTTAAGTATGAATGTAAGTAGATAGTCAAGAGTCATGTATACAAGTGGCAAGATGAGAAGCCAAAAGACATGTGAGAGTTATCTTATGAATGGAATAGGAAAAGGTACATCTCCTAGATATGTGAGGAGAGCAATAGAAAAATAGTCCAAGAGTCACCTTTTAAAGGTTATATTATGGAGACAAAGCTCTACGTATGGTATCGAAGAGTGTCCAAAATTTGATAAAATGTTCTATCATCAATATTGAAGCTTTTATGCATATTTAGAGCAATTATGTTTTAAGTTTATTCATGTTGTTTCATGAATGATTTTATCCATTTTACCTTCATATTTGATATTATTTTGAATTTTATTATTATTTATATTGGATGACTTATATATTTGTTGCTTTTATATTTGAGACTACTCAATATTTGAGACATTGGGATCTAAGATAATCTGGATTAAAATATAAAAGAGGCCTTAGCAAGGGTGTGTTAGCTTTATCCATGGTATTTCATAGAGCTTCTAGGTCTAGTATAGACTCATGTACAAACTCTACCAAGTTCTTAACCTTGGTCAACTAGTCCATGAATTTCTTCTCAGGGTCATATTTCCATTCCTTTAAAGCCATATACATTTTTAGGTCTTTGAGATTCTACTCTAGGAGGTCATGGATCTTTTGCTTTAGTAGGTTAATCTCATAATTAGTGAAAGGAAGCTTGAATAATTCAGTATTATTTCTTCCACTCACAAATATTGTATCAATGGAGTCCATTTTTTAAGCTCTTCTATCACAGAGACCTCTTTAGATATGTTCTTTGAAAACCAATAGGTACACTTGCAAAAGTCATGCATCCTAATGAGATATGTATTTATAAAAAAACAATTCCTAGGGTGCTAACCTCCTAAACATTTCTTATAATCTACTAGGATCCACTTAGAATTTTTCCCTTTTGGGGTCATCAACATCGGGATCAAAAACATTCTACAAACTCATAATATCAACAAGACCTCCTCAAGCCCTCCATCCAAGACAAAATGGGATGGGTGGCCCAATCCATACATAGTTTTTAAAGCTATCTCAACGTAAATTCATGGGTTCTAAAATAATATTAGATGATCCAGGAATACCAAGAACCAAAATAATTTGGTCTCCTAAAATCTGACTAGCCCTTCATAAATCTTACTAACAAACTCTATCCAATTTTACACTCAAGTTTTCATAACACTTTGAGGATCAAATTAGAGGATAATTTTCCTTTATTTGATATTTTATTTGCTAGGTATGCATCTTATTTAATACAATATATTGAGGTGGGCCTGAAAAGGTCTCTCTCTCCTCTCAAGGAAAAAATAAATACCAACATATTGGTGACATCCCTAGTACTCTATCTCAAACTATTGATAGCCAAGAGGAACATCAATATCTTATCCTCTTTGATGTCACATTCATCCTAGAGGTAGGTAAGCTTATTAAGGATAGCATTGTAATGCTCAATGGTGCTCTCAGAGTTCACCATAGTCTTACCTATCTCCACCATTAGCATCCTTTGAATCAATTGGGTATGGATGATTACTCTGTAAACCCCATTAGGAGATCAAATTTCTTAAGACTTGGGATTGCAATGTATGGAAAATACAACCATATATTGAGCCAAGGTGTTTCTCTAGATTCATCTTCCAAAGTATTCAAAATATATCTATTTGAACTAATCTAGTGCTCTATCCTTCAATATTTTGGTCCTCTAATAATTTTGGGTTTGTCACTCCCTCTGTCATATCCCCCAATAATTTTTGGATCATGGATTGAGGGGCCTAGGCCAATATTTCTTGGCTAGACATTGATGGGGATGCGGTCAAAGGATAAAAAATACTTGATTCTAGGCATGGGGTTGTGGGTGTTGCTTCTTCTCATCTCAATTGCTTCATGAACACTTCTATATAAAGAGAATATAGTTAGCTTAGAATATACTTTAGCCACTTTATTGCTTTGAACTCTAGGGATCCTCTATAGATTATAGAAATAAGAAGAGTTTCATAGGGAATGTACCCCCTTCTTATAGAATTTTCTATTGGATTTTGGCATGTGAATAAGCTTCAAATTCTTCAAGCATGCAAAATATTTCCTTTCTAAAGAGGTGGCAATAATTATCCATTGTCACTTTGGCCTTATCTTGCTTTAATTTTTTAAAATGATGACTGCCCATTTGAATCCAAAAAACTATTTTCCTAATAGGTTGGCCATATTTTCCACTATGAATGTAAATTATGGTTGCCTTTATCTAATAAATATAGCACTTGAACCAAGGCAATGGATCTGCCATGGTTTTCTCCTATGGATATGGTTGGAGTGGCATTAATTCTCCTTGGTTCAAATTCACCCAATGTTATATTGACTTTGTATGAAATTAGCATGGTTTCAAGGCTTACCACCATACAATGGTTTGGGATATTTCTTGTAGCCAATAAAGGAGGTTGCATTACTCCTAGATCCTTACCAATAAATATTGTTAGTTAGATTTATGCACATATCACAAATATTTCTCTCTTGCACTTTTGTATTTGGCACATGTCCTCTAGGTGTTGGATCCATGTGGGCAAAGTGGATAATCCTCTCCTACATATCAAACTAAATCTTAAGCCATTTTTTGTTGTCCTAGTCACCTTTTTTATCTCCTTTTGGGAATACTAAGAGGCTCTCTCTTATATTTATCTAAAATATGGTGGTATGCCTATCAAATTGATAGAGATTTATGAAATATCCAACTATCCTTATGGGGGAAGGGGAAGCAATATTGGTTGAAAAAATAGACACAATATAAGGGGCTAAGACATATAAAGAGAATATAGTTAGCTTAGGATACTTTAGCCACTTCATCGCTTTGAACTCTAGGGATTCTCTATAGAATATATAAATAATAAGAGTTTCATAAGGAATGTACCCCCTTCTTATAGCATTTTATATTGGATTTTGGCATGTGAATAAGCTTCAAATTCTTCAAGCATGCAAAATATTTCCTTTCTAAAGAGGTGGCAATAATTATCCATTGTCACTTTGGCCTTATCTTGCTTTAATTTTTTAAAATGATGACTGCCCATTTGAATCCAAAAAACTATTTTCCTAATAGGTTGGCCATATTTTCCACTATGAATGTAAATTATGGTTGCCTATATCTAATAAATATAGCACTTGAACCCAGGCAATGGATATTCCATGCTTTTCTCGTATGGATATGGTTGGAGTGGCATTAATTCTCCTTGGTTCAAATTCACCCAATGGTATATTGACTTTGTAAGAAATTAGCATGGTTTCAAGGCCTACCACCATACAATGGTTTGGGATATTTCTTGTAGCCAACCAGGGAGGTTGCATTACTCCTAGATCCTTACCAATAAATCTTTGTAGTTAGATTTATGCACCTATCACGAAGATTTCCCTCTTGCACTTTTTTATTTGGCACATGTCCTCTAGGTGTCATCCTTCATGGACTTTTCAATAATTGTCTTGTGGTGAATATTAGGGCACTTCTCCTTAAACAAGGATTGAATATCTACTCCTCCTAACAACCTAATAATTGAACTATGTGCCACCATAATTATCAATCATTCATATAGTCTATTTTAGATGGGACAATCATGTTGCTAGTTGTAGATAATCCTAGATTAGATGGTGTTTGATACTTCCTCTTAGTCTCCTTTTGATCTTGGATATGAATTAACACATATTTTCCATGTGTTTGGTCTAATATTTGGTATCATTTTACAAATGTAAAAACATCTTGGCACTTTTTTCTTTCATTGATCTTTGATCAAACAATTTATGCTTCTTTTACCAAATCCTTCTATCATCATGAATTCATCCCTAATATTGAGCCATGTTTCTCTATGGGGTGATGCCTCCTTTTGATTAATCAAATATTAGGAGTACTTTTAGCTTTCCTTCATGGATATAACAACCCTCTTTGCATCTAAAGAGGATTTCCAAATTTGTATGAAGTAAGACTACCTATGTCTTTTTTTAGGATAGTATTTACAATTTATACATCATACCTATAGTGACAAATCATCCCATCCTAGCCTAGTGAAATTGACCCTCATGTATCATATTCCCACTACTCTAGGTGATCATTAGGGATGTATGAATTCCCTTCGTCTATGGACTAGTTCAATTTTTATGGTTCCTCTTCAGTCATGTGGGCTTGCTTCTTCCTAATATTGATGGAGAAAACTCAATCCACATGGTGAAAATGGAGGGGTTTTTATGGGATATTAAATTTATATGCATATTAGGTTTGAAGTATCATGTGATTCTAATACCCCTTAATCTTAGAGGTGAATTACCTTGAAATGCATATGCTAAATGTGGCCAAAAGATCGATCATCACTATTATTTAGTGCACTATTAGATTAGGATAAGCTTGGAGGACTAGGGAAAGGTCCCACACTATCCCAAAGATTGATACTAGGATGCCATCTAGTTAAACTACTTTGTTGTTGGAAGGCTCATATAGTAAGCCAAGAGCATATGCTACCCTTCCAGGCATGACTGATGTGCTATACTTGGAGTTGACTAGACAATTATGTATCATCTTATCTCTATAGATTAGGATTAGAAAGAAAGATATAGGTTTGGACTGTTTGGCCTCTAAGCTAGATACTTTTAGTACTATAGATGAGTTCTATTTACCTAGATCCTTTTTCTTTTATAGGGCTTCTTATAAGTATTTTATCTATTCTAGTATTGAGAGCATGTCCAAAAAGAGGAATTGCTACTATGTACTTCCTAAATTGATCCACTATTTTGAAGGATTTGATAGGAGTTTTTTTTGTGATGATGCCTAATGATGGTGGAGGCCTAGTATTTTCCACCATCTAGGTTAGTCTTGGTGATTCTAGAACAAGCTACTTTAGGGGTTTTAAGTTGGTTTTTTCATTTTTCAAAATTATTTAGGTTTAGTTTTCTGGTTGGGCTTGTGTCAGGGTGCTTTTCCAATCGTCTGACACCTTACCTTGGGGTTTAAGGTCCAATGGACTAGACCTCCCTTGCTCTTCGATGGATTTATTATTATCCATGGTGATGTACTTAGATTAGTTATGGCATCCCAAAAATTAAGGGATCTACTTCGTCTGACATGGCATATACTTCTACTTCATACTAGGTGATGAAGGTATGCTCCAAAACTAAGGAATTGGCAACAGGTGGTATAGTCAGAGGTCAAATTTTAGGCTCTAGATTCAACATTTGGGATTTTGACTATGTATATGGAGTGGGAATATTTTCATAAAAATTTATTGTAATTTTTTTAGGCTTAATCCCAACATGAGACTCATAAGGATAAAATTTAGGAGTAGAATAGTACCACACATTGAGTTCTTAAATATAATTATTTTGGGTGGTGACTAGGTCCTTGACTAGTTTTGGGGAATTCTACTAGAATAGGATATGCATAGGTACTATCTATTGAATTGAATCTTGTGGTTGGGTAGGATGTTAGTTTTTTAAAAGTGAAAGCTTTTGATATCCATTTGAAGGAGGTTGAAAGCCCTAGTTGCCTTATTGAAAGGGAGACTTCAGGTAGCTTTAATAGGGAAATATTTGGGTGTTTTGTTGTATCTTTAGGGTTGTGATCTTATTAGATAAAATCCTCATCATACTCCATATTTTATTAAATTTTGTAGCATAAGTTTGGGATGGGAATGTGGTTGGATCAGGTTAGGATTCTAGGCTTAACCTGAGCTTCTGATAGGAATAGTCGAACATGTGTTAGGTTGGATGGTTGGAGCACGGATGTACAAAGGATGCATGGAGGAAAATAATGGTCGATATGATCTAGGGACTATCATCCCTATTTTGATTAGGTATTTTTCAGCCTAGATGATTATTCCATAGGCTTCTAATAATGATTTCACTCCTTTAGACTTGACTATCATGGCAATTTTAGAATTAAAATCATTAAAATAGTAGATAAACACCACACCCCAAGGATTTTGTATCTTTTCAATAATATTCTACCAATCCTTATGGAATTATATGTTGAAATAATTCATCATCTATGCAGATGCTCTTTTGATGGTTGTCTCTAAAACTATCTATTAGAAAGTTTGCTAGTTGATTCTATCTCCCAATAGATTGAGGATTAAGGTTGATGTACCATTCTCAATATTTTCCTTTGAAAGATACAACCATCAACCTTAGTGATATGTCTTATTTTTTGATTAATTTTACCACACATAAGCTCACCAAGTGATGCAAATCATCAATCAAGGTAATGACATATTCCTTGTGAAATAAGGTAGGGAGTGTTGAGGTATGAATTGAATCTCATACAACAAGCAAAGTAGGAAAAATTAGGGGACCAGTGTCATTCCACACCAAAATATTTTAGGAGGCTAGTTCAATAGAGCTACCATCTTGCATCATCAATTCCTCCTTTCTCTTTAATTCAGGGATGATATCAAATCTTGCTAATTAGCTCTAACAAAGGACCTCACAATAGGATTTTTGCTCATATATTTTTGGGTTCTTTCTTAAGAATGAAGTTGTCAGGTGGGGAGGGAATGCTTCAATAAGCAAAAATATAGATATTCCAACCAAAATATTAGCCTTAATTTTTGTCTAGTAACTTCAATATGACATTCATTGAGGTCTAATTCAATAGTTTTCTTATAGTATTATGGTATAAATGTGTTAAGCTCATCCCATTGGACATACCAAATGGATTATTATCATATTAGAATATCATTTCCTATTAGAGAAATGACCCGATGTTCCTAGGACACCTATGCCTCACATAGAGTGATACAATGGGTGTTGGAAGTATTACATTATTTTGCCCCCTTGTAATATTAGTTTGGTATATGATTTATATTTTATATAATGTATGTGTCAATATGAAAGAAAGTGTAGAGTGCCAGGATATAGAATGAATATTCACATGATATGTGGCAAGATAAGAGATTTATCTTTATGAGATGAATAAGAAAATATTGCATCTCCGAGATCTATGAGGAAAGCAATAGTTAAAGTACTAAAAAATTATGTAAAATTATATATTGGAGATAAAGCTCCATGCAATGTAATCAATCTATATCATTCTTGTAATCTTATGATATTATGTACATTTGAGTTATATTTGTGAGATATTATTGTTATTTCAATATTGAGTTTCATTGTTATTTTTTATTAGTGGCATATATTTGATTTATACTTGATCTTAGATAAAGCTTTATGTTAATTAATCTATCTAAAAAGCTAATAGTGGTATCAAAGCTATAGCAAGGTTTCTTGCACGGGAGTTGGGATAATCATCACCATCCAACGATATGCCCATATAATTTCATGTCTTGAAGACAAACCTTGGCATATCTATTGAAAGAGGTAAACAAATGAGACCTGTTAAAAGAGGTTCCATTGAAGGCAGAAAAAGGAGACCCATTATAAGAAGTCATGTAGAAGGCAGAGATTGAGGAGACCCATTGGAGAAGGTCCCATTAAATTTTTTGATGATAGAGGAATGAGATCCATCATAAGTGATAATATTGGTCCTTAGTAAGAAAAAATATCATTATTCTAGTTTGTTTTATAGAGGAGAAAGCAAGCAGAAAGAGAAATATTTTTCAAGTTATTGATAATTAAAGTTTGCAGGTTGAAGATAGACTTGAGGGTAGTAAAATATTATTGAATAGCTCATATATAATATGTATAAACAGTAGCAAGGTTGAAGGTAAATCAACCTACATCAAAGCATTAAAAGGAACATCTAAGAGAAGCAAAGAAAAAGTAAAAAAATCAATGATCTAAGTGTTATTAGAGTGCAACCTTTGCAAGGAGATAAAAGTGTTTTGAATAAGTTTTAGTCTTTTGTACCAGAGAGAGCTAAAAGTCATAATTGCACCTGAACCTACATTAAGAAGAAGAAGATTAGAATAGAAGAGAGAGAAATCATCTAATAAATTTGGTAGTGAGCAAGTCATGTAAGCATTAATGGAGAACATAAACCAAAGAAAAAGTTGAACACAATCGAAAGGATAGTGCAATCATACATAGAACTGATTTGAATTCAAACGTAGGCCTAAGTGCAGAAGAAGTGACATTGTCGAGTTTAGTCTAGTTAGAAGTGGTAGTGCCATTGTCAAAAATGAAGCACCATTGTTGAGTGCAATCTAGCTAGAGATAAGTGCAAGGTAACAAAGTGTCACTAGTTTTTAGTGCAATCCAACTAGAGAGAAGTGTAAGTGTCAACAACATCGAGAGTAATTGAAGCATCATCTAGATATATCAAGGAGATGCTCAAAAATTTGGTAAACCAAGTGCCATATCCAAGTCAAACTCCAAGAAAATCGATTAAGCTCCAAACAAGGTGAAGAGCAAATGAATTATGAGGTGTGTAAACTTAAACACCAAGGAATCAGAAACATAGTCAAACATTACAAGCAAGCATCAAATTACCAAGGTATTGGAATGGTTGGAAAGAATGATTTGTGCACCCAATGCAATCGCCATGCATTCTACCAGAATGCCACATTGAAACAAGTAAAGTTGAAGGATAGAGAATGAAGTGTTTATTTTTGAAAGACTTCAAGTAGTGGCTCATGCAAATATATTTGAATGATAGTTATTGCATGCATGTTACACTTTGTAATGTCGACTAAGTAATATGTCTTGGGTGAAGTAAACAATTAGAAAGTGAAATGCCCATCTAGAGTGTAGTAGCCAAGCATGCGATAGTGGAGAATGTAGTACAGTTGGTAGCCATTGAAAGCACACTCAATCAAAGGTAGAGCAAAAGAAACAATGTGAGAACCAAGGTAATATGCTATTAGATATTCCTAAATTTAAATTTTATTTTTGAATTAGCACTAAGGCTAAGGTGGAGATATAAGGGTATTAATTTTTATAAGGTTTTAAATTTAATTTTGGAGAGATAAGTTAATTAATTAATTAATTAGTTCATATATTATTTGATTTTATAATTTATGGAGTGATAAGTAGAAGTAAAATTACTTAGTATAAATTTTTTTGAAGTCATTTAATGTTTGAAAGGTTTTATTTTTAATATTTCTTGAAATTCAAGTATATATAGAATTTTTGCAAATTAATCAATTTTGGAGAGATAAGGTAGTCTACTTCAAATTTAGGAAATTTAAATTTACAAATCTTATATCCTTAGTTTCTAAAACATTAGGGAGATATAAGAAATTCTACTTAGAAACTTTAAACTTTAAATATTTTAAAATTTAATTTAAATATTTGAAGTTTAGAAATTTTGAAAATTGAATTAGAGAGTCATAAGGACTTCTACTCCTAAATTTTTTTGAAATTTTGATATTTAATATTTGATGGTTTTATTGATTCCATAGTTGTTTGAGAAAGAAAAAGTAGAAAAAGTAATTGAATTAGTGAATTATTGCAAATTTAATTATTTGGGAGACAAAAGGATTTCAACCTCAAACTTTAGGAAAAATATAAAAAAGAAAAAGGAAAATAATTGATCAAAAAATAGAAATACAAAGACATGAGTTGTCAAAAACAATTGAAGTAGAAAACTTATGTTTTCAAGAAGAACAAATATACATTCAATATGACTCACTAGAAGAGACTAAGAAAATGTTGCAAAATTTAAAATATTGTACTCAATACATGATAGAAAATTTTGAAAGTCAAGAGAATACACCAATAAAGGAAAACAGAATCTTACAATCAATCATGAGAGAAGCCAAAGATGAAAGTTTTTAAATGCTAGGAAATTATCTTAGTTCACAACTTAATGAATCAGATGAAGACTCTAAAGATATTTTTACACTACCTAATGATATAGGAAATATAATGTATATGGCATTACTTTCTACTGAAATCCTGAAAGGCAAGAATAGAAAACAAGAGGAAATGACTAAATATTTGAAGAAAAAGCTAGTTGATATTACTAAATAAAAAGAAGTAAATTATGACTCTTATCAAAATGAAAAGAAATAGTTTCAATTTGTTAAGAGTCACAATTTGCTTCTTTTTATTTTTGATAAAGATCACTAGTGTCACAATATGCATCTATCATCATGGGCCTTAAATCATTTGTATCACAAGAAACATCTTTCACAATTATCTTATTTCCTAATTCTTCAACCTTTCCTTGTTTTCTTATCTTGGAAATATTTAGAGTGATTATTCCCTTGTATATTATTTTCCATAGACTAATAGGTATAGTAAAAAAATTTCATAACAATCATTAGCATCATTAATAATGCTTCACACATATTGTTGAAGTATTAAAAATTCTCATTTTTCTACTTCACTAGTAATATCAACTAGCTTGTTCTTCAAATATTTAGTCATTTCCTCTTGTTTTCTATTCTTGCATTTGAGGATTTCATTAGAAAGTAATGCCATATACATAATCTTTCCTATATCATTAGGTAATGTAAAAACATCTTTAGAGTCTTCATCTACTTCATCAGGTTTTAAACTTAGATAATTTCCTAGCATTGAAAAACTTTCATCTTTGGCTTCTTTCATGATTGATTGTAAGATTCTCTTTTCCTTTATTGATGTATTCTCTTGAATTTCAATTTTTGTTGTCATGTATTGAGTACAACATTTTAAATTTTGTAATATTTTCTTAGTCACTTCTAATGAGTCATCTTGAATGTATATTTGTTCTTTTTGAAAGCATAATTTTTCTACTTCAATTATTTTTGAAAACTCATGTCTTTGTATTTCTATTTTTGATCACTTATTTTCTTTTCCATGTTCCTTTGAATTTGACAACCTTATAACTCCCTAGATTTAGAAACTAAAGAATGAATTTTGTAAATTTATATTTTTCCTAAAGTTTGAGGTTGAAACCCTTTTGTCTCCCAAATAATTAAATTTGCAATAATTCACTAATTCAATAATTTTTCTACTTTTAAACTTTCTCAAACAACTATGAAATCAATATAACCTTCAAATATCAAATATAAAAATTTCAAAAACTTTTAGGAGTAGAAATCCTTATGACTCCCTAATTTAATTTTTAAATTTTCTAAACTTCAAATATTTCAATTAAATTTCAAAACATTTAAAGTTTAAAGTTTCTAAGTAGAATTCCTTATATCTCCCTAGTATTTTAGAAACTAAGGATATAATATTTGTAAATTTAAATTTTCTAAATTTGAAGTAGAATACCTTATCTCTCCATATTTGATTAATTTGCAAAAAATCTATATATACTTGAATTTCAAGAAATATTAAAAATAAAAACTTTCAAATTTTAAATGACTTCAAAAATATAAAGAGTCACGTGATATGTGGCAAAATGAGAGTTTTATCTTTATGAGAGGAATATGAAAGGTTGCATCTCTCGGATGTTTGAGGAGAGCAATACTGAAAAGTCATGTAAAATTATATATTGGAGATAAAGCTCCAATGCAATGTAATAAATCTATATCATTCTTGTAATATTATGATATTGTGTACATTTAAATTATATTTGTGAGATATTATTATTATTCCAATATTGAGTTTCATTATTATTTTTTATTAGTGGCATATATTTGATTTATAGTTGATCTTGGATACAGCTTTCTATTAATTAATGTATCTAGAAATCTAACAATGGGAAGCATTGTGGGCAAAGGGAACGCTTTTGGGGCAACCTCTAATGTTTTTATTGAGGTTGGCTCCTCATTGAATTTGATATTTATGTAACTTTTAGGTCTCATACGATCAAGTCTATATTTCTTGTAGGAAGAGAAAGAAAATACAAGGAAGAAACATTATGAAAAGCATAAAATAGAAAGGTAAATTTGTATCAAAGTGAAACCTAAGCTATGGGGTAATTCACCAAGATCAAAGTTTCTCTTTTGACTACATGAACAAGTTATAAGTGAATACATTCACCATAGTCTAATAGATAATATTTGACCATATTTCTTCACATATAACCTAGAATTGAGAACACACTAAAGAAGTAGGATAGACTAAATTTAGTCATAGATTTCATTCATGCATCAAATAGTTATAATTCATATGGCTCAAAGAGACTTAAGGCTTGTTAGATAGTGGCTCAAGGTTTGAGTCTTGCTTATACAATTGAGAAGTAGGTTTGAGTCTTGCTTATACAATTGAGAAGTAGGTAAAAGAAAGATATTACAAGACTAGATATGATGCACAAGCAGACATATACCAATGCCTTCAAAATGATATGTATAGGCCTATTTATATATTGGGATCAAGGGATATTTCCCTCTAAAACTTTGTGAATCATTCTCTACTCTATAGCTGAAATTATTTGGTACCTATAGCTAGAAGCCTTAAGTTCTCTAGGTCTAGGACCATTAATTTTGGAGACTTCTAGGCCCTCATATGGCAAGTAATCATCATTGTGATTCTAGGGTAGTTGCACCATTAAAGTTTTTCTAGAACCTTCTCTGTGATCTCTTACTTGCTGACATAGTTAGTATATCCTCCCTAGTTGTCATAGGCTAGTAGGGTAGGGTTACCTATATTTCAGGTGGCTATTATAACTACCACATAGATGACCATGACAAGTTAGGCCATAAAAGTCAACTTTTATGGCCTATGTCAAACATTCCATTAATTGTTGTCATGCATCCTTTTCCTTCCTCATGAGAAATCACCATGTATCCAAGCTGAGGTGGGGATCCTTCTTGGGAAATGGTGAGATTTCTTTTATTATGTGTCAATGCTTCATTTTCTCATTTTTATCAGGTACCACATATTGAGCCTTAACCATGGTGGTTCCCTTTCTCCTCTTATGTTTCTCTCCATTACAAGGATTAGCATGGGCCTTTGCATGGGAAAATTGATGACTCATAGGCCTTGGTATACAAAAACCACTTACTTTAGGTGAAAAAGGGACACAAACTATTTATGAGAGATACAACAACAAATGTGTCTTTAAGGTCATCTACGTTCCATTTATGCTATAGAGCTGGTGCCCATCCTTTTGATTGAAAGTAGGTTGCACCTTTCAATCCCCTTTTCTATTGATATCAATTTTTAATGGAATATTTATTTTAAGTGAAGTGGATATTTAGGGTAAAATCCTCTCTAATGCCTATAGGAAATAATAAGTTTTCAAGTGTCACTATGTGAGTGTCTAAGTAGGTGCCAAGTGTGCACTAAATGAACAATGTACTAATAAATTATGTGATATCACTTGTTATAATTAGTGATATACCACTTGTGTGTTGAATATGTAGGTCATTGGATAGGGTACTAAGAAACTAGAATATGCCACTTGTCATACTTGATTGGTTACTTGAACTTCAAATTATACTATTCCACTTATTGCATCTTTATTCCCTCTTAAATTTATACTTTTTGAATTGTTTTGCTAATTGTGAACAACTTTTTAAGTTTGATGAGTTGGAAAAATATTATTGGTTGATGCCATATTTATACATGCTAGGTGTATGACCTACTATATTGGCCACTATATGACCTTACATGTTGGTCCTATATCCATCTACCATGTTGGCATCTATATCAACTACCACATGTTGGACCATCTCGTTTCCCATGTGAATTGTATGAAGTGCTATGTCAATTGCATGGATGACCACCTCACTTGCCATGTGTCGCTCTACCTCACCTAACCCATCAACTATATGTAATACCATATCATTTGTATGGACCACCATGTGTTGTGCCATGTCATCCTCTATATCATTAGGTTCCACATCAACATGTATAGTTTGAAAATATGTGATGTCATCATACTTTTCCATGTGATCATAGTACATTATACTTGAAACATCATCATGTATCATTATTGCATTATCTATATTCAAAAGGAAATTGTTCTAGGGGGATTGAATCAAGGACCTCCCCTATGCAAGTCCTTAGCATGGTCTTGGCTAGTCATCATCCCCAAGGCTCTCCTTGGGAGATAAAGAAATTGCCAAATTTTTAAAAAAGCTAGCATAAAAGCACACCCACCTTTTCTCTCCTAACATAGGCCTACATCATCATGATGCAAGAATTCTTCCACATGTTTTTGAAACCCTACCATGCTAGGAAATATTCCTTTCATAATTCCTTTTTGAATTTCAAATTTTACATTTTTGGAGGGAAAGTAAAAAAATTTAAAAGTAAAAATGAGGTACATAGAGGAAAAATAAGCAAAAGTGCTGAATTGGAATCCCTCTAAAATTTTACAAAGGATCTAGAAACACTAATAGTTTATCTATATTTAACATATTTTTCCCTACAAAACCTTTTTTTATAATGTAACCAAGTAGAACACCCTCTCATGCCTATGCAACAAAAATATTACCAGACTATTTTAGCAACTTTTTCAAGTGACTTGAAGGTCTTTTCCAAGCATAGAAGATTTTATTTGATGGTTTTTTAAGCCTTAATACTACTACAAATATCATAGGTTTGAATTAGAGGATAAAATATAATATAGCCACGATATAATAATATCAAAATAATAATATGAATTAACAATATAGAAAGAAACTTACAATAGTAATAAAAAAGAAAGCAATCCAAAAAAAATCATTATATGAACTTGTACATCAAATTATGGAGCTTTGTCTCCATAATATAGTTTTATAAAATGACCTTTGAATTCTTATCTTATCATTTGTCTAAGAGAATCTTGATCTTCACTCAGCACACACACACACATATACATAAATAAATAAATAAATAAATATATATATATATATATATATATATATATATATATAATGTAATATACTCTAATATCCCCTTGTATTACATTATTTGATGTGTGTTTCTCTTGATCTGCATAGATGATTTCTAAATATCTGAAACTTGCTTTGACCTAGTACCTTTGTAAAAATATCTGCAATCCGATCTTTGATAGAAATATGTTTCAACCAAATATGATGACTTTGAAAATGATACCTAATAAAATGGCATTGAGCTTCAATATGTTTTGTTCTTTAATGAATAATTGGATTTTTGATCAAATTTAATACTCTTTGATTATCACAATTTATTATCTTTGGAGTTATTTTGATTCCTATATATAATATATGTATTGTAACCACAATGCTTCATAGAATACATCCTTAGCTACACGATACTTTACTTTTGTATATGAAAGTGCTACTGCATGTTGTTTTTTACTGTACAAGGAAATTGGTCCTAAACCAAGATAAAAAATATAACCTGATGTAGATTTTCTATCATCTATAGATCCAACATAATCAAAATTTGAATATCCTTGTAGATAAAATTTCTTATCATCATTTTTGTAATTCCATATTTTGTAGTCCTATTGATATATTGTAATATTATTTTTATTTCTTTCCATTGAGTTTCTCTAGGTTCTTACATAAATCTTGAAATAAAATTTATAGAAAAACTATATCTAGTCAAGTATTTGTTAAATATAAGAGACTTACAATTAATTGATGATAGATTGTAGCTGAAATTAAATATGTCTCATCATATCTTGATAATTGCAATCCTTTTTTCATAGAAGTATCCTTGGATTTGTAATTATTCATCCTGTATTTCTCAAGTAGATATTTTGCATACTTTATTTGTGTTATTGTAATATTATCTTCATTTTGATGAATTTCTAAACCAAGATAATAATGAAGAAATCCTAAATTTGTCATCTCAAAATATTTTCTAGGTCCTTTTTAACTTTATTTATCAAACTTTTTGAGCTTCTTATAATTACTATATCATCAACATACACCACAAGTATTATTATGTCATTCTCAATATTTTTTGTATAGATATTTGGATCAGATAAACTTCTTTTAAATTTATTGTGTAATAAATTATTATTAATTTTTATATACCATGCTCATGGTGCTTGCTTTAGAACATACAAATATTTGTTTAACTTACAAACTTTGTGTTCTTGTCCCTTAGTTACAAATCCTTCTAGTTGTGCTATATAAACTTCTTCTTCAAGATCACCATTAACAAATGCACTTTTTACATCCATCTGATGAAGTTTCCACCATGATGTGTTGCCAAAGTAAAAACTTTTCTCACGATAGTCATTCTTGTTGTTGGTACAAAATTATCTTCATAATCAATTCCTTCTATTTGAGTGTGTTCTTTTGCAACTAATCAAGTCTTATACTTGTCAAGTGAACCATTTGTTTTATATTTTTATCTTGTAGATCCATTTACAATTGACTATTTTCTTTCCTAGAGGTAAATAAACTAGATTCCATGTTTTATTTTTCATCAATGTTTCATATTTTGATTCCATAGTTGTCTTCCATTTTGGATGGTTTAAAGCCTAAAGTGTCATTGTAGTTTCTACCACAAAACTTATAAATCCTCCTATTTACTCTAGTTAGACTACGATTTTGAGGTCTTGTAGCAGTAAGATCTGAAATTTTCTCTAGGTTTGAATCTTTAAGTGTATTTCTAAGCCAGATAGGTTCTTTTCTTTGTAAGTTTGTAGTAATTTTTGAATTTTCATTTTGTTCATATTGTAACTCTGATTCTGTGTCTTCACTCGATGATTCTTCTAAAAATTTAATATATATTTTGAATTAGCTTTTTGTTCTTTAATAATATTTGTTATTCCTTCATAAAATACTACATCTCTGCTTATATAGATTTTCTTTGTTATTGGATAAATTATTATGTGTCCTATAGGATCATCATCATAACTGAGAAATATACCACACATAGCCTTCTTATATAATTTTGTTCTTTTTTTCTTTGGAATATGCATATAAGCTTACATCCAAAAACTTTTAGTCGCTCTATAGTTGACCATACTTCTTCTGGCGTAACATTTTTTAGTATTCTTGTAGGTAATCTATTTTTCAAATATACAAGTGTTTTAACTACCTCTACCTAATACTGATGATCAAGATGAGATTCTTTTAACATACACCTAACCATTTCCATGATAGATATATTTTTCTTTCTACAATACCATTTTGTAGTGGTTAATATGTTGTATGAGTTAACTTTTTATTCTATTTTCTTATAAATTAAGTTGAATTCCTTTGACATAAATTCACCTCCTCTATCTAAATAAATATTCTTGATGGTTTTTCTTGATTATTTTTCAACTAGAATTTTGAACTATTTGAAACAACTAAATGCTTCATATTTGTATTTCATGAAGTACACCCACATTTTTTTGGAATAATCATCAAAAAATAGTTAAAAATATTTGTGTCCTCCAATACTAGTAACACTCATTGATAATAATAAGGTAAGCTCTCTCTTTATCTTTCCAAATAGATTTGAAATTCTTGCTAAAACAAATTTAGCTCAAGAGGAGGATGGGGAAATTCTTCCAATCCTTGAATTTGATCCTCTTTTTCAAAAGAGCCCCAATAAGGTGGATTCTCCTACAAGTTCGGGACCATCTCACCCCACTGAAGATAAGCTTGAGGGTCCCAACAAAGAAAATGAAATAGGAAGCCCTCACCCATTACCAAAGCAGAACATCAATGGGAACTCAAGTCCCATATTACAACAAATTGTCCAGAATAAATTCAGTCCTAAACAAACAAGGAGCACCAAGAAGTCCCCCATAGATTGTGGAAGTGAGAAGAAAAGAGGCAGGACTTCAGCTAGTGAATAGAGAAGGAAAGGGACAGAAGAGGATATTGCCAATGGGATTCAAAAAACCCTCTTTCCTTTAGTCACTAATGTGCCAAAATATGAAGACAAGAGTACCAAACCTCCCCAATCTCAAGGAAGGGGAGGCAAAAAGATTCCCAAATCTTCCAAATGAAGGTTCTCTCATGGAATGTGAGAGGACTTAATGGATTAGCCAAACAGATACTGGCTAATTCATTAAGGAATGAAATCAAACCTACTGTATTCATAATGCAGGAAACTAAAATTGAACAGAAAGTAGCTATAGAAGTTGCCAAGAGAATTTGGAAAAAGGGTGAAGTAACTTTTAGTCATGCTAATGGTTCTTTCGGAGGACTAATGTGCATTTGGGATCCCTGCAAGCTTGAAGGAAGGGTAATCCATTCAACTGATAGACTAACAAGTATCATATTTCATGACAAAGACTTGGATACCTCATGGATTCTGACTAATATTTATACCCCCAATTCTCTTTCAGGTAGAGTTGGTATGTGGGAGATGCTAAGCAGACTAAAATATTCCTTTCCTACCACCTCGTGGATCTTAGCGGGAGATTTCAATACCCCCTTTATCCTTCGGATAAAAAATGTGGAAACGGATTACCCCTCAAGAGCATGGAAGAGTTTGATTCTTTCATTAACCTTAATGATCTCATGGATGTCAAGCTTAAAGGTGCTAAGTTCACATGGAGTAACAGGAGAAGCGGCCACCAACACATCCAAGTCAGACTGGACAGATTTCTTTTTTTCCAAAGAAGCTATTTTTTTTGTTTGGAGATGCTTGTCTTCAGGCCCTTATCAAAATTGGATCTGATCATAATCCCCTTCTACTTGAAGTGGGGGAAAACATCATTTTAAAACCCCTTTTAGATTTGAAAACATGTGGCTCAATCATCCTGATTTGAAAAGCAAATTACAGGAATGGTGGCAACAAGATTTCCAGGGATCTCACTCCTTCAAGCTTGCCCAAAAACTAGGATTTATTAAAGAGAAACTCAAGATATGGAACAAAGAAGTTTTTGGTAACCTTTTTGAAAATAAACAATTCATAAAGGAAATACTGGCTACAATTGAGAGTAAAATCCAAAATGGCTAGGTGGAAGATCATACCAGGGATGAGGAAAGGAATTTGTTATCTGAGTTTCATAATATACTTAAATGTGAGGAAACTTTTTGGAGGTAAAAATCCCAAGCAATTTGGCTTAAATATGGTGATTCCAACACAAAGTTCTTCCATGCCTCCACTCTTTAAAATAGGAGCTCAAATAGAATAAAGGAATTATGGAAGGATGATGACACCTCTACTAAAGATATCTTTGAAATCAGGTCAGTTGTTGTTTCCTATTTTAGTTCTCTCCTTGGAAATTTGAATCCATGCTCTATTTTTTCCAAATATTATCTTCTTCAGCATATTCCCTCTTCTGTTAGCCCTAAAGATAATTCCAGGTTAATTTACCCTTTCTCTGAGGATGAAATCAGAGATGCCCTATTTTCCATGCATCCTGACAAAGCTCCTAGACCAGATGGTTTCCCGCCTAGATTTTTTCAGAGTTGTTGGGATTTGGTTGGGCCTGATGTTTGTTTAGCTATTAAGGAGTTCCAATATTCCAAATTCATCCCTTGTAGATTTAACTCTACTTTTTTGGCCTTAATTCCTAAAGGACCTACCTCAAAATCGATGGCTGATTTTAGACCTGTTAGCCTATGCAATGTAGTTTACAAAATCCTCACTAAAGTCATGGCTAACAGATTGAAGGAAATCTTACCTAAAATTATAGATCCTTGTCAGGGAAGTTTTGTTAAAGGAAGGTCCATTTTTTATGGTATTATTACCATTCATGAAACATTGCACTCTTCCTTCTATACCAAGAAACCTATTTTTACTCTCAAATTGGATATGAATAAGGCTTTTGATAGAGTTAACTAGGACTTCCTTATAGCTATCCTTCTTAAGTTTAGCTTTCATCCTGATTGGGTTGACCTCATAAAAGGATGCATCACCAGCCCTTGGTTCTCTATCCTTGTTAATGGATCGGTGGCTGGTTATTTCCAAAGTGTTGGAGGATTAAGGCAAGGAGATCCTTTATCTCCTCTTCTCTTCATTATAGTTGTTGAATCCCTTGGAAGGACCTTAAAGGTAGCTTGCAGATCCGAGATATTTTCTAGGATTAAACTGGCATCGCAACTTAACCCTGTGACTCACCAACAATTTGTGGATGATACTTTAATAGCAACTCAAGCTTCGGTCTTCGAAGCTAAAGTTATCAAATACATCCTTCTCCTTTATGAACAAGTTGTTGGTCAAAAAGTGAACTTCCACAAGAGCAAAGTATTTTTCCTCAACACTCCAATTCAACATCAAGCCAAAATAGCCCAAATCCTTGGGTGTGCGGTTGCATCTTTTCCTACCACTTATTTAGGTCTCCCATTATTTGTGGGTAATCCTGCTGATTCAATGTGGAACAATGTCATTGAAAGGATCCAAAAGAAACTAGTAGGATGGAAAGGAAACCTTTTATCCCAAGCAACCAAAGCAACCCTCACTATGGCTTATCTTCAAAGTATCCCAATTTATTTTCTCTCTATTTTTAAAGCTCCGACAACTATCTTTTCTAAAATTGAACAAATCCAGAAAATATTTCTTTGGTCAGGATCTGAAAATAAGAACATATTTCATTTAGTTTCCTGGGATAGAGTATGTAAAGAAAAATCCTTGGGAGGTATAGGGCTCAGAAGAATTCAAAAATTAAATTTGGCTTTGATGGCTAAGCAAGCATGGAGAATTATGACAAATGATAGCTCAGAATGGGTTAATATCATAAGAAGGAAATATCTTCAAAATTCAAATTTCCTAGATGAAGGGACTCCAACTAATGGTTCAGCTTTCTGGAAAGCAATGATTCATACCAGACCTCTAGTGCACAAAGGTGTCAGATGGCAGCTGGGAAATGGTGAAAGTATTGACTTTTGGTTTGATAAATGGATAAGAGGAACACCTCTCATTGAAGACCCTGGTATTGCAATTCTCAAGAACTTCACTGATAGTCATCTAGGAAGGAAAGTGTCAGATTTTATTTCCTGGTCCAACTTCAGGCCATCTTGGAAACCTGTCTTTTGTGAAGCCCATCCTTTAGAATCGACATCCTTATCTACCCTCCTTAATTCGGTGGTTATCCCATCCAGTCTTCCTATTGATCACCTTATTTGGGAACACTCTAAAAGTGGGGCTTTTACTATTAAATCTACCTACCATTTACAAATTCAGACCCCTGATGCTCTTTTCCCTTGTCATATGGTGTGGCCCAAATACCTTATCCCTAAAATTTTATTTTTCTCCTAGTTGGCCTTTCTTGGGAAGATCCTCACTTTTGATAACTTAATGAAGAAAGGAATGTTAATCCCCAACTGGTGCCACCTTTGTCTTTCAAATTGGGAATCCATTCAACACCTATTTTTGGAATACCCTTTCTCTCTGTCCATCCTTGATAATCTCTTCCAAATTTTTAGCATCCCCTAGGCCAAACCACAATCCTTCATCGATATTTTTTCCCAATGGCCCTCTCCATTCTACAACTCTCAACTTAAGTCCATTTGGAAATTTTATCTCCATCATTTCCTCTGGAAGGTCTAGCTTGAACGCAATAATAGGGTTTTTTCAAAGTCCTGCAAGGATCCTATGTCCATAACCAACAAAATAATTTCCTTTGCTAAATAAAATGCCCAACTTTCCCCTTCCACCAATTCCACCATTTCAAATTCTAAAACTTCCTTACTGGTTTTCCTCAACATTCCCATTCAAGAAGCTCTTTCTTCAAGTCCCCCCAAAGTGAGGATTAACACCAATTGGATTCCTCCTCAGGAGGGATGGTGGAAACTAAAATTTTATGGAGCTACAAAAGGAAATCCAGGTCTAGCTGGGGCAGGAGGTATTCTTTGGGATCACCATGGTGAAATAGTTATGGCTTTTGCTAAAAATTTAGGTATTCAATCTAATCATTTTGTTGAAGCCAGAGCTTTGTGGAGGGGCCTAACACTATTGCCAACAAATGCTAATAGGGTGATCATCGAGGGTGACTCCCTCAATATAATAAATTACATGAAGAATTTAGAAAATCCATCTTGGAAAGTCAAGAACTATGTGGAAGAAGCTCGCAAAACAATAAAGCACCTCCGGGAGCCAATCATCCAACATGCTTTCAGGGAAGCCAACAAAGTGGCTGATGAGTTGGCCAACTTTGGCACTACCATCAATGGCCTAGTCACATGGTCTAATTCCCTTCCTCAACATATCCTTGAACTGGTCAATAAGGACAAAATTTCCTTCTTCCATAATTTGTGATGCCTTTTTTCGAGGTCCTATTTTCAAGGTGGCTCAATGTGTTGATGCTACTTGTTATTTCTAGCCCATTTTCTTCTCCTTGGGTTGAGTGTTTGTTGGTTAGCATTATTTCCGTTAGTATTGCTTCGATGTCCACTAGGTGCCTGATTCGTTTCTTGCATCCAATTCCTTTGAACATCGATTTTCATGCCCTGACCTCCATGCCTTTCCATATCCCTTTGCTTTCCCAAAGCATGTTTTTCATGTTTTCCATCTCGTGCTCCTCACCTCACGATCTTGTTTTTTTCCTTTTCAAAACTTGCCCCCCACCTCACATGTTTTCAAATCCTTTCGCATGTGCTTCGTTCACCACCACTTTCCTTTTGTGTTTGTTGTGTGCTTTTGTGATTGGTGGAGAAAAGGGTATACTTTTGGTTTTCACATGCATCCTCAGGACCATTGAAAAAGTTATAATCGAAGAAAATCCTTGGGATTCTTCAATGTATTTTCATCATTCCAAGGAAATATTTCCATATCTTAGCCCCAAAAACTGGATCAATCGCTTCCCAAAGCTGGAAATTTTCTATCCTACAAAGAGGTTGTGTCACAGGTTTAATCACTCTGTTGTGAACTTGCATCCTTGTCCCTCTAGTGAGCATATTCAGCTATGTTTTGCTAATTTTTCTGAGATGGCATTTATGGAACCTAATACCCTGGTGGTGGATTCGATGGTGGAAGCCATCCTTACCGAGAGAGGATATTTGCCTTTCTTACAAAAATTTATTAGAAATGATTATGAATTGACCATGGCCTTTTTGAGCAGTTGGGAGGAAGGGAGAATTACTATCAAAGGTAGGGATTTTGTTGTGGATGCTAGTTTTTTGGTGACCATATCTGGTTTACCTAATTTGGTAAGACATGTAAGGCAAGAAAAGCATAACTGGGAGGTGGAAACCAAGGAATTTCTAGATAGACTTAAGATGCAGAAGCTGGAAAAAATAGGGATGACTAGGGCTGACCTCCCTTCACCCTGGAATAAGGTTATGAAACCCATAATGGAGTTCATTACCATTGATGATCCTGATAAGCAATTGAGGAGCTTTCATTTGGCCTTTGTCAACCATTTTAGAGACATAAATATAATGAACATCCCCAAATTCTTGTTCAGGTCCATTCATTATTCCATTAAAAATTATAGAAAGAAGAAAGAGACTAATCTCCCTTCCCACCAAGGTTTGTTCAAGGTTATCTATACTCATCTCTTTACCCACAGCCCCACCATTCCCTTAGCCAAGTTTAATATTTATGTGTATCCTCCCCATGATAACATCCCTCAATTGAGGATACCCCTGAGGAAGATGAATCCTTAACCCCTTTGTCAATACTTGCAAGAAAGAGGAAATTGATTAATTCTGATAGGGATGAGGAGGCATCCAAAGGAAAGAAGCCTAAAATTGAGGAACCGATGGGTGCTACGAGGAAATCTATCCATCTCCGTAAGAAGATGTGTATGAGCCAAAGCATGTTCTAGGAGGTGGACTCTGATGATGATGAGGACTTCACTATGGAGGCCCTACAAAATTTGGTTATTCAGGCTATATCCACGATAATTGCTCAATCTAAGGAGTTTTAGGCAACATTGAAAGAAATGTGTAACGCATTACATCTATTGTTTTTCACAAAGCCTTCAAAGAGTCCAAGGTGAGAAAATTGAAGGAGCAAATTAAGCCAAAGGAGACCCCCTCTAGGATGAAATATAGCAACAAGGAAGTAGTCAAGGATAGTGGCAAGGATCTTGCCTAACTTGTACTGTTGAGGATGGGTTTGAGGATTCACCTGAGGATGGGTGTTGTTTTATTTTGTGTTAGCCTGGGTGGTCTGGCCTTCTCTCATTTTTTTTTTGTTTTGTGTGTTTCTGGGTTGTTGGCCCTTTCTTGCTCTATATCCGGAGTCCAGCATGAGTCTATGCTGATTTTGTAATAAGGGTCCGAGACCCTTTCAAAACCCATTTTAATGAAATACATAATTTACTTATCAAAAAAATATTCATTGATCCACACACACACACACACACACACACACACACACACACACACACACACACACACACACCATATATATATATATATATATATATATATATATATATATATATTAATTCCAATGGTTTTTGATCTCTATGTTGATGAAGCTCAAAAGGTATCCTATGTTGTTTTCTTGCTAGATATTTTGGATAAACTATAGATTCCCAAGAAAGCTTAGGTAAACCTTTAACCATTTGATATTTAGTCATCTTGTTCAATGATGATGCACTTATATGTCCTAGTCTTTTATTCCAAAGCTCTTTTGTTTCTGATATTCCCATTGATAGAGCTATATTTGTTATTATATATAGAGTGAACGAACTATCTTTATAAGATCCTAAGGCTATCACTTTTCCTTGCTTGATAAAAAGACATTGTTTTTTTTCCTTTGATAAATTTAAATTCAATTGCTAAATTTTGATCCATAAGCGAAGATATTCAAAGGATGTTAGTAGTTAATCCTATGAAATATAACACATTATTAATTACTCCTTTTCCATTTGTTAGATCAACTAAAACATATCCTACTCCTTTGACTTCATAAGTCATATTATCTGCTATGACAATTAGGTTCTCATATTTTTCATGAAAGGTATTAAACCATTGTTTATTTCCTGTCATATGCCTACTTGCTCTAGAATCAATGTACCAATAATCCATTATGACTTCTAGGTTTAAATAATTCAAAGTTTCTAATTTAATTCCTATGAAGTAGTAAACCTTATATATCCCTAGTTTAGAAACTAAAAATGAATTTTGTAAATTTATTATATTTTTCTAATCCTTTGATGTTGAAAACATTTTACCTCCCAAATATTTAAGTTTGCAAAAATTCAAAAATTTTAACTTTTTAATTTTTCAAAATAAAACCCAAATAAAAAATTCTTCAAAAACTTAAACTTTAAAAAACACTTAAATAAATAGTCTAGTTGAATTCCTTATCACTCCAACCTAATAAAACTTTAAGAAACTTTAAAAACTCATTAACCCTACTCAACTTATCACTCCAACCTTATAATAAATCAAATAATTCAAAAACCTTAATTAACCCTTATAACTCCTATTAAAATATTACTTTGATAAAACCCTAAAATTAAAATCTAACCTTAGCCTTTTACTCTGCTTTGATTTTACATATCTCGATTCTAAAACACTCATTCTTTATTTTGTAGCACTCATCCATTCGAGTAGCTTTAATAAAAATTCTAGGCACTTGCTACATGGAGGTTTGCATGAGGTATTTATTTTCTTTGAGACATTCCACTCCAAAATTCAAACAACTTTCAAAATAGTGCCTTGTTATGTTCCAAATAACACTCACAATGGTGTAGTGTTCCTATTCCAAATGCACTTGAACTAACTTTCAAACATTCGAACATTACTCAAATTGATGCTTCGACATAAATTGGCACATCAACATAAATTGGTGTTTCAATGTAGATTAGCATTTCAACATAAATTGGCACTTCAATGTAGATTGGAAGCTTCCACTTCTAGATGATTCTTTCTCCTCAAGCGTACACTTCTCTTGCTATTTTGGCTTCCAAATGGTTTGGCCTTTGCACTGAAGGTCTTGCTTAGATTCTATTATGTATGAGCTTGTTGTTGCATTCACTATAGTTAAAATTACTCCTGCTCCTCTTTTTAGTTTGATCACTTTGCTTACTGTATTGCAGGTTTAGGCTTTGGATTATGTTTACACTGCAAATTAATGCTAGCATTAGTGATATCTCTTGAACCTTCTCGAATAGACTTTGCTTGTGCTCCTATCCGTAATAGTGCTTTATGTTATTGTCATAGATGATGGTGTTATGTTTCCTTAGATGATGGTGATATGTTATCTTATATGATGATGCTATATTACCTTGGATTATGGCGCTATGTTACCTTCTTTATTTTACATGCTTCTTTTTAATTCTATATGAAACCTCTATATTCCTTATTTATATTCAATTTGTCCTATTTCCTTTATATGCGAGCCTATTTTCTATTCTATAAAGGGCTTCACTCTATTCTCTATAATGGCCTTTTTTTTATAAAGGCCTCTATTATTTTATACTAGATTGTAGCTCTTTTCAACTTTAATTTCTAATCCAATGCTTGAAGCGATATAAGTAAGCTAGATGCTTGTTTATCTTTCTTCAAGAATGATATATCAATCTTCTTTCTACTTTATTTATTTATTTATTTAATCTTAGGAAGCTTTTAATGCTTCTCAATCCATTTTTATGTTTTTTTCCCTTAGGAATCTTTGAATGCTTCTCAATCCATTATTATCTTGCTTCTTTTAGGAAGCTATGAATGCTTCTCAATTTGCAATTATATTTATTTTCTTTGCTTGCTTTATATCTACACATAGAAGCTGAAACTCTTCTCTATCCTCTATAGGAAGCTTCTCACACTCTTATTGCTTAATCTCTAGTGCAACTCTTTTTTCTAAAATCAATAATATCTTAGGTCAAACCTAAGAACCCAATATGATTCTCCTCCTTACTATAGAATCCAATATCAATATCAATATCAAGATATTTTTTTTTCTAAATTAATTGTATTTACAAAACGGGTTTTGAAAGGGTCCCAAAACCTTCTTACATAATAGCCTGAGTAGCCATGCGATAGAACAATGTTATAGCAGTGGGTCTACCCATAGTTACAAAAATCCTCCTACCCATAGAAGAGGAATATTTACACCACCTTTCAACCGTACACCCCGACAGACAAAGGGGACCACCCACCCCAACAGACATGAGCCCAACTGGACCATCTACCCCACACTCTACAGACCTTACAAATATTCGACTAGCCCACCAACCCAAGGATGTAGACAAAAAAGCAGCAAAAAAACACCCCACTAGGGGCCCACCCCCGTCAGTTCTTACCATCATTCTTCTTCGATGCAACATACTACCCCAGAATCTTGGAGGCTTCCTGCAACTGTTTGATTGATGAGTTAATTATTGATGCCACCAAATGAAGCAATAGTTGGGACCATGATTCTTCCCTATCACTCTCGAACTCCGAAATGACCTAGGTTGAGGAAGAGGACACCTCCAACTTGGGTTTCTTGAGTCTGGCAGAGGATCTGCCTACCTGGGGAGTTTGGGGCATAGTCCCCCATTTCCTTTTCTCACTACATTTGGCATTCTAGGTCGAAGTAGGCTTGGGGCACCCACCAGCCTGACTCGGGCTCTCAGGGGACTCTCGAAGGGGGGAAGGGGGATTCTCTACAGGGGGTTGGGTGGCCATGGGCTGGATGTTCTGGATAGGAGGCTGGTGAGCCAACGCGTGCTTGTAAAGGATCGCAAGGAGCCCTTGGTGCCTGGGATGCCCACCCATATTTTGACATTTCTCTAGGGTAAGGTTGAGGGAATACATGAGGTATTCAAGGATGCAGATAGGTCTCCCATCCCGGAGGTGGTTAATGAAGGCCAAATGAAAGTTGTAGAGGGGTTTGGTCGGGTCATCACAGGTAATATATTGTATAATGGGTATGATGGCATGGTTCCATAGGGTTGGGAGGGAAGATACATGCAATGTCAATTTATCCCAGTCGAGGCTCTTCCTCTTATCAGGGAATTACTCTGTCTCTTCCTCCCAATTATGCTTGTCATGTCTAATGAGGTAACCATCCAGAGGAAGACCAATGAATACCACTAGCAAGTTGGTAGTAACCATGAATTATAAACCTTGGACAAATACTTTGCCCTAGTTATAGGAATGGATAAAGTCATTAATGATGGGATATGTAGCTTCGATGAATTTTTGCAAGAATATGATAAAACCCTTGGCATCCATAAAGGTTTTGGCATTGGAATTAAGCTATATAAGGGCTGGTTTAGTGTAAGCCATGCTTGGAGCAGGGGGGTTGAGGTGAATGGTCTTGGTGGGGAAGATACAGGGGCCAAGACTGAGCAGTGACACAGTAGGCAGGGTGAGGGTAATCCAACCAACAGGGATATGGGAATGGGACTTTGGC